>CM069154.1:32913503-34113503 GCA_035221665.1 Okamejei kenojei
CATAGAAGATAGTATTCCCGTCGACTCATCCAAATGACCTCCAAACAGTCTTTCCAGGTGAGGCAGAGGTTTCACTTGCACCTCCTCCAACCACATCTACTAGCATCCGCTTTTCAGGTGTCAACTTCTCTGGCATCGTCGAAGACCAAACACAGACTCGTAACCAATCGCTGAACATCTCAGGCTCAACAGCTGAACAGTCCGTCTCAACCAAGCTGATCTCCAGGTAGCCCAGCCACTTCAACTCCTCCTCCCATGTCCAATCTGACCTTTACCCGTCCTGAGCCACCTCCATTGTCAGAGAGAGGCCCCAGTACAAAATTTGAGGAATAGCACCTCAAAAAGTGCTATTTCAAGTAAAATATTCAACCCCTTTTCACTTTTTCCCCATTTTGTTTACGTTGCAAGTTGCAGCCTGATATTAAAATTGATATCATTTTTTTAATCATCAATCTACCCACAATACCCAGAATGAAGAAGCTGAAAAAAGCTGTTAAAATTTTTTGGAAAGTAATAAAAATAAAGAACTGAAATATCACATTTACATAAGCAACACAACTATCAATTACATATATTTACCATTTACCCTTTGCTAATGACACTCAAATTGCTTGGGTTTCTCCTTTTGATTGGAGTCCACCAGTGGTAAATTAAATTGATGGACGTGGTTTGGAAAGGCAACACACCTGTCTGTGTAAGGTCCCACAGTTGACAGTGCTGCAGGAGCAAAAACCAAGCCATGAAGATGAGAAATTGTCATAGATCTCCGAGAAAGGAATGTGTCGAGAAACACAGATCTGGGGAAGGGTATAAAACCTATTCTGGCAGCATTCAGGTTCTAAATATCACAGTTGGCCTCCAACATTCTTAAATGTAAGAACTATTGGAATCACCATGAACTCATCAAGAGCTGCCGCCCGGCCAAAACCGAGGCAATCGGGGGATGAGGCCTTTAATCTGGGAGCGTGCCGCACTGTATCTGATGGAGCTCTGACAGAACTCCAGAATTTCCTCTTGGCAAAGAACCTTCCAGGAAGGACAACTTTATCGACCAGCCCACCACAATCAGGCCTCTGAGGTAGAGTAGCCAGGCGGAAGCCACTCCTCAGCAAAAAAAAAGGCACATGACAGCCGCCTTGGACTTTATCAAAGGCATGAGAAACAAGAATTCTCTGTTGGATGAAACCAGATTGAACTCTTTGTCCTGAATGCCAAGCATCAGTCTATGGAGGAAAACCAAGCACCGCTCATCACCTGGGCTTTTCCCAATAACCCACCCACAGTGAAGCAGGTGTGACAGCTGAAGTCAATCCTGGGGGATGTTTTTAGTGGCAGGAGACATAAATCAGATGCAGGGAATTCGAACGAAAGAAGTGAGAATCCTTGAATGAAAACCTGCCCAGAGCATTCTGGACCTCAGACCTGCAGCGGTGGTTCACCCTCCACAGCACATAGCCCATAGACAAACGTAGGAGTGCCATGACAAGTCTGTGAATGTCCTTGAGTGGCCCAGTCAGAGCCCGCACTTGAACCCGAGCGAACATCTCCGGAGGGGGGGACTGAAAAATAGCTATGCATCGACGCTCCCCATCCAACCTGACAGAATTGAGAAGATCTGCAGAGAAGAATGGGGTAAAATTACCCAAATACAGGTGTGCCAAGCTTGTAGTATCAAACCCAAGAAGACTTGAGGCTGTAATCACTGCCAAAGGTGCCTCAACAAAGTACTGAAACAAAAAGGTCTGAATACTTATATAAAATGTGATATTTCAGTTACTTCTTTCTTGCAAAAATGTCTAAACACCTGTTGTAGATTGGATGTAAAAAAAATGAATAGGGCTGTAACGTAACAAAATGTGGAAAAAGTGAAGGGGTCTTATATTTTTATGAATGCACTGTATTTCACTTGGGTAGTTTACACCACAGCAGTATGAACATTGACTTTTCTAACTTCAGATAGCCCTTGCTCCTCTCTCTTCGTTTCCCCCCCCCCCCCCCCCACCCCACACACCTTCTCATTCTGCCACTAGTTCCACTATCTCCATTCTTTCTTTGTCCTATCCGC
The DNA here is from genome assembly GCA_035221665.1 of Okamejei kenojei. Lineage (NCBI taxonomy): Eukaryota > Metazoa > Chordata > Chondrichthyes > Rajiformes > Rajidae > Okamejei > Okamejei kenojei. Next base: position 32,915,569 of record CM069154.1, read on the forward strand.
TCCCCTGACATCAGTCTGAAGAAGGGTCTCGACCCCTCTCCAAAGATGCTGCATTTTGTGTCTACCTTCGATTTTACCAGCCACTGCAGTTCTTTCAGAGTTCCCTTTAACACACCTAGGGTTCCATTCTTCCAATGCAAGCATGTCCCAGTCTCGCGTGTCCAGTGCAGCTCTGCCCCTAGAGAGCTCAGCGGCAGTGACCGTTGAAGGTGGTGGCATTGCACCCAATGTGCTCCAATGTAGCATGGTCAACTGGCACAGCAGCAATGCAGTCGGCACTCTACCATGCAGTCCGCATGCAGCCCAAAAGCAGCCCACATGCACCAATGTTTATTCGGCGCTTCACACTGCAGCTCCATAAGTGCTTAATTTTAAAAGACAGAAAAGATTTACGGGAGAGGGCAGAAGATAATTTGGTTGAGAGGGAAAAATGAATCATCCATGATAGAATGGCGGAGATAGGGCCTAATTCTGCCTTGTGTCTTGTGGTCTTTATGGTTCTGGAGGAGGCAGTTCAACTAGAAGTTCTCGAACAAGGAGGCGTTCAGTATCTCAATCACGCCGCTGATCACGAAGTACATGGCGATCGTGCGACCATGATCCTCATCGCCGTTGAGCAGTCGCCGGTTGATGCGGCGGATGTACCACTGGCTGCTCGGGCATCTCGAGTGGAAGGAGGCGACCCTACGCCCCTGCACCCAGCAGCGGTAGATGCCGCGGTCTAAGGGCATCACGCTTTCGATTTGGTAGATGCCACCGCCCGTGGCGTCGTCAAGCTGGTGGTCCCGTTAAAGTTGCCACTCGGGTGATGAAGGTGGAGTCGCGCTGCAGAGAACGGGCGTGTACACCGACGCCCCCGGGCATGTCATCCGGGCTTTGTCATGGATGTTGAGTGTAAACTGTCTCCAGCAGCATTTTGTGAGGCTCCATCCTGTCGATGCAGTCTCCCGTTCCCTCCACCACCAATCGAAGATGTTCACTGCTGTTTCCTCCTTCTTGCAACGCTCGCGGCACATCCGTACTGGAGCTCGGCGCCGCGCCGGGGCAAGGACTGCCCAATGAGCAGCTCCATTAGACCGCAGGGCAAGGTGGGCACCATTTGCCTTCAGTTCCTCTTCCTCTTTGAGCTCCTCACTCAGCTGAGCGTAGCAGAAGCCCATCATCTTCTGCTCCCCCATCACCTTGCAGCGGTCACAGTCCTGCCATGGTTCCCAGCGGGTTAAAGCTGGACCATGTGCCGGGAAGAGCCCAAGTTCACCATCAAGCTCTGGTTTGGCAAAATGCTCTCCCCCAGCCCTTGGTGGGACACGTAAAGCAGAGACGAGTCCTGTACATCCACGAGGTAGGCGGCTAGGATGGAATTAGCTGACTTGCACAGGTACAGGCCCGTGTCTGAGGTCCACGCCGTGTTGATGATCAAGGAGCCTCTCCGTAGATTGGCTCGGCTTCCCAGTTCGCCCATTGGCCCACGGTGCACCCTCCAGTGCCCGGGTCGGATGAAGGTGCGGGGTTTGGTTTGAGGCTGGCTGAGGTCCCGGTACTGCCAGTATACGGAGCCTTCCGGTGCTTCAGTCGCAGCCGGGCAATGCAGGCTGAGTGGGTTTGTTGACAGGAAGGCCAGGAAGCAGGGGGCTGTGCCCGAGCAGCTAGCCAAGTCGTCCTCCTGTTTAATGATGATGAGCAAGCTGCCCATTAGAACCAGCGTGGCCAGAGTCGAAAGCAGTATCGTGTCTCTGCACATCGTGATTCTCTGATGGTTCATCCAGTTGACTGTGGGCTGAAGCAGGGACGTAACTGTCACCACAACATTGCCTCCGCTGACTCATCAATGGGCCCCTTGTGACTGCCCGTGACCTCATCAATGGGCTGCCTTGTGACCTCATCAAGCCTTGAGTACTACGAGCGGCTATTACCGTATAAATCTCTGAGTTCGAATCAGGGAAACTCGAGAGAGCTCTTGAATTACCTCCGTACAGTGGGACAGGCCCTTTACCTCGTACAGTGGGACAGGCCTGTGAGGATTCTCCCGACGCCGGGAGCACCATCACCCGGCGAGAAGGGCCTGAAACATCGGGCCCCATAGCGGCGACTGCGGAGGCCTCAATAGGCCCGACTACGGGTGGACAAGGGGATGGGGACTGGACTTTGTGCCTTCCCTCACAGTGGGAACCATTGTGTGGGGGATGTTTTTATGTTTATTGTTAAATTCTTTAATGTTGTGTCTTAACTTTATCTGTGTGCTGCACGGCTAGTCAAATTTCTCTATGCCAATTGGTGTAACAATAAATGTCCTTTGTCCTAGTTCCTTCATGCAACTCCCATCGAATTTATATTCATGTACTGTTGAATCAGTTCATTTTTCTCGGGTTGGTAATGCGCATTGAGAGGTAGTAAATATAATTCCACCATCACCTTTATATGTCTATAACTCTTGTTTCCTTTTCCCCTGACTAGTCTGAAGATGGGTCTCGACCTAAAGTGGCACCCATTCCTTCTCTCCAGAGATGCTGCCTATCCTGCTGAGTTACTGAAGCTTTTTGTGTCAACCCTTACATCAAATGTGTTCATTCTTCTTGCCTAGATAGAGACTCTTTTATTTCTGAAGCACTGACACTTTTAATTTGATCGATGGTTGGGGAGTGCATAATTTTGGACTGAAATTTCACCCATTCCCTCTCTCCAGAGATGCTGCCTGTCCTGCTGAGTTAGCCTTGCATTTTGTGACTATCTTTGATTAAAGCAGCATTTGCAATTCCTTCCTTATACACATGGAGGTTTTGGCCTTGGTTTGGCCACGTTTAAATCATTTGGCGGGTTCCTGGGTGCAGGAGGTTTGGATCTGTTCCGGGTTGCATTCCAATGGATCCATGAGTGGACCATGCTTAGGCTGAATGACACAAGAGGGCAACCAGCAAAAGCAAATGCCTAACTAATCATAGGGAGGCCAGTGGTGGGCAAACTAACACGTAACAAGTAACAAGTATCCTTTATTGTCATTCAGACCTTTCAGTCTGAACAAAATTTCGTACCTTGCAGTCATAACATAGAATAAAATAACAAAAACACATAATAAACACAGATTTAACAACCAACACTGTGTGTGTTTGTGAGTGTATGTGTGTGTTTGTGAGTGTATGTGTATGTGTGTGAGTGTGAGAGAGTGTGTGTGTGAGTGAGTGAGTGAGTGTATGTGAGTGTGTGTGTGAGTGGTCGAAGTGACTGAGCTGCCAGCCCAAGAATCCATTTGGCCCAAAATGTCCATACTAGCCCTCTGGAAACCAGTTCCTTCGGCCCACAACACCATGCTAGCACTCCAGCAAGCCCCCCCCCCCCCCCCGTCCCCCACTGGCCAGCAATATTGGAATTGTTGGAGAGGTGGAATGTTGCGTTGGGGCCCAGCCCTGCCGTGTGAAGCTGGGACCCAACTTTATAAAGACAAATCAAATGAAAAACAAAATTATCAGCAAGGTTAGCAATACCTATATTCCTTGGAAACCTTGTTATTGTTTTGATGTAATTAGGAGTCAGCCATGATTCCAGGGTCCTCGCTGCCTAGTGACCATAAAACAAAGCGCGGGATTGGTCAATTTGCGTCCGACCTCAAAGTCAAACGTGCATTGATTGGACAATTACTACTCTGAAACAATTGAGGTATCTCATATTTTAAAAAAATCTGCAGGTTTTGGTCTTGACGAGTTTCTGGTATGATTTATATAATATTTATACACAATATGTTAAGAATTCAGGTAGTTCCGTGAGTTGAGTCACGAACTTGAACTAAAAAGCTCCTCCACCCACAGCCTAATAATCCTCCAACATTTTTGCCACCTCCAAAGGGATCCCACAGCTGGCCGTATCTTCCCATCTCCACCCCTTTCTGCTTTCCACAGAGACCGATCCCTCCATTCCCTCCTCAGGCACTTTCCTCTGCAACCGCAGGAGATGCAAGACCTGTCCCTTTACCTTCCCCCCTCGACTCCATCCAAATGACCCAAACAGTCTTTCCAGGTGAGGCAGAGGTTCACTTGCACCTCCTCCAACCTCATCTACTGCATCCGCTGTTCCAGGTGTCAACTTCTCTACATCGGCGAGACCAAGCACAGACTCGGCAATCAATCGCTGAACATCTCGGCTCAGTCCGTCTCAACCAAGCTGATCTCCCGGTAGCCCAGCACTTCAACTCCTCCTCCCATTCCGAATCTGACCTTTCTGTCCTGGGCCTCCTCCATTGTCAGAGAGAGGCCCAGCACTAATTTGAGGAACAGCACCTCATAAAGTGCATTCAGTAAATATTCAGACCCCTTCACTTTTTCCCCATTTTGTTACGTTGCAGCCTGATTTTAAAATTGATTCATTTTTTTAATCATCAATCTACACACAATACCCCAGAATGAAGAAGCGAAAAAAGCTGTTTAGAAATTTTTGGAAAGTAATTAAAAATAAAGAACTGAAATATCACATTTACATAAGCATCACAACTATCAAATTTACATGTATTTACATTTACCCTTTGCTATGACACTCAAAAATTGCTTGGGTTCATCCTGTTTCTATTGATTATCCTTGAGATGTTTCCACAACCTGATTGGAATCCACCAGTGGTAAATTAAATTGATTGGACGTGGTTTGGAAAGGCACACACCTGTCTGTATAAGGTCCCACAGTTGACAGTGCTTGTCAGGCCAAAAACCAAGCCATGAAGACTAAGAAAAATATCTGTAGATCTCCGAGACAGGATTGTGTCGAGACACAGATCTGGGGAAGGGTATAAAATTATTTCTGCAGCATTGCAGGTCCTGAAGATCACAGTGGCCTCCGTCATAATTAAATGTAAGAAATTTGGAATCACCAGGACTTCTCATAGAGCTGGCGGCCCGGCCAAACCGAGCAATCGGGGGAAGAGGGCTTTGTTTGGGAGGTGACCAAGTACCTGATGGAGCTCTGATAGAGCTCCAGAGTTCCTCTGTGGCGAGGATAGAACCTTCCAGAAGGACAACTATATCCGCAGCCCACCACTAATCAGGCCTTTATGGTAGAGTAGCCAGGCGGAAGCCACTCCTCAGTAAAAGGCTCATGACAGCCCGCTTGGAGTTTGCCAAAGGCATGAGAAACAAGATTCTCTGGTCTGATGAAACCAAGATTGAACTCTTTGTCCTGAATGCCAAGCATCACGTCTGGAGGAAACCAGGCACCTCTCTTTACCTGGCCAATACCATACCCACAGTGAAGCATGGTGGTGGCAGCGTCATGCTGTGGGGATGTTTTTCAGTGGCAGGAGACTAATCAGGATCCAGGGAAAGTCGAACAGAGGAAAGTACAGCGAGATCCTTGATGAAAACCTGCTCCAGTGCATTCTGGACCTCAGACTGGAGCGGAGGTTCACCTTCAACAGCACATAGCCAAGACAAAGTAGGAGTGGCCATGACAAGTCTGTGAAAATTATTTCAGTAATTTTTTTTTAATTACTTTGCAAACATTTCTAAACACCTGTGTAGATGGATGATAAAAAAATGAATAGGGCTGTAACGTAACAAAATGTGGAAAAAGTGAAGGGGTCTGACTATTTTCTGAAGGCAATGTATTTCACTTGGGAAGTTTACACCCCAGCGGTATGAACATTGACTTCTCTAAAATGAATCAGCCATGATAGAATGGCGCAGATGGGCCTAATTCTGCCCCTGTGTCTTGTGGTCTTTATGTTCTGGAGAGAACAGTTCAACTAGAAGTTCTCGAACAAGGAGGCGTGCAGTATCTCAACCACGGCGCTGATCACGAAGTACAGGGTGATCGTGCCGACCATGATCCTCATGCCGTTGAGCAGTCGCCGGTTGACGCGGCGGTGTACCACTGGCTGCTCGGGCATCTCCAGGTGGAAGGAGGCGACCCTACGCCCCTGCACCCAGCAACGGTAGATGCCGCGGTCGAAGGGCAACTACCGTCTTATCTTTATCTGTGTGCTGCATGGCAAGTCAAATTTCACTACACCAATTGGTGTATGTGACAATAAATGTCCTTTGTCCTTGTCCTCACTCCAGTGCTTTGTGTCTTTTTAAACATCATTCTGGTAAACCACTTCCGCACCCTTTCCAAAACCTCTACATCCATCCCCGACCAGAAGTGCATGCAAAACTAAATGGATTTAGAACGGCCCCGGATACAAACTCCGTGCAGACAGCACCTGTAGTCAGGATTGATCCTGAGTCTCTGGTGCTGTGAGGCAGCATCTCTACTGCTGCGCCACTGTGCTGCCCTGAAAAAAATAAATAATACTCCTCGGTAATCCACACCCTAGTTCAGTTTGGGGGCTGTGGCGGCGTTCCGACGGCAGCGACCCGACTTTGGAGCCTCGGAGGCTCGACCACGGGCCCAGTGGACGACATCGTCGGGAGCTCGCAGGTCACAGGTTGGTGACCTGTTTTTTCCGGAGCTGCCGCAACAACAGCTTCGTCCGCTGGACTGGAGGGCGGCAGGTTCGGCAGGTTTGACCGCCCCGGGCCACGGCGTTTGAACGGCCCGTTCGCGGAGCTCGGATTCAGCTGCGGGACTGACTTACTTACCATCACCCGGCGGGGGTCAATACATCGGAAGTATGGATCGCCTCAGCGCAGAGGGAGAACAAGGAAGGAAGAGACAAGGACTTTCAGACTTTTGCCTTCCATCACAGTGAGGAGGTGCCTGGTGGACTCACTGTGGTGGATGTTAAATCTGTGTTATTTTATTCTATGTTATGACTGCAAGGCACGAAATTTTGTTCAGACTGAAAGGTCTGAATGACAATAAAGGATACTTGTTACTTGTTACATGTTAGTTTGGCCACCACTGGCCTCCCTATGATATGTTACGCATTTGCTTTTGCTGGTTGCCCTCTTGTGTCATTCAGCCTAAGCATGGTCCACTCATGGATCCATTGGAATGCAACCCGGACAGATCCAAACCTCCTGCACCCAGGAACCCGCCAAAATGATTTGAAAGTGGCCAAACCCAGCCCAAAACCTCCATATGTATAAGGAAGGAATTGAAAATGCTGGTTTACATCAAAGATAGTCACAAAATGCAAGGCTAACTCAGCAGGACAGGCAGCATCTCTGGAGAGAGGGAATGGGTGAAATTTCAGTCCACAATTATGCATTCCCCATCCATCGATCAAATTTAAAGCCTCGGTGCGTCAGAAATAAAAGAGTCACTATCTAGGCAAGAAGAATTAGCACATTTGATGTAAGGGTTGACACAAAAAGCTTCAGTAACTCAGCAGGATAGGCAGCATCTCTGGAGAGAAGGAATGGGTGACGGGATGACATTTCAAAATTTCTCCAGCCCCATGTGTTCTCATTTTTCAACTAGCATCTGCCCTTTCTTGTGTACGACATTATTTGTATCTACAGTGCCTTGTGTCTTGGCAATTCATGATTCACACACACACAATGCTGGAGTAACTCACACACACACACACACACACAATGCTGGAGTAACTCACACACACACACACACACACACACACACAAATGCTGGAGTGACTCTCACACACACACACACACACACACACACACACAATGCTGGGGTAACTCACACACACACACACACACACAATGCTGGGGTAACTCACACACACACACACACACACACAATGCTGGAGTAACTCACACACACACACACACACAATGCTGGGGTAACTCGCACACGCACACACACAATGCTGGGCTAACTCATACACACACACAATGCTGGGGTAAGACACACACACACACACACACAATGCTGGAGTAACGCGCACACACACACACAATGCTGGGGTGACACACACAATGCTGGGGTAACTCACACACACACACACACACACACACACACACACACACACACACAATGCTGGAGGAACTCTCTCACACACACACACACAAACAATGCTGGAGTAACTCACACACACAATGTTGGAGTAACTCACACACACACACACACAATGCTAAGGTAACTCACACACACATACACACAATGCTGGAGTAACTCACACACACACAAACAATGCTGGAGTAACTCTCACACACACACAATTCTGGAGTAACTCAGCGGGACAGGCAGCATCTCCGGAGAGAAGGGATGATGATGTATCGGGTCGAGACCCTTCCTTAGACCACTACCCAGAGATGCTACCTGTCCTGCTGAGTTACTCCAGCATTTTGTCTATCTTTAAACCAGCATCTGGACTTCCTTCCCACATAATAACCAATGAGATTCCCCACTAAACGTCCGTGTCCTCATTGTTCCCCTCTCTGTCTTCCCCAGACCTGTGTATATGTATATGTGTATGTGTAAATGTATATGTGTATGTGTATATGTATATATACTTTGAGTGGTTCCTGGGTTGCCTACTGTATATACTACTATATATATATATATATAGCAGTAGGCAACCCAGAAACCACGCAAAGTATATATACAGCACATGGACATGTGCATATATGTATATATATATATATATATATATATATATATATGGACATGTGTGTGTATATATATATATATATATATATATATATATGGTCCACTGTATAGGGGTTGCCTACTGCCTCCGCGAAATATATCCTGCGCTAAATCTCGGTAATCTGTGTGTGTGTGTGTGTCTGCTGTCCCCGGTTCAAAGTCAGTGAGCGGCTTCCTTCCTCGGAAGTGGCGGCCAGTTCTGCTGTCCGTGCCCGGAGCGCTGCGGCTGCCACCCAAGCAAATTCACTCCCCGGCCACAAGAAATCCATATAGCTATGACAGCACGGAAACAGGCCATCTCTGCCCTTTTACTCCGTGCCATTTACTGTCACCTTGTCCCATCTACCTGCACTCAGACTGGAGCGTGGCAAGTGGGTTACTGATCCCAAACCCCTCCTTCACAACGCCAGACTCCCCAAATACTATGAACGCAGCTCTCCCCCCACCCCGGGAAATACAGTATTTAAAAACATAAAGCACTTACCACGTTATTGGTTGCTGGAGGGTGCGCATTTTCCCTTTGTCGGTCGTATCAATAGATGCGGCCGCACTGAAATAACTCAAAGCCACAGGATGGAGATGTCTTTTACTATTGTTGCTTTATTAAAACATACCTTAATTCACGGTTGGCTCAAGAGTAACGGGAGAGGAACTTGGTAACCTGGAGGAGGAACTTGGAACATCGCAGAAATGGACATACCCGTGGGAACTCGGTTAAACACTTGAACATAAACTTGAAATCTCGTACACAACCACGAGTCTTTTACTCGGGGTACTCGTGGGTCAACTCCCACCGTGAGACAGGGCCATTACTATCTCTCAATGCTCATTGCCAACCCGAGAAAAATGAACTGATTCTATAGTACATGAATATAAATTCGGGAGAATTGCATGAAGGAAATAATGAACCTTAAGATTTGTCGAAGATCCATAATTCGCAACGACCATATCAATAATCATAGATTAAAGAAATATTGCAAGGAAACAAACTTTTCAAAGTAAAATGGAATATATTTATTGGAACAACAATAGACAAATGTTAAATATATATTAAATGGAAACAACAATAGGTAAATCTAGTTAAAATATCTGTAGGAGCAGTGCTGGTATTGTGATTTTTTTCTGCAGATTGCAATACCTTTAAGAGAACATTTAGATTTGCAGCAATTTTCAATCGGTCATGCCTTCTTTTGCTTAGCAACCCACAGATGCTATTCTTCCATTCACATCAAAGTCACGTTAAATAGTATGATTACTGACAGGGGGATTTAGCAATCCTTTGGATCCGAAGAAACGCAAGGAACGAGTTTTGGTTTATTTAAGAAAAATATGTTAGCTGCTAAACGGCTGGTGTGAGACTGAAGAGGATTAAAGAGTTGCAAATTGTGAAGCCAGAGGAAGGAATGTTAATGGAGGCAGGCAGGAGGAGAGAAATAGGAGTGGCCAATAGACACAAAATGCTGGAGAAAGTCAGCGGGTGAGACAGCATCTAGGGAGAGAAGTAATTGGTGACGTTTCAGGTCGATACCGTTCTTTAGACTGATGTCGGGGGGGGGGGGGGGGGGGTAGGACAAAGAAAGAGTGTAGGCGGAGACAGTGGGAACAGTGAGAGAACTGGGAAGGGGGCAATGAAGCGAGAAAGCAAGGGTACCAGAAGTTAGAGAAGTCAATGTTCATACCGCTGGGGTGCAAACTACCCAAGCAAAATATGAGGTGCTGATCCTCCAATTTGCACTGGGCCTCAGTCTGACAATGGAGGAGGCCCAGGACAGAAAGGTCAGATTGGGAATGGGGGGGGCGGAGTTGGTGCTGGGCCACCGGGAGATCAGGTTGGCTGAGACGGACTGAGCGGAGGTGCTCAGCGAAATGATCACCGAGCCTGCGTTAGGTAGCACCAATGTGGAGAAGTTGGCACCTGGAACAGCTGATGCAGTGATGAGGTTGGAGGAGGTGCAAGTGAACGTCTGGCTCACCTGGAAAGACTGTTTGTGTCCTTGAATGGATTGGAGGGGGAAAGGTAAAGGGACAGGTGTTGCATTTCCTGCGATTGCTGGGGAAAGTGCCTGGGGAGAGGAAATGGTCGCTGTGGAAAGCAGAAAGTCGTGGAGATGGGAAGATATGACCAGTAGTGGGATCGCTTTGGAGGTGGTTCCCCTCCCCCCTCTCGTAACGTCCCGAGTCCCCCTTGTACTCACCTTCCACCCCATCAGCCGTCACATACAGCATATAGATGCGGTGGGCCGAGCATCGAAAATGTGTCTAGAATTTAACTTTCATGACCCATGTCTCGGAACTACATGAAATTTTGCACAGATTTAGATAAAATATAATTGAGATGAAAGTCACAACTCGTCAGTGCCAAAAGTTGCACATTATTTAATTAAACTAATTAAAAAATGAGATGAAAACAGTAAGTGCCATCTAGTTTCCAATGCCCACATTACACCATGGGGAGCCTAATTCAAATGCTGAAGTCTCTTTAAACCATATATTCTTATACTATATATATATATATATATATATGTTAGCCCTTAATGACAATGCCCTGTCTGTGCTTGAAACTGCAATGCTTTATTAGGTCCGACTGTGTTTGGAAGGAATGCTTTTTAAATGCTTTTTTAGGTCCGACTGTTTTCGTGACTTAGTGGACCGCTCGCGCTGATTGTGTAATTTCCAGTGAGTGCAGAGGTCGCGCTGATTGTGTAATTTCCAGTGAGTGCAGAGGTCACGCTGATTGCGGAAGTGCCGCTGATTGCGGTGGCCCCAAAGTGGTGAGGTCAGTGAGTGTGTTTGTGTGAGTGTGTCTGTGTCTGTGTGTATGTGTTTGTGAGTGTATGTGTGTGTGTATGTGCTTAAGTGTTTCTGTGTGTCTGTGTGTGGGTTTTGTGAGTGTATGTGTGTGTGTATTTGTTTGTGAGTGTATGTGTGTGTTTGTGAGTGTATATGTTTGTGTGTGTGTGAGTGGAAGAGTGTGTGTGTGTGTGTGTGTGTGTGTGTGTGTGTGTGTGTGTGTGTGTGTGAGTGAGTGAGTGAGTGAATGAATGTGTGTGTGCGTGGTCAAAGTGACTGAGCTGGAAGCCCATGAATCCATTTGGCCCACAATGTCCATACTAGCCCTCTGGAAACCAGTCCCTTCGGCCCACAACACCATGCTAGCGCTCCAGCTAGCCCCCCCCCCCCCCCCCCCCCCCCTCCACTGGCGAGCAATATTGGAATTGTTGGAGAGGTGGAATATTGCATTGGGGGACCAGCCCTGCCGTGTGATGCTGGGACCAAAGGGGTCCCACTTAGTCTAGTAACTTTATTCAGACAAATCAGTTGAAAAACAAAATTATCAGCAAGGTTAGCAATACCTATATTCCTTGGAAACCTTGTTATTGTTTTGATGTAATTAGGAGGCAGCCATGATCCCAGGATCCTTGCTGCCCAGCCACAATAAAACAAAGCGCAGGATTGGTCAATTTGTGTCCAACCTCAAAGTCAAACGTGCATTGATTGGACAATTAATACTGATAAAAATGAGGTTTTTCACATATTTTTTAAAAAAATCTGCAGGTTTTGGTCTTGACGAGTTTCAGGTATGATTTATATAATATTTATACACAATATGTTAAGAATTCAGGTAGTTCCGTGAGTTGGGTCACGAACTTGAACTAAAAAGCTCTTCCACCCACAGCCTAATAATCCTCCAACATTTTTGCCACCTCCAAAGGGATCCCACTGCTGGCCGTATCTTCCCATCTCCACCCCTTTCTGCTTTCCACAGAGACCGATCCCTCCATTCCCTCCTCAGGCACTTTCCTCTGCAACCGCAGGAGATGCAAGACCTGTCCCTTTACCTTCCCCCCTCGACTCCATCCAAATGACCCAAACAGTCTTTCCAGGTGAGGCAGAGGTTCACTTGCACCTCCTCCAACCTCATCTACTGCATCCGCTGTTCCAGGTGTCAACTTCTCTACATCGGCGAGACCAAACACAGACTCGGCAATCAATCGCTGAACACCTCGGCTCAGTCCGTCTCAACCAAGCTGATCTCCCAGTAGCCCAGCACTTCAACTCCTCCTCCCATTCCGAATCTGACCTTTCCGTCCTGGGCCTCCTCCATTGTCAGAGAGAGGCCCAGTACTAATTTGAGGAATAGCACCTCATAAAGTGCATTCAGTAAATATTCAGACCCCTTCACTTTTTCCCCATTTTGTTACGTTGCAGCCTGATATTAAAATTGATTCATTTTTTTAATCATCAATCTACACACAATACCCCAGAATGAAGAAGCGAAAAAAGCTGTTTAGAAATTTTTGGAAAGTAATTAAAAATAAAGAACTGAAATATCACATTTACATAAGCATCACAACTATCAAATTTACATGAATTTACATTTACCCTTTGCTATGACACTCAAAATTGCTTGGGTTCATTCTGTTGATTGGAATCCACCAGTGGTAAATTAAATTGATTGGACGTGGTTTGGAAAGGCACACACCTGTCTGTGTAAGGTCCCACAGTTGACAGTGCTTGTCAGGGCAAAAACCAAGCCATGAAGATGAAGAAATTGTCTGTAGATCTGCGAGAAAGGAATGTGTCGAGACACAGATCTGGGGAAGGGTATAAAACTATTTCTGCAGCATTGCAGGTTCTGACGCTCACAGTGGCCTCCATCATTCTTAAATGTAAGAACTTTGGAATCACCAGGACTCCTCATAGAGCTGGCCGCCCGGCCAAACCGAGCAATCGGGGGAGGAGGGCCTTTATCTGGGAGGTGACCAAGTACCTGATGGAGCTCTGACAGAACTCCAGAGTTCCTCTGTGGCAATGATAGAACCTTCCAGAAGGACAACTATATCCGCAGCCCACCACTAATCAGGCCTTTGTGGTAGAGTAGCCAGGCGGAAGCCACTCCTCAGTAAAAGGCTCATGACAGCCCGCTTGGAGTTTATCAAAGGCATGAGAAACAAGATTCTCTGGTCTGATGAAACCAAGATTGAACTCTTTGTCCTGAATGCCAAGCATCACGTCTGGAGGAAACCAGGCACCGCTCATCACCTGGCCAATACCATACCCACAGTGAAGCATGGTGGTGACAGCGTCATGCTGTGGGGATGTTTTTCAGTGGTCCAGGGAATGTCGAACAGAGGAAAGTACAGCGAGATCCTTGATGAAAACCTGCTCCAGAGCATTCTGGACCTCAGACTGCAGCGGAGGTTCACCCTCCACAGCACATAGCCAAGACAACGTAGGAGTGGCCATGACAAGTCTGTGAATGTCCTTGAGTGGCCCAGTCAGAGCCCGCACTTGAACCCGATCGAAAATCTCCGGAGGGACCTGAAAATAGCTATGCATCGACGCTCCCCATCCAACCTGACAGAACTTGAGAAGATCTGCAGAGAAGAATGGGTAAAATTACCCAAATACAGGTGTGCCAAGCTTGTAGTATCATACCCAAGAAGACTTGAGGCTGTAATCACTGCCAAAGGTGCCTCAACAAAGTACTGAACAAAAAGGTCTGAATACTTATATAAATGTGATATTTCAGTTACTTCTTTCTTGCAAAAATGTCTAAACACCTGTGTAGATTGATGATAAAAAAAAATGAATAGGGCTGTAACGTAACAAAATGTGGAAAAAGTGAAGGGGTCTGAATATTTTCTGAATGCACTGTTTTTCACTTGGGTAGTTTACACCACAGCAGTATGAACATTGACTTTTCTAACTTCAGATAGCCCTTGCTCTCTCTCTTCATTTCCCCCCCCCCCCCACCCCACACACCTTCTCAGTTCTGCCACTAGTTCCACTATCTCCATTCTTTCTTTGTCCTATCCGCTCCCCTGACATCAGTCTGAAGAAGGGTCTCGACCCCTCTCCAAAGATGCTGCATTTTGTGTCTACCTTCGATTTTACCAGCCACTGCAGTTCTTTCAGAGTTCCCTTTAACACACCTAGGGTGCCATTCTTCCAATGCAAGCATGTCCCAGTCTCGCTGTGTCCAGTGCAGCTCTGCCCCTAGAGAGCTCAGCGGGCAGTGACCGTTGAAGGTGGTGGCATTGCACCCAATGTGCTCCAATGTAGCATGGTCACTGGCACAGCAGCAATGCAGTCGGCACTCTACCATGCAGTCCACATGCAGCCCAAAAGCAGCCCACATGCACCAATGTTATTCGGCGCTTCACACTGCAGCTCCATAAGTGCTTAATTTTAAAAGACAGAAAAGTTTACGGGGAGAGGGCAGAAGAATTTGGTTGAGAGGGAAAAATGAATCATCCATGATAGAATGGCGGAGATGGGCCTAATTCTGCCCTTGTGTCTTGTGGTCTTTATGTTCTGGAGGAGGCAGTTCAACTAGAAGTTCTCGAACAAGGAGGCGTTCAGTATCTCAATCACGCCGCTGATCACGAAGTACATGGCGATCGTGCGGACCATGATCCTCATGCCGTTGAGCAGTCGCCGGTTGACGCGGCGGTGTACCACTGGCTGCTCGGGCATCTCGAGGTGGAAGGAGGCGACCCTACGCCCCTGCACCCAGCAGCGGTAGATGCCGCGGTCTAAGGGCATCACGCTTTCGATTTGGTAGATGCCACCGCCCGTGGCGTCGTCAAGCCGGTGGGTCCCGTTAAAGTTGCCACCTCGGGTGATGAAGGTGGAGTCGCGCTGCCAGAGAACGGGCGTGTACACCGACGCCCCCGGGCATGTCATCCGGGCTTTGTCATGGATGTTGAGGTAAACTGTCTCCAGCAGCATTTTGTGAGGCTCCATCCTGTCGAATGCAGTCTCCCGTTCCCTCCACCACCAATCGAAGATGTTCACTGCTGTTTCCTCCTTCTTGCACGGCTCGCGGCACATCCGGTACTGGAGCTCGGCGCCGCGCCGGGGCAAGGACTGCCCAATGAGCAGCTCCATTAGACCGCAGGGCAAGGTGGCACCATTTGCCTTCAGTTCCTCTTCCTCTTTGAGCTCCTCACTCAGCTGAGCGTAGCAGAAGCCCATCATCTTCTGCTCCCCCATCACCTTGCAGCGGTCACAGTCCTGCCATGGTTCCCAGCGGGTGTAAAGCTGGACCATGTGCCGGGAAGAGCCCAAGTTCACCATCAAGCTCTGGTTTGGCAAAATGCTCTCCCCCAGCCCTTGGTGGGACACGTAAAGCAGAGACGAGTCCTGTACATCCACGAGGTAGGCGGCTAGGATGGAATTAGCTGACTTGCACAGGTACAGGCCCGTGTCTGAGGTCCACGCCGTGTTGATGATCAAGGAGCCTCTCCGTAGATTGGCTCGGCTTCCCAGTTCGCCCATTGGCCCACGGTGCACCCTCCAGTGCCCGGGTCGGATGAAGGTGCGGGGTTTGGTTTGAGGCTGGCTGAGGTCCCGGTACTGCCAGTAGACGGAGCCTTCCGGTGCTTCAGTCGCAGCCGGGCAATGCAGGCTGAGTGGGTTTGTTGACAGGAAGGCCAGGAAGCAGGGGGCTGTGCCCGAGCAGCTAGCCAAGTCGTCCTCCTGTTTAATGATGATGAGCAAGCTGCCCATTAGAACCAGCGTGGCCAGAGTCGAAAGCAGTATCGTGTCTCTGCACATCGTGATTCTCTGATGGTTCATCCAGTTGACTGTGGGCTGAAGCAGGGACGTAACTGTCACCACAACATTGCCTCCGCTGACTCATCAATGGGCCCCTTGTGACTGCCCGTGACCTCATCAATGGGCTGCCTTGTGACCTCATCAAGCCTTGAGTACCTACGAGCGGCTATTACCGTAAATCTCTGAGTTCGAATCAGGGGAAACTCGAGAGAGCTCTTGAATTACCTCGTACAGTGGGACAGGCCCTGTGAGGATTCTCCCGACGCCGGAGCACCATCACCCGGCGAAAAGGGCCTGACACATCGGGCCCCATAGCGGCGACTGCGGAGGCCTCAATAGGCCCGACTACGGGTGGACAAGGGGATGGGGACTGGACTTTGTGCCTTCCCTCACAGTGGGAACCATTGTGGGGGGATGTTTTTATGTTTATTGTTAAATTCTTTAATGTTGTGTCTTATCTTTATCTGTGTG
The DNA here is from genome assembly GCA_035221665.1 of Okamejei kenojei. Lineage (NCBI taxonomy): Eukaryota > Metazoa > Chordata > Chondrichthyes > Rajiformes > Rajidae > Okamejei > Okamejei kenojei. The sequence goes on from CM069154.1 coordinate 32,932,078, forward strand.
CTGCACGGCAAGTCAAATTTCTCTATACCAATTGGTGTAACAATAAATGTCCTTTGTCCTAGTTCCTTCATGCAACTCCCATCGAATTTATATTCATGTACTGTAGAATCAGTTCATTTTTCTCGGGTTGGTAATGCGCATTGAGAGGTAGTAAATATAATTCCACCATCACCTTTATATGTCTATAACTCTTGTTTCCTTTTCCCCTGACTAGTCTGAAGATGGGTCTCGACCCAAAGTGGCACCCATTCCTTCTCTCCAGAGATGCTGCCTATCCTGCTGAGTTACTGAAGCTTTTTGTGTCAACCCTTACATCAAATGTGTTCATTCTTCTTGCCTAGATAGAGACTCTTTTATTTCTGAAGCACAGACACTTTTAATTTGATCAATGGTTGGGGAGTGCATAATTTTGGTCTGAAATTTCACCCATTCCCTCTCTCCAGAGATGCTGCCTGTCCTGCTGAGTTAGCCTTGCATTTTGTGACTATCTTTGATTAAAGCAGCATTTGCAATTCCTTCCTTATACACATGGAGGTTTTGGGCTGGGTTTGGCCACGTTCAAATCATTTGGCGGGTTCCTGGGTGCAGGAGGTTTGGATCTGTCCGGGTTGCATTCCAATGGATCCATGAGTGGACCATGCTTAGGCTGAATGACACAAGAGGGCAACCAGCAAAAGCAAATGCCTAACTAATCATAGGGAGGCCAGTGGTGGGCAAACTAACACGTAACAAGTAACAAGTATCCTTTATTGTCATTCAGACCTTTCAGTCTGAACAAAATTTCGTACCTTGCAGTCATAACATAGAATAAAATAACAAAAACACATAATAAACACAGATTTAACAACCAACACTGTGTGTGTTTGTGAGTGTATGTGTGTGTTTGTGAGTGTATGTGTGTGAGTGTGAGAGAGTGTGTGTGAGTGAGTGAGTGAGTGTATGTGAGTGTGTGTGTGAGTGGTCGAAGTGACTGAGCTGCCAGCCCAAGAATCCATTTGGCCCAAAATGTCCATACTAGCCCTCTGGAAACCAGTTCCTTCGGCCCACAACACCATGCTAGCACTCCAGCAAGCCCCCCCCCCCCCCCCCCCCCCGTCCCCCACTGGCCAGCAATATTGGAATTGTTGGAGAGGTGGAATGTTGCGTTGGGGCCCAGCCCTGCCGTGTGAAGCTGGGACCCAACTTTATAAAGACAAATCAAATGAAAAACAAAATTATCAGCAAGGTTAGCAATACCTATATTCCTTGGAAACCTTGTTATTGTTTTGATGTAATTAGGAGTCAGCCATGATTCCAGGGTCCTCGCTGCCTAGTGACCATAAAACAAAGCGCGGGATTGGTCAATTTGCGTCCGACCTCAAAGTCAAACGTGCATTGATTGGACAATTACTACTCTGAAACAATTGAGGTGTCTCATATTTTTAAAAAATCTGCAGGTTTTGGTCTTGACGAGTTTCTGGTATGATTTATATAATATTTATACACAATATGTTAAGAATTCAGGTAGTTCCGTGAGTTGAGTCACGAACTTGAACTAAAAAGCTCCTCCACCCACAGCCTAATAATCCTCCAACATTTTTGCCACCTCCAAAGGGATCCCACAGCTGGCCGTATCTTCCCATCTCCACCCCTTTCTGCTTTCCACAGAGACCGATCCCTCCATTCCCTCCTCAGGCACTTTCCTCTGCAACTGCAGGAGATGCAAGACCTGTCCCTTTACCTTCCCCCCTCGACTCCATCCAAATGACCCAAACAGTCTTTCCAGGTGAGGCAGAGGTTCACTTGCACCTCCTCCAACCTCATCTACTGCATCCGCTGTTCCAGGTGTCAACTTCTCTACATCGGCGAGACCAAGCACAGACTCGGCAATCAATCGCTGAACATCTCGGCTCAGTCCGTCTCAACCAAGCTGATCTCCCGGTAGCCCAGCACTTCAACTCCTCCTCCCATTCCGAATCTGACCTTTCTGTCCTGGGCCTCCTCCATTGTCAGAGAGAGGCCCAGCACTAATTTGAGGAACAGCACCTCATAAAGTGCATTCAGTAAATATTCAGACCCCTTCACTTTTTCCCCATTTTGTTACGTTGCAGCCTGATTTTAAAATTGATTCATTTTTTTAATCATCAATCTACACACAATACCCCAGAATGAAGAAGCGAAAAAAGCTGTTTAGAAATTTTTGGAAAGTAATTAAAAATAAAGAACTGAAATATCACATTTACATAAGCATCACAACTATCAAATTTACATGTATTTACATTTACCCTTTGCTATGACACTCAAAATTGCTTGGGTTCATCCTGTTTCTATTGATTATCCTTGAGATGTTTCCACAACCTGATTGGAATCCACCAGTGGTAAATTAAATTGATTGGACGTGGTTTGGAAAGGCACACACCTGTCTGTATAAGGTCCCACAGTTGACAGTGCTTGTCAGGCCAAAAACCAAGCCATGAAGACTAAGAAAATATCTGTAGATCTCCGAGACAGGATTGTGTCGAGACACAGATCTGGGGAAGGGTATAAAATTATTTCTGCAGCATTGCAGGTCCTGAAGATCACAGTGGCCTCCGTCATAATTAAATGTAAGAACTTTGGAATCACCAGGACTTCTCATAGAGCTGGCGGCCCGGCCAAACCGAGCAATCGGGGGAAGAGGGCCTTTGTTTGGGAGGTGACCAAGTACCTGATGGAGCTCTGATAGAGCTCCAGAGTTCCTCTGTGGCGAGGATAGAACCTTCCAGAAGGACAACTATATCCGCAGCCCACCACTAATCAGGCCTTTATGGTAGAGTAGCCAGGCGGAAGCCACTCCTCAGTAAAAGGCTCATGACAGCCCGCTTGGAGTTTGCCAAAGGCATGAGAAACAAGATTCTCTGGTCTGATGAAACCAAGATTGAACTCTTTGTCCTGAATGCCAAGCATCACGTCTGGAGGAAACCAGGCACCGCTCATCACCTGGCCAATACCATACCCACAGTGAAGCATGGTGGTGGCAGCGTCATGCTGTGGGGATGTTTTTCAGTGGCAGGAGACTAATCAGGATCCAGGGAAAGTGGAACAGAGGAAAGTACAGCGAGATCCTTGATGAAAACCTGCTCCAGTGCATTCTGGACCTCAGACTGGAGCGGAGGTTCACCTTCAACAGCACATAGCCAAGACAACGTAGGAGTGGCTATGACAAGTCTGTGAATGTTCTTGAGTGGCCCAGTCAGAGCCCGTACTTGAACCCGATGGAACATCTCTGGAGGGACCTGAAAATAGCTGAAAATGAGGTCTTTATGTTCTGGAGGAGACAGTTCAACTAGAAGTTCACGAACAAGGAGGCGTTCAGTATCTCAACCACGGCGCTGATCACGAAGTACAGGGTGATCGTGCCGACCATGATCCTCATGCCGTTGAGCAGTCGCCGGTTGACGCGGCGGTGTACCACTGGCTGCTCGGGCATCTCCAGGTGGAAGGAGGCGACCCTACGCCCCTGCACCCAGCAACGGTAGATGCCGCGGTCGAAGGGCAACTACCGTCTTATCTTTATCTGTGTGCTGCATGGCAAGTCAAATTTCACTACACCAATTGGTGTATGTGACAATAAATGTCCTTTGTCCTTGTCCTCACTCCAGTGCTTTGTGTCTTTTTAAACATCATTCTGGTAAACCACTTCTGCACCCTTTCCAAAACCTCTACATCCATCCCCGACCAGAACTGCATGCAAAACTAAATGGATTTAGAACGGCCCCGGATACAAACTCCGTGCAGACAGCACCTGTAGTCAGGATTGATCCTGAGTCTCTGGTGCTGTGAGGCAGCATCTCTACTGCTGCGCCACTGTGCTGCCCTGAAAAAAATAAATAATACTCCTCGGTAATCCACACCCTAGTTCAGTTTGGGGGCTGTGGCGGCGTTCCGACGGCAGCGACCCGACTTTGGAGCCTCGGAGGCTCGACCACGGGCCCAGTGGACGACATCGTCGGGAGCTCGCAGGTCACAGGTTGGTGACCTGTTTTTCCGGAGCTGCCGCAACAACAGCTTCGTCCGCTGGACTGGAGGGCGGCAGGTTCGGCAGGTTTGACCGCCCCGGGCCACGGCGTTTGAACCGGCCCGTTCGCGGAGCTCGGATTCAGCTGCGGGACTGACTTACTTACCATCACCCGGCGGGGTCAATACATCGGAAGTATGGATCGCCTCAGCGCAGAGGGAGAACAAGGAAGGAAGAGACAAGGACTTTCAGACTTTTGCCTTCCATCACAGTGAGGAGGTGCCTGGTGGACTCACTGTGGTGGATGTTAAATCTGTGTTATTTTATTCTATGTTATGACTGCAAGGCACGAAATTTTGTTCAGACTGAAAGGTCTGAATGACAATAAAGGATACTTGTTACTTGTTACATGTTAGTTTGGCCACCACTGGCCTCCCTATGATATGTTACGCATTTGCTTTTGCTGGTTGCCCTCTTGTGTCATTCAGCCTAAGCATGGTCCACTCATGGATCCATTGGAATGCAACCCGGACAGATCCAAACCTCCTGCACCCAGGAACCCGCCAAATGATTTGAAAGTGGCCAAACCCAGCCCAAAACCTCCATATGTAGGTTGCCTACTGCTGGGTAACTCCGCGAAATATCATCCCCCTGCATTTCAAATCTAAATCTCTCGCCAATATATATATCTATATCTATATCTATATCTATATCTATATATATATATATATATATATGTGTGTGTGTGTGTGTGTGTGTGTGTGTCTGTCTGTGTCTCTCTGTCTATCTGTGTGTGTGTGTGTGTCTGCTGTCGGGTCCCGGTGGCCGCTCAAAGTCAGTCACCCGAGCGGCTTCCTTCCTCGGAAGTGGCGGCCAGTTCTGCTGTCCGTGCCCGGAGCGCTGCGGCAGCCACCCAAGCAAATTCACTCCCCGGCCACAAGAAATCCATATAGCTATGACAGCACGGAAACAGGCCATCTCTGCCCTTTTACTCCTTGCCATTTACTGTCACCTTGTCCCATCTACCTGCACTCAGACTGGAGCGTGGCAAGTGGGTTACTGATCCCAAACCCCTCCTTCACAACGCCAGACTCCCCAAATACTATGAACGCAGCTCTCCCCCCACCCCGGGAAATACAGTATTTAAAAACATAAAGCACTTACCACGTTATTGGTTGCTGGAGGGTGCGCATTTTCCCTTTGTCGGTCGTATCAATAGATGCGGCCGCACTGAAATAACTCAAAGCCACAGGATGGAGATGTCTTTTACCATTGTTGCTTTATTAAAACATACCTTAATTCACGGTTGGCTCAAGAGTAACGGGAGAGGAACTTGGTAACCTGGAGGAGGAACTTGGAACATCGCAGAAATGACATACCCGTGGGAACTCGGTTAAACACTTGAACATAAACTTGAAATCTCGTACACAACCACGAGTCTTTTACTCGGGGTACCTCGTGGGTCAACTCCCACCGTGAGACAGGGCCATTACTATCTCTCAATGCTCATTGCCAACCCGAGAAAAATGAACTGATTCTATAGTACATGAATATAAATTCGGGAGAATTGCATGAAGGAAATAATGAACCTTAAGATTTGTCGAAGATCCATAATTCGCAACGACCATATCAATAATCATAGATTAAAGAAATATTGCAAGGAAACAAACTTTTCAAAGTAAAATGGAATATATTTATTGGAACAACAATAGACAAATGTTAAATATATATTAAATGGAAACAACAATAGGTAAATCTAGTTAAAATATCTGTAGGAGCAGTGCTGGTATTGTGATTTTTTTCTGCAGATTGCAATACCTTTAAGAGAACATTTAGATTTGCAGCAATTTTCAATCGGTCATGCCTTCTTTTGCTTAGCAACCCACAGATGCTATTCTTCCATTCACATCAAAGTCACGTTAAATAGTATGATTACTGACAGGGGGATTTAGCAATCCTTTGGATCCGAAGAAACGCAAGGAACGAGTTTTGGTTTATTTAAGAAAAATATGTTAGCTGCTAAAGGCTGGTGTGAGACTGAAGAGGATTAAAGAGTTGCAAATTGTGAAGCCAGAGGAAGGAATGTTAATGGAGGCAGGCAGGAGGAGAGAAATAGGAGTGGCCAATAGACACAAAATGCTGGAGAAAGTCAGCGGGTGAGACAGCATCTAGGGAGAGAAGTAATTGGTGACGTTTCAGGTCGATACCGTTCTTTAGACTGATGTCGGGGGGGGGGGGGGGTAGGACAAAGAAAGAGTGTAGGCGGAGACAGTGGGAACAGTGAGAGAACTGGGAAGGGGGCAATGAAGCGAGAAAGCAAGGGTTACCAGAAGTTAGAGAAGTCAATGTTCATACCGCTGGGGTGCAAACTACCCAAGCAAAATATGAGGTGCTGATCCTCCAATTTGCACTGGGCCTCAGTCTGACAATGGAGGAGGCCCAGGACAGAAAGGTCAGATTGGGAATGGGGGGGGCGGAGTTGGTGCTGGGCCACCGGGAGATCAGGTTGGCTGAGACGGACTGAGCGGAGGTGCTCAGCGAAATGATCACCGAGCCTGCGTTAGGTAGCACCAATGTGGAGAAGTTGGCACCTGGAACAGCTGATGCAGTGATGAGGTTGGAGGAGGTGCAAGTGAACGTCTGGCTCACCTGGAAAGACTGTTTGTGTCCTTGAATGGATTGGAGGGGGAAAGGTAAAGGGACAGGTGTTGCATTTCCTGCGATTGCTGGGGAAAGTGCCTGGGGAGAGGAAATGGTCGCTGTGGAAAGCAGAAAGTCGTGGAGATGGGAAGATATGACCAGTAGTGGGATCGCTTTGGAGGTGGTTCCCCCTCCCCCCTCTCGTAACGTCCCGAGTCCCCCTTGTACTCACCTTCCACCCCATCAGCCGTCACATACAGCATATAGATGCGGTGGGCCGAGCATCGAAAATGTGTCTAGAATTTAACGTTCATGACCCATGTCTCGGAACTACATGAAATTTTGCACAGATTTAGATAAAATATAATTGAGATGAAAGTCACAACTCGTCAGTGCCAAAAGTTGCACATTATTTAATTAAACTAATTAAAAAATGAGATGAAAACAGTAAGTGCCATCTAGTTTCCAATGCCCACATTACACCATGGGGAGCCTAATTCAAATGCTGAAGTCTCTTTAAACCATATATTCTTATACTATATATATATATATTGTTAGCCCTTAATGACAATGCCCTGTCTGTGCTTGAAACTGCAATGCTTTATTAGGTCCGACTGTGTTTGGAAGGAATAAATGCTTTTTTAGGTCCGACTGTTTTCGTGACTTAGTGGACCGCTCGCGCTGATTGTGTAATTTCCAGTGAGTGCAGAGGTCGCGCTGATTGTGTAATTTCCAGTGAGTGCAGAGGTCGCGCTGATTGTGTAATTTCCAGTGAGTGCAGAGGTCACGCTGATTGCGGAAGTGCCGCTGATTGCGGTGGCCCCAAAGTGGTGAGGTCAGTGAGTGTGTTTGTGTGAGTGTGTCTGTGTCTGTGTGTATGTGTTTGTGAGTGTATGTGTGTGTGTATGTGCTTAAGTGTTTCTGTGTGTCTGTGTGTGGGTTTTGTGAGTGTATGTGTGTGTGTATTTGTTTGTGAGTGTATGTGTGTGTTTGTGAGTGTATATGTTTGTGTGTGTGTGAGTGGAAGAGAGTGTGTGTGTGTGTGTGTGTGTGTGAGTGGGAGAGAGTGTGTGTGTGTGTGTGAGTGAGTGAGTGAGTGAATGAATGTGTGTGTGCGTGGTCAAAGTGACTGAGCTGGAAGCCCATGAATCCATTTGGCCCACAATGTCCATACTAGCCCTCTGGAAACCAGTCCCTTTGGCCCACAACACCATGCTAGCGCTCCAGCTAGCCCCCCCCCCCCCCCCCCTCCACTGGCGAGCAATATTGGAATTGTTGGAGAGGTGGAATATTGCATTGGGGGACCAGCCCTGCCGTGTGATGCTGGGACCAAAGGGGTCCCACTTAGTCTAGTAACTTTATTCAGACAAATCAGTTGAAAAACAAAATTATCAGCAAGGTTAGCAATACCTATATTCCTTGGAAACCTTGTTATTGTTTTGATGTAATTAGGAGGCAGCCATGATCCCAGGATCCTTGCTGCCCAGCCACAATAAAACAAAGCGCAGGATTGGTCAATTTGTGTCCAACCTCAAAGTCAAACGTGCATTGATTGGACAATTAATACTGATAAAAATGAGGTTTTTCACATATTTTTTAAAAAATCTGCAGGTTTTGGTCTTGACGAGTTTCAGGTATGATTTATATAATATTTATACACAATATGTTAAGAATTCAGGTAGTTCCGTGAGTTGGGTCACGAACTTGAACTAAAAAGCTCTTCCACCCACAGCCTAATAATCCTCCAACATTTTTGCCACCTCCAAAGGGATCCCACTGCTGGCCGTATCTTCCCATCTCCACCCCTTTCTGCTTTCCACAGAGACCGATCCCTCCATTCCCTCCTCAGGCACTTTCCTCTGCAACCGCAGGAGATGCAAGACCTGTCCCTTTACCTTCCCCCCTCGACTCCATCCAAATGACCCAAACAGTCTTTCCAGGTGAGGCAGAGGTTCACTTGCACCTCCTCCAACCTCATCTACTGCATCCGCTGTTCCAGGTGTCAACTTCTCTACATCGGCGAGACCAAACACAGACTCGGCAATCAATCGCTGAACACCTCGGCTCAGTCCGTCTCAACCAAGCTGATCTCCCGGTAGCCCAGCACTTCAACTCCTCCTCCCATTCCGAATCTGACCTTTCCGTCCTGAGCCTCCTCCATTGTCAGAGAGAGGCCCAGTACTAATTTGAGGAATAGCACCTCATAAAGTGCATTCAGTAAATATTCAGACCCCTTCACTTTTTCCCCATTTTGTTACGTTGCAGCCTGATATTAAAATTGATTCATTTTTTTAATCATCAATCTACACACAATACCCCAGAATGAAGAAGCGAAAAAAGCTGTTTAGAAATTTTTGGAAAGTAATTAAAAATAAAGAACTGAAATATCACATTTACATAAGCATCACAACTATCAAATTTACATGAATTTACATTTACCCTTTGCTATGACACTCAAAATTGCTTGGGTTCATTCTGTTGATTGGAATCCACCAGTGGTAAATTAAATTGATTGGACGTGGTTTGGAAAGGCACACACCTGTCTGTGTAAGGTCCCACAGTTGACAGTGCTTGTCAGGGCAAAAACCAAGCCATGAAGATGAAGAAATTGTCTGTAGATCTCCGAGAAAGGAATGTGTCGAGACACAGATCTGGGGAAGGGTATAAAACTATTTCTGCAGCATTGCAGGTTCTGACGATCACAGTGGCCTCCATCATTCTTAAATGTAAGAACTTTGGAATCACCAGGACTCCTCATAGAGCTGGCCGCCCGGCCAAACCGAGCAATCGGGGGAGGAGGGCCTTTATCTGGGAGGTGACCAAGTACCTGATGGAGCTCTGACAGAACTCCAGAGTTCCTCTGTGGCAATGATAGAACCTTCCAGAAGGACAACTATATCCGCAGCCCACCACTAATCAGGCCTTTGTGGTAGAGTAGCCAGGCGGAAGCCACTCCTCAGTAAAAGGCTCATGACAGCCCGCTTGGAGTTTATCAAAGGCATGAGAAACAAGATTCTCTGGTCTGATGAAACCAAGATTGAACTCTTTGTCCTGAATGCCAAGCATCACGTCTGGAGGAAACCAGGCACCGCTCATCACCTGGCCAATACCATACCCACAGTGAAGCATGGTGGTGACAGCGTCATGCTGTGGGGATGTTTTTCAGTGGTCCAGGGAATGTCGAACAGAGGAAAGTACAGCGAGATCCTTGATGAAAACCTGCTCCAGAGCATTCTGGACCTCAGACTGCAGCGGAGGTTCACCCTCCACAGCACATAGCCAAGACAACGTAGGAGTGGCCATGACAAGTCTGTGAATGTCCTTGAGTGGCCCAGTCAGAGCCCGCACTTGAACCCGATCGAACATCTCCGGAGGGACCTGAAAATAGCTATGCATCGACGCTCCCCATCCAACCTGACAGAACTTGAGAAAATCTGCAGAGAAGAATGGGTAAAATTACCCAAATACAGGTGTGCCAAGCTTGTAGTATCAAACCCAAGAAGACTTGAGGCTGTAATCACTGCCAAAGGTGCCTCAACAAAGTACTGAACAAAAAGGTCTGAATACTTATATAAATGTGATATTTCAGTTACTTCTTTCTTGCAAAAATGTCTAAACACCTGTGTAGATTGATGATAAAAAAAAATGAATAGGGCTGTAACGTAACAAAATGTGGAAAAAGTGAAGGGGTCTGAATATTTTCTGAATGCACTGTATTTCACTTGGGTAGTTTACACCACAGCAGTATGAACATTGACTTTTCTAACTTCAGATAGCCCTTGCTCTCTCTCTTCATTTCCCCCCCCCCCCACCCCACACACCTTCTCAGTTCTGCCACTAGTTCCACTATCTCCATTCTTTCTTTGTCCTATCCGCTCCCCTGACATCAGTCTGAAGAAGGGTCTCGACCCCTCTCCAAAGATGCTGCATTTTGTGTCTACCTTCGATTTTACCAGCCACTGCAGTTCTTTCAGAGTTCCCTTTAACACACCTAGGGTGCCATTCTTCCAATGCAAGCATGTCCCAGTCTCGCTGTGTCCAGTGCAGCTCTGCCCCTAGAGAGCTCAGCGGGCAATGACCGTGGAAGGTGGTGGCATTGCACCCAATGTGCTCCAATGTAGCATGGTCACTGGCACAGCAGCAATGCAGTCGGCACTCTACCATGCAGTCCACATGCAGCCCAAAAGCAGCCCACATGCACCAATGTTATTCGGCGCTTCACACTGCAGCTCCATAAGTGCTTAATTTTAAAAGACAGAAAAGTTTACGGGGAGAGGGCAGAAGAATTTGGTTGAGAGGGAAAAATGAATCATCCATGATAGAATGGCGGAGATGGGCCTAATTCTGCCCTTGTGTCTTGTGGTCTTTATGTTCTGGAGGAGGCAGTTCAACTAGAAGTTCTCGAACAAGGAGGCGTTCAGTATCTCAATCACGCCGCTGATCACGAAGTACATGGCGATCGTGCGGACCATGATCCTCATGCCGTTGAGCAGTCGCCGGTTGACGCGGCGGTGTACCACTGGCTGCTCGGGCATCTCGAGGTGGAAGGAGGCGACCCTACGCCCCTGCACCCAGCAGCGGTAGATGCCGCGGTCTAAGGGCATCACGCTTTCGATTTGGTAGATGCCACCGCCCGTGGCGTCGTCAAGCCGGTGGGTCCCGTTAAAGTTGCCACCTCGGGTGATGAAGGTGGAGTCGCGCTGCCAGAGAACGGGCGTGTACACCGACGCCCCCGGGCATGTCATCCGGGCTTTGTCATGGATGTTGAGGTAAACTGTCTCCAGCAGCATTTTGTGAGGCTCCATCCTGTCGAATGCAGTCTCCCGTTCCCTCCACCACCAATCGAAGATGTTCACTGCTGTTTCCTCCTTCTTGCACGGCTCGCGGCACATCCGGTACTGGAGCTCGGCGCCGCGCCGGGGCAAGGACTGCCCAATGAGCAGCTCCATTAGACCGCAGGGCAAGGTGGCACCATTTGCCTTCAGTTCCTCTTCCTCTTTGAGCTCCTCACTCAGCTGAGCGTAGCAGAAGCCCATCATCTTCTGCTCCCCCATCACCTTGCAGCGGTCACAGTCCTGCCATGGTTCCCAGCGGGTGTAAAGCTGGACCATGTGCCGGGAAGAGCCCAAGTTCACCATCAAGCTCTGGTTTGGCAAAATGCTCTCCCCCAGCCCTTGGTGGGACACGTAAAGCAGAGACGAGTCCTGTACATCCACGAGGTAGGCGGCTAGGATGGAATTAGCTGACTTGCACAGGTACAGGCCCGTGTCTGAGGTCCACGCCGTGTTGATGATCAAGGAGCCTCTCCGTAGATTGGCTCGGCTTCCCAGTTCGCCCATTGGCCCACGGTGCACCCTCCAGTGCCCGGGTCGGATGAAGGTGCGGGGTTTGGTTTGAGGCTGGCTGAGGTCCCGGTACTGCCAGTAGACGGAGCCTTCCGGTGCTTCAGTCGCAGCCGGGCAATGCAGGCTGAGTGGGTTTGTTGACAGGAAGGCCAGGAAGCAGGGGGCTGTGCCCGAGCAGCTAGCCAAGTCGTCCTCCTGTTTAATGATGATGAGCAAGCTGCCCATTAGAACCAGCGTGGCCAGAGTCGAAAGCAGTATCGTGTCTCTGCACATCGTGATTCTCTGATGGTTCATCCAGTTGACTGTGGGCTGAAGCAGGGACGTAACTGTCACCACAACATTGCCTCCGCTGACTCATCAATGGGCCCCTTGTGACTGCCCGTGACCTCATCAATGGGCTGCCTTGTGACCTCATCAAGCCTTGAGTACCTACGAGCGGCTATTACCGTAAATCTCTGAGTTCGAATCAGGGGAAACTCGAGAGAGCTCTTGAATTACCTCGTACAGTGGGACAGGCCCTTTACCTCGTACAGTGGGACAGGCCCTGTGAGGATTCTCCCGACGCCGGAGCACCATCACCCGGCGAGAAGGGCCTGAAACATCGGGCCCCATAGCGGCGACTGCGGAGGCCTCAATAGGCCCGACTACGGGTGGACAAGGGGATGGGGACTGGACTTTGTGCCTTCCCTCACAGTTGGAACCATTGTGGGGGGGATGTTTTTATGTTTATTGTTAAATTCTTTAATGTTGTGTCTTATCTTTATCTGTGTGCTGCACGGCAAGTCAAATTTCTCTATACCAATTGGTGTAACAATAAATGTCCTTTGTCCTAGTTCCTTCATGCAACTCCCATCGAATTTATATTCATGTACTGTAGAATCAGTTCATTTTTCTCGGGTTGGTAATGCGCATTGAGAGGTAGTAAATATAATTCCACCATCACCTTTATATGTCTATAACTCTTGTTTCCTTTTCCCCTGACTAGTCTGAAGATGGGTCTCGACCCAAAGTGGCACCCATTCCTTCTCTCCAGAGATGCTGCCTATCCTGCTGAGTTACTGAAGCTTTTTGTGTCAACCCTTACATCAAATGTGTTCATTCTTCTTGCCTAGATAGAGACTCTTTTATTTCTGAAGCACTGACACTTTTAATTTGATCGATGGTTGGGGAGTGCATAATTTTGGACTGAAATTTCACCCATTCCCTCTCTCCAGAGATGCTGCCTGTCCTGCTGAGTTAGCCTTGCATTTTGTGACTATCTTTGATTAAAGCAGCATTTGCAATTCCTTCCTTATACACATGGAGGTTTTGGGCTGGGCTTGGCCACGTTTAAATCATTTGGCGGGTTCCTGGGTGCAGGAGGTTTGGATCTGTCCGGGTTGCATTCCAATGGATCCATGAGTGAACCATGCTTAGGCTGAATGACACAAGAGGGCAACCAGCAAAAGCAAATGCCTAACAATCATAGGGAGGCCAGTGGTGGGCAAACTAACACGTAACAAGTAACAAGTATCCTTTATTGTCATTCAGACCTTTCAGTCTGAACAAAATTTCGTACCTTGCAGTCATAACATAGAATAAAATAACAAAAACACATAATAAACACAGATTTAACAACCAACACTGTGTGTGTTTGTGAGTGTATGTGTGTGTTTGTGAGTTTATGTGTATGTGTGTGAGTGTGAGAGAGTCTGTGTGTGAGTGAGTGAGTGAGTGCATGTGAGTGTGTGTGTGAGTGGTCGAAGTGACTGAGCTGCCAGCCCAAGAATCCATTTGGCCCAAAATGTCCATACTAGCCCTCTGGAAACCAGTTCCTTCGGCCCACAACACCATGCTAGCACTCCAGCAAGCCCCCCCACCCCCCCCCCCCCCCGTCCCCCACTGGCCAGCAATATTGGAATTGTTGGAGAGGTGGAATGTTGCGTTGGGGCCCAGCCCTGCCGTGTGAAGCTGGGACCCAACTTTATAAAGACAAATCAAATGAAAAACAAAATTATCAGCAAGGTTAGCAATACCTATATTCCTTGGAAACCTTGTTATTGTTTTGATGTAATTAGGAGGCAGCCATGATTCCAGGGTCCTCGCTGCCTAGTGACCATAAAACAAAGTGCGGGATTGGTCAATTTGCGTCCGACCTCAAAGTCAAACGTGCATTGATTGGACAATTACTACTCTGAAACAATTGAGGTATCTGCAGGTTTTGGTCTTGACGAGTTTCTGGTATGATTTATATAATATTTATACACAATATGTTAAGAATTCAGGTAGTTCCGTGAGTTGAGTCACGAACTTGAACTAAAAAGCTCCTCCACCCACAGCCTAATAATCCTCCAACATTTTTGCCACCTCCAAAGGGATCCCACTGCTGGCCGTATCTTCCCATCTCCACCCCTTTCTGCTTTCCACAGAGACCGATCCCTCCATTCCCTCCTCAGGCACTTTCCTCTGCAACCGCAGGAGATGCAAGACCTGTCCCTTTACCTTCCCCCCTCGACTCCATCCAAATGACCCAAACAGTCTTTCCAGGTGAGGCAGAGGTTCACTTGCACCTCCTCCAACCTCATCTACTGCATCCGCTGTTCCAGGTGTCAACTTCTCTACATTGGCGAGACCAAGCACAGACTCGGCAATCAACCGCTGAACATCTCGGCTCAGTCCGTCTCAACCAAGCTGATCTCCCGGTAGCCCAGCACTTCAACTCCTCCTCCCATTCCGAATCTGACCTTTCTGTCCTGGGCCTCCTCCATTGTCAGAGAGAGGCCCAGCACTAATTTGAGGAACAGCACCTCATAAAGTGCATTCAGTAAATATTCAGACCCCTTCACTTTTTCCCCATTTTGTTACGTTGCAGCCTGATTTTAAAATTGATTCATTTTTTTAATCATCAATCTACACACAATACCCCAGAATGAAGAAGCGAAAAAAGCTGTTTAGAAATTTTTGGAAAGTAATTAAAAATAAAGAACTGAAATATCACATTTACATAAGCATCACAACTATCAAATTTACATGTATTTACATTTACCCTTTGCTATGACACTCAAAATTGCTTGGGTTCATCCTGTTTCTATTGATTATCCTTGAGATGTTTCCACAACCTGATTGGAATCCACCAGTGGTAAATTAAATTGATTGGACGTGGTTTGGAAAGGCACACACCTGTCTGTATAAGGTCCCACAGTTGACAGTGCTTGTCAGGCCAAAAACCAAGCCATGAAGACTATGAAATTGTCTGTAGATCTCCGAGACAGGATTGTGTCGAGACACAGATCTGGGGAAGGGCATAAAATTATTTCTGCAGCATTGCAGGTCCTGAAGATCACAGTGGCCTCCGTCATAATTAAATGTAAGAACTTTGGAATCACCAGGACTTCTCATAGAGCTGGCGGCCCGGCCAAACCGAGCAATCGGGGGAAGAGGGCCTTTGTTTGGGAGGTGACCAAGTACCTGATGGAGCTCTGATAGAGCTCCAGAGTTCCTCTGTGGCGAGGATAGAACCTTCCAGAAGGACAACTATATCCGCAGCCCACCACTAATCAGGCCTTTATGGTAGAGTAGCCAGGCGGAAGCCACTCCTCAGTAAAAGGCTCATGACAGCCCGCTTGGAGTTTGCCAAAGGCATGAGAAACAAGATTCTCTGGTCTGATGAAACCAAGATTGAACTCTTTGTCCTGAATGCCAAGCATCACGTCTGGAGGAAACCAGGCACCTCTCTTTACCTGGCCAATACCATACCCACAGTGAAGCATGGTGGTGGCAGCGTCATGCTGTGGGGATGTTTTTCAGTGGCAGGAGACTAATCAGGATCCAGGGAAAGTCGAACAGAGGAAAGTACAGCGAGATCCTTGATGAAAACCTGCTCCAGTGCATTCTGGACCTCAGACTGGAGCGGAGGTTCACCTTCAACAGCACATAGCCAAGACAACGTAGGAGTGGCTATGACAAGTCTGTGAATGTCCTTGAGTGGCCCAGTCAGAGCCCGTACTTGAACCCGATCGAACATCTCTGGAGGGACCTGAAAATAGTTGTGCATCGACGCTCCCCATCCAACCTGACAGAACTTGAGAAGATCTGCAGAGAAGAATGGGTAAAATTACCCAAATACAGGTGTGCCAAGCTTGTAGTATCATACCCAAGTAGACTTGAGGCTGTAATCACTGCCAAAGGTGCCTCAACAAAGTACTGAACAAAAAGGTCTGAATACTTATGTAAATGTGATATTTCAGTAATTTTTTTTTTAATTACTTTGCAAACATTTCTAAACACCTGTGTAGATGGATGATAAAAAAATGAATAGGGCTGTAACGTAACAAAATGTGGAAAAAGTGAAGGGGTCTGACTATTTTCTGAAGGCAATGTATTTCACTTGGGAAGTTTACACCCCAGCGGTATGAACATTGACTTCTCTAAAATGAATCAGCCATGATAGAATGGCGCAGATGGGCCTAATTCTGCCCCTGTGTCTTGTGGTCTTTATGTTCTGGAGAGAACAGTTCAACTAGAAGTTCTCGAACAAGGAGGCGTGCAGTATCTCAACCACGGCGCTGATCACGAAGTACAGGGCGATCGTGCCGACCATGATCCTCATGCCGTTGAGCAGTCGCCGGTTGACGCGGCGGTGTACCACTGGCTGCTCGGGCATCTCCAGGTGGAAGGAGGCGACCCTACGCCCCTGCACCCAGCAACGGTAGATGCCGCGGTCGAAGGGCAAGTACCGTCTTATCTTTATCTGTGTGCTGCATGGCAAGTCAAATTTCACTACACCAATTGGTGTATGTGACAATAAATGTCCTTTGTCCTTGTCCTCACTCCAGTGCTTTGTGTCTTTTTAAACATCATTCTGGTAAACCACTTCTGCACCCTTTCCAAAACCTCTACATCCATCCCCGACCAGAACTGCATGCAAAACTAAATGGATTTAGAACGGCCCCGGATACAAACTCCGTGCAGACAGCACCTGTAGTCAGGATTGATCCTGAGTCTCTGGTGCTGTGAGGCAGCATCTCTACTGCTGCGCCACTGTGCTGCCCTGAAAAAAATAAATAATACTCCTCGGTAATCCACACCCTAGTTCAGTTTGGGGGCTGTGGCGGCGTTCCGACGGCAGCGACCCGACTTTGGAGCCTCGGAGGCTCGACCACGGGCCCAGTGGACGACATCGTCGGGAGCTCGCAGGTCACAGGTTGGTGACCTGTTTTTCCGGAGCTGCCGCAACAACAGCTTCGTCCGCTGGACTGGAGGGCGGCAGGTTCGGCAGGTTTGACCGCCCCGGGCCACGGCGTTTGAACCGGCCCGTTCGCGGAGCTCGGATTCAGCTGCGGGACTGACTTACTTACCATCACCCGGCGGGGTCAATACATCGGAAGTATGGATCGCCTCAGCGCAGAGGGAGAACAAGGAAGGAAGAGACAAGGACTTTCAGACTTTTGCCTTCCATCACAGTGAGGAGGTGCCTGGTGGACTCACTGTGGTGGATGTTAAATCTGTGTTATTTTATTCTATGTTATGACTGCAAGGCACGAAATTTTGTTCAGACTGAAAGGTCTGAATGACAATAAAGGATACTTGTTACTTGTTACATGTTAGTTTGGCCACCACTGGCCTCCCTATGATATGTTACGCATTTGCTTTTGCTGGTTGCCCTCTTGTGTCATTCAGCCTAAGCATGGTCCACTCATGGATCCATTGGAATGCAACCCGGACAGATCCAAACCTCCTGCACCCAGGAACCCGCCAAATGATTTGAAAGTGGCCAAACCCAGCCCAAAACCTCCATATGTATAAGGAAGGAATTGAAAATGCTGGTTTACATCAAAGATAGTCACAAAATGCAAGGCTAACTCAGCAGGACAGGCAGCATCTCTGGAGAGAGGGAATGGGTGAAATTTCAGTCCACAATTATGCATTCCCCATCCATCGATCAAATTTAAAGCCTCGGTGCGTCAGAAATAAAAGAGTCGCTATCTAGGCAAGAAGAATTAGCACATTTGATGTAAGGGTTGACACAAAAAGCTTCAGTAACTCAGCAGGATAGGCAGCATCTCTGGAGAGAAGGAATGGGTGACGGGATGACATTTCAAAATTTCTCCAGCCCCATGTGTTCTCATTTTTCAACTAGCATCTGCCCTTTCTTGTGTACGACATTATTTGTATCTACAGTGCCTTGTGTCTTGGCAATTCATGATTCACACACACACAATGCTGGGGTAACTCTCACACACACACACACACACACAATGCTGGGGTAACTCACACACACACACACACACACACACAATGCTGGGGTAACTCACACACACACACACACACACACAATGCTGGAGTGACTCTCACACACACACACACACAATGCTGGAGTGACTCTCACACACACACACACACACACAATGCTGGGGTAACTCACACACACACACACACACAATGCTGGGGTAACTCACACACACACACCCACACACCCACACACACACACAATGCTGGAGTAACTCGCACACGCACACACACAATGCTGGGCTAACTCATACACACACACAATGCTGGGGTAACACACACACACACACACACACACACACACACACACACACACACACAATGCTGGAGTAACTCGCACACACACACACAATGCTGGGGTGACACACACAATGCTGGGGTAACTCGCATACGCACACACACAATGCTGGGGTAAGTCACACACACACACACACACACACACACACACACAATGCTGGAGGAACTCTCTCACACACACACACACAAACAATGCTGGAGTAACTCACACACACAATGTTGGAGTAACTCACACACACACACACACAATGCTAAGGTAACTCACACACACATACACACAATGCTGGAGTAACTCACACACACACACGAACAATGCTGGAGTAACTCTCACACACACACAATTCTGGAGTAACTCAGCGGGACAGGCAGCATCTCCGGAGAGAAGGGATGATGATGTATCGGGTCGAGACCCTTCCTTAGACCACTACCCAGAGATGCTACCTGTCCTGCTGAGTTACTCCAGCATTTTGTCTATCTTTAAACCAGCATCTGGACTTCCTTCCCACATAATAACCAATGAGATTCCCCACTAAACGTCCGTGTCCTCATTGTTCCCCTCTCTGTCTTCCCCAGACCTGTGTATATGTATATGTGTATGTGTAAATGTATATGTGTATGTGTATATGTATATATACTTTGAGTGGTTCCTGGGTTGCCTACTGTATATACTACTATATATATATATATAGCAGTAGGCAACCCAGAAACCACGCAAAGTATATATACAGCACATGGACATGTGCATATATATATATATATATATATATATATATATATATATATATATATGGACATGTGTGTGTATATATATATATATATATATATATATATGGACATGTGTGTATATATATATATATATATATATATATATATATATATATATACACACATGTCCATGTGCTGTATATATACTTAGCGTGGTTCCTGGGTTGCCTACTGCTGGGTAACTCCGCGAAATATCATCCCCCTGCATTTCAAATCTAAATCTCTCGCCAATATATATATCTATATATATATATATATATATGTGTGTGTGTGTCTGTCTGTGTCTCTCTGTCTATCTGTGTGTGTGTGTGTGTCTGCTGTCGGGTCCCGGTGGCCGCTCAAAGTCAGTCACCCGAGCGGCTTCCTTCCTCGGAAGTGGCGGCCAGTTCTGCTGTCCGTGCCCGGAGCGCTGCGGCTGCCACCCAAGCAAATTCACTCCCCGGCCACAAGAAATCCATATAGCTATGACAGCACGGAAACAGGCCATCTCTGCCCTTTTACTCCGTGCCATTTACTGTCACCTTGTCCCATCTACCTGCACTCAGACTGGAGCGTGGCAAGTGGGTTACTGATCCCAAACCCCTCCTTCACAACGCCAGACTCCCCAAATACTATGAACGCAGCTCTCCCCCCACCCCGGGAAATACAGTATTTAAAAACATAAAGCACTTACCACGTTATTGGTTGCTGGAGGGTGCGCATTTTCCCTTTGTCGGTCGTATCAATAGATGCGGCCGCACTGAAATAACTCAAAGCCACAGGATGGAGATGTCTTTTACCATTGTTGCTTTATTAAAACATACCTTAATTCACGGTTGGCTCAAGAGTAACGGGAGAGGAACTTGGTAACCTGGAGGAGGAACTTGGAACATCGCAGAAATGACATACCCGTGGGAACTCGGTTAAACACTTGAACATAAACTTGAAATCTCGTACACAACCACGAGTCTTTTACTTGGGGTACCTCGTGGGTCAACTCCCACCGTGAGACAGGGCCATTACTATCTCTCAATGCTCAATGCCAACCCGAGAAAAATGAACTGATTCTATAGTACATGAATATAAATTCGGGAGAATTGCATGAAGGAAATAATGAACCTTAAGATTTGTCGAAGATCCATAATTCGCAACGACCATATCAATAATCATAGATTAAAGAAATATTGCAAGGAAACAAACTTTTCAAAGTAAAATGGAATATATTTATTGGAACAACAATAGGTAAATGTTAAATATATATTAATTGGAAACAACAATAGGTAAATCTAGTTAAAATATCTGTAGGAGCAGTGCTGGTATTGTGATTTTTTTCTGCAGATTGCAATACCTTAAAGAGAACATTTAGATTTGCAGCAATTTTCAATCTGTCATGCCTTCTTTGGCTTAGCAACCCACAGATGCTATTCTTCCATTCACATCAAAGTCACGTTAAATAGTATGATTACTGACAGGGGGATAGCAATCCTTTGGATCCGAAGAAACGCAAGGAACGAGTTTTGGTTTATTTAAGAAAAATATGTTAGCTGCTAAACGCTGGTGTGAGACTGAAGAGGATTAAAGAGTTGCAAATTGTGAAGCCAGAGGAAGGAATGTTAATGGAGGCAGGCAGGAGGAGAGAAATAGGAGTGGCCAATAGACACAAAATGCTGGAGAAACTCAGCAGGTGAGACAGCATCTAGGGAGAGAAGTAATTGGTGACGTTTCAGGTCGATACCGTTCTTTAGACTGATGTCGGGGGGGGGGGGGGGTAGGACAAAGAAAGAGTGTAGGCGGAGACAGTGGGACCAGTGAGAGAACTGGGAAGGGGGGAAATGAAACGAGAAAGCAAGGGCTACCAGAAGTTAGAGAAGTCAATGTTCATACCGCTGGGGTGCAAACTACCCAAGCGAAATATGAGGTGCTGATCCTCCAATTTGCACTGGGCCTCAGTCTGACAATGGAGGAGGCCCAGGACAGAAAGGTCAGATTGGGAATGGGGGGGGCGGAGTTGGTGCTGGGCCACCGGGAGATCAGGTTGGCTGAGACGGACTGAGCGGAGGTGCTCAGCGAAATGATCACCGAGCCTGCGTTAGGTAGCACCAATGTGGAGAAGTTGGCACCTGGAACAGCTGATACAGTGATGAGGTTGGAGGAGGTGCAAGTGAACGTCTGGCTCACCTGGAAAGACTGTTTGTGTCCTTGAATGGATTGGAGGGGGAAAGGTAAAGGGACAGGTGTTGCATTTCCTGCGATTGCTGGGGAAAGTGCCTGGGGAGAGGAAATGGTCGCTGTGGAAAGCAGAAAGTCGTGGAGATGGGAAGATATGACCAGTAGTGGGATCGCTTTGGAGGTGGTTCCCCCTCCCCCCTCTCGTAACGTCCCGAGTCCCCCTTGTACTCACCTTCCACCCCATCAGCCGTCACATACAGCATATAGATGCGGTGGGCCGAGCATCGAAAATGTGTCTAGAATTTAACGTTCATGACCCATGTCTCGGAACTACATGAAATTTTGCACAGATTTAGATAAAATATAATTGAGATGAAAGTCACAACTCGTCAGTGCCAAAAGTTGCACATTATTTAATTAAACTAATTAAAAAATGAGATGAAAACAGTAAGTGCCATCTAGTTTCCAATTCCCACATTACACCATGGGGAGCCAAAGTCAAATGCTGCAGTCTCTTTAAACCATATATTCTTATACTATATATATATTGTTAGCCCTTAATGACAATGCCCTGTCTGTGCTTGAAACTGCAATGCTTTATTAGGTCCGACTGTGTTTGGAAGGAATAAATGCTTTTTTAGGTCCGACTGTTTTCGTGACTTAGTGGACCGCTCGCGCTGATTGTGTAATTTCCAGTGAGTGCAGAGGTCGCGCTGATTGTGTAATTTCCAGTGAGTGCAGAGGTCGCGCTGATTGTGTAATTTCCAGTGAGTGCAGAGGTCACGCTGATTGCGGAAGTGCCGCTGATTGCGGTGGCCCCAAAGTGGTGAGGTCAGTGAGTGTGTTTGTGTGAGTGTGTCTGTGTCTGTGTCTGTGTGTATGTGTTTGTGAGTGTATGTGTGTGTGTATGTGCTTAAGTGTTTCTGTGTGTCTGTGTGTGGGTTTTGTGAGTGTATGTGTGTGTGTATTTGTTTGTGAGTGTATGTGTGTGTTTGTGAGTGTATATGTTTGTGTGTGTGTGAGTGGAAGAGAGTGTGTGTGTGTGTGTGTGTGTGTGTGTGTGTGAGTGGGAGAGAGTGTGTGTGTGTGTGTGTGAGTGAGTGAGTGAGTGAATGAATGTGTGTGTGCGTGGTCAAAGTGACTGAGCTGGAAGCCCATGAATCCATTTGGCCCACAATGTCCATACTAGCCCTCTGGAAACCAGTCCCTTCGGCCCACAACACCATGCTAGCGCTCCAGCTAGCCCCCCCACCCCCCCCCCCCTCCACTGGCGAGCAATATTGGAATTGTTGGAGAGGTGGAATATTGCATTGGGGGACCAGCCCTGCCGTGTGATGCTGGGACCAAAGGGGTCCCACTTAGTCTAGTAACTTTATTCAGACAAATCAGTTGAAAAACAAAATTATCAGCAAGGTTAGCAATACCTATATTCCTTGGAAACCTTGTTATTGTTTTGATGTAATTAGGAGGCAGCCATGATCCCAGGATCCTTGCTGCCCAGCCACAATAAAACAAAGCGCAGGATTGGTCAATTTGTGTCCAACCTCAAAGTCAAACGTGCAATTGATTGGACAATTAATACTGATAAAAATGAGGTTTTTCACATATTTTTTAAAAAATCTGCAGGTTTTGGTCTTGACGAGTTTCAGGTATGATTTATATAATATTTATACACAATATGTTAAGAATTCAGGTAGTTCCGTGAGTTGGGTCACGAACTTGAACTAGAAAGCTCTTCCACCCACAGCCTAATAATCCTCCAACATTTTTGCCACCTCCAAAGGGATCCCACTGCTGGCCGTATCTTCCCATCTCCACCCCTTTCTGCTTTCCACAGAGACCGATCCCTCCATTCCCTCCTCAGGCACTTTCCTCTGCAACCGCAGGAGATGCAAGACCTGTCCATTTACCTTCCCCCCTCGACTCCATCCAAATGACCCAAACAGTCTTTCCAGGTGAGGCAGAGGTTCACTTGCACCTCCTCCAACCTCATCTACTGCATCCGCTGTTCCAGGTGTCAACTTCTCTACATCGGCGAGACCAAACACAGACTCGGCAATCAATCGCTGAACACCTCGGCTCAGTCCGTCTCAACCAAGCTGATCTCCCGGTAGCCCAGCACTTCAACTCCTCCTCCCATTCCGAATCTGACCTTTCCGTCCTGAGCCTCCTCCATTGTCAGAGAGAGGCCCAGTACTAATTTGAGGAATAGCACCTCATAAAGTGCATTCAGTAAATATTCAGACCCCTTAACTTTTTCCCCATTTTGTTACGTTGCAGCCTGATATTAAAATTGATTCATTTTTTTAATCATCAATCTACACACAATACCCCAGAATGAAGAAGCGAAAAAAGCTGTTTAGAAATTTTTGGAAAGTAATTAAAAATAAAGAACTGAAATATCACATTTACATAAGCATCACAACTATCAAATTTACATGTATTTACATTTACCCTTTGCTATGACACTCAAAATTGCTTGGGTTCATCCTGTTGATTGGAGTCCACCAGTGGTAAATTAAATTGATTGGACGTGGTTTGGAAAGGCACACACCTGTCTGTGTAAGGTCCCACAGTTGACAGTGCTTGTCAGGGCAAAAACCAAGCCATGAAGATGAAGAAATTGTCTGTAGATCTCCGAGAAAGGAATGTGTCGAGACACAGATCTGGGGAAGGGTATAAAACTATTTCTGCAGCATTGCAGGTTCTGACGATCACAGTGGCCTCCATCATTCTTAAATGTAAGAACTTTGGAATCACCAGGACTCCTCATAGAGCTGGCCGCCCGGCCAAACCGAGCAATCGGGGGAGGAGGGCCTTTATCTGGGAGGTGACCAAGTACCTGATGGAGCTCTGACAGAACTCCAGAGTTCCTCTGTGGCAATGATAGAACCTTCCAGAAGGACAACTATATCCGCAGCCCACCACTAATCAGGCCTTTGTGGTAGAGTAGCCAGGCGGAAGCCACTCCTCAGCAAAAGGCACATGACAGCCCGCTTGGAGTTTATAAAAGGCATGAGAAACAAGATTCTCTGGTCTGATGAAACCAAGATTGAACTCTTTGTCCTGAATGCCAAGCATCACGTCTGGAGGAAACCAGGCACCGCTCATCACCTGGCCAATACCATACCCACAGTGAAGCATGGTGGTGACAGCGTCATGCTGTGGGGATGTTTTTCAGTGGCAGGAGACTAATCAGGATCCAGGGAATGTCGAACAGAGGAAAGTACAGTGAGATCCTTGATGAAAACCTGCTCCAGAGCATTCTGGACCTCAGACTGGAGCGGAGGTTCACCTTCCACAGCACATAGCCAAGACAACGTAGGAGTGGCCATGACAAGTCTGTGAATGTCCTTGAGTGGCCCAGTCAGAGCCCGCACTTGAACCCGATCGAACATCTCCGGAGGGACCTGAAAATAGCTATGCATCGACGCTCCCCATCCAACCTGACAGAACTTGAGAAGATCTGCAGAGAAGAATGGGTAAAATTACCCAAATACAGGTGTGCCAAGCTTGTAGTATCAAACCCAAGAAGACTTGAGGCTGTAATCACTGCCAAAGGTGCCTCAACAAAGTACTGAACAAAAAGGTCTGAATACTTATATAAATGTGATATTTCAGTTACTTCTTTTAATTACTTTGCAAAAATGTCTAAACACCTGTGTAGATTGATGATAAAAAAAATGAATAGGGCTGTAACGTAACAAAATGTGGAAAAAGTGAAGGGGTCTGAATATTTTCTGAATGCACTGTATTTCACTTGGGTAGTTTACACCACAGCAGTATGAACATTGACTTTTCTAACTTCAGATAGCCCTTGCTCTCTCTTCATTCGACTAGTTCCACTATCTCCATTCTTTCTTTGTCCTATCCGACATCAGTCTGAATCTCGGCTGATTTACCAGCCAGATTCTTTCAGGGCCATAATAGGGTGCTGCCCTAGCTGTCTTGACGGTCTTTGTGCTCCATGTTCTGGCAGCAGCAACAGTTCAATGCTGCAGAAAAAGCAGCCCACATTCGGCGCTTCAACTGCACAAGGCTTAATTTTAAAAGGAAAAGGTTACGTGCAGTATGGCTCAACCAATTCTCCGCTGATCACGAAGTACATGGCGATCGTGCCGACCATGATCCTCATGCCGTTGAGCAGTCGCCGGTTGACGCGGCGGTGTACCACTGGCTGCTCGGGCATCTCGAGGTGGAAGGAGGCGACCCTACGCCCCTGCACCCAGCAGCGGTAGATGCCGCGGTCTAAGGGCATCACCTTTCGATTTTATCTGGTAGATGCCAAGCCCGTGGCGTCGTCAAGCCGGTGGTGTAAAGTCCCCACCTCGGGTGTCTTTTTAAGGTGGAGTCCGCTGCCAGAGAACGGGCTGTACACCGACCCCCCGGGCATGTCAAACCGGATTTGAACGGCCTAAAACTGTCTCAGACAGCACCTGTAGTCAGATGAACCTGAGTCTCTGGTGCTGTGAGGCAGCATCTCTGCTGCGCCACTGTCTGCCCTGAAAAAAATAAATAATACCCTCGGTAATCCACACCCTAGTTCCTGTTTCCGAGTTTGGAAGCCACGGCTCGACCACGGCCCAGTGGACGACATCGTCGGGAGCTCGCAGGTCACAGGTTGGTGACCTGTTTTTCCGGAGCTGCCGCAACAACAGCTTCGTCCGCTTGACTGAGGGCGGCAGGTTCGGCAGGTTTGACCGCCCCGGGCCACGGCGTTTGAACCGGCCCGTTCGCGGAGCTCGGATTCAGCTGCGGCACTGACTTACTTACCATCACCCGGCGGGGTCAATACATCGGAAGTATGGATCGCCTCAGCGCAGAGGGAGAACAAGGAAGGAAGAGACAAGGACTTTCAGACTTTTGCCTTCCATCACAGTGAGGAGGTGCCTGGTGGACTCACTGTGGTGGATGTTAAATCTGTGTTTATTATGTGTTTTTGTTATTTTATTCTATGTTATGACTGTAAGGCATGAAATTTTGTTCAGACTGAAAGGTCTGAATGACAATAAAGGATACTTGTTACTTGTTACTTGTTAGTTTGGCCACCACTGGCCTCCCTATGATATGTTAGGCATTTGCTTTTGCTGGTTGCCCTCGTGTGTCATTCAGCCTAAGTATGGTCCACTCATGGATCCATTGGAATGCAACCCGGACAGATCCAAACCTCCTGCACCCAGGAACCCGCCAAATGATTTGAACGTGGCCAAACACAGCCCAAAAAGGAAGGAATTGAAAATGCTGGTTTACATCAAAGATAGTCACAAAATGCAAGGCTGACTCAGCAGGACAGGCAGCATCTCTGGAGAGAGGGAATGGGTGAAATTTCAGTCCACAATTATGCACTCCCCATCCATCGATCAAATTTAAAGTCTTGGTGCGTCAGAAATAAAAGAGTCACTATCTATGCAAGAAGAATGAGCACATTTGATTAAGGTTTGACACAAAAAGCTTCAATAACTCAGCAGGATAGGCAACATCTCTGGAGAGAAGGAATGGGTGCCGTTTTGGGTCGAGACCCATCTTCAGACAAGTCAGGGGAAAAGGAAATAAGAGTTATAGCCATATAAAGGTGATGGTGGAATTATATTTACTACCTCTCAATGCTCATTACCAACCCGAGAAAAATGAACTGATTCTATAGTACATGAATATAAATTCGGGAGAGTTGCATGAAGGAAATAATGAACCTTAAGATTCGTCGAAGATCCATTATTCGCAACAAACATATCAATAATCATAGATTAAAGAAATATTGCAAGGAAACAAACTTTTCAAAGTAAAATGGAATATATTTATTGGAACAACAATAGGTAAATGTTAAATTTAATTGGAAACAACAATAGGTAAATCTAGTTAAAATATCTGTAGCAGCAGTGCTGGTATTGTGATTTTTTTCTGCAGATTGCAATACCTTTAAGAGAACATTTAGATTTGCAGAAATTTTCAATTGGTCATGCCTTCTTTTGCTTAGCAACCCACAAATGCTATTCTTCCATTCACATCAAAGTCACGTTAAATAGTATGATTACTGACGGGGATTTAGCAATCTTTTGGATCCGAAGAAACGCAAGGAACGGGTTTTGGTTTATTTAAAAAAAATATGTTAGCTGCTAAACGCTGGTGAGAGACTGAAGAGGATTAAAGAGTTGCAAATTGTGAAGCCAGAGGAAGGAATGTTAATGCAGGCAGGCAGGAGGAGAGAAATAGGAGTGGCCAATAGACAGCAGGTGAGACAGCATCACACAGGTGAGACAGCATTGCACATTATTTAATTAAACTAATTAAAAATGAGATGAAAACAGTAAGTGCCATCTAGTGTCCAATGCCCTATATATTGTTGGCCCTTAATGACAATGCCCTGTCTGTGCTTGAAACTGCAATGCTTTTTTAGGTCCGACTGTTTTCATGATTTAGTGGACTGCGCGCGCTGATTGTGTAATTTCCAGTGAGTGCAGAGGTCGCGCTGATTGTGTAATTTCCAGTGAGTGCAGAGGTCACGCTGATTGCGGAAGTGCCACTGATTGCGGTGGCCCCAAAGTGTTGAGGTCAGTGAGTGTGTTTGTGTGAGTGTGTCTGTGTCTGTGTGTATGTGTTTGTGAGTGTATGTGTGTGTATGTGTGCGTAAGTGTTTCTGTGTGTCTGTGTGTATGGGTTTTGTGTGTGTATGTGTTTGTGGTTGTGTGTTTGTGGTGTCCATATGTGTGTGTGTGTGAGTGGGAGAGGGAGTGTGTGTGTGTGTGTGTGTGTGTGTGTGTGTGTGTGTGTGTGTGTGTGTGTGTGTGTGTGTGAGTGTGTGTATGTGTGTATGTGTTTGTGAGTGTTTGTGTGTGTTTGTGTGTCTATATGTTTGTGTGTGTGTGAGTGGGAGAGAGTGTGTGTGTGTGTGTGTGTGTGAGAGAGTGAGTGAGTGAGTGAGTGAATGTGTGTGTGAGTGGTCGAAGTGACTGAGCTGGAAGCCCAATAATCCATTTGGCCCACAATGTCCATACTAGCCCTCTGGAAACCAGTCCCTTACATGTTGTGGCCCAAGAATCCATTTGGCCCACAACACCGATGGGTCGAGACCCATCTTCAGACTAGTCAGGGGAAAAGGAAACAAGAGTTATAGACATATAAAGGTGATGGTGGAATTATATTATAAAGATCCATTATTTGCAACAACCATATCAATAATCATAGATTAAAGAAATATTGCAAGGAAACAAACTTTTCAAAGTAAAATGGAATATATTTATTGGAACAACAATAGGTAAATGTTAAATATATATTAATTGGAAACAACAATAGGTAAATCTAGTTAAAATATCTGTAGGAGCAGTGCTGGTATTGTGATTTTTTTCTGCAGATTGCAATACCTTAAAGAGAACATTTAGATTTGCAGCAATTTTGCAGGCAGGAGGGAGAGAAATAGGAGTGGCCAATAGACACAAAATGCTGGAGAAACTCAGCAGGTGAGACAGCATCTATGGAGAGAAGTAATTGGTGACGTTTCAGGTCGATACCGTTCTTTAGACTGATGTCGGGGGGGCGGGGGGGTAGGACAAAGAAAGAGTGTAGGCGGAGACAGTGGGACCAGTGAGAGAACTGGGAAGGGGGGAAATGAAACGAGAAAGCAAGGGCTACCAGAAGTTAGAGAAGTCAATGTTCATACCGCTGGGGTGCAAACTACCCAAGCGAAATATGAGGTGCTGATCCTCCAATTTGCACTGGGCCTCAGTCTGACAATGGAGGAGGCCCAGGACAGAAAGGTCAGATTAGGAATGGGAGGGGGGAGTTGGTGCTGGGCCACCGGGAGATCAGGTTGGCTGAGACGGACTGAGCGGAGGTGCTCAGCGAAATGATCACCGAGCCTGTGTTAGGTAGCGCCAATGTGGAGAAGTTGGCACCTGGAACAGCTGATGCAGTGATGAGGTTGGAGGAGGTGCAAGTGAACGTCTGGCTCACCTGGAAAGACTGTTTGTGTCCTTGAATGGATTGGAGGGGGAAAGGTAAAGGGACAGGTGTTGCATTTCCTGCGATTGCTGGGGAAAGTGCCTGGGAGAGGAAATGGCCGCTGTGGAAAGCAGAAAGGGGTGGAGATGGGAAGATATGACAAGTAGTGGGATCGCTTTGGAGGTGGTTCCCCCTCCCCCCTCTCGTAACGTCCCGAGTCCCCCTTGTACTCACCTTCCACCCCATCAGCCGTCGCATACAGCATATAGATGCGGTGGGCCGAGCATCGAAAATGTGTCTCGAATTTAACTTTCATGACCCATATCTCGGAACTACATGAAATTTTGCACAGATTTAGATAAAATATAATTGAGATGAAAGTCACAACTCGTCAGTGCCAAAAGTTGCACGTTATTTAATTAAACTAATTAAAAAATGAGATGAAAACAGTAAGTGCCATCTAGTTTCCAATGCCCACATTACACCATGGGGAGCCTAATTCAAATGCTGCAGTCTCTTTAAACCATATATTCTTATACGATATATATATATATATATATATATATATATATATATATATATATATATATATATATAGGGCTAACAATATATATATATATATATATATATATATATATATATATATATATATTGTTAGCCCTTAATGACAATGCCCTGTCTGTGCTTGAAACTGCAATGCTTTATTATGTCCGACTGTGTTTGGAAGGAATAAATGCTTTTTTAGGTCCGACTGTTTTCATGATTTAGTGGACCGCTCGTGCTGATTGTGTAATTTCCAGTGAGTGCAGAGGTCGCGCTGATTGTGTAATTTCCAGTGAGTGCAGAGGTCACGCTGATTGCGTAAGTGCCACTGATTGCGGTGGCCCCAAAGTGGTGAGGTCAGTGAGTGTGTTTGTGTGAGTGTGTCTGTGTCTGTGTGTATGTGTTTGTGAGTGTATGTGTGTGTGTGTATGTGTGTAAGTGTTTCTGTGTGTCTGTGTGTATGGGTTTTGTGAGTGTATGTGTGTGTTTGTGAGTGTATATGTTTGTGTGTGTGTGTGTGTGTGAGTGGGAGAGTGTGTGTGTGTGTGTGTGTGCGCGTGTGTATGTGTTTGTGAGTGTATGTGTGTGTTTGTGTGTCTATATGTTTGTGTGTGTGTGAGTGGGGGAGAGTGTGTGTGTGTGTGAGAGTGAGTGAGTGAGTGAGTGAGTGAATGTGTGTGTGAGTGGTCGAAGTGACTGAGCTGGAAGCCCAAGAATCCATTTGGCCCACAATGTGCATACTAGCCCTCTGGAAACCAGTCCCTTCGGCCCACAAAACCATGCTAGTGCTCCAGCAAGCCCCCCCCCCCCCACCTCCCACCTCCACTGACGAGCAATATTGGAATTGTTGGAGAGGTGGAATATTGCATTGGGGGACCAGCCCTGCCGTGTGAAGCTGGGACCAAAGTTGTCCCACTTAGTCTAGTAACTTTATAAAGACAAATCAGTTGAAAAACAAAATTATCAGCAAAGTTAGCAATACCTATATTCCTTGGAAACCTTGTTATTGTTTTGATGTAATTAGGAGGCAGCCATGATCCCAGGGTCCTCGCTGCCTAGCCACAATAAAACAAAGTGCGGGATTGGTCAATTTGCGTCCGACCTCAAAGTCAAACGTGCATTGATTGGACAATTACTACTGAAAAAATTGAAGTTTTTCTCATATTTTTAAAAAAATCTGCAGGTTTTGGTCTTGACGAGTTTCAGGTATGATTTATATAATATTTATACACAATATGTTAAGAATTCAGGTAGTTCCGTGAGTTGGGTCACGAACATGAACTAAAAAGCTCCTCCACCCACAGCCTAATAATCCTCCAACATTTTTGCCACCTCCAAAGGGATCCCACTGCTGGCCGTATCTTCCCATCTCCACCCCTTTCTGCTTTCCACAGAGACCGATCCCTCCATTCCCTCCTCAGGCACTTTCCTCTGCAACCGCAGGAGATGCAAGACCTGTCCCTTTACCTTCCCCCCTCGACTCCATCCAAATGACCCAAACAGTCTTTCCAGGTGAGGCAGAGGTTCACTTGCACCTCCTCCAACCTCAACTACTGCATCTGCTGTTCTAGGTGTCAACTTCTCTACATCGGCGAGACCAAGCACAGACTCGGCAATCAATCGCTGAACATCTCGGCTCAGTCCGTCTCAACCAAGCTGATCTCCCGGTAGCCCAGCACTTCAACTCCTCCTCCCATTCCGAATCTGACCTTTCTGTCCTGGGCCTCCTTCATTGTCAGAGAGGAGCCCAGCACTAATTTGAGGAACAGCACCTCATAAAGTGCATTCAGAAAATATTCAGACCCCTTCACTTTTTCCCCATTTTGTTACGTTGCAGCCTGATTTTAAAATTGATTATTTTTTTAATCATCAATCTACAAACAATACCCCAGAATGAAGAAGCGAAAAAAGCTGTTTAGAAATTTTTGGAAAGTAATTAAAAATAAAGAACTGAAATATCACATTTACATAAGCATCACAACTGTCGCATTTACATGTATTGCTTGGGTTCATCCTGTTTCTATTGATTATCCTTGAGATGTTTCCACAACCTGATTGCAGTCCACCAGTGGTAAATTAAATTGATCGGACATGGTTTGGAAAGGCACACATCTGTCTGTATAAGGTCCCACAGTTGACAGTGCTTGTCAGGGCAAAAACCAAGCCATGAAGACAAAGAAATGGTCTGTTGATCTCCAAGTCAGGATTGTGTCGAGACACAGATCTGGGCAAGGGTATAAAACTATTTCTGCAGCATTGCAGGTCCTAAAGATCACAGTGGCCACCGTCATTCTTAAATGTAAGAACTTTGGAATCACCAGGACTCCTCATAGAGCTGGCCGCCCGGCCAAACCGAGCAATCGGGGGAGAAGGGCCTTGGTCTGGGAGGTGACCAAGAACCTGATGGAGCTCTGTCAGAGCTCCAGAGTTCCTCTGTGGCGATGATAGAACCTTCCAGAAGGACAACTATATCCGCAGCCCTCCACCAATCAGGCCTTTGTGGTAGAGTAGCCAGGCGGAAGCCACTCCTCAGTAAAAGGCACATGACAGCCCGCTTGGAGTTTATCAAAGGCATGAGAAACAAGATTCTCTGGTCTGATGAAACCAAGATTGAACGCTTTGTCATGAATGCCAAGCATCACGTCTGGAGGAAACCAGGCACCGCTCATCACCTGGCCAATACCATACCCACAGTGAAGCATGGTGGTGGCAGCGTCATGCTGTGGGGATGTTTTTCAGTGGCAGGAGACTAATCAGGATCCAGGGAAAGTGGAACAGAGGAAAGTACAGCGAGATCCTTGATGAAAACCTGCTCCAGAGCATTCTGGACCTCAGACTGGAGCGGAGGTTCACCTTCCAACAGCACATAGCCAAGACAACGTAGGAGTGGCCATGACAAGTCTGTGAATGTCCTTGAGTAGCCCAGTCAGAGCCCGTATTTGAACCCGATCGAACATCTCTGGAGGGACCTGAAAATAGCTGTGCATCGATGCTCCCCATCCAACCTGACAGAACTTGAGAAGATCTGCAGAGAAGAATGGGTAAAATTACCCAAATACAGGTGTGCCAAGCTTATAGTATCATACCCAAGTAGACTTGAGGCTGTAATCACTGCCAAAGTTGCCTCAACAAAGTACTGAGCAAAAGGTCTGAATACTTATGTAAATGTGATATTTCAGTTATTTATTTTTAATTACTTTGCAAACATTTCTAAACACCTGTGTAGATTGATGATAAAAAAATGAATGTGACTGTAACATAACAAAATGTGGAAAAAGTGAAGGGGTCTGAATATTTTCTGAATGCACTGTATTTCACTTGGGTAGTTTACTCCCCAGCAGTATGAACATTGACTTCTCTAACTTCAGATAGCCCTTGCTCTCTCTCTCTTCATTTCCCACACCCCACCCCACACACCTTCTCAGTTCTGCCACTCGTTCCACTATCTCCACCTACATTCTTTCTTTATCCTATCCGCTCCCCTGACATCAGTCTGAAGAAGGGTTCGACCCCTCTCAAGATGCTGCATTTTGTGTTCTACCTTCGATTTTACCAGCCACTGCAGTTCTTTCAGAGTTCCTTTAACACACCTAGGTGCCACTCTTCAATGCAAGGCATGTCCCCAGTCTCGCTGTGTCAGTGCAGCTATGCCTGGCCCTAGTGCAGCTCAGCCGGCAGTGGACCGTGAAAGGTGGGGCATTGCACTAACTGTTCAATGTAGCATGGTCACTGGCACAGCAGAATGCAGTCGGCACTCTACATGCAGTCCACATGCAGCCCAAAAGCAGCCCACATGCACCAATGTTATTCGGCGCTTCACACTGCAGCTACATAAGTACCTAATTTTAAAAGACAAATAAGTTTACGGGGAGAGGGCAGAAGAATTCACGCCGCTGATCACGAAGTACATGGCGATCGTGCGGACCATGATCCTCATGCCGTTGAGCAGTCGCCGGTTGACGCGGCGGTGTACCACTGGCTGCTCGGGCATCTCGAGGTGGAAGGAGGCGACCCTATGCCCCTGCGCCCAGCAGCGGTCGATGCCGCGGTCTAAGGGCATCACGCTTTCGATTTGGTAGTTGCCACCGCCCGTGGCGTCGTCAAGCCGGTGGGTCCCGTTAAAGTTGCCACCTCGGGTGATGAAGGTGGAGTCGCGCTGCCAGAGAACGGGCGTGTACACCGACGCCCCCGGGCATGTCATCCGGGCTTTGTCATGGATGTTGAGGTAAACTGTCT
This sequence comes from Okamejei kenojei, assembly GCA_035221665.1. Taxonomy (NCBI): domain Eukaryota; kingdom Metazoa; phylum Chordata; class Chondrichthyes; order Rajiformes; family Rajidae; genus Okamejei; species Okamejei kenojei. The sequence goes on from CM069154.1 coordinate 32,966,230, forward strand.
CCAGTAGCATTTTGTGAGGCTCCATCCTGTCGAATGCAGTCTCCCGTCCCCTCCACCACCAATCGCCGATCTCCGCTGCTGTTTCCTCCTTCTTGCACGGCTCGCGGCACATCCGGCTTACTGGAGCTCGCGCCGCACCGGGGCAAGGACTGCCCAAATGAGCAGCTCCATTAGGCCGCAGGGCAAGGTGGCACAATTACCTTCAGTTCCTGCCTCGTCGAGCTCCTCACTCAGCTCAGCGTAGCAGAAGTCCATCATCTTCTGCTCCCCATCACCTTGCAGCGGTCACAGTCCTGCCATGGTTCCAGCGGGTGTAAAGCTGGACCATGTGCCGGGAAGAGCCCAAGTTCACCGTCAGGCTCTGGTTTGGCAAAATGCTCTCCCCCATGCCCTTGGTGGGACACGTTAAAGCAGAGACGAGTCCTGCACACACGTGGTAGGCGGCTAGTATGGAATTAGCTGACTTGCACAGGTACAGGCCCGTGTTGAGGTCCACGCCGTGTTGATGATCAAGGAGCCTCTCCGGAGATTGGCTCGGCTTCCCAGTTCGCCCATCGGCCACGGTGCACCCTCCAGTGCCCGGGTCGGATGAAGGTGCGGGGTTTGGTTTGAGGCTGGCTGAGGTTCCGGTACTGCCAGTAGACGGAGCTTTCGGTGCTTCAGTCGCAGCCGGGCACGCAGCTGAGTGGGTTTGTTGACAGGAAGGCCAGGAAGCAGGGGGCTGTGCCCGAGCAGCTAGCCAAGTCGTCCTCCTGTTGCCTTGTGACCTCATCAAGCCTTGAGTACCTACGAGCGGCTATTACCATAATTCTCCGAGTTCGAATCAGGGGAAACTCTGAAGAGCTTTTGAATTACCTCGTTTTACAGTGGGGACAGGCCTGTGAGGATTCTCCCAACGCCGGAGCACCATCACCCGGCGAGAAGGGCCTGAAACATCGGGCCCCGTAGCGGCGACTGCGGGGGCCTCAATAGGCCCGACTACGGGTGGAGAAGGGGATGGGACTGGAGTTTGTGCCTTCCCTCACAGTGGGAACCATTGTGGGGGATGTTTTTATGTTTATTGTTAAATTCTTTAATGTTGTGTCTTAGCTTCATCTATGTGCTGCATGGCAAGTCAAATTTCACTACACCAATCAGTGTATGTGACAATAAATGTCCTTTGTCCTTGTCCTTGTCCTTATTCCAGCGCTTTGTGTCTTTTTAAACATCATTGTGGTAAACCTCTTCCGCACCCTTTCCGAAAACCTCCACATCCATCCCCGACCAGAACTGCATGCAAAACTAAATGGACTTTGACTTAACCAACGTCCTATAAAGCAGCATCACAACTTCCTGACTTCCTGATTGAGTATAAAATGCCCCGGTCTATGAAAGAAAGCAAACCATATGCCTTATTTACCACTACTCTGTGAGGTCTTGGGAAGGTAGATGCGGAGAGGATGTTTACTCTAATGGGAGAATATATAACCAGGGGTCGGCCCATGTAAGACAGCGAAAAGGTATTTTTTTGCTTCTGGATTATTTTGAGTGACCTCTTCCATAAAGGGTGATGGAAACAAAATTTTTGAATTGCAGATATGAAAACTTAACAAGCATGGAGTGAGAGGTTATTGGGAGCAGTAAGACTGGGGAGGTTACAATAAGATCAGCCATTGTAGAGTAGAGCAGTGGAGAGTATAAGTAATTTAATAATTCTGGAGGTTAAACAGAGGATCATAAAATGATCATGAAACTATCAAATTTGTGGCCTGATAACGGCGGAAAAACGAATACTTAAATTTTGGAAACACACATCAGTCCCTACTGTTAAGATGTGGATTACAAACATGTCCGAGAAACTACATTTGGAAAATATTAGGCTTGTCTTGGCAGAAAAACCAGTTCAATTTTTCAAGACATGGACACCCTTTACCGAATTCCTACAAGGATAGTCTGGTGCAACACAACTTTGGATTTAAATGCAACTATGGGTTGGGTGAGGTGGGTGGGGTGGGGATGAGGGGCAGGTATATCTCCATTTTTTTCTTTTTTTTCCTTTCTTTTTTTCATTTTCATCTCTCACATCTTTATTTACTCTTTGGCCACACTACTTTGGTAGTCTAGGGGTCCTATCTTTTCACCTTTCACTCTTTCTCTTTCTCATTCTTTCTCTGTTCTTTTCCCTTATTTTCAAGTTAAAAGGTTAAAATTGAAGCTGATAATAATTGTATAATTGAAAATAATTGTATAATTTTATATGCCGAATGTTTTATTCTTGTACCATTGCTTCTAATAAAAGTAATAACAAAAAAAAAAGAAAACTGTCAAATTTGGCTCAGTGATCTCTTCTGAGAAGGATATTTGCCGTTCGTAACTGCTGTGACTGATTTAGTTCTTTTAAAAATATATTTTTTTATTTATTAGAGGTGCAGTAAATTACATCAGTGTACATCCCGTATATATTATTACAATCATCGTACCCCTTAATTTTTAAGGCTATTAAAGAAAAAGAATAGAAACAGAGAATGTAGAGAAAGTGAGAGAGAATTGTGAAAGTGAAGAAGCGTGATGAAGGGAAAGAAAAGAGAGCCCTTGGTCGAAGAGTTAGAGAAAGGAGATTAAGAGATAGACCCCAGAAAAAAAAAAGAAAGAAGAAAAAAGGAAAAGCCAGTTACTTTATTATAAACATCACGCAAAAGGAATTTACCAATTCTGCAGTTTTTCATCCCCTTTACCAAAACCCGACGCCGGTACCTTTTTGAGGTACTCTTGCACCCTATCCTTGTAGTAGATCTATAAATGCAGACCACGTCTTATAGAAGCAATCTGATTTTCCTGCCTGGCGGAGTCTCATATCTTCCAGATGAAGTGTTTCAAACATAGTTGAAATCCACATATTTACTGTTGGTATGGGAACATTTTTCCAGGATTTTTCCAGTTATTAAGCCGTATTCAAATAGATTCTTTTGAAACACATTTAATTCAGGGCTACTTTCCGTTCTTCCAAAAATAATCCATTCTGCCTTTGGTGTCAGTTTTATTTTAAATAATTTTGTAAAGATATCAAAAATTCCAGTCCAAAAATTTTGAATTGTTGTACAAAAGACAAATGAATGTGTTTTAGTAGCTTCTTGAGACTGGCATTTATCACAGATAGGTGAGATGATGGGAAAAAGTTTACTTATTTTAGTTTTTGAATAGTATAATCTATGTAAGATTTTAAATTGTATTAAAGTGTGTCTTGCATTAATTGAACATTCGTGCGCATTTAATAAGTGTTCTTCCCACCTCTCTTTGGAAATTTTGACAGTTAATTCTTGCTACCAGTCTCTTCTAATGCCTTCAGTTGCTGGTATTTCTGCATTTAGAATAATATTATATATATATATATATATATATATATATATATATATATATGATATTAAGTTTGCTGATTCAGCCTTTGTATTCATTGCTTCATCCAGTAGATCTGATGGCATATTGATATATTCTTGTGCATATTTTTTCATGTAGTCACATATTTGAAAATATTTAAAATACTGATTGTTTCCCAAATTGTACTTTAGTTGTAATTGTTTAAATGATAGTAATTTTCCCGTTTCATACAAATCTCCCAACGTTTTAATTCCTGTGCTTTCCCATTGTATAAATGCTTTATCTATAATTGAGTGTTTAAACAAAGGGTTTTTCACTATAGGAGATAAGAGAGATACATTTCTTATTTTTAAGTTGTATTTTATTTGTTTCCAAATTCTAATTGTACGGTCTATAATTGGATTTTTGTTATACTTTGTATTATTCAACTTCATTGGTGAAAGAAGGATCGCTCCAATATTACAAGGGGAGCAGTCCTCTTTTTCCATAATAATCCAATCCAGTTGCTGGGGAGAATTATCCAGCAGTTGAATCATATTTCTAATATTTGCAGACCAATAGTAATACATAAAATTAGGGAGTGCTTATCCCCCTACTGCTTTGGGTTTATTCAACCGGAAGTGGCGGCGCTGCCTGGCAGCTGCGGCTCACCTGCAGTCCGTCTGTTTTTTCTTTTTTTTCGTCTTCTTGTGTTTGTTTTAGTTAGAATTTTGGTTTATTAGGCTGTGTATGTGTGTGTGGGGGGGTGGGGGGGGGGGAAGGGGGGGTGAAACAGGGTTTTAGTCCCTCCCTTCAGGGGGATGTGACTTTTCTTCTCCGTCTGTGCTGAGGCCTAATGGCGGAGCTGGAGGCCTCGGAGCTATGGCGGCGTTCCAGCTTCCAGTGGCGGCGGCGGCCCGGCTTCAGAGCTGCGGTGCTCCATCAGCGGCCCGGCTTCAGAGCTGTGGCGCTCCAGCGGCGACTCGGCTTCAGAACTGCGGTGCTCCAGCGGCGTTCCGGCTTCAGAGCTGCGGTGCTCCAGCGGCATTCCAGCGGCGACCCGGCTTCAGAGCTGCGGTGCTCCAGCGGCGTTCCAGCGGCGACCCGGCTTCAGAGATGTGGTGCTCCAGTGGTGGTGTTCCAGTGGCGACCCGGCCTCAGAGCTGAGGGGCTCCAACGTTCCAGTGGCGACTCGGCTTCAGAGCTGTGGTGCTCCAGCGTTCCAGCGGTGGACCCTGCTTCAGAGCTGTGGCAGTGTTCCAGCGTTCCGGCGATGGCGGTGGCGGCAGGCCGGCTTCGGAGGCTCGGCAATAACATCGGAGGCCTGGATCGCCTCAGCGCAGAGAGAGATCAAGGAGGGAAGAAGACAAAGACTTTAAGACTTTTGCCTTCCACCACAGTGAGCAGGTGCCTAGTGAACTCACTGTGGTGGATGTTAAATATGTGTTTATTGTGTGTTTTGTTTTTTATTATATGTTATGACTGCAAGGTAACGAAATTTCGTTCAGACCGAAAGGTCTGAATGCCAATAAAGGATACTTTACTTTACTTTACTTCAAGTGTGTTCTTTGTATTCTATGGGACTTATAATCCCATATAAAATGTGTAATGTCTGAATCCAGTTTTTTTTTAAACGTTTTTGGTAGATATATTGGAACAGGTATAACATTTGTGGTAGAAAAATCATTTTTGTAGCATTTATTCGGCCTATTAATGACATCAGAAGCGTTTTCCAAAATTTAATAGTAAGATTAAACGAGAACTTACCAGTTTGAAGTTTGATCTTTATTTTATGAGGAGTAACGATGAGGGATTACGTGAAGAAGCCCCGCCTGGCGCTGGAACGGCATACTTCAAAGCAGCGGCATGAAAAACACAGAACATAATAGCCGGAGTAAGATAGTAAGGCTTCTCATAGATTTAGAACTACCAGGTGATCATTTATTTTTATGAGGGTGGGGAGTGGAGGGCACGTAATCCCTCATCGTTACTCCTCATAAAATAGTAAGTGGTAAAGTTCTGGTTTAAACTGGTAAGTTCTCGTTTAATCTTACTATTTTACTTCGGAGTCACGTGAGTGACTACGTGAAGATTTTGAAGCTTTCTGTGTTTTTCATGTCGTAGAATTTATTCCATACGACAGTCCGGCTCATTCAACACAGTGAAGAGCGAATAACACATTTTTCCCCAAACATTGCCTCAAGTTATTGTGATAAATTATTTCATATTATAAAGAATAAAAGTAATGCCCTTTCCATTGAAAGGCAAGTTTATCACAAAATATCAATTGATATATATATTTTGATGGTATGACAAAGCAACAAATTATAGAGAACCCAACACTCCGTGTCCAAACCTGACACCATGACTGGTTCCTTTTTACATTAACATTAATTTACACCCTCCTGCGGCCTTGCATCTTTGCTCGAGTGGCTCATCCTGTGCCATTCCTGTGAAAGTATCTACCTCATTAACAGAGTGATTTTCCACCTTTCAGTGTCTAGTTCCACTGAGTGTATCCAATTTCTAACCATCTAGAATACATTCCTCTAGAACCATCAGTTTTTTACTGAACCTAATGTGGTTTTTGTGTGTAATAAGTAGTGCTGTCTCATTACCACAGAGACTCTTACCTACTTCAACATATTTCATCAATGTTCACACACACACACACACACACACACACACACACACACACACACACACACATACAACTTAAGGCCGACAGGATATGCTTATAGGTTTACCTTGGTTTCAGCTCCTCTTGGTGTGCTTTGTTTGGTAAATTCATAAACATATATGATAATGCAATCTGTATCCACATGCAATTATAAACGTAACATTTGCAATGCTTGCACTCTTATATTGATACTAAAGTCATCAGCATTATTATTTTCAATGTTAACTTTTTTGAATCATTGATAGAGTTAGAGTCCATTGCCTAAGGCAATTCAGGATTATTTATCTCCCGACTTATATATTACAATTTTGGACAGATTATATATATATATATATATATATATATATATATATATATATATATATATATATATATATATATATATATATATATATATATATAATATATATATATATATATATATATACACATATATATATATATTTATATTAATATCCACATATATATCCCTTTCCATATCGGGATATTATGAATGCACCTGATAACTTCTTGGTTAGTATATTGTCCGTTAATAGGACGGTAACACTCTGAGCCCTATTATTAGCTCTATCAATTAGATACTCAGAAAAATGCAATCCACAAGGAACTCACATATATCTAATATGATAAAATAACTTTTACTGTATACACAGACTTCCAATTTCTTATAACAAAATATTGTTTTTTAGACTTATTTCTGCAAATTGCAGGTATAACACTTCTTTTATACATAATTATTTTATTGTTATGTTGTTATATTAGTTAAACATTCATAGACTTCTTTGACCATCAGCTGTTGTAATGGTCTGGTCAACCTGCAGATAGTCAAATTCATATTTTCATGTCATGGATGCCTTTGTACAACAATAAATTACTGCAGGGTTACACAAAACTGGAGAACCCAGCGGGTGCAGCAGCATCCAAAGAGCGAAAAGAGACAGGCCTTCTGCCTTTGTTTTGATCCATTATCAAATCTTTCATTGGATCATAGTTTTTCCCCCAAGTTTAAAGATCTTTGCCTTTGTTTTGATCCATTATCAAATCTTTCATTGGATCATAGTTTTTCCCCCAAAGTTTAAAGATCAGTAGTCTGTTCTTTTGTAATCAATATCTTTGATTTATCATAAGGCAGGTTTATTCCATAATAATCAGGAGTTTAACATAACCTGATTTGTATTGATCTGCGAATCTAGAGTGCAGATTTGGTAAATTATATATATTTCTTCCCATTGAGCTCCACAAACTGATGGCAATTTATTTTATTTTAAAAGTATTAGTTATTTGCACAACGTTTTTATTTTATTTTATTTTTATTTTTGAATAGTAATGCCATGCACCAGTTTGAAATACTTTGAAATTGTATTTCTTTATATCTCATATAATTTGAGACATGGATATCATAAACGGATTCACCGTTGATATCTTTATAAAACATAAAAGTTTTATCATATTCTGCTGTTTCAATTCACTACAGCTTTGGTGAGGTTTTAGTTTCCATGTTTATTTTTCATGGCCTCACTCATCATTAGTTCTGCTGTTTTTAAACCATAACAGCTTTTAGTGAGAGACCAACTAATTTTTGGATTCCATGGTAACTTTCCATGGCCTCACTTTTTATTCAGGTGTTGTGCATACACCTGTGTGTATATATATATATATATATATATATATATATATATATATTATATATATATATATATATATATATATTGGTGCTGTGGTGGGTACTTCATGACCAGCCACCACTATCAGTGCATTTTTAGGGTCAGTTTTTCCATTTTATTTTTCACTGCCCTTGTTTCTCCTGAGCTTTTTCCCTTCAAGGAGACTACCTTCAGAAAAATCTGAGGTAGATATTCCCACCATATTTCATCATATTTTTTCCTTTTTATATGTGAAACCCCCTTAGGGTAGGTTAGGGAATATTTCCATTATTTTCCGTCTGAAGGCCTTTATTAACTTTTTAAATTATGGCCTTTCTGACTTATTTAAATTCCCCCCCCCCCCCCCCCCCCCCCCTCCAAAGTTTGTGGAGCATCTTAAACTCCCTAACGTATTTTTAACGGTCACCAGTATCGGAAACCGGCTCCGTAATTAATCTCCCGTCCCGATCGCTGGGTATTCCCCCGGGACGTTCTTTTTTAAAACTCCGTTGTATTATACAGAGTATTTTTGTTCTATTTTACTCTTTTATTTTATTTTTGTTTTTAAATTCATTTCAAATCCTGGTTCAATACACCAGGCACGGAGTTTTCCAGACCCTAAAAGTTTTTCAACTGCACTTACCTGCCGGTTCCGTACCTACCGCAGTCAACGAGCTAGCCTCTGCAGCTCTTCCTTCTGCCGTCAGCGTCGACGTAATGCCATTCCAGCGCCAGGCGGGGCTTCTTCACGTAGTCACTCACGTGACTCCGAAGTAAAATTAAATTTTATAATTTCTTAAGTAAAGGATTATAATTTGTATTAAACATGTCTTGATATCTTCTAGTAATTTCAATACCCAAATATTTAATTTTTTTCTATAGCTATTTTAAAAGGAAACTCTAAGAGATGTGTAGAATCTTTCAGTTTTATTGAGATGATTTCACTTTTATTCCAATTTGTTCTGTATCCTGAAAATGATCCGAAATCCTCGATTAAATTTAATATATTTGGTATAATGATATGAGGTTTTGTGATGTACAATAGTACATCATCAGCGTATAATGATTTTTATTATTTGAATATTTTGTATTATAGCCATGGTTATTCGGATGAGTTCTAATTCTTTCCGCTAGGGGTTCAATTATAAGAGCAAATAACAGCGGTTATAATGAACATCCTTGTCTATTGCCCCTTGACAATTGAAATTTCATAGATAAAATGTTATTAGTTAATATTCTGGCCGTTGGCTTATTAGAAAATCATTTTTCACACAGAGAGTGGTGAATCTGTGGAATTCTCTGCCACAGAAGGTAGTTGAGGCCAGTCCGTTGGCCATATTTAAGAGGGAGTTGGAAGTGGCCCTTGTGGCAGGGGGTATGGAGAGAAGGCAGGTACAGGATACTGAGTTGGATGATCAGCCAGGATCATATTGAATGGCGGTGCAGGCTTGAAGGGCCGAATGGCCTGCTCCTGCACCTAATTTCTACGTTTCTATTATATAGTAATTTAATCCATAGAATGAAATTCTCTCCCAGTTGGAATGTTTGCAATACTTTAACCATATAATCCCATTTCACCTGATCGAATGCTTTCTCTGCATCCAACGAAATAATTGATAATTCTTGTTCTTCAGTTTGGTGTGAATGCATTATGTTGAGCAGACGTCTCAAATTATTAAATGATTGTCTCTTAGGGATAAACCCCGTTTGATCCGGATTTATTAATTTACTAAGATCTTCTAGCTAATATTTTCACTAGTATTTTTTTATCTGTATTTAACAACACAATAGCTCTATATGATCCGGGTTCTTCTATATCTTTGTCTTTCTTAAATATTAATGTAATCGTTGGTTCTGTTAGAGTTTCAGGTAATGTGTGTTATTTAAAGGCATATGTATACATTTTCTGCAAGTGTGGGGTATTATGTCGTAAAAACTTTTATAAAATTCATTACTAAATCCATCAGGTCCTGGCGTTTTACCATTCTTTAATGAAATTATTTTGTCTTCTATTTCCTTAATTGAGATTTGTGCTCCCAATTCCTCTTGTTCCTGCAACTCTAGTTTTGGAAGATTACAATTATCCAAGAACTCTGTGAATTTATTGGTGTCAGTTGTCGTTTTGGATGTGTACAAATTCTCATTTAATTGCGCAAATCTTTTATTAATATCATTCGGTAAAGTTAGTACTTCCCCTCTTTCTGATTTGATCTTATCGTGTGTTCTTTTTCTCCTTTTTTTAACTGACGTGCCAAACGTTTGTGGGGCTTATCCCCAAATTCAAAATGTTCCTGTCTTGTAATTTGGAATAATCTTATAACTTTAGCTGATAATAATTTATTTAATTTAAATTTCAGTATTAATATTTTATTGTGTTTATCCATAGTTGGGTCTTTAGCATTATCTAAATCCAGTTGTCTAATTTGTTCTTCTAACTATCTTTGTTCGTTCTTCTTTTTTTTATTTTGAAAAGCTTGATATGAAATTATAACGCCTCTAATACATGTTTTGTAGGATTCCCATAATAATGGAGGCGATATGTCTGGAGTGTCATTTATTTCGAAAAAAAGGTCCATTTGTTGTTTTAGATAGACCTTGCGGGTCTTTTTAAATTTGAGGATTATACCTCCAAAACGATTTATTCTTGGACATTCCATCCAGTTTTAAAAAGAAAGTTAGTGGCGAGTGATCTGAAATCGTGTTGGTATGGTATTTTGGGTTTGAAGTATAAGGAATTAATTTTGTATCCACTAGGAAATAATCTATACGTGAGTATGTCTTGTGTACCATTGAATAAAACGAGTATTCCCTGCCGGTCGGATTTGCGATCCTCCAAACATCTGTTATATTGGTATTTTTTATATATGTATTTAAAAGTTCACTAGTTTTAGATTTCGTATTACCTCTCTGTTTTTACCTAGATTTGTCTAAGTAAGGATCTAAAACACAATTTTACTTCGGAGTCACTTGAGTGACTACGTGAAGACCTCGCCTGGCACATGCTCGGCATTATGTCGACGCATGTGAAGCTCCGACAGGGTGGAGAGCGCAGCTCCCACCAGTGTAAGTTTAACCCGCAGGTAAGTCGCTGTTGAACTTTCTTGCTAGTGGGTTTAAACTCTGTAAGTCTGCAGAGCCAGCTAGAGTGCTGATGTATTTTGAATTTTTTTTAAAAAACTCTGTAACTCTGGCTCGAAATACGGAGCCAGCTAGAGTGAATGTATTTTTAAACTGCGGTAATTGAATAGAACGCGCTGGAACCGCAGTTTCCGATTTAGATCGGATCGGGATATAAGGGCTGCTTTAAAAGCGGCTCCTGCTATTTACCGCTATTTAGATCGGGTTTGGAGATAACGGCTGCGCTAAATGCCGGCTCCAAATACCCAGTAATTGTAAAATAAAGTCTGCTCTGAGTATATGTTACCAGATGCAGTTTTCTTTATGGAAATGTATATAACCCTGTGTGATACTGAGGTTAATACAAATATTCTGCAAGCAGAATATGCCTGTCAGAATTACAATTTTAAACATATATGGTTTATGCACAAATACAAAACAGTAAAGAAGTAACTCTCCTCCAAGGGAGGACAAGAATGTGGGGGAGGCTGGAAATGGAGAAAATGCTCCACACTTGACTTAGTCAAGGGTTCTTGACCCAGGTATGTCTTCCTGTAAGGTAGGCTCCAAAGGAGTTTCCATACGCTGAGTATGGTGCCTATGAAAATGGGATTCTGATTCTCCAGTACCTTGGTTAGGTCTGGATGAGATTCCTAGAGCAAGATAAAATGCTCCAAATTCTAATCAGTCAAGGGTTCTAAAGACCCATGAGATTCTAAGGCAGGCTCCGAAGGAGTTTCCATACACTGAGTATGGTGCCCATAAAGAATGAGAATCTCATTCACCAGTGCCTTACATAGGTCTGGATGAAGTATTTAGAGCAAGATAAAATGCTCAAAATTCTAAACAATTAAGGTTTTTAAGACCCATGAGATTCTAAGGCAGGCTCCGAAGGAGTTTCCATACACTGAGTATGGTGCCTATGAAAAATGAGAATCTCATTCACCAGTGCCTTGTTTAGGTCTGGATGAAGTCTCCTAGAGCAAAGACTCGGGAGTATCAGGGCAGGATGAAACTGACCCTGAAGCTGGTGTCCCTACTTATGTGTATACACCAGAGCACAATAGAAACGCTCCGGGTGTTCCTGATGTAGCACCAAGTTTTGCTATATCGGTATGGACTGGTGAGGCAATGGATGAACCTGGCGGCCAACATTATTTGGTTTCTCACCTACTCCAAGAAACTGTTATGACTGAAACAGTAAAAAATATATAAAACACCCGTCTATTGTGCCTCGCTCAGAGTGCCAACAGTAACTCAGTAATTGGGCACCCATGAGTGTAACAATGAGAGGACAGGAAATGTGTTCTAGCATGTCCTCCAGCTGATATTCAGTTGGCATCACTGCATTTGGGGAAGGCATACATGGGTCGATAATGTCCAATACTTTTAAGACATGGTTGCGTTACTCTGCAATGCATATTCGAACCCAATTGTATGATGAAAATTGCCATTTGGCTAACATTATACCCAAAAAATGCAGGATTATGTCGGGAAGCTATAACCAGATTTATGATTGATGAAAAACTGCCCAAACAATTAATGATATTTGCCTTATAAAACTTTTCATCCCTGCTTTGAGAAAACAAACAGGTTGAATACGAACCCCTATATTAAGAGAAGGAGATCTTCTGGTTCATTTACGGAAGTACAGAAACGTCATTCCATCACACATGGAATTTCTGGGAAACAACCTCTGGTTGGTTGTAAGATTACAATTGTTTTGTAATTCTGCATTAAATCTGATCGGCTTGGTGTTTGAATGTACCAGGAACTCGTCAGGTAGAGATAATATATCCCAGACACAAGTATGGGGGTTGCAGAGTCAATCTGGGACTCACAAACCTAAATGTATAGTTCAGTATAGGCAATTTAAAAAAAAAGTACACTTCAACACTGTAATGAAGTTGTTATCACAAGGCTGCTATATGGCTATTATTAGACCTAAAAAAGATGCCTTATTATTCAGGTACTTAAATTAATTGGATGGGTCAGCTGAAGGAATTACCTAATGGGTTAAATTCAGCCCTCAGATTGCTCACACAATTATTGAAACCAGCACTGGTGTTAATGAGGGCTCAGAATTACATTGTAATGACTTATCTAGAGGATATGTTAATTATAAATGGGAGACAGCTGAAGAACTGGGTTCAGCAACCATAAGCCTATTGAAAGGCTAAGGTTCTGTACATCCAAACAACATGTAAGTTACAGGCATCCCAAACAATTGATTATTTGGGGTTTGTCATTAATACAGTTGATAAGTCAATAACTTTACCAACAATTAAGGTTGGGGATGTTACAAATGCCTGTACTTGTCTTGGTAAAAAACATTATCCCACCATCCAAGAAGTAGCTACGTTTACTGGTAAAGCGATAGTAGTAAAGTAAAGTGATCAAAGTCTGCAAAGACCAGAGAATAAGTGTAAAAAGCATGCAGGTCATTGATTAGGTCCATGCAGTTACCAACTAAAAAGGTTGAGCTGAATTGCAATGATGGATTCTCAATGTTGCACAAGTTACTAGAAGTAAAAATGTGCTTGTTCAGTATCTTCAGTGGTATTACAGACTGATGGGAGTGCTCTTGGATGGGGAGCCAAGGACAGCGACACCAGTTGTGGTGGTCGATGGACTGTCCAACACGATTTAATTTCTCCAAACATATGGTATCAATTATTTGGAGTTATTGGGGGCGTTTTATGCATTGATAGCTGTTTGTTCTACAATAAAGAACTTACATGTTCAATTACGAGTAGACAATACCACAGCTGTGGGAGAAGAATATTGTGGTAAGACAACAGATCACAAAAGTTCAATGACAATACAGAATGAATGTTAAAATTCAAAAAGTTTAAAAAAAGATTGTCAGACAGTATGAGTACCAAATGTTGATCTGTTGTGTCTGGATTAAATCTCCAGTGGTCTAAATGTGTCTCATGGGAGCCAGACCCAGGAGCATTAGCGGTGGATGCATTCGCGCTACATTGGGGAAGTATAGTCTTTTATGTTTTCGCCATTTTGCAATGTGTCACCAAAATAGAGCAAGTCTCCGCCGCAGGCGTTTGGTGGTTCCAAACTGGTATTGCTTCTCGGCCTTTTGGCTAAGATCAAGTGTAGTATCTGTTCTTATCAGTTTAATATCTGATACGTCCCTTATCTAGGGACCATTACTACACAGCCATTGTTCCCATTGGTGCTCAGAATGATGATTCAGACATTCATGACAAATCCCAGGTGCAGTAATAGTTGGTACATCCAGTAACAGCAGAAGTCATCCATTACATGACCGTATTAATTGTTAATCTGCAGGTTCTAATGGAATGTCGGATAGGACCATGGATGTCATAACTGCAGCTTGGAGATATAGCACTAAGAAACAATATATGTTTTATATAAGGAATGGGAAATCTTTTGTATACAGTCAGATATATTTTATCATATTGCAAACATATTGGATGTATTGGAGTTCCTTGCTATGTTGCACCTGAGTTATAGTACCATTAATGGAGCTCAGAGTACTTTGTCCTCCTATTTAGGACAATTTTCAGAACAACAATTTATTGGGACTCATCCGTTAATATCCCGATTTATGAGAGGAATTTTAATAAAATCCTACCAAACCCAGATATACAGAAATCTGGGATGTCAGTATAGTTCTCACATTGCTTCGGCAATGGACTCCAATTACGTCACTGTCTTTTCAGAAGTTAATATTTAAAGTGGTTATGTTGATGACATTAATATCAGCACAATGAGCATAAACATTACAAATGTTGCGGTTACATTGTATGCAGTTGTCTGTAGATAAAATTATGTTTTATGTCAATGATCGAAGCAAGCAAAGCAAGCCAAGAAAGGCTGGAACCAATGTAATCTTTAAGACATACTCTGTCAACTAAACATTGTGTGTGGTTAAGCATCTGACTTAAAATATATTGAATTATGAGTCTCCGAGATTGTGAGACACCAATGTTCATTACCCACAAGAAACATATAACAAAGTGACAGTAAAAACTATTTCTAGATGGATAAACAGGTTCTGAATTAACTGGAGTAGACACTGATGTGTTTAAATCTCACTCCACAAGGGCGGTATCAATGTCCGCGGCAAAGGTGCATGACATGCCGCTCGACCAAATTCTGGAGACCGCAGGATGGTCTAAAGAGGAACTTTTCTAGATTTTATGATAAACCTGTTGTCACAGTGCCAGGGTTGCACATGCTGTGTTGGGTTCTGTTCAAATTGTTTGCTTTGTTGCATATCATTTGTTGTAATTTCCCCAGGGATAGAGGGGTTATTACTTTTATTTTTATTATTATTATTATTATTATTAAAATATTAACATATTTATTGCATAATTTCAAGCAATATATATTATTTACTCACTACTGTGTAAACTCAAGCAGTGTGTCGTATGGAATGATCTACGGCATGAAAATCACAGAGCTTCAAAATCTTCACGTAGTCACTCACGTGACTCCGAAGTAAAATAGTAAGATTAAACGAGAACTTACCAGTTTGAAGTTTGATCGTTATTTTATGAGGAGTTACGATGAGGGATTATGTGCCCTCCACTCCCAACCCTCATAATATAAATGATCATCTGGTAGTTATAGTCTATGTAAGCCTTACTATCTTACTCCGGCTATTGGTTCTGTGTTTTTCACGCGCTGCTTTGAAGTATGCCGAGCATGCACCAGGCGGGGTCTTCACGTAATCCCTCATCGTAACTCCTCATAAAATAACGATCAAACTTCAAACTGGTAAGTTCTCGTTTAATCTTACTATTAAAGTCTCCTCCGATTATGACGTTTTGGTAATTATATTCTGCGATTGTATTCAAGATTTTATTGAAAAAATGAGGATTGTCAAAGTTGGGCGCATATATATTTACCAAGGTGATTGGGGTAGCATGGATCTCACCGGTAACTATCAAATATCTCCCTTCCTTATCTGTTATGGTACTCTTTGGTTTAAATGGTATGCCTTTACGAATAATGATTGACGTACCTCTAGATTTCGAAGTATATGAAGAGTGAAAGATTTGGCCTATCCAATTCGCCCTCAATCTATCTTGATCTTGGGATTTAAGATGAGTTTCTTGGAAAAAAATAATATCTGTGTATTGTAAGCTTGCAGCTGAGCTAATATCTTACCCCTTTTAATGCGTTCATTAACACCCCTTATGTTCCAACTGCAGAATGAGATTCCTCCCAGTTTCCTTTGTTTATCGTCTTGCATTTTGAGTGGTTTTAGTACCCATATATCTTACGATACCTCAGGTCTTTAGATATTGGGGGAACATTTGCACTACAAAGTTCAATTGGTAGATTCCTTTTGCGACTATCCTTAAACAAAAAACACACATATGTGACTTGTTGTGATAATTTAAAAAAAACTTTAAAAAGTGAAAATACAGTGTCCGAACTTGTCGGCACTGTAACAAGTGACCCATCTGTTGGTGGGAGAAAACATTGTATCGACTTCTATTGTCGATATTAAACAATTAGTTCCACTCCCTTAATTACTCATAACATAGTGGAACGGGACCCGTTCAAAATCAAATGTATAGTACCCATTTACAATATATGTATACATTTCATTATGACTTCTCATATATATCTAACAATTTTATCTACTAAATGTTTAAACGTATGGTTTTACCTCGGTAATAATCAACTGTTGGTTGAAGGGGTTAACTTGCTTGATCATGACTGGTGAGCACAACTCCTTTGCCACTGACCACAAATTTAGGGCCAACATTTAATTGCAGTTTAAGCATTTGAGAGTTTGATGAATAGGAAAATGTTTCAAATATTAACAGGGAAATGAATGATATTTCAGTGATGGTTTTGGGGAGAAAGTTTAGAAATATAGATAGAAACATAGAAAATAGCTGCAGGATTAGGCCATTCGGCCTTTCGATCCTGCACCGCCATTCAATATGATCATGGCTGATCATCCAACTCGGTATCCTGTACATGCCTTTTCTCCATACCCTCTGATCCCCTTAGCCACAAGGGCCACATCTAACTCCCTCTTACATATAGCCAATGAACTGGCCTCAACTACCTTCTGTGGCAGAGAATTCCAGAGATTCATACCACTCTCTGTGTGAAGAATGTTTTTCTCATCTCGGTCCTAAAAGACTTCCCCCTTATCTTTAAACTGTGACCCCTTGTTCTGGACTTCCCCAACATCGGGGATGTTGGATGATTCCAATGGAATTACAATTTGAACATTGTTAACAACTCAGTTTCTATGTGCTATATTGATGATGAGATGTCAACCCACTTTGCTAACACCAATGGCTAAAATAATATAATTTCCATTTGCTTAGTTTGAGCCGAAGATAACAAAAATCTTTTAACTAAACAAATGGAAAGGGATGTTGAGCAGGCCAAAATACACCAGATACTTGCTGCGTCTATTGCCGATGTCATTAAATCCATATCCATTGTGCAAATTATAAATTGTCAATAGTGGACACAATGAAAATAAAGTGTGTAGCAAAAAATAATAATCACTGTAAATAGGAGAGAAAAAAAGAGGACACCCACACATCCATGTTCTCCAGAGATGCTGCCTCACCCCCTGTGTCTTCTTTTATAAGGCAGCATCTGCAGTTCTTTGTATCCGGGACACTCAGCAGGTCAGGCAGAATCAGTGGGGAGAGAAAATGAGTCCATGCTTCAGGTCAAAGATGTGTCAAGAGAAGTGGGAAAGTGACAAGAGAAGTGACAAGTTACAGAGAGGAGGAGGCGAAGAGAAGTGGGGTGGTGGGGGGGGGGGGGGGGCGGTGGGTGTACTGTATATGATAATGTGCAGAAGAGGTAACTGGAACAAAACACTATAGATACAAATTGAGACAAAGATACAATCACTTTGTGAAAAAAGAGGTTTGCGACAAACTGTTAAAGGCCATATTAAGTCTTGAAGTTGCTAGTCAGAAAATGTACTGCTGCTCCTTGAGCTTAAACTGGGAATTATTGGAGCAATATCGGAGGCTGAGGACAGAGAGATTAGTTAGCCACACAATAAACTACAGCTGCTGGAATCTTGAAAACAGACCTGCTGAGTTCCTCCAGCACTTTGTGGTGTGGGGTTAGATTGGCAATGTATCATTAATTTCCCTCAGTAATACTTGAAAGGTTACCCTATTCATTAAACTCTCAAAGGTCCAAATTGCAGTAAAACGTTGGCCTTGAATTTGTAGTCAGTGGCAAAGAGGAACAAGGGTTTTCAATGCTGAATGACTCTATGACTATGATTCTATGACTCAGAAAATAATATACTTTTTAAAAAGCCTCTTTCATGACTTCTGGAAGCCATGATATAGTTCACCGTTGGTGGAGTAACCTTTGAAATGTAGTCACTGTTGTATTAGAGATAATGTACTGGCCAATTTCTACCTAATATCCCAGAAGTAGAAATGAGATAATTAAGATCATTAATAAACATAAATGGCAGCAGACATTCCAGAGTCAATCCCTGGGTACTTCTCAGAGTGAGGCTGTAAGGTTAGAATTAATAGCTCAGTTCCCATTGCTTGCTATTGTAAGTTAATTTATTGCCCAACTTCCAACTTGCTGTTTATCTCAAACCTGCATTTTATTTTAATAAAAGTTTCTTGATTAATTTCACCAAAACTCTTTTGCAGGTCAACTTCTAAACAAACACCATTTAACAATTCACCAATTATCTTGAAAAGCTATTCAAAGTAATATGTTAGCTCATGTCATGTTAGTCCTACATTAACATGAGACTAAAATTATTGCCTTTGCATTAAATGAGTTTCAATACCTGAAATGTTTTAAAATATTGTTTAATGTAAAATATAGTAGCAGCAAATGCATCCTTCAAATAAATGTAAGATTTGCAAATTATAATTTTCGCCATTTGCAGATTTGAGATTATTTGGTGCTGTATATGATCTTATTTAATGTACATTGTATAATAACCAAATGCTAAGAGGCAATTTTTTTTCATAAGTACCATATATATGGAAGGCAGTAGCAAATAGAAACAGAGTATTCTAATAGCTTGCATGTCCTTTCTGCATCAATAATAGATTAAGATTAATGAGCAATAATTGCATGTGTTCAACTATGATTGATAGTATGCAAAACATGCACTCTCTGTTTTGTTAGTGTTTAGTTTGAGTTAGACTAGTCTTACGAACCTTGATAGATTGCACTTATTTCAGGCAGGGAGGATTCTTACTGATTGCAATCTTGACTGCTCAGCAGTCTAATACATCTGTGTAGAACCCATCTCTTCAGTAGACTTGACTAAGGGATTACGTGTAGGAAGGAACTGCAGATTCTAGTTTAGACCGAAGATAGACAGAAAAAGCTGGAGTAACTCTCTGGAGAAAAGGAATTGGTGACATTTTGGGTTGAGACCCTTGACCCAAAACGTCACTTATTCCTTTTTTCCAGAGATGCTGACTGACCCGCTGAGTTACTCCAGCTTTTTGTGTCAAGTCTGATGAAGGGTCTCGATCCGAAACGTCACATTCCTTTTTTACAGAGATGCTGTCTGACCCGCTGAGGTACTCCAGCTTATTGTGTCTATCTTTGACTGAGGGGTTAGTCAGATGTGAATATCCCGTTATCCATGTACAATTTGAATACACTGACATTTCCAATCCAAACTATTCAATTCTTGTATTCCCACATCATGAGTTATTCTGCTTGATAGTTGCAATACGTGAGGACACTCCCTACACTGGTGCATACACGTATTTTGCCCACCGTCTCCCACTATCCCAGACAGCCTATTCTTTTCCCCTCTGTAAGTACATCTCCCATCCCCAACTCCTATGTTTCTTTTTGTCATCCATATTTCCACTCCCCCCGTCCCTTTCAAGCTAAATCCATCCCTCTATCTCTTTCACTCATCCCCTTCTTCCCTTACCTGAGTCCCTTTTGTTTCCTATTCACTGTTATCCTTTGTCACTCACTCCACCCATCTGCTTATCAGCCCCCTCCCCTCACCTATATCCACCTATCACTTACTAGGCTTTGCCTCAACCTCTCTATTCCAGCTTGCTCTTCCTACTCCTTCAGTGTGAAGAAGGGGCACATCCTGAAATGATGTCTGTCCATTTTCACCACATATGCTGCCTGACCCACTGAGTTCCTCCAGCACTTTGTAATTTTCTCAAGATTCCAACATCTGCAATTTCCTGTGTCTCCTCAAGTGCATCTAAGAACACACAGTCCAACAGGGTGCACGGTGCTGCAGCGGTAGAGTTGCTGCCTTACAGCGCCAGAGACCCAGGGTTGATCCCGACCACGGGTGCTGTCTGTACAGAGTCTGTGCGTTCTCCCCGTGACTGCGTGGGTTTTCCCCGGGTGCTCCGGTTTCCTCCCACACTCCAAAGATGTACAGGTTTGTTGGTTAATTGGCTTTGGTAAAAAATTTTAAATTGTCCCTAGTGTGTAGGATAGAATGTGGATCACTGTTTGGCATGGACATGGTCGGTCAAAGGGCCTGTTTCCGTTCTGTATCTCTAAATTAATATGCAGTCTTTGTAAGGGAATCATAATCAACATTCAGTATCAGTGGATATTATTGAGTGAGTCACCTGGCTAAAACAATTTCTCTCTCCAAATCATGATTCTCTAATGTAAGCTATATCTATGTGGAATGGGTCGGTTTAAAGTTAAAAATATTGCTCCATTGACTATAATGTCCATGTAAATCGCCCTCAACATCCACCCTGTTCAATCACTCTCAGAATCTTGCTTATCCTCATGCTGGTAAAATTCATTGTTTAGCCCTTTCACACAAGTTCTGCTCACAAGGAATACCTGCTTATGTAGATCAAAAATGAACATAGCATTCAAGGAATGGCACCAACACTTCCTTCTCTAACTCATCAGCAAAGGGACACCTCAAGGCTATGTACTCAGTCCCCTGCTCTACGACTGACGTCCGAAGAAGGGTCTCGACCAGAAACGTCACCCATTCTTTCTCTCCGGATATGCTACCTGTCCCACTGAGTTACTCCAGCATTTTGTGTCTAAATACTACTTGCCTTCCTCATTGCTTGCTTCACCTTAGTAACGAAGATGTTTACTTTTTTTGTTTCATGAGAGGCAACTGTCAAGCTAAATATAATTAAACAAAGTACACATGTATGTGTGCACAAACATATAGAGCAAATAACTAACAAATAAGGAAAAATGACAAAGATTAAAACAAACAGCAAGGGTGAATTTACATTAATCTATTTGGAGAAATCAAATTATAATGAGTTGTTTTAAAGCATGCACATTTGTGCCTGGGGATTGCATTTATAGTTTGATCAAAAAAACCATTGCAGTTCCAAAATCGTGCATAATTTTGAAAGTAATTGAAGTGAAAAGCTTTCATTCATGTTTAATGTCAGCGATATTTTATTTATAGACCTAAATGATAATCCAAATAATTAAGAAGGCAAGGTGTCAATAAGTTGTTTCAATTCACAATCATTTTGTGAAGGGCAGAAGAAAGTTCTCAAAGAAGACAACGCATAATCAAAATATTCCAACTCATTATAGGAGAGAATGGTTTCCATTTTGCAGCCAAACTGAGAATTATTATTATTTGGATAATATGGCAACTCTTCATTTAGCACATAATTACAAAATAAGTAGAAGAAAGTAGAATTGGGCCATTTGTTCTCTTGTTCTTAATCCACCAATTGATACCAACCTCTTACTTTTGTACCAATATCTGCATTTCTCTCACATCCTTTGATTCCTCTATTATTGGAAAATCTGTTGATTTCTGTCTTAATATCTAAGCCCACACATTATTCCTGCGTCTATGATGTCAATCCCTGAAAGAATTATGTGGGTTTTCCATTAGATCAATTTTCACCGTAGTCGATTTTTTTTCACACTATATTCTCGCTCAAGAGAGCATAGGCCTTGTCTGCTTAATATTTCCCCCATATAACGAACTCCCCAGCCCAGGAATCAATCTGTTGAATCTCGCTATCCGTTCTACTCTCTCTATCACAGGTTTATCCTTTCTCAGGTAGGGGGAAAGGATAGCTGTACAGAATATTCCAGGTGTGGCCTTACCAGGCCCTATATAATTGTACATCTTTACTCTTGTGCTATACTATCTTGCTATAACAACCAACATACTGTTACCTTTCTTTGTTTCTTCCTCTATCTGCAAGTCAAATTGCAGTGATCTGTGTACAAGGAAACACATATCCATCTGAACGGCAACTTACTTTTTCTTCCCACTTGAAAAATATTTTGCTTATCTAATTTTCACCGTAGTCGATTTTTTTTCACACTATATTCTCGCTGCCATGTCAATATCCTCTCTGTTCAAGGACCCAAGCAGTCGTTCCAGGTGCGACAGAGGTTCACCTGCACCTCCTCCAACCTCATCTATTGCATCCGCTGCTCTAGATGTCAGCTGATCTACATCGGCGAGACCAAGCGTAGGCTTGGCGATCATTTCATCGAACACCTCCGCTCAGTCTGCATTAACCAACCTGATCTCCCGGTGGCTCAGCACCTCAACTCCCCCACCCATTCCGAATCCGACCTTTCTGTCCTGGGCCTCCTCCATGGCCAGAGTGAACACTACTGGAAATTGGAGCAGCAGCACCTCGTATTCCACTTGGGCAGTTTGCATCCCAGCAGCATGAACATTGACTTCTCCAATTTCCGGTAGCCCTTATTGTCTCCTCCCCTTCTCAGCTCTCCCTCAGCCCCTGGCTCCTCCTCTTGCTTTCTTCTCCCCCTCCCCACATCAGTCTGAAGAAGGGTTTTGGCCCAAAACGTTGCCTATTTCCTTCGCTCCATAGATGCTACCGCACCTGCTGAGTTTCTCCAGCACTTTGTCTACCTGTGCATTCCTACTATGTCCATTAGCCAGTCCTCAACCTAAAATATAATATAGTGCTATGACAATACCATACTAAGTTAGCTCCCAGTTGCTAACAATTTTAACATCTTCCCATTCTCATATCGACCTCTCTGTCCCTGGCCTCCTCCATTGCTAGAGTGAGCCCACACACAAAATGGGACAACATATTCTGTTCATATTCTGCTCAGGTAGCTTCCAACCCAACGGAATGTATTTTGTATTCTCTAATTTCAAGTAATACCCTCCCTATTTCTCCAACCACTCTCTTTCTCCTGACCTCTCCTCCATTCCACCCACACCCTACCCCAAATGCATTCCTTCCACCATGTCCCACCACACAGTTTCCATGCCCCTTTGATGTATCATCATCTCCGCGTCCCATATTTCCTATTAACCCGTCTTTCTCCACCTCCCCTGCTACCTTCCCACCAATATCCCTCCCTCCTCGTCCTCACTGCATGTCCTCACTATTCAATATCCCCTCAACTCCTCTCTGCACCCTCCTCACAATCCACACAGACGGTGAGTAATTTGACCCAGTATTACTTGAGCAGACTCCTTCAAATAGTTTTCACTCCTCCTCTTCGTTCCTCATATCATATCATTTTTCTTATTTTCACCTTATTTTGTCTCCCTTCCATCTGTCTACCAATCACTCCCCCCACTAAACTGTATCCACCTATCACTTGCCTGGCTTTGCCCCACCCCACCTCTCTTTTCCAGCTTTCTCTCCCCCACTCCATCAGTCTGAAGAAACCTGAAGGATTGTTTGTCAATTCCCTCCACAGATGCTTCCCGACCAGCTACGTTCCTCTAGCACTTTGATTGTATTCTCAGAATGCCACAATAATAATCCTAAACCTACACCTAAATCTGGTGTCCTGATTCATAATCAAGTCTCAAAACTTAATAAACATATTATCATTGTTTTTTTTAATTTGTTACTGCTCACCATTGAACCCATGCATTTTCCTGTTTTTTTAATTTTGCCTACTCTCCAAAGTAATTGAATTCTTGAGGCTGTGGAAGATGCTTCACAGGTTAGTTTGGTTTTAAGATCTTCTACTTTAAAGGTGCTTTATAAAAGCAAACTCTTGCTGTTCCTTTGGCAGTTTCAATTTCATCTGCTGCACGTGTTGGAATGAACTGCAGATGCTGGTTTAATCCGAAGATAGACACAAAAAACTGGAGTAACTCTAGCGGGTCAGACAGCATCTCAGGAGAAAAGGAATAGGTGATGTTTCGGGTCGATGCCCGTCTTCAGACACGGGTCTCGACCCAAAACTTCATCTGCTGCATCTTCAGCTGCACTCTGGTTACGTGAAAGATTGCATTCATGCATTGTCAAATGTTCCCACTCATAATCTTTGCAGAGTAAACAATGTTAGCACACACCACAACGTAATCAGTATCAAAGACCATTAATGCACATTGTGTATTTTGCACTTCACTGATCAACTCTGCCGGACATCAATTGAAATAAATGTCCCTAATGCTAAGAACACTTTAACAGAGAAAATCCATTAGGAGTCAGGCATATCCTGATAATGCAGGATTATATTATTTTCACTCTCAATGGTAATCTCTTGAGATGTCTAGCAAATGACAAACATTACAGCCCATTCTAAATTGATTCCTGACAGTATTAGCTTGGGTACTGGGTATCCACACGCCTACAAAAGATTGTGACCTTTCAATTTTAATCAAGATAAAGTATAAAAGGTTTGCACCAACCTTATAATTCAACCAACTTGGCCTTTTGATCAAATAACAAAGTAAATCGGGACATGTACCACTGGATATAGATTTTGTAGGTTAAGACAGACAACTGGGATTTTCAATTAAAATCAATCGGACAAGCAAACAAAGTCATGGTTGTGTGCTAGTGTGCAGGGTGTTCTGACAAAGAAATTATCTTTCCAATTTAGGAAATCCTGATAATCAGGCTGAGCTGAAAAAGTTTTGACTCACCCTTAACCGGATAGGCAGGGAGCAAACATTTTTTTTAAAGGTAATGCAGTAATCGGGAATTTCAATTTAATTAGTTGATATCGGTCACACAGGATTCTGCAGTCTGAAGGGCCTCGACCCAAAATGTCGTCTGTCCATTCCCTCCATAGATGCTGCCTGACCTGCTGAGTTTCTCCAGCACTTTAAATCCAACTGATGTTAATTAGTTGTTCTAACTAATGTGACTCGGACTCAATCAAAATGATAGCAGGCAGCCTTGGAAGCCTTACCCCACTACTCAAACCTCACGTCAAAATCCTTGCCGTGATATTTGACTCAGCACTGAAATTTGACTAACAAGTCAATGTCGTGGTAAAAGCTAGCTTCTTTCAGCTTCGGATGATAGCTAAAATAAAACAATTCCTCCAGTTTAATGACCGCGAAAAGATCATCCATACATTTATCTCCTCCCGCCTAGATTACTGCAACTCCCTTTACACTGGCATCAGCCAATCTTCCCTGTCCCGCCCGCAACTGGTCCAAAACGACGCAGCGAGACTCCTGACGGGCACCCGAAAAAGGGACCACATCACCCCGATCCTGGCCTCTCTCCACTGGCTCCCTGTGCGGTTCCGAATAAATTTCAAGACCCTCCTCTTTGTCTACAAAGCCCTCAATGGGCTAGCACCCACCTACATTAAAAGTCTTCTCACCCACTACACCACTCCAGGTCCCTCAGATCGGCCGACTTGGGGTTGCTGAATGTCCCGCGGTCTAGGCATAAGCTCAGGGGCGACCGCGCCTTTTGCGGGATGCAGCTCCTAGACTGTGGAACAGCATCCCCCTCCCCATCAGAACTGCCCCCTCCATCGACTCCTTTAAGTCTAGACTAAAAACTTATCTGTTCTCCCAAGCCTTTCCTGATGTCCTCTGAGCAAGGGCTATTTGTATATATGTATGTAGCCTGCTTGTGTATACTACTCTTATAACAAATGTAAAGCACTTCGGTCAACGAGAGTTGACTTGACTTGACTTGACTAATCTCTGGGTGAAATGGATGATATTTTCTTTGCGCATTCTACCACTGAAGCAATGTTTTTTCCTAACAAAAGGATAACTTAATTATTCCACCATTATACAGAGCATCATAAACCAGTGTTGTTAAACTTAATATGACCTGTTTCGATTTTTCTCATGTGTTGGTCTGATTGGAATATTTTTCTTGATCATTTTTATTTCGGCTTCATAATCTAATGCCTGTGGCTTGTCTCCAGTTTAAAATGTCCTGCTATAAGGTGTTAACAATCAAATCCTTTTTTATTGTGTAAATATCCCCAGTTAGATTTTGCTAAGTGCCTAGTCTCTAAATAGTTTCTTTTTCATTTCGTGTCCATCATGTTACAAATGCTGACCTTGCTGTCATCGTCCGACCTGAAAAAGACGCAAGCTTCCGGCAACAACCAGTGGAAGCCATCACTTGTCACAATAGATGATGGTGGTTGCAGAATTAGCTCAGGAAACCTCCAGTTTCCAACCCCGTGACGAGTACGCTTCTGCTATGGGGCCTCTAAATAGTTTGAAAATACAGTAATGGAAGATGTGGTATTTTACATTCTAGCACTGAAACCAGTAATGCCTGCTCTAGTTTATTTTTAGTAAAACTCCAGTAATCCTCCATCCTAAATTCAGACTATTCAGCATCTGATTACAAAAGGCCTGTGTCCCACATTCATATTTGGCACCAAAGCCCATTCCCTGTGCACCATTTAAACTCACTGAGTCCCTGTTCCCACATTATTTTTGAAATTAATGGGAACCTGCTTTCAGTTCTACTTGTAACCTCTCCTGGGGCTCAGGTCTCAGGCTTGCTTTAAGTTTAAACCCATGAGGCCCTGCTTGCCCTGGTTAAAGTCACAGCAGCCTTAGCCTATCTCCGAATGAAGTCGCAAAAACCCCTTTCAAGGTTTCAAGGTCAAGGTTTCAAGGCCAGTTTATTGTCACATGTACCAATGATGGTACAGTGAAATTCAAATTACCAACACTCCTTTCAAAATTGTTTGGGCTTTGCTTTTCACACTCCTTTTTAAACTCGTTTAAATCACTGAACAATTGTACCAAAATAAAATGAATTTGTTCGGTTGGAAAATCAGCCAGTCTTGCACCTCCAAACCCACAAAGGTGCCAGGCTAGCAGAGTTACCTTGTATCTCCCATAATACTGCCATTTTCGATTTGTTCAATAGTTCCTCCATCTCCTAATTTTAATGAAACAGATTTGATTAATGGACAGTCAAAATTGCATTCTCTTTAAGCGATTTTAATTTTCCAGTGAGTCACATCTTAATCTCACCCTAACCTAATTCATAGTTTCTTACGCAGTCCCAATTTTAATTGCTCATATCTAGCTGACCTTTCCGTTGCCAAGGTCTTAAGGTTTCAAGGGATATATTGGAACCTGAAATGTGAACTAACTGCTGTTCGCAATGACTTCTCAGGAGTAATTAAGCTTTTCTAAATCCTTTCTACTAATCTATTCTGAATCAAGTTAACTACGAGACTGTATAAACACAATTTGTATATATTTACATAAGTTCAGCATCGTTATTTTTGTGATCATAAACACTGCTCAAATTTCCTGCTGCTGTATAAATACCAAGCTCAATGGTTTTTGTAATGTACATTTCAAATAAGCTTTGTGAACTGACATTTTCAACAGCAGGACAGCATTTTAACAAAACAAATAAGCGAACAATAAAATTATTATATTATGAATGGGTTGACGAGTCACTGATATAATTGATGTTTTGTTTTTGTCTAATGAGTTGGGCTAATGTGGATATTTTCTATTCTTTATGCTTGAGTTGGCCTCTCTTAGATACACAGCGAAGCCAGGATAGTTTGGCTTTTCATTTAGTGTATAAAATCATGAGGGGAATAGATAGGGTGAATGCAAAAGTCTTTTACACAGAACATGGCAATCTAAAACCAGAGGACATAGGCTTAAGGTGAGAGGGGCAAGAATTAATACGAACTGACGGGTAACTTTTTCACCCAGGATGTGGTGGGTAAATGGAATGAGTTGCCAAGGAGCTAGCTGAGTCATGCACTATAACAGACTTTAAAAGACACTTGGACAACTACTTGGATGGAAAGCTTTAGAGGGATATAGGTAAAGTGAGACTAGCTTAGATGGGACATCATGATCGGCATAGACAAGTTGGGCCAAAGGGCCAGTTTCCATGCTGTATAACTCTGACTCTATTTAGTTAATGATGAGTTGCTAATTTTACTTTCCCTACGGTTATTTTGTGACAGAATATAATTGCTTTATTTTTTATTTATAGTCAGCATGGGACGATGCGCCTAAATGAGTGTTACTGTGCTATGTCCCTGTGATTCAATGACCGCATTTGTTTTTTTCAGCAAAACGCAATGTACGATCAGCCATGATCATATTGAATGGCGGTGCTGGCTCGAAGGGCCGAATGGCCTCCTCCTGCATCTATTTTCTATGTTTCTATGGTGAAGGTATTCAACTGGTCATCTGTTACCAGCCCTGATTTGTCTTGGACTTTTCTTGTTTCCAGCTCTTCATTAGCCCTACAATCAGTCTGAAGAAGGGTCCCCAACCCAAAACGTCACCTATCCATTTTCGCCAGAGATGCTGTTTGACCTGTTGAGTTACTCCAGCATTTTGTGTCTATCTTTGGTATAAAGCAGCATCTGCAGTTCCTTTCTATTTTATTTTAAAACACCTTTGTCCAGACACAATAAACGTGTCAATCCTCTGGCATTTACTCTTGAAGCTGAAGCAAACTTCTATCATTTCATTTTCATATTAAATTATTATAATTCAAATTTCTGGCAGATTGTATTTTAATCCATTTGCTATCTGGTTTCATGTTGACATTATTAACCTTTTTACTGACATTTGTTAAAACATTTTCCTGTTTCACCACTTGAGGGAGCTGGTGAGTTGATTGGCATCAAATAAAGAACAAGATTTGCACTCATCTCTGAGGAAGCCTGCACATTCAACGGAATTGTTGCGAATTTTGAAATATTCTGTCATTTGAACACTGACAATTTTAATTTAAAATTTCCGAGAACCGAACATTTATTAGTTTGAAACATGTCAAGCAATCCAAGCAAGTAAGATGAATGAGTTTCACAAGCAAGGATTTTGACACCAACACTTTCACGACAGTTTAGCTACTGTGTCATTTCTTAAACCAACATTTCCTCACAGTCTTTAGGCAAGATTCAATTCTTCAGGTTGCAATGATTAAGGTACAAACTCAATATTCCTTGAATTGTTGATCTAACTCTATTTCTTTGGTTGAGTCTGCTCACTAGTATTTAAATGGAGGTATGTGGAACTGCAGATTCATATATTTCATTCATTTGTTCTATATCACCGTCTATATCTCTCGTTTCCCTTTCCCCCGACTCTCAGTCTGAAGAAGGGTCTTGACCTGAAACGTCACCTATTTCTTTTCTCCAAAGATGCTGCCTGACCCGCTGAGTTACTCCAGCTTTTTGTGTCAATCTGCAGATTCTAGAATCGAGAGTAAAACACAAAGTGCTGGAGGAATCCAGAATGCCCAGAATGATTTTCACCACGGCTTAGAGACATGCACCTCTCCTTTAAGAAGTGTAGTCTGAGTTTAATCATTACTTAGCTTGAAGTTTGCTTAACCATTGAGAAAAGTGGGCTGAATAATATTTCCTGGGTGTATTACCGGTACTGCCAAGTTGCTGAACTCATTCATCATGTTCTAGTTTTGTGTAAATTCTGCACCAGGTCTGATGGTTGCCAGTTTATAGTGTATGGTGATCCCTGTGCCCCCATTTTCTAATGCTTTTCAACTTAGTCCCTGAATCCTGGAGCATGAATTGAGGTCATTTAGCCCACAGTACCTCAGCCAACTCTTAGGAAAAGCTGTCCACTTTGTTCAAACTCAGCTCTTTCCTTGCAGCCCAGCATGGATTTAATTTTTCAAGTACATAGCCGATTCCTTTTTTATTTAGTTTAGTTTAGGGATCAAGCGCGGAAACGGGCTTTAGTCCACCGAGTCTGCACCAACCAGCGATCCCCGCACATTAACACTATCCTAGGAAACCGAAGATTTGGCAGAAAACCCTCGCGGTCACGGGGAGAACGTACAAACTCCGTACAGACAGCTCCCGTAGTTGGGATCGAACACAGGTCTCTGGTGCTGCAAGCGTTGTAAGGCAGCAACTCTACCGCTGGCCACTGCACCGCCCTATGTTGAATCCAATCCAGGCAGATTTTCGAAAGTCAAGGTTTAGATTTTACATTTATTATTGTCATGTGTACTGAGGTACAATGAAAAGCTTTGTATTGCATCCTATCCAAACAGATCAGATATACCATATATATATACAATCGTCAAACTCAATACAATAGAGAAAGCAAAGGGGAAGATGCAGAGTGCAGAATGTAGTTCTCAGTTTTGCAGCAATCACAATTAGTTCTGTAACTTGGGATAACAGCATCGTTTGCTGAGGAAAATCTCTGCTGATACTTTTGAATATTGACCTGTCAAACATCCCGAGTTCATACATCATTGGGATTCACACTGATTTATTGCTTCAAACCAATACGATTCTGATGGTGTTTTCATTTGGTCACCCAGCTGACGGTCTTAATCATGTAGGGAGGAACTGCAGATGCTGGTTTTAACCGAAGAGAGACACAAAAAGCTGGAGTAACCCAGCGGGACTGGCAGCATCTCTGGAGAGAAGGAATGGATGAAGTTTCAAGTCAGTCTGAAGAAGAATCTCGATCCAAAACTTCACCCATACCTTCTCTTTAGAGATGCTGCCTGTCCTGCTGAGCTACACCAGCTTTTTGTATCTATTCAAGGCCTTAATCAATGTCCTGAAGAGTTAACCTGTCGCTAGATGTTAAATTCTTAGTTACCTTCACGTTTTAACTTAATGGAAAAATAACATTAATCCCAACATAATTTCCAATGAAAGCAGGCAAAAATATCTGATGAGAACATTGTGGTGAGTCGCAGTGATTGATGGCTTGCAATTCCAGAGGGCGTTTCATGTCTCATATTAAACTCCCATGTTGAGGGTGGTGCAAGGCAGAAGTCCAAGACGAACCACAGGTGAGCCACTGGTGCATCTAACGGCTTCATCGCTGGGCGCACTATTGAAAGCAGTGGTGGGGAAGTGAAGATAGAGACTGGGCACTTACTTTACACAGGGGAGGGCTAGATTCGCAACAGTAAACTCATTATAACATGAATAGGAACAAGGACCCTGATTGGCGGGTGGGTCCAGGTTGTTGCTTGAGTTGTTTTATTTGTATTTCAATGATCTTAAATTGCTTTTTGTATTTTAATATCATTCTATTTTTCACTTAGCTGATAGACCTCGTGTCCAGAGACCCGTGTTCGAACCTGACCTCGGGTGCTGCCTTTGTGGAGTTTGCATGATCTCTCTGTGACCGCATGCATTTCCTTCAGGTGCTCCTGTTTCCTCCCACATCCCAAAGACATGCAGGTTTGCAAGTTAATTAGCGTCTGTTAAAATTGCCCCTAATGTGGAGGTAGTGGATGAAAAAGTGCAATAACATAGAACTGGTATGAGTGGGTGATCAATGGTCGGCTTGGACACAGAGGGCCAAATGGCCTGCCTCAACATTACATCTCTAAAGTGGATGCAAACATGGGACAACACAGAACTAGTATGAACGGGTGATTGATGGTTAGTGTGAACTCGATGGGCCAAAGGGCCTGTTTCCATGCTGGACCTTGCAATCAATCAATTTAATCAATCAATTTGTAAGTTAATTAAATGTGTTTGAATAGTTTTCTAAAACTATTAGAGATTGTTAAGTATAAAGACCTGTGACAGTCAGAAAATATAAATAGAAGTGGTGTGAACATTACAGGCAATGCGTCTGGTGAACAGCCTGGATCCATATGATCCATTTACTTTCTCAAACAAGATTTCTTCTCCAACTCTGAATTGTTTGATAAATTAGTCTCACCAATTTAGCAAAACATTCCATGTATTCATTCTATTAGCATAAGGTAATTAAAGCTCACCCTCTCGTGACTTTAAGACTATACCATTTGCTGGAATATCTGTGATGCGCTAAACATATTGACATTTACCTTGTCTGTATCCTTTAATAAAATCACCTTTAAGCCATCTGTTATCCTGTGTCAAAATCCAAACTCCTCTCATCACTCAAGTGCCTAATTCAATAATTCCATTTTCCCTTGGTTGTATCATCTCCGTCTTTCACATGAGAAAGACATTTCGGCTTTGGCCACATAATCGTCAAGCGATGCCAAACCAGCACATTGTACAAATTGAAAATAGCTTCCTGAGTTTTAGCCCTGGCAAGACAGTCCAAAATTTCATTTGTTTTCTGTGTAATGCTTTCCGTACCTCGAGCAGATGGCTTCAGTGATCAATGAACTAAAACATTTGTCTACCATGTTGTTCTCTGTAGAATAATAGCACCTTACTGGTATTTCATTGTCTATTGTCCTTTCCTGACAGCACAGTAAGAAACCTGAAGAAGGGTTCCAACCCGAAACATCACCTATTCATTTTCTCCAGAGATGTTGCCTGACCCGTTGAGTTATTCCATCATTTCTACTTTTGTAGAATACAACACAGTTTCATCTGCTGGGAGAGATATCCAGAAGTTGGGATTCAGGCAATTAGATTGGACTGAGGGAAGGGATGATCATAATCTCGGAACAGAGAGGGACCATTAGATTGGCTCCAGGATTCAGAGGGTTTCAGCCCTGATGAAGGTTTCTCCTTCAGAGGGTTTTCCAGGTATTTTCTGTTTTTATTTCAGATTTACACCACTTGGTTCCATATGCCCATCATTTTCCTTTCATCTGGTTTCACTTATGTCTTACCAGCCAAAGATGACGCTTGGCCAGCATTCTATTTTATGTTCCATATTCCAGCATCTGCAGTCTCTCATTTGCCTTCTTGGTGTAAATGGTGTACCTTTGGTCAAGGCAATGGTGAAATAATTAGGGAAGTTAAAGGTTATGGGAATCAGGCAGAAAAATGGCCAAGTTCAGAATGAGCCATGAATGGTGGAACAGCCTTGAGAGAGTGTATGGTGTGATCCCACGACATGTTGGTTTATATTTGTGGCTGCAAGATCCATTGTCACTCTACACGAACAAACTGCAGATTTCAAGATATTAGTTCTGGAAGGAATTTGGTCAGATTTACAGTACATTATTAATCTGAATCTGTATTCAGTTCTGAAGAATCATTTCCCGAGAGACTGAAATTTTGCCTTAGATATGTTTTAGAATAAACAGAAACGTCAAGGTATGGGTTGAGGTCCAAATATTGCAGAACATTTTTTGTTTGGACAATGTAGGAGTTGATGCTGCAGCTCCATAATGCTGTCCAGGATGGACATACGGGTGGTTCAAGTGTTGGAGATAATGTTCTATCTTAATATATGATCAGTAACACAAAGAACCTGACACTTGCTTTCCTGGTGTGTAGGAAGGAGCTGCAGATGTTGGTTTACACCGAAGATAGATACAAAATGCTGGAGTTATTCAGCAGGACAGGCAGCATCTCTGGATATAAGAAATGGCTGACGTTTCAGGTTGATAACCATCTGAGGAAGAATCTGCAACAATCTGAAAAAGGATCTCGACCCGAAACGTCACCCATTCCTTCCACCCAGAGATGCGGCCTGTCCCGCTGAGTTACTCCAGCATTTTGTGTCTATCGACCTTGCTTTCCTGACCTGTGCTTTTTAAAAACATCATCAACTATTTTCAGGTTAGTTCCAAATTGATTTCCTGAGCCGCTGCCTAACTTTTGCAAAGTTTTGATAATTCAAGTTCCTGAACTTTTGTGCAGTGCAAGTGCTGAAGGATTTTGTTCTGACTTTAAAGCTTCTGCACAAACTAATTACTTTAAATCAAAAATGCACAAGATGGTATTCTGCTTGATTGCATCCTGACTGGGATACTGTATCGTCACATGTACCTAGGTAGATTGAAATTATTTTCTTTTTGCATACAATTGGTAAAATCATACAGCAGATCTCACCTAGACAGTACACTATTCTTCTTCTTGATCTTGCATATGGCGTGCACAGCCTAAAGTTGTAAGACAACTTGTTCTGTTTGATCTTATGTTTGTGCACGCCAGGTTGATTGTATTTGTTGAAACAGGGTGGACCGCGTGAAGATTGCAATCTCCCACCCCGACAGTACACAATGAGTCACTGCATTTGAAATTTAATTTAATTTCTTTACTTGTCATTCAAAAACAAGTTTGAACTAAATTATGTTGCCATGCACGCATAACAGTAAAGGGCCTGTCCCACTGTACGAGGTAATTCAAGAGTTCTCCCGAGTTTCCCCTGATTCGTACTCAGAGAATTACGGTAATAGCCGTTTGTAGGTACTCGGGGCTCTCGTGGACATTTTTCACAGTGCTGAAAAAGCTTCATGAGTTACCGCATTTCCCGAGTGCCTGCCGTTAGCATTACGAGCCGCTACGGGACTACCACGAGCTCCGACGTAGCCGCTACGTACATTCTACGTTCTTACCACTAGTTTGATTTTTTTTAAACTCGTGAGAGCTCTTGAATTACCTCGTACAGTGGGACAGGCCCTTAGAGACACTCCTCCAGGCACCTCCTCGATAACAATCTCGATAACAATCAGCACAGGAGCACTTCAAGGCTGCGTGCTCAGCTCCCTGCTATACTCATGACAGCGTCGCCGGTCACAGTGCGAACTCCATCATCAAGTTCGCTGACGACGCCACTGTTGTGGGACGTATCACTGATGGGGATGAGTCGAAGTACAGAAGAGAGATCGAGCGACTGTCCATATGGTGCCAGCACAATAACCTGGCCCTCAACACCAGCAAAACCAAGGAACTGATTGTGGAGGGTACACAAAAAGCTGGAGAAACTCAGCGGGTGCAGCAGCATCTAAGGAGCGAAGGAGATAGGCGACGTTTCGGGTTGAGACCCTTCTGTGGACTTTGGAAGGAGTAGGATGGGAACCCACAGTCCTGTTTATATCAACGGGTCGATGGTTGAAAGGGTCAAGAGCTTCAAATTCCTGGGCGTGCACATCTCTGAAGATCTTTCCTGGTCCGAGAACACTGATGCAATTATCAAGAAAGCTCATCAGCGCCTCTACTTCCTGAGAAGATTACGGAGAGTCGGTTTGTCAAGGAGGACTCTCTCTAACCTCTACAGGTGCACAGTAGAGAGCTTGCTTACCGGTTGCATTGTGGCTTGGTTCTGCAACTTGAGTGCCCTGGAGAGGAAAAGACTACAAAAAGTAGTAAACACTGCCCAGTCCATCATCGGCTCTGACCTTCCTTCCATCGAGGGGATTTACCGCAGTCGCTGCCTCAAAAAGACTGGCAGTATCATCAAAGACCCACACCATCCTGGCCACACACTCATCTCCCTGCTACCTTCAGGTAGAAGGTACAGGAGCCTGAAGACCGCAACGACCAGGTTCAGGAATAGCTACTTCCCCACAGCCATCAGGCTATTAAACCTGGCTCGGACAAAACTCTGAACATTAGTAACCCATTATCTGTTATTTGCACTTTATCAGTTTATTTATTCATGTGTGTATATATTTATATAATGGTATATGAACACACTGATCTGTTTTTGTAGTCAATGTCTACTATGTTCTGTTGTGCTGAAGCAAAGCAAGAATGTCATTGTCCTATCAGGGACACATGACAATAAACTCACCTGACTTGACTTGACCTCCTCACTGTGATGGAAGGTAAGGTGGAGCCAAAGTTTCAAACATTATTAGTATAGTCTTTTCTTCTTGCAGCGGCGAATCAGGAGCATCTTGCACATGATCTCCACTACAATTCAAGGAGCAGAATGGTTTGCTAAACCAAGAGCAAAAGTGGTTTCCTGTCTAGACCCCATCCTGGTCCCCCCTCCTCTGTCTTGCAACAGCTTTGACTATTTTACATCTTCCCTCTGCAACTTTGCCCGCTCCCATGCAGTCTTCCAGGTCCCTCTCAGTTCTCGGCAGCCGCCTGCTGGGGCCCTGCTTTGTTCTCGGGGCCCTGCTTTGTTCTCGGGGCCCTGTGTTGTTCTCGGTGGGTGGCCCCCTGCGGGGTCCTGTTCTGTTTCGTTCTTGGCCGCCGCGCCGCGCCCCGCTGGGTCCTTCTTAGTTCTCGGCGGTGGCCCTGCTGGGACCTGTTCTGTTTCATTCCTGGCCGCCGCCCGCCGGGTCCCTCATCGTTTACGGTGAGACGAGCCGCCCTGTTGCTCTAGGCCCGCTGGGTTGCTCGGCTCCTCGCCGCGTCCCGGGGGCCTTCTGCCTCTTCGCTGCACATCCCCCCCCCATCCATCGAAGTCTGCACGGGAGCGTGCAAACCTGCTGAGGGAATGTAAGATACTCAAAGCTGTTGCAAAACAGGGGAGGGGGGGAGCCAAAATGGGGTCTAGGCAAGAAACCACTTTTGCTCTAGGTGGTTTAGCAAACCATTCTGCTCGTTGAGCTTTAGTGAAGGTCAGGTGCAAGATGCTCTGCGCATCAGGGAGGACTCCCTTGGTGATATCAGCCACAAGCTGCAGCCATAAGGCTTCCTCTACCAAAGCTGTAGGGCCCCTATAAATCGTATCAGTTAGCTTGTGACACCATCAGGCCCCCTGCTGAAGTCTAAAGCCACTCAGCACCATGTTTTATCATTTTTAATTAATGTTTCAAATTAATTTCAGACAGATAAATTGTTTTAAATACATGTTTTTTTTTCTGTTTAAATTTTAATATGTATCTTAATTATTTATATCTGTTTTAGCGGCGTTAAATATCCGAGGTATTTACAGACAGTTGAACAGACTTATTGCAGTTTTCATTATCAAAAAGCTGTCAGGACCATGTCCACGGACAGACATCAACACTTGGCTCTGGTAAGCTGACCACAGGATGGTAAAATTGGAGGAACAACACCTCATATTTCACTTGGGCAGCTTACAACCCAGTGGTGTAGGAAGGAACTGCAGATGCTGGTCTAAACCGAATATAGACACCAAAAACTGGAGTAATTCAGCAGGTCAAACAGCATCTCTGGCGAAAAAGAATAGGTGATGTTTTGGGTCAAAACCCAACTTCAGACGCCACCTATTCCTTTTCTCCAGCGATGCTGTTTGACCCGCTGAGTTACTCCAGCTTTTTGTGTCTATCTTCGGTTACAACCCAATGATATGAATATTGATTTCTCTAACTTCAAGTAACCCTTGCATCCCCTCGCTCTCCACCCCTCCCCCACCCCAGTCGTTATATACTATTTTCACTGGCATCCTGCTGAGTTTCATTGTACAACACGTTTTCACCGAGCCCACAGCGAACAATGGATTGCTTCCTTGATCATCGTTACTTTTTTGCATATCTTTCATTTCTTTGTTCTATATCTCTATATCGCCAACTATATCTCTCACTCCCCTTTTCCCTGACACTCAGTCTGAAGAAGGGTCTTGACCCAAAACGTCACCCATTCCTTCCCTCCAGGGATGCTGTCAGTCCCGCTGAGTTACTCCAGCATTTTGTGTCCACCGTCACAGGGTGCTAGTTGTATTGCAAAATGTCAGTGTAACCATGGGGATAATAAGGTGGGTGGTGGTGATCTTGTGTCACAATCTGGGCCAGTCATGCCCTCATCTGAACTACCCTGAAGGAACCCTGCAATACTCAGTAAAGCAAGTTGAAGATTCATTGCTGATGTTCTGGTGTAAGAGTTAATTACTGTATTTAAGAAGCAATTAGATGGACACTTAGATAGACGAGCGTAATGTGACAAATGGGATTAATGCAGATGAACAGAATGGGTGGCCTGTATGTGGTGGACCAAAGGGTCCTGTAGCTGTGCTCTATGGATCGATGACTCCAAGTCTACAGTCTCTCGAGCAGGACTCTTGGGGCAGAATGGTAAATAGGAGGATGGAGGTAGAATGCAAAATGAACATCTTTTCACGGCCTGGACTACTTCTCAACAACTTATCGCAGGGATAATGCTCCCTTAGTCTCCCATCCACAATCATTCTTTACTTTACTTTGGACTTTAGAGATATAGCATGGAAACAAGCCCTTCGGCCCACCGAGTCTGCCTGAGCGATACACTAGCACTATCCTACACTCTAGAGACAAGTTACAATGTTTACAAAATCCAATTAACCTGTACGACTTTGGAGTGTGGGAGGAAACTGGAGCACCCGGAGAAATCCCATGCGCTCATAGGGAGAATGCACAAATTCCGTATAGACAGCAGCCAAGGACAGGATCGAACCCAGGTCTCTGGCACTGCAAGGGAAGGCAGCAACTCTACCACTGTGCCACTGTGCTACTCAAACCTCCCTTCCATATACTGCTGTTAAAGTCTGTTTGAAAGCAAAAATAAAACTACAGCCAAATAGTCAATCCAAACCAAATTTGTAGATCAAAAACTTACCTGATAGCTCCCAATCAGTGCTACTCAAGTGACAAGGCTGCAGGAAGCATCTTGACTTCGATGGAAGACTCTGCACATCTTGGACATCTCTGGCTACACCATCTTGGCAAGAGCCAGTAAATGTGAAATCAAGGAGCTGCAGATACTGGTTTACACAAAAGGACACACTGTATTGGCATAACTCAATGGGTCAGGCAGGATCTCTGGAATGACATGGATAACATGACAATGCTTTGGACCAGGACCCTTCTGCAGACTTTTCCTATGTCAAGCAGTATCTCTGGAGAATATTGGGGAATATAGGATAGGGGACGTTTTGGGTCAGGAAGTGTCCATGTTCTCCAGAGATGCTGCCTGACCCATTGAGTTTAGACTTCAGACTAGAGATACAGCGCAGAAACAGGCTCTTCAGCCCACCACATCCACACCAACCAGCGATCATCCCGCACAATAACCTACACACTACAGGGACAATTTTTTTTTCAACTTACCAAAGCTAAATAACCTACAAGCCTGCACGTCTTAGGAGTGTGGCAGCAAACCGGAGAAACCTATGCGGTCAAGGGGGAAGAACGTACAAACCGTGTACCAACAGCACCTGTAGTCAAGATCAAACCCGAGTGTCTGGCGCTGTAACTTGCCGCTGTGCCACCATACCGCCCAGTTGCTCCAGCTCTCTTGCGTCCTTTTAAGTAAATGTGGGTTGGCTGGTTGATGCACAGCGAGCGCAAGGAAGGGGTAGAAGAATGAATGCTGTAAACCTGAGCAGAATAAAAAAATACGGTGTAGGAAGGAGCTGCAGGTGCTGGTTTACATCAAAAATAATCACAAAATGCTGGAGTAACTCAGCGGGACAGGCAGCAGGACAGGGACTCAGCCTATCCTGCTGAGTTACTCCAGCATTTTGAGTATCTTCATAATAAAAGTGCGATGGATTTGTGGAGAATAATTATTGCTTCAGCCTTGATACCCCTTCCAGGATTGTGTCACGAGTCTGTCTGTTGTGCAGCCTGAAATAATGAGCGTGGAGAATTCGAGAGAAAGTTGCTTGAGAGCGAACCGTAGTAAGAATACGCCTAACATTTTCATCCACTTTCCTTAAGAAAGTACCTTGACGATAATTCAAATTAACCACTATTATCCAATGTATTAAAGACAAGTTGAAAGAGAAATAAGATGGAAAGGACAACAAAACCTTGCATCAGGCCACCTTATTCCTCATGTGATTGCGGGACCATAATTAGGCTGAAATGTAACGCAAATTCCCCGTAGCAACTCATTATGTAGATTAATAATAGCACCACACAGGAATGATTTTAAGACCTCAATCTCATGTTGTGATTCAGATGACATTTGCCTGAAGACACACTACAAAGTCTCAGCTTAATTGTGTTCACTGCGGGCCTTGGCTAATGCCTCCAGTGAACTGGAGTCGGGATTTGAAGATGGTTGTGGTTTCTCAGAGGTCAGTCGTTGCTGGAGTTCATCAGGGAAATTCCTTTGAACCAGGCATCATCAGGAGCTTCATTAAGCACGGTGGCGCAGCGGTAGAGTTGCTGCATTACAGCGCTTACAGCGCCAGAAACCCGGGTTCGATTCCATCTACGGGTGCTGTCTGTACGGAGTAGTACGTTCTCCCCGGGACCACGTGGGTTTTCACTGAGATCTTCGGTTTCTTCCCACACTCCAAAGACGTACAGGTTTGCAGGCTAATTGGCTTGGTGTGTGTGTAAATTGTCCCTAGTGTGTGTAGGATAGTGTTAATATGCAGCGATCGCTGGTCGGTGTGGATTCGTGTGGCCGCAGGGCCTGTCCTTGCGCTGTATCTCCAAACTAAACAAAACTAAATTAATCACCATCTTCCGTTATCAGCTCAAGAATTCTCAGATAATCCCAGCATTCATCCCTATTTGAAACTCTTCAATAACATAGCCAACAGCAGGACATGGATCATATCCTGATCAGGGATGAAAAAGGATATTTAAAATTATGACACACAGGTTCGCTAATGATCTTCAAAATGACGCACAGAGTCTCTTGCCCAGAGTGGGGGATTTATTGGCACAGGAGACTTTGGAGGCCAACTCAATGGATATTTTTAAGGCGGAGTTTGGCAGATTCTTGATTAGTACAAGTGTCAGCGGTTATGGGGAGAAGGCAGGAGAATGGAGTTGAGAGGGAATGATAGACCAGCCATCATTGAATGGTGGAGTGGGCTTGATGGGCTGCATGTCCTAATTCTGTTCCTAGAACTTATGAACAAATCTGTTTGTGCTTGTTTACTTGGTAACAATTCTGTGCACTAGTGTGTGGACTCCACTCACCTTGGACCTTTCCACTGGACCTTCACTCTGGCACTATGTGGTGTGCAATATCCATCCCGCATTGTTGTCGGAAATGTTGATGAGTTTTTTATAATCTGTTTAACCTAAGACCTTACTTACTGGAGAAGTATGATGGGAAAAATGGCAAACATAGGGAACCTGAGGATGTTAGTGAGGCAATAAACATACTCATCGTGGTGTTGGGGTTCCATAGGACAGCTAGTTTAGTTAAAATAAACATTGAGGATTGTAAGTAGACAAAAATGCTGGAGAAACTCAGCGGGTGAGGCAGCATCTATGGAGCGAAGGAAATAGGCAACGTTTCAGGTCGAAACCCTTCTTCAGAGGATTGTAAACTAAGCAGAGAGTGATAAAACTGATAAGGGGCATTAAAATGATAATGATGTATAGTAAGGAACTGCAGATGCTAGTTTAAACCGAAGATAGACGATAATGATTACTTATTTACAAAATGTAGAATCCATAAACAACTGTTGTGTCGTGAGAATAGGAAAAAACTGTAGGTGCTGTGAATCTTTGAAGAACTCTGGGTTCCCTCAGATTGTTTTTCAGTGCGCACTGTTAAGGCTTGCAATAAACTGTCTTGTTCGAGAAAGTCACCACTGATCTAGCCTCCCTACCTACCTATGTTCAAGACACCTCACACGCTCTTCGTCTACTCCAAGACTTCCATTCTCTAGGCCCCCATTCCCTCATCTTCACCATGGATGTCCAGTCTCTCTACATCTCCATCCCCCACCAGGAGGATCTTGAAGCCTTCCGTTTTTTCCTCGACTGCAGAACCAATCAATCTCCACTGATACTCTCCTCCGCCTAGCGAGCTGATCCTTACCCGTAACAACTTTTCGTTTGACTCCTCCCATTTCCACCAAATACAAGGCGTAGCTATGGGCACGCTCATGTGCCCCTGCTAAGCCTGCCTCTTTGTAGGGTACGTCGAACAATTTAGGGCCAGGGACTTATCCCCAAGTACCAGGGCCCTATCCCCAAACTCTACCTCTGCTACACCGACGACTGCATTGGTGCTATCTCCTGCACCCACACACAACTCACTGACTTCATCCATTTCACCACTAACTTCCATCCGGCACTCAAACACACCTGGACCATTTCCGACATTTCCCTACCATTTCTAGACCTCACTATCTCCATCGCAGGTGATAGACTACTGACCGACATCCACTATAAACCCACTGACTCCCATGGCTATCTGGACTACACTTCTTCCCATCCTGCTTCCTGTGAGGACTCCATCCCCTACTCCCAATTCCTCAGTCTACGCCGCATCTGCGCCCAGGATGAGGTGTTCCACACCAGGGCATCGGAGATGTCCTCATTCTTCAGGGAACAGGGGTTCCCCTCTTTTATTATAGATGAGGCTCTCACCAGGGTCTCTTCTATACTCCGTAACTCTGCTCTCACTCCCCATCCCCCCACTCAAAACAAGGGCAAAGTCCCCCTTGTCCTCACCTTCCACCCTACCAGCCGTCACATACAACAAATAATCCTCCGACATTTTCGCCACATCCAACGGGATCCCACCCTGGCTACATCTTCCCATCTCCTCCCCTGTCTGCTTTCCATAGAGACCGCTCCCTCCGTAACTCCCTGGTCAATTCGTCCCTTCCCACCCAAACCACCCCCTCTCCTGGCACTTTTCCTTGCAACCACAGGAAATGCTACCATTGTCACTTTACCTCCCCCCTTGACTCCATTCAAGGACCCAAGCGGTCTTTCCAGGTGCGGCAGAGGTTCACCTGCACCTCCTCCAACCTCATCTATTGCATCCGCTGCTCTAGGTGTCAGCTGCTCTACATCGTGAGACCAAGCATAGGCTTGGCGATCGCTTCGCCCAACACCTCCGCTCGGTTCGCATTAACCAACCTGATCTCCCGGTGGCTCAGCACTTCAATTCCCCCTCCCATTCTGAATCCGACCTTTCTGTCCTGGGCCTCCTCCATGGCCAGAGTAAGGACCACCATAAATTGGAGGAGCAGCACCTCATATTTCGCTTGGGC
Source organism: Okamejei kenojei (assembly GCA_035221665.1). Classification (NCBI taxonomy): domain Eukaryota; kingdom Metazoa; phylum Chordata; class Chondrichthyes; order Rajiformes; family Rajidae; genus Okamejei; species Okamejei kenojei. The sequence continues at coordinate 33,008,693 of CM069154.1, forward strand.
AGTTTACACCCCAGCGGTATGAAGTGACTTCTCTAATTTCAGATAGTTCCTACTTTCTCCTCTCCTTCTCAGCTCTCCTCAGCCCACTGTCTCCGCTTCTTCCTTTCTTCTTCCCGCTCCCCCACCCTCACTTCAGTCTGAAGAAGGCTCTCAACCTGAAACGTTGCCTATTTCCTTCGCTCCATAGATGCTGCCTCACCCGCTGAGTCTCTCCAGCATTTCTGTCTACCTTCGATTTTCCAACATCTGCAGTTCCTTCTTGAACACTGATCTAGCAGATGTGTTATTTTGTGTCCGTTCCTATCTGAGCTGGGCCCCAAGTAAAGTCAGGTCCAACACAAAATTCCCTCCCACACACATTAAAATAATTCACACACTAATATCTTCTGCCTCTCAGAATAGGAGTGGAGCAAATGATCCTCAAAGTAGAAGAGTAGCCTGTATTTACAGATATCCGTACAGCTACCTGCCAGTGGCTGAAGGGAAAAGCTCCAAGCATTTGGCAATGTGGTTGTGGACCTCTCCTGCGGATGTCCGGACCACTGACAGCTGGAAAGATGATGCTCAGATAAGCATTATGCCAATTTTGGTCCTTCATCATGGGACATGGTTTCATCCACATTGATCGGCTATGCTTGGATCCCAATGTAACTGTGCTGTTGCATCATCTGAAGTGCACAACACACATGTACTCTAGACATCAGTAGCTGGCAAAAGTTATGCCTTTGGCACGGCTTGTAGCTAATCCTACACACTGATTACCCCAGGTTACAATGTTATTTTCATCTGAACCAAATTCACTGGTGCCAACTAGTCTGCTGAGTAGTTCCAGGATGTTTTTTCTTTGTTTTTTTTCAGATTTCTAGCATCTACGTTATTTTAATTTGTTTTTCCGTTACAATGTTATAAGTTGCCATTGCATAAATATCATGAAATCAGCCCCAATACTTATTCATTGTGATTTCAGTTGTTTCTAACTTTTACCAGAATGTTGCCCATTGCCTGGACGAGGCAGTATTAGCTGCAGGGAGAGGTCAGACAGACTTGGATTGCGGAACGCCAGAGGTTGCGGGGAGACCTGTGAGAAGTATCTAAAATTAGTCAGATTTACCAGGATGGAAATATTAAATATTAGAGGGCATAGCTTTAAGTTGAGAGGCGCAAACTTCAAAGTAGATGTTCTTACTGCAAAATGTCTAAGAATATATAATGAAAGATACAAGTATAAATCAGCATAGGAAGCAATCAGTCAGATAATATTTTTGCATCATACCCCGTGGCCAATGTTTTGGTGCAGCAAGTGTGAGTTTGAGCTGAACCTTTCTTCCATTCACTGACTGGTTCCCATCTTGTTGCCCTGTTCCCAACCTGCGACAATATTCGCTGTTTCCATTACCATGTACATCCCTGAGCAATGATGGAAATCACTGCCTTGGAAGCATTTCTGCTTTTTTTGCAGCAGGGTCCTTTTTTGTACAGATTAGCCACTCCCAAAAGCGCAGTGATAATTTAAAAAACAATCCTTTAACACTTAATACTGTACCTGCAATCTGGAGATGCTGATGTATTTGAATAAAAATGAGTTCATGAAGGATTCATATTAAAGTAGTGGAGAATTAATCCATATCTGTTAATAGAGATTACAGGTTAAGGTTTTAAAAGGCTCAAGATTTCATCCATCACATTTAGTCGATGAAGATATTGACTAAGAGAAGCATGCAAGAAGTTGATGGAGTTTTTTGTTAGCCTTTTCCTTTATTACATTTTTGTCTTAAATGTTCAAATTTGCAATAAAAAGCAATATTTCCCCATGCATTTTCTGGGATATTGAAAGGAAGTAACTAAATGTCAGGACTGTAAAATCAATCTAATCAGTGGAAGATTTGGCTTTGGAATTAAATCTGATTAAAGACGGGGCAACAATAAAGAGATCAAGGGACTTTATTTTCTGTTGGGAGTTTATTCTGCAAAGGGATGGAATTTTTTTCAAGGATGGGCCATCTGCTTTGGACAGACTCGTTTGTTGGGAGCAATGCAATCCGTCACGCGGTGAAAGTGAGGGTAGGACAATCACAACAATGGCTTGGGGAGACAAGACTGCAGAGGCTGGAATCTACAGCAAAAAAAAAACTGCTGGAGGAACACATTGGGAAGGCAGCATCTGTCAGGAGAAATAAATTGTTGATGTTTTGTATTGAAACCCTGAATCAGGTCCACAGTCGGCTCCATGTTGTACACAGTGTTTCTTTAGTGACTGTGTTATGATATATAACTGTCACATTCTAAAATACTGTTTTTAATCTACTCTATAGACAATAGATAATAGGTGCAGGCGTAGGCCATTCTGACACTTCGAGCCAGCACTGCCATTCCATATGATCATGGCTGATCATCCACAATCAGTACCCCCTTCCTGCCTTCTCTCCATATCCCTTAACTCCGCTATCCCCAAGAGCTCTATCTAACTCTCTCTTGAAAGCATCCAGAGAACCAGCCTCCACCACTCTCTGAGACAGAGAATTCCACACACTTACAATTCTCTGTGAGAAAAAGTGTTTCCTCCTCTCTGTTCTAAATGGCTTACCCCTTATTCTTAAACAGTGGCCCCTGATTCTGGACTACCCCAACATTGGGAACATGTTTCCTGCCTCTAGCATGTCCAAACCCTTAATGATCTTATATGTTTCAACAAGATCCCCTCACCCTTCTAAATTCCAGAGTATGCAAGCCCAGCCACTCCAATCTATCAACATATGCCAGTCCCGCTATCCTGGGAATTAACCTCGTGAACCTACGCTGCACTCCCTCAATAGCAAGAATGTCCTTCCTCAAGTTTGGAGACCAAAACTGCACAGAATACTCCAGGTGTGGTCTCACTAGGGCCCTGTACAACTGGAGGAGCACCTCTTTGCTCCTATACTCAACTCCTCTTGTTATGAAGGCCAACAGAGCTTTCTTCACTGCTTGCTGTACCTGCATGCTTACTTTCAGTGACTGATGAACAAGGACGCCAGATCCCGTTGTACTTCCCCTTTTCCCAACTTGACACCATTTCGATAATAATCTGTTCCTGTTTTTGCCACCAAAGTGGATATCCACATTAAACTGCATCTGCCATGCATCTGCCCACTCACCCAACCTGTCCAAGTCACCCTGCATCCTCATAGCTTCCTCCTCAAAGTTCACGCTTTGCGTCATCTGCAAATTTGCTAATGTTAATTTTAATCCCTTCATCCAAATTATTAGTAAATATTGCCTGCATTTCTGAAAGGGACCTGTTAATCCCTACTCTTTGTTACCTGTCTGCCAACCAATTTTCTATCCGTGTCAGCACCCTACCCCCAATACCATGTGCTCTAATGTTGCCACTAATCTCCTATGTCGGACATTATCAAATGCTTTCTGAAAGTCCAGGTATGCTACTTCCACTGGCTCTCCCTTGTCCATCATCCTGGTTACATCCTCAAAAAATTCCAGAAGATTAGTCAAGCATGATTTCCCCTTTATTTTTCAATTTATTTTTCAGCACTCTGATATGTAAGTACAGTATATCCTCGCAATAACCGACTGGGGGGGGGGGAGGATGTGTAGGAAGGAACTGCAGATGCTGGTTTAAACTGAAGATAGACACAAAATACTAGAGTAACTCAGCGGGACAGGCAACATCTCTGGAGAAGGAACGGGTGACCTTTCGGGTCAAGACCCTTCTCAGGGGGAAGGATGGTGTCCGTTTTGCTGATTGTCTGCTATAACCGAGTGACTGGGAGGGACAAAATGCAGCTTTGGGATGAGGTTTAAACCAGAGGGGAGCCGAGGAGCTCTCGGCCCTACACGCAGAGTGCCAGGGATGGGCCTGGTACTCCTGCTGCCTTCATGCTGCTCGCTCTCTCCGCTCCCGCAAATAGAAGCTCCCGTCACATGGCGTCAGCTCAGTGGGGATCTGGTGGATGTGGGGGGGGGGGGGGGGGGGGGGGGGCGATTGCAAAGAGAGCCTTGGTCCACTAGTACTGAAATCCAACATATAGAGGTCCATTATTGCAAGGGTTTGCTGTAGACCAAAATTCAAGCTGATCCATTTCATTATATTTAGCTCTCACAGAATGGTGATTCTTTACTAAAAGCCATGACTTCTGTAAACTCGCATTTACATGAACCATTTTTGAAGCCCACTGCTTTATTTCCAAGTTGCATGCCCCAATACTCTGGGTGGCAGGCAAACTACTACCATCTGCTTCTCTGTTTCAGCAAGCGAGTCAGCCGTCCTGTTGAATACTCCCATGTGGGCTTCCCCCGCAGTCTCCATGTTGGAGCTCCCGTGTGGTCTCCATGTCGGAGCACTCCCATGGTCTCCACGTCGGAACTTCCATGTGCTCTCCGTGCTAGAGCCTCTCTCTCCACCTCTCCCCTACCCCCCTTGCTCCCCCTCTCCTCTCCCCTTCTCCCTAACCCATCTCATCTCACCTTCCCCTCTCCTCTCCCCTCCCCCTTCCCCCACCCCTCTCCCACCCTCAGGGACATGCTGCCCCGCCCCCACCACCGCAAACGCACGTTGGGGGAACAGACCCAACGGGTCTGCACTTGGTCTAATATACTTTTAAAACTCTGTGTGTGTGTGTGTGTCTGCCGACCGGGTGTGTGTCTTGTGGGTGTATGTCATGTTCCATTTTTTTCTTCAGATAAGATTTTCACCCTTTGATTCCCTGGTCCGCCAAAGCCAGACCCTCAAACGCTGCCATTTTTTCCATTTTGCTAGAGATTATGCATTTATATTCACTAATGCACTCCTCATTACATTTAGACATTTTTATGTACACATTTTTAATAAAATCCTCCTCCCCCCCCTCCCAATATTTCAAAATCTTAAAAAAATCAAACTGCTCGCACCTATAGAATATTGGTAAACATTCCATCGTGTGATGTCACAATGCCCAATGCTCACAGATGTCCAATTGGAATGGATCTCATTACATCTGCCTTTGCCCCAGGCCCCCCCCCCCCCCCCCCGCAGCCTGTGTCGAAGTGCGCTTTGATCACGTGAGTGGGAATAGAGAAAGAGGATTGGGGGATGATAGGTGGGGATAGATGGACTGCCCCCTACCCCTCCCCCTCCTCCTCTCTAACCTCCCCACCCTTTCCCCTCTCTCCCCCACCCTTCTCCCCCTCCCTCCACAATCTTCCCCCTCCCTCCCTCCCCTACCCCATCTCCCTCTTCCCACCTTCCCACCCCCCGCTCTCTCCCCCACCCCCCCCCTCCCCACTCCTCCCCCCTCCCCCTCTCCCCCTCTCCCTCTCCTCCCCCTCCTCCCACCCCTGTCCAACGCTCACCTCCTCCCTCCTTCCCCTTCTCTCTCCCCCCCCTTCGCCCACCCCTCTCTCTCTCCCCCTTCCCCCCCCTCCCCCTACCTACTTCCCTACCCCCTCTCCCTATTCTTTTTTTTCCCTCTCTCTCCCTCACTTCCCTATTCCACCACTCCCCTCCTATCCCCATCTCCCCCCTATGAAGCCTCCCACCTCTCCCCCTTCCGTCTCCCACCTTCTCCCCACCCCTCTCTCCCCCTCCCTCTCCTCCTCCCCCCTACTACTCTCCCCCTTCCCACCTCCACTCTCTCCTCCTCCCTTCCCCCTCCCTCCTCTCTCTTCCCCACCTCTTTTTCCCTAGCCCTCTCCCTCTCCACACTCTCCCCTACCCCCCTCCTCTCACCCACTTCCACTACCCCTCTTCCCACCCTCCCCCCTCAACTTCACCCTTCCCCGACCCACTCGCTCCCCATCCGCCAACCCTCCCCACTCCCACCCCCTCTCTCCCCCTCCCTCTCTCCTCTCTCCTTCCCCTCCCCACTCCCTGTTCCCCCTACTCTCTCCTCTTCCCGGCTAATCCTCCCCTCTTCACACCTCCCCCTCCACTCTCTCCCCTCTCTCCCCCCTCTCTCCTCTCCATTTCCCGACCACCTCTCCCTCCCCCCTCTCTTCCCCTCTCACCTCTTCACCCTCCCCTCCTTCATATCCCCATATCCTCCCCTCTCCATTCCTCCATCCCCTCCTCCTCTCTTCTCTTTCTCTCCCCCCCCCCTGCTACCCTTCCTCCTCCGTTTCCGTGCATCTGTTCCCACTCCCCCCCCCCCCTCTCTCTCCTTCCCTTGCTTCTGTCCTCTCCCTACTCTCTTCCCCCCTCCTCGACCGCACTCCTCCCTCCCTCCCACTCTTCCCCCTCTCCTCCTGCTACCACTCCCTCCCCCTCTCACTCCCCCTATTCTCCTTCCCCCTCCTCCATCCCTCACTATTTCCCACCCTTTTTTCCCCCTCTCCTCCCCTACTCCCCTCTTACCCCCATCTCTCCACCTTCCCCACTTTTCCCCCTGACGCTCCCCCGCTCACCACTCCTCCCCCTCCTCTCCTCCCCCCTCCCCCCCCTCTCTTGCCCCTCTTCCATCCCCCCTCCATCCCCCTATTCCCTCTCTCCTCCTTACTTTCCCTCTCCCCCACCCTCTACATCTCTCCCTAACCCTCTTTCTCACCTCCTCCTCCCACCACCCCTACCCCTCCCCTCTCCCTCCCCAGTCAACCCTCTCACTCTCTCCCCTTCCCCCTTCCCTCCCACCCCTACCCCTCTCTCACCTACCCCTCTGACCCATTGTCTCCCTCATTCACTTCCTCTCCCCTGTTCTCCCCCACCTCTCCCCCCTCCCCCACCCCTCTCCCTCCCCACCAATATTCCTCCCCCTCACCCCGCCTCTCCCCACTCCCCTCCTCTCTCTCCGCCTCTCTTCTTTCCTTACTCCCTTCCCCCCTCCCCCACCCCCTTTCCCATCTCTTCTTCGCCCTCTCCTCCCCCTCCCTCCCACCTCTCCCTCTCCCCCATCTCCTCTCTCACCCCTTCCCTCTCCCCCCCCTACCCTCCTCCCACATGCCCCTCTCTCCCCTCCATCCCCTCTTCCCCCACTCTCTACCCCCCATCCTCTCCCCCCCTCTCTCTCCCCCTCCCCCCCCCCTTCCCCCCTCTCCCCCCCCCCCCCCCCCCCCCCCCCCTCCCCATCTCTCCCCCCCCTTTTTCCCCCCCCGCCGCCCCCCCCCCCCGCCCCCCCCCCCCCCCCCCTTCCCAACTCCCTCTCTCCTCCCCATCCCTCCTCTCCCCCCCCTCCCCCTTCCTCTCCTCCCTCTCCTCTCCCTCCCTCTCCCCTACCCCCCACCCCCATCTCTCCCCTACCCCCTTCCCTACCCCCCCACCTTCGTCTCTCCCCCTCACCTCTCTCACCCCTCACCACCCTCCCACCCTCTCCATATCCCTCTCCTCACACTCTCCCCCTCATCCTCCCACCCCATCCCTCTCTCCCCCCACCCCCTTCCCTCTCTCCTGGCACATTCCACCTACCCCCCCCCCCTCTGTCCCTCTTCCACCACTCCCCCTACCCCCCTCCCTCCCCACTCTTCACTTCTCTCCCCTTCCCCCTCCCCTCTCCCTCCCCACCCTCTCCCTCCTCCCCTCTCTCCCCCCCACCCCTTTTTCCCTAACCCTCTCTCCCTTTCCACCACTCCCACCTACCCCTTCCCCCTCCCTCTTCCCACTTCCACCACTCCCCTACCCCTCTCCCCCTCCCTCCCCACTCTTCCACTTCTCTCTCTCCCTTCTCCCTACCCTCTCTCCCCCATCTCCCCCTCCCAACTCCCCATCTCCCCCTCCCACTCTCTCCCCACCTCCCCACTCTCTCCCCCATCTCCCTCTCCCCTCCTCCCCACCTTCCCCCCTCACTCACCCATCCTCTCCTCCTCCCCTCCACCCCCTCTCCCTCTGTCTCTTGCTCTTCTGTCTCTGCCCCTCTCTGTCTCTCCCCACTCTCTCTCTGCCCTCACTCTCTAACCCCCGCCCCCCCCCCCCCAGACGCGCCTGCGAGTTGGGGGCTATGCATCAGTGGATAGGGCGGTTATGGGGTAAAAGGAGCAAATTAATAATATTAATATAATATCAAGGGGGGTAGTTAGCGTGTGTGCGGGCTGGTAGTTAGTGTGTGTGACGCCTCATGCTGCCTCCCCCACCCCCGCAACCAAACGTTGGGGGAACAGACCCAACGGGTCTGCACTTGGTCTAGTATTTTACTAAAACTCTCATCTTGTATCCATCGATCCATCCATCGATCCATCCATCGATCCATCCATCGATCCATCCATCCATCCATCCATCCATCCATCCATCCATCGATCCATCCATCCATCCATCCATCCATCCATCCATCCATCCATCCATCCATCCATCCTGTGGTGGTCTGTGTCAAGTTTCGTCAAGTTTTGATGTTATATTTTACAAGTTATTCATAATTTTTAACTTAAAAAATTCAAGTTTAAGAAAAATTTAGCAGTTTAAATCTTTGCTGGCCCAGCATGCAACAAAGTTGCAATTGAGGAGCACTCAGTCCTTCCAGCAAATTTTTAGCTGAACATGAGGGGGAGGGGGGCAATTGCATACTTTTTGAAAGTCCTTGAAGCAAGAGGAGGGGGAGGCAGTGCTGGGGGATATGCCCTGCACAGTTGGGGGCTATGGGTGAGTGCTGGAATATGGGGGATCGGGTGAGTGGTTGAATATTGCGTTAGGGAACAGGTTGTGTAGGTGGGCCAGGCCTCCCGTGTGACTTGGACCCAACGGGTCCCAGTTGGTCTAGTAACATTTAAATCCTCCAATTGTATAAAGCAACCATTTCACAAGAATGGTGAAATCATTATTTCCCATCTGCCTTTCGGCTCACTCTTTGATGTTCTGTCCCACCCTGTACAATATTGTTTGCTCTAATAGATTAAATGCAAGGATCAATCAGCAAAATGTATTTCTATCTTCCTAATGGGCCTGTCCCACTATATGAGTTTACCCAAGAGCTCTCCAAAGTAAAAAAAAAATCAAACTCGTCGTAAGCACGTAGAATGTACGTTGCAGGTACATCGGAGCTCGGGACATCTCTTAGCGGCTCGTAACACTAACGGCAGGTGCTCGGGAAACGTGGTAAGCTCGTGAAGACTCGTGAAGATTATTCAACATGTTGAAAAATGTCCACGAGAGCCCCGAGGACCTGCGAGCGGCTATTACCGTAACTCTCCGAGTTCGAATCAGGGGAAACTCGGGAGAACTCTTGAATTAGCTCGTAAAATGGGACAGCCCCATAAATTGACATTGGATGATGTAAGCACATTAAAACGTTGATATTCTTTAATCTTAAACCCTGACACGCATTAACCAACAGTGGATGTGCACATTTATGCCATTAACTCACTAATATGCGAAGCTGGGCATAATAATGATTCAGTGCTTCCTGTTCCATGCAGGCTTTAATGTTCCTGCTTAATGATTTGCTCAATATCTGCAGGCTTCAGCAACCATGTAATATGTTTTGTTTCCAATCAACCTCTGTGGCTTTGGAAGGTCAAGTAGCCTCATCATTTTCTTTAATTTTTTATCTCTAGTCCATGGAGTTTCCTGGTAAGGAAGTGGCAATTTCATGATAGACTGCTTTGTAGTTTTTGTGTAGGAAGGAACTGCAGATGCTGGTTTAAACCGAGGATAGACACAAAATGCTGGGGTAACTCAGCGGGACAGGCAGCGTCTCTGGAGAGAAGGAATAGGTGACATTTCGGGTCGAGACCCTTCTTCAAACTGATCAGACTGAAGAAGAGTCTCTCGATTTGAAACGTCACCCATTCCTTCTATCCAGAGATGCTGCCTGTCCCGCTGAGTTACCCCAGCATTTTGTGTCTATCTTCGCTCTATGGTTCTTTGTGGTTTGTGCTTCACTTTCAGTGTTAATAACTACAATCCAAAATATGTTTTTGCAATGTGCATCACTAGCTGTCATTTTCGAAAGGTACTTTTTCTGAATTCCTTTCCTCTTTCCAAGAGAAAATGTGAGTCTCGATCCAGATTACAGATGTTGTAAATAGCTCATTCGAAGCTCCCCCCAGTCTAGTTTTAGTCAATAAAATACTGAATCCAGCACTTGAGCAACTAAACTTTATTTTGGATAACACAACACAAATTCCCCTGTACGATACCTAACCACCGCGGGTTCGATCCTTGTATCTGCTTGGCCAAGCCCTTCTAGCCTCGTGCACTCTCCAAAAGGTCACGCAGTCCCAAGTGTTCTTCCAGAAGATCGACAAAGGACCTTGTGGGGGCTGCCTTTTATAGGTCCCCGAACCATGAAGGGCCGAACCACATGGAGGTGGTCTCTGCACAGTCCAATAACAATTATCGATTACAACAGTACATGATTGACAGTTCCCTAATCCAATAACATAGTAACTAATACATTGTATCTGGTAAGGCTTCGAGAAGGAAGCTAATAATGCAACATGTGCCTTGGGATTCAGATAACCCTGACAAAGCTTAACATTTCAACCAATCAACAACTAGCAAAGTAAGGCTTCGCAACATTATTTACACCATGAGTATCTGGTTTGCATTGATCCAATCAGTCCTATGCATTTTCCACCTCATTGTAAGAACTCTACAGATGTCCAATTTATTCTCTGCAGAACTTATCTGGGCCACAGACATGCTGGCACCCAAAGATACAGCTCCTCTAGTATCTTTGCTGGCACCATTCAGCAGCTTGTCTCAGTTCTGCAGAGGCACATTTAACTTGACCAAAATGGCCTAGCAGCACCTAAGCCCTTACTCAATTTTAATGCCCTGGCTGCTCATATTTAGCCAGGATTAACAATGTGAAAGAAATCAGCGTTATCTCTGTTAAAAAATTAAACTTGGGCACCCAGCTTTATTAAAACTTCGTAAGAGAGCTATTGTCAGTATCTGTTCTGCCACCATTCACTTTAGACTTCAGATATACATTGTGGAAACAGGTCCTTCGGCCCGCCAAGGCTGTGCCTACCAGCGATCCCCGTACACTCGCACGATCGTACACACTAGGAACAATTTACAATTTTTATCTAAGCCAATTAACCAACAAACTTATATCTCCTTGGAATATGGGAGGAAAGTGGAATACCCGGAATGCAAACTGTACAAACTCTGTACAGACAGCAGACATTGTCAGGATCGAACCCAGGTCTCTGTGTAACGCCGCTGCGCTACCATGCCAACCCAACTCTAGAGGTGGATGGGTTATGTTCAATTAACAATTGCACAGGAAATTTCAACCTCCTCTCGCTGTTCTGATGGTGATAAAGATTCTATCTTGAATCTATCTATATTCTATATATTGTGGATAGTGAAAGGCCTGAATAGAGTGAATGTGGAGAGTCTAGGACCAGAGGCCATAGCCTGAGAATAAAAGGATGTACCTTTAGAAAGGAGATGAGGAGGAGTTTCTTTAGATGGTGAATGTGTGGAATTCATTGCCACAGGAGGCCGTGGAGTCCAAATCAATGGATATTTTTAAGGTGGAGATTGATAGATTCTTAATTACTAAGGGTGTCAGGGGTCATGGGGAGAAGGCAAGAGAATGGGGATGAGAGGGAAAGATTGAATGGCGGAGTAGACTTGATAGGCTGAAGAGCCTAATTCTGCTCCTAGAATTTATGAACACGATAACCATGTGAAGAGCAAGAAAATGTTCATGATGATTTTTCAGTCAAGGTTACAAACGGAAATTGGAGGTTTTGAGTTACATTTGCTGCTTGTGGAATACTTTGCATAAACCAGTGCGCAAGACTTCCTTTCATATTAACAAGTACATCAACATGATAATTAAACAGCAATTTTGACAAGTGCCGTTAAATAGAAATTGAATTCTCAGAGGTTGCAACACGTTTCTGAGGTTGGAACTATACTGTAACGCTACAATCTCACTCTTCTAGCCTCTCCCGCTGCGTAAGTGTAAGTGTGCTTAACGCCATCAAAGCATTTGAGAAAATGCATTATCAGCCATTGTTTCATTTTAAGTCGAAGTATGTAATCCATAAAATCTTGTGATTAGAGCATGAATTAATTAGCAGATCTTGGTGTCGCAATGACACCATCTGTTTCAGCTGGACAGTATTCATGCAGCTAGCTCTTATGTTCCACCTGCAGCTGATTTCCACATCCACCCTTTCCCAGAGGTCGGGTTTATTAATCTGCTCTCAGCTTCTCTCAGTGAAGCTCAGTGGATTGTCCTATTGGTAAGAATTAGCAGCTATTTTTACAATGATGGAGACTAGCAGGATGAACAAGGAATTGTAATGGAAAACTTTAATTACTGCTGTGAGCTTCCACACTTCTCAGAACTTTTCAGCTGTGGGGTAAGAATAATTTGCATGAAATTAAATTAAGTTAAGAATTTTAGCCTTTGGGTAAGAGCGAATAATGAATCTAATATGATTCTTACAGCTGTGCTTCTGCATCTTATAGACCTGCCCTTGGAAATTAAAGATTCCTTTGCAGCGATTGTAATTTCCTAATCAGCCATTCTTCATCCTCACAATGAAGATTCTTGCTCTATTATCAGTAAGCTGTGGTTCGTTATTATTTGGTATATTTAATGAAAATCCTTTATTTCTTCTAAGTTCAAACGGAGTGATTTTCACGCTTGGTTTCCTCAGGTGTGCAGTGGAAGGGTTTTGTGAAGATCAGCGCGTTCGTGGAGGATGGACAGGGCTATTTTAAAGCTCTCCTCGGCTTTTGATTGACCCCATTCAGGCACTTTTATTCCGTGCCTGTCCTCGTCATCTTGTCAACTGCAGCTCGGTCTGACAAGCAAAATTGAACCTGCTCTGAAGGAAAGTGTAAATAAGCAATCGAGATCTGTGAACGCAGTTATCCATTGAGGATCGGACGGTGATCATCAAGACAGGAGCAAAGAGCTGGCGTGTTAAGAATAACTAAAGGAGCAACATTTGTGCCTTTTACATGTTTCTCCGAGAAGAAAAACGCTCTTTCTTCATTTTTCTTGATGATGAAAGATCACCATAAAGATCTTGACGGAACCATAGAAATATCTGAAGAAGAGTCTCGACCCGATACGTCACCTATTCCTTTTCTCCAGAGATGCTGCCTGGCCCGCTGAGTTACTCCAGCACTTTGTGTCTATCATAGGAATATTTGTTTAACTAAATATTTGTTTGCAACCAAATAAACATTTCCAATCAATTCAGGAGCATGAATTACATCAAATCAAAATAATTAATGATAGGTGAAGCTTGACTATGACTATTGACTAAGTTGAAAATGAGATTGATGGCATTTCACGGTTCTGTATTGCTTATGAAATATTAATATGCCATGATTAGAAAGATCAAGGGCTAGAAATTGTATCACAGAGAGGTACTCGATTTAAAAATTATAATTGGTTGGCACGATGGTGCAGCAGTAGAGTTGCTACGCTTACAGCGCTTACAGCTCCAGAGAATCACAATCACAATGATACTTTATTAGCCAAGTATGTTTTGCAACATACGAGGAATTTAATTTGCCAAGTCAGTCTTACAAATAAAAAGCTACAGAACACACAAAATACATTTTAACATAAACCTCCACCACAGTGACTCCTCCACATTCCTCACTGTGATGGAAGGCGAAATAAAGTCCAATTCTCTTCCCTTGTTTCCTCTCCCGTGGTCGGGGGCCTTGAGCCCTCCGTTGACAGGACAATCTTGAGTCCAATAGCCGGCGGCGTTTTGGCCCTCCGCATCAGGGCGATCAGCTCCCGCATTGGGGGGATGTCAGCCTCCCCACGCCGGCGATCGGACCCCAGGTCAGGCCTGGTCGATCCTCTGTGTCATTGGAGCTTCCCGACTCGGCCTCTCCCGAGACTGCGAGCCCGTGATGGTAAGTCCGCAGGCTGCGGTTGGAGCGATCCCAGGCAAGGGATCGACTCCGATGTTAAGTCCACGCCTCGCGGTGGGGCCTGAAATCCGTCCGAGGAGGCCACCAGCTCCATCGATGGTAGGCCCTGGAGCGACTTGAGATACGATCCAAAAATTAATCGCATCTCAGGCAAGGTAAGAAACTGAGTTTCCCCCGACCACCTCCCCCTCCCCCCACATAAAACAAATCGGAGAACATTTACACAGACTTCTAACACACACTAAAAAAAAATTTAAAGGCAAAAAAGCAGACAGACTGTTGGCGAGGCTGCCAATCGTGTGGCACCCTTGGTGATTGAACCGGATTCAATCCCGACAACGGTTCTCCCCATGACCTGCATGGATTTTCTCCGAGATCTTCAGTTCCCTCCCACTCTCCAAAGATGTCTAGGTTTGTAGGTTAATTGGCTTGCTATAAATGTAAATTGTCTCTAGTGTGTAGGATGGTGTTAGTGTGCAGGGATCGTGGGTCGGTGTGGACTCAGTGGGCCGAAGGGCCTGTTTCTGTGCTGTATCTCTAAACTAAACTAAACTAAACTGAAACTAAACCAAACTGCAAAGAAAACATGGATTTACTGGAGGTACTAAATTCTGTGTCTTTTCTTTCTGCATCCTCTCGTTACCTGAAGGCCTAACATATTGAGGGTAGCCCAGGTTTGATCGGTGACCTTACAATCCACTCTTGGAACTCACCATTGTGACCTTCACTTTGCGGAAACAAGCCTTCACTCTGTTTAGACTCTACTGTAGAAATACAGCACCGAAACAGGCTCTTCGGCCCACCGAGTCCACACCGACCAGCGATCATCCCATACACTCGCACTATCCTACACACGAGGGACAATTTACAATTTTTTTCATCAAAGCCTATTAACCTACAAACCTGTACGTCTTTGGAGTGTGGGTGGAAACTGGAGCTCGCAGAGAAAACCCACACGGTGACAGGAAGAAAGGACAAACTCCTTACAGACAATATCGTAGTCAGGATCGAAGCAGGGTCTCTGGCGCTGTAAGGCAGCAGATTTACCGCTGCTCCACTGTAATCTAGAGGTGGATGGGTTAAGTTCATTTAACGATTCCACCATAAATTTCACCCTCCTCTCCCTGTTCTGATGGTTGATAAAGATTCTATCTTGAATCCATTGGGAATGGTGAAAATATTATAATTTATCACTTTTATTTTTATTTTCCCTCTCCTGAACTGATTTTTATATTGAAATATCAAATTTCTTTTGATTGAATTATGATACATAATCAGGTCAAGGCCTACATTTAAAAAAAAAAGTCTCTCCAAAGCACAGACTTAAGATTCTAGCCTCCAGTTTGTAGCATCTTTGTCATCTTTGCCTCATCATTTACGCTCATACTTCAGAAGTCAAAAGTTTCCAAGCCCCCTTCCAAGAACACAAACATTCAATCCAGGTTGAGATTTCTGAGCTATTGCCTTTCAATGAAACATTAAATCATTCCATCTCATCTCTTCGGATATATGAGATCACATCGTCTTATGAGAAACACATCACTGCTGGCTTCCTGGTATAGGTCCTATCCTTCTGATGATCTGCTCATTCTTCCCCCTTCCTGGAGGGAGGTCTCACTGTTACCAAAATAGCTGAGATGCTTCTCCACAACATTTCAACATTGACTGCCACTCGCTGTGCGACACCCTGAGAAGATCGTGGTGTATACACGCAAGTCTAGAAACCAGAAACACTTGCAGCTGTTCATTACGCGTAAGATACACTTTGCCGCGGTACTGCTCTCTCCAGTGGAAGTCCCAGCCACCGTGAAACTGGTCCAGGCAATTCCAGTCAAAACTCACCCGAATTGGATCTGTTAGAAAGATTATTGCTGGATCTCGTTGTGGAGAATGCTCACAGTTAATGCATATATCCAAGAATCTATCTATCTCTGCCTTAAAAATGTCCATTGACGACCTTCTGTGGCAAAGAATTCCACAGATTCACAACCCTCTGACAAAAGAAATTCCTCCTCATCTCCTTCCTAAAGGAACGTCCTTTATTTCTGAGGCTATCACTTCTAGTCCTTGACTCTCCCACTAGTGAAAACATCCTCACCGCATCCACTCTATCCGAGCCTTTCACTATTCAGTAAGTTTCAATGAGGTCCCCTCTCATTCTTTTAAGCCCCAGCAAGTAAAGGCCCAGTGCCATCAAATAATATGATACAATAGAATTTTATTTATCCAGCCAACAGTCATAAAACACAAGATACAGCGCATGAAATATGAAATTAAAGTGACGAGTGGAAAGGATTAGGGATGTGCAAAGTTTGGGGAGAGGGGGGAGGGGAGTCAGTCTACCTCTCGACAGATGGGGGAGGAGTTGTACAGTTTGATAGCCACAGGGAAGAAGGATCTCCTGTGGCTTTCTGTCCTGCATCTTGGTGGAACCAGTCTGTTGCTGAAGGTACTCCTCTTATTGACTCATGTGTCATGGAGGGAGTGAGCTGTATTATCCAAGATGCTCCGCAGTTTGAGGAGCATCCTCCCCTCCAAGACCACCTCCCATGAATCCAACTCCACCCCTAGGATGGAGCCAGCCTTCCTGATGACTTTGTTAATCGTATTACCGTCCGCGGCCTTTGCCCTGCTGCCCCAGCGCACGATAGCGAAGAAGAAGGCACTGGCTTATCATACGTTAACCCACTCATTCCTGGGATAATTCTTGTAAACCTCCTCTGGACCCTCTCCAGGGCCAGCACACCCTTCCTCAGATATGGTGCCCAAAATTACTCCAAATGTGGCCTCACCAGCTCCACTTGTAACACGGGCAGAGCCCCCCTTGTCCTCACCTTCCACCCTACCAGCAGTTATATTCAACAGATAATCCTCTGACATTTTTGCCACCTCCAACTGGCTACATCTTCCCATCTCCTCCCCTTTTGGCTATTCACAGACCGCTCCCTCCCTAACTCCCTAGTTGATTTGTCCCTTCCCACCCAAACCACCCCCTCCCCTGGTACTTTCCCTTGCAACCGCAGGAAATACGACACTTGTCGCTTTACCTCCCCCCTCAACTCCATCCAAGGACCTAACTAGTCTTTCGAAGTGAGGCAGAGGTTCACCTGCACCTCCTCCAACCTCATCTATTGCATCTGCTGCTCTAGGTGTCAACTGCTTTACATCGGTGAGACCAAGCGCAGGCTTGGCGATGGCTTTGCCCAACACCTCCGCACAGTTCGCATTAACAAACCTGATCTCCCAGTGGCTCAGTACTTCAACTCCCCCTCCCATTCCGAATCCGACCTTTCTGTCCTGGGCCTCCTCCATGGCCAGAGTGAGTCCCACCACAAATTGGAGGAGCAGCACCTCATATTTCACTTGGGCAGTTTACACCCCAGCGGTATGAACATTGACTTCTCCAATTTCAGGTAGTCCTTGATTTATCCTTCCTTCCCCTCCCCTTCCCAGCTCTGCCACAGCCTACTGTCTCCGCCTCTTCCTTTCTTCTTTCCGCCCCCCCCACCCCCACATCAGTCTGAAGAAGGGTCTCGACCCGAAACGTCACCTATTCCTTCGCTCCATAGATGCTGCCTCACCCGCTGAGTTTCTCCAACATTCTTGTCTACCAGTGCCGTATGAAAGTGAGCAGCTGAAGCCATAATAATGAAGGCGGAAACAAACCAGAAGCTACTGTGACAAGGATAAAACTGCTCGACAGACAATATCTCTCTCCTGCCCTAACTCCAAAGGGTCTCCGTATCATTACCAATTCTTCTTGCTCTAGTCCATTCCAGCATCAGCGGTCATTGCCATTCTGGCCTTCTCTGGTTGATCTGCTCCTCTGGAAATAGTTTTTGTCTGTCCCAACCATTGGCATGGCACTACTTTCAGCAGAGCCCCATTGAATACAGCAAATGCAACAAAGAACAGCAGTTTTGGCTCATTTGGTGGTTTGATTCTTCATTTTTTGAAAGGAATAGCTAGTTGTTTTGAAACAATGTCACCCTAATACATTTAAAATCATTACTTGGAAAGGAAGTGAAACAGAGAGAGAAAAGCAATTACACAAGGAAGCAACACTGAAGACAAAAGGAGGCAAAGGAAAATTTATGATCAAATAAATTAATAATAAACAAAGTGGAAAAAACATTAAGTTATTGTCTTGATCTCCAGTATTGTAAATTAATAAATTCATCTGGCTTTGGTTGGACTGAGTTTAATCTTTCAATGGTTATCAATAATTTCAGCATCCATAATAGATACATTATCCTGTATCTGTACACTGTGAATGGCTTGATTGTAATCATGTATAGTCTTTCCGCTGACTGGGTAGCACGCATCAAAAACACTTTTCACTGTACTTCGATACATGTGATAATAAATTAAACAAAAGTCTCCCTGTTAGAAATTTAGTTTTCATCTATTTTCAGCTTCCTCCTGCCCTGAAGCCATTCACTGCTTGATTCCATTGCATAAGAAGGAAAATATAATTGGAAGGAACAACAGTCATATTTATTCCTCAGAGGGAGGCACAAGAGACTGCAGATGTTGGAATCTTGAGTAGAAAGCAAACTGCTGGAGTAACTCAGCGGATCAGGCAGCATCTGTGGTGGGAAATGGACACCTCCCATTGGACATCAGCCTAAAGATAGATCCCAACCCAAAACGTTGTCCGCACAATTCCCACCACATATGCTGCCTGACCCGTTGAGTTCCTCCAGAGGTTTGTTTTTGACATATCTTAGAAGAAAGTGGTGTTAAATAAATGTAGATGGGACTCATTCTCCTTTTCTGGGAGTTAGTAGGTTTGCAGTAGACATCAGTAGATAGTCTGCCTCCTGTGATGGTGACAGAGAGATCAAAAAAAGAGGTCAGCGATTTGAGGGCTGGGTAGAAATTAGTGGTGAAGTTAATGAAGTCCAGGAGTTCCGCACGGTTGCAGGAGGCAGGCCCGATGCAGTTGATGATGTAGTGGAGAAAGAGTTGGGGGATAGGACCAGTGTACTCCTGCGACAAGGACTGTTCGATGTAACCAACGGATAGACAGGCTCAGCTGGAGATCGCACGAGTGGCCCATGGCTACACCTTTACCTTGGAGAAAGTGAGAGGAGTCGAAAGAGAAGTTGTCGAGTGTGAGGACAAGTTCTGCTGGGGGGTGGAGAGGGCTAGTGGAGGGAGATTGGTTGGGTGTCTGTTCCTGTTCCTGTGAAGTGTTTGTAACACCGACCGTACACAAGTCAGGCGTTTGTAACCTGTGCAGGACCTGTCACGGCAATTTGCTCCTTTAGGAAAAGGAGCAAATCTTTGGTTTCACATTTTTGTCGTTGCCCAGTCCCCTGAGCCCCATAACAAAGTGTTTGTACCTGTGCAGGAAAAAAGTCACTTGCTTCAACTGAGGCAATTTAGTGTGCCACATAATGACATTAACGTGCCATTTAATGTCATTATGTGCAGGCATTTCTATTGACAGAGTGTGTAGCACAGAATTATTGGGCATTTTAGAGAAACACAAAGTCTATTTAAATGGTCCCTTTAATGTAGCAAATGTCCCATGGTATTATGCATGAGCATTAGCAAATGAAGATTTAAAAGATTCATTATGTTTTCATGGGGTAAAACTGACAATTGTCTCACTCTCACTATCTAAAAAAAGCAGGTGAAAATTACCAGGCACTTGGCAAAACAAAGAGTGACGATCAGCGCAGATTTCACCACGTTACGTCGTGCTAAACTGAACTCACAGTATCCCTTTGAAGAAAACAATCAAACGATCTGATGATAGAACTTCAGTGGATATGGCTGCGATACTTTTTAGTATTTATACTTTGTGAACACCTTATCTTAAGACCGCTCTCATAAATGAACTGCTCATGCTGCTTTAACGGATCCTTGCCTACCCATGTCAAGATTAATTTAGTTTAGTTTGGAGACACGGCGTTGCAACACGCCCTCTGCCCATCGAGTCCATGCTGATTATCGATCACCCTGTTCACTAGTTCTGTGTTATCCCACCTTTGCATGCTACACACTGCGGGCAACTTACAGAAGCCAATTAACCAACAAACCTGTAACGTCTTTGGAATGTGGGAGGAAACCGGAGTAATTGGACAAGCCCAGGCGGTCACAGGGAGAACGTACAAACGCCGCACAGACAGCACCCGTAGTCACGATTGAACCTGGGTCTTTGGAATTGTGAAGTAGCAGCTCTACTGTTGTGCCACTGTGTAACTTAACAACTGCTTAAAGAACCGTGGACTCTAAATCCTGATTTAAAGGCAGTAACTGTAGAAATTGTGTTTTTGCTAAACCATAATCCATCTGCTTTGAGACAAAAACCCTGTCAGGTCATTGAAAATCATTCTGAAGTTGGTCAGAGTCCAATGGGTAACCATTAGGGTGTAGGAACTCAAAAATGAGAACGAAAAGGGCACAATTTCCAAGAGGAATTCAACTAATTTTACACATCTACTAAAACGCCACCACACAACAATCAAGGTAGGGTCACAGACCAAAGACACACTCTCCATTCAAACATGGAACATGGCTGCGGAGAAGGGACCAGTCATGGTCATTCAAAGAGATGTTAAAAATGCTGGTCAATGAAGAGATAGATCCTGTGCACAAGGCGATGTATGGAGGTGGCACAGGAGAATCTGGCTGCAGAAGCCTCCCCCTGGAGTAAAAATCCCTACAAAATGAACCAACGTGGAAATACATTTTATGATCTCATTTGTCAAGGTGAGCTGTTTCCACCTGCAGAGTGGAGATTCTGACATAAAATGTTCAGGAGGTCTGAGTTCCTCAAGCAAAGAGTCATTCATCATAAAATACAGAGATGGTACTGCCAGTAATAAGAATGTAACAAGAGCAGGGATTCAATTAATCATGTGCTAAATTCAGTGCAGGTGGATTTGGAATGTGAGTGGACTTTAGTAGTCATATAAACGTCCCCAGTGTACCATCTTCGAGTTAGGAATCGTTGTGAATTGGTTAGCATTTAGAATCATGGAGCGATACAGTGTGGAAACGGGCCCTTCAGCCCAACTTGCCAACAACAGCCAACATGTCCCAGCTACACTAGTTCCATCTGCCTGCACTTGGCCAATATCCCACTAAACCTGTCCTATTCATGTACCTGTCTTGAAACTTGAAAGGTTTTTTTATCCAACTTTTATCAAAATTGTATCTTTATCATGTGGTTGTTTATATCTCGTGTGGTTGATGATTGCCTCCTCCAATTACCTAAGAGTTGGGGCAGCACAATGGGGCAGTGATAGAGCTGCTGCCTTACAAAGCCAGAGACCCAAGTTCAATCTTGACTACAGGTGCTGCCTGTGCGGAATTTGTATGTTCTCCCACGTGAGTTTTCTCAGAGTGCTCTGGTTTCCTCTCACATCCAAAGATGAGCAGGTTTGTAGGTTAGTTGGCTTCTGCAAATTGCCCCTCAGTTAAAGTCAAAGTCAAATGTATTCGTCACATGCACCCGAAGGTGCAGTGAAATGAATTGGGCTGGGTGCAAAAGTTGGATAACAGACCTAGTGTAAGGGGGATCGATGGTCAGCATGGACTCGGTGGGCCACAGGGCCTGTTTCCTTGCTGTGTCTCCAAGAATCATAGAGTCATACGGCATATGGGAGAATGCGCAAACTGTGCACAGACAGCACCCGAGATCAGGATTGCACCCAGGTCTCCAGCATTGTGAGACAGCTGCTCTACCAGCTGCGACACTGTGCCACTCTAAACTTTGATTTAATTGATAGAGCCATAGAATCATCTAGTGTAGAACAGGCCCTTCAGCCCAACATGCCCACACTGAGCAACGGGTCCCATCTACACTAGTCTTACCTGCATGTGTTTGGCCCATATCCCTCTAAACCTGTCTTATCCATGTACCCGTCTAAATGTTTCTTAAACATTGCAATACTACCTGCCTCAACTACCTCCTCTGGCAGCTTGTTTGATACATCTACCACCCATTGAGTGAAAAAAAGTTATCCCTCAGATTCCTATTAAATCTTTACCCCACCTTAAACTATGCCCTCTGGTTCTTGATTCTCCAACTCTGGGCAAGAGACTCTGTGCATCTACCTGATCTACTTCTCTCATGATTTTATACACCTCTAAAAGATCACCCCTCATCCTCCTGCGCTCCAAGAAATAGAGTCACAGCCTGCTCAACCTCTCCCTGCAACATCCTCGTAAATCTTCCCTACACCCTGCACCCAGATGTTGGGCGAATACAACATGCAAAATGCAACGTGCAAGATGGAGACATGGTCACCAACCCTAAATTGTCCGCTGCAATGTGGAATTAAAACAAGTAAAAACTATGAAGTACGAAAAAAAAATCCTACATGAAACATACTTAAGATATTGATTTCTCTGAAATCCTGCTCATTAGATTGGATAACCATTAGCAGTTAATTGCCTTGAAATTATGTACCACTGTTTGCATTCGGCGAGCTTCACTAGGTAGCTCTTTGCCCATTTACTGTGTGTCAACTCAGGTGTCAGAGCTGTTGGTTTTATTGCTTCCAGCTGCATAATGATAAATGATCGAGGCCTTTTTGAAAAAAAACTCAGCTCCAATTATGCCATTTCCGCACAGAAACTGTGTTTTTTTTTCTTGTTCCAGTAGTTATTTGCATATTGCTGACTTCAACAAGAGGATTTGGGGAGCTGTGGCAGTGGCACAAAGGGACATTTTTGCTTTTACAGGTGAGATGTTATTATTCTGCAGTAAGAAAAAAAAATGAGATCATTGTAAAGTCAAATTGCTTTCTCAAGTTCAGCATTGTTAATGGTGTGCATTTCAATCTGCTGCCAAAATGCTCAATGCAATTTCCAGGTAACTAATCTTTCAGACAGTAAAAATAAATGGACGAGAGGAGAACAATTAGAAACTATTGATAGCTAAGTCTTAAGTACCTTTCCTCATTGTGATATAATTTGTGTTACACGTGCTCCAGATGGCTCTCCCGCATTACAAACAGCAGACGGAATAGACTCAGGAGGTGAAGACAGATGGGCAGGGATGGGGTCTTGATATGGGCAGGGTAGGGGGACTGGAGAGGGAGGAGAATGGGGGGAGGAAGGTGAAGTAGAATGGGGGTTAGAACAGTTGGGCAGAGGATAGAGAATGGAGATGTGCTAAGTGGGGAAAGGGGACTAGAGGACAGGGCTGGAGGTGGGGATGGTTATGCAGAGGAAAGAAATGGATCTGAGCGTTCATTAGGTATTGGATTACACTTGGACATTAAATGGCATTAATACATGAAAGGAAATAGTTGATGTGGTTGTACTTCCCCTCAGCTCTGGCCTTGTAGTTAAGGTTGGCCATGTGTATTTCTTGGCTTCATTGGGTTCATGTACACACCTTTCCGTATTTATTCCATCCATACTTGCTTCATCTTCACCTTTATTAGATTAAATCCATAAAGCCAATAATTAGGATATGGGAGCAAATATTGAGAGCTTTAAGTGTCACATTGGGGAGATCTAATCCCTAAAGTCCTGGCTGATTTGGCAATTCTGCAGGTGACGCAATGGTTAAGATAGCAGATTCGTAACCCAGAGTCCAGATTACAATCCAAAAAACACGTTCAAATCCCGCCAAGGCAGTCGTGGAACTTAAATTCGATTAGCAAACTTGATCAGTTTTATTGCAACATCCTAAAAACTACCGATAATTAAAAGCCCATCGGATGAACGGATGACCTGGGGAGGGATCTCTCCTGACTGATGTGACTGCAGATACTGTAGCATTGGCATATCACTCAACTCAGTTTGAGGCTCAGTAACAAGCGAATGAGTGATGACCTCGCCAATGATGTCCACATCTTGAAAAATGAAGCAGGAAAATACTGAAGAATGTTTTTAAAATTGGTAGGGTTGTTCAACTGTATAAATTGAATTTCCGTGACGAAATATAACTTTTTGAAGTTTTTCGAGGAGTTCACATGGAAACAATGGTCCACTGTACCAGATAAAACCCATGTGGTCTCGGGGATAACGTACAAACTTTGTACAGACAGCACCCACATTCAGGATCGAACCAGGATCTCTGGCGATGTAAGGCGGCAGCTCTACCGCAAGACCAACCTTAAAGGCACATTTCCTCCCCCCCCCCCATGGTATTATTATGTACGTTACATTGGATGTCCGGAGTGAACCCACTTAATCACAGGTGCTGTGGTTCTTCCAGCTTTTACCTTTTATGCTCTCATTCCCCAAATGAAAGGCAATACTCCAAATGAAAATCAAAAACTGCAGATGGTGAAAATCTGAAATAAAAAACAGAGAGCGGTAGAAACTCTCAGAAGGTGAGGCAGTAAGTAACTGTGGAAAGCGAAACCGTTCGTGATTCAGGTCAGGGACCCTGAACAGACAGTCCTGGACCTCCATTTAATCTCTTTCCACAGATGCTTCTTGACAATGCACCAAAGTTATGCTCGGTATTGCCAGAGTGTGGACGTGTGGAGTGGTGTGGATCTCTGTCTGTCTCGATGTGTACGCAGGAGGCTGGGAATTGGGCTTGCTTTGGGTAAATGGAGACAAGTAAGTGTTCTGGACTGGGCATAGAGTGAGAAGCTTCACATATTATATAACCATATAACCATATAACAATTTTAGCACGGAAACAGGCCCTCTCGGCCTTTCCACTCCGTGCCGACCATTTGTTTTCCCCTAGTCCCATCTACCTGCACACAGACCATACCCCTCCATTCCCTTCACGTCCATATACCTATCCACTTTTCTTTTAAATGTTAAAATCGATCCTGCCTCCACCACTTCTGCTGGAAGCTCATTCCACACAGCCACCACCCTCTGAGTAAAGAAGTTCCCCCTCACGTTACCCCTAAACTTCTGTCCCTTAATTCTCATGTCATGCCCTCTTGTTTGAATCTTCCCTACCCTCAATGGGAAAAACGTATCCACGTCAACTCTGTCTATCCCTTTCATCATTTTAAAGACCTCAATCAAGTCCCCCCTTAACCTTCTGCGCTCCAAAGAATAAAGACCTAACTTGTTCAACCTTTCTCTGTAACATAGTTGCTGGAACCCTGGCAACATTCTAGTAAATCTCCTCTGTACTCTCTCTATTTTGTTGACATCCTTCCTATAACTAGGCGACCAAAATTGTACACCATACTCCAGAATTGGTCTTACCAATGCCTTGTACAATTTTAACATTACTTCCCTACTCCTATATTCAATATTCATTACTTCCCTACTCCTATATCCTTCCAGGTCCGACAGAGGTTCACCTGCACCTCCTCCAACCTCATCTACTGCATCCGTTGCTCCAGATGCCAGATGATCTATATCGGTGAGACCAAGCGGAGGCTTGGCGATCTCTTCGCCGAACACCTCCGCTCGGTCCGCAATAACCAATCCGACCTCCCGGTGGCTCAGCACTTCAACTCCCCCTCCCATTCCACATCCGACCTCTCGGTCCTGGGCCTCCTCCACGGCCAGAGTGAGCAACACCGCAAGCTGGAGGAACAGCACCTCATATTCCGCTTGGGGAGTCTGCATCCTTTGGGCTTGAATATTGATTTTCTCAATTCTGTTAACCTTGCTGTCTCCTCCCCTTCCCACCTCTCCTCAGCCCTCAGGCCCTGGCATTCCCTCTATCTCTATCTCCCTCCCACCCCAGTCGCACCAGCTTCTCATTTTCACACCACAAACAGCTTACAATGGCTTGTTCCCTTTATCACCGATACTTTTTTGCATATCTTTCACTCATTGTTCCTTATCTCTCCACATCACCGTCTATATCTCTCGTTTCCCTGATCCCTGACCAGTCTGAAGAAGGGTCTCGACCCGAAACGTCGCCTATCTCCTTCGCTCCTTAGATGCTGCTGCACCCGCTGAGTTTCTCCAGCTTTTTGTGTACCCTCCTATATTCAATGCTCTGATTTATAAAGGCCAGCACACCAAAGGCTTTTTTTACCACCCTATCTACATGCGATTCCACCTTCAGGGAACTATGCACAGTTATTCCTAGATCCCTCTGTTCCACAGCATTCCTCAATTCCCTACCATTTACCATGTACGTCCTATTTTGATTTGTCCTGCCAAGATGTAGCACTTCACACTTAACAGCATTAAACTCCATCTGCCATCTTTCAGCCCACTTTTCGAAATGGCCCAAATCTCTCTGTAGACTTTAAAAATCTACTTCATTATCCACAACACCACCTATCTTAGTATCATCTGCATACTTACTTATCCAATTTTCCACCCCCATCATTCAGATCATTGATGTACATGACAAACAACAGTGGACCCAAACACAGATCCCTGAGGCACCCCACTGGTCACCGGCTTCCAACCTGACAAACAGCCATCCACCATTACTCTCTGACATCTCCCATTCAGCCACTGTTGAATCCATCTTGCTACTCCGCCATTAACTCCCAAAGATTGAACCTTCTTAACCAACCTTCCATGGGGAACCTTGTCAAAGGCCTTACTGAAATCCATATAGACAACATCCACTGCTTTACCCTCATCAATTTCCCTAGTTACCACTTCAAAAACTTCAAGAAGGTTTGTCAAACATGACCTTCCAGGCACAAATCCATGTTGACTGTTCCTGATCAGACCCTGTTTATCCAGATGCTTATATATATTATCTCTAAGTATCCTTTTCATTAATTTGCCCACCACTGACGTCAAACTAATAGGTCTATAATTGCTAGGTTTATTCTTTGAACCCTTTTTAAACAATGGAACAACATGCGCAGTACGCCAATCCTCCGGCACTATTCCCGTTTCTAATGACATTTGAAATATTTCTGTCATAGCTCCTGCTATTTCTACACTAACTTCCCTCAATGTCCTAGGGAATATCCTGTCAGGACCTGGAGACTTATCCACTTTTATATTTTTCAAAAGTGTCAGTACTTCCTCCTCTTTGAATCTCATAGTTACTCACAGCTTTAAAACAAAATGCAGGAACTGTGAAAGATTGCATGCAAGGGAACTGGCAGGCCTATATAAGTATGTTTTGCGGAAGCAAGGAGAGGGATGGAAACAGCACCCTGAAGGATGAGATTGTAAATACAAAGTAAATACAAAATTGTAAATACAAAATACATATAAAAAAGGAATAAATGTAAGGCCCAAGTGGAACAAGTTATGTGGATATGGAACAAGTGGAACAAGTTATGTGGATATGGAACAAGTGGAACAAGTTATGTGGAGGATTTGAGTATAGGAGCAGGGAGGTTCTACTTCAGTTGTACAAGGTCTTGGTGAGACCACACCTGAAGTATTGCGTACAGTTTTGGTCTCCAAATCTGAGGAAGCCATAGAGGGAGTGCAGAGAAGGTTCACCAGACTGATTCCTGGGATGTCAGGACTGTCTTATGAAGAAACACTGGATAGACTCGGTTTATACTCTCTAGAATTTAGGAGATTGAGAGGGGATCTTATAGAAACTTACAAAATTCTTAAGGGGTTGGACAGGCTAGATGCAGGAAGATTGTTCCTGATGTTGGGGAAGTCCAGGACAAGGGGTCACAGCTTAAGGATAAGGGGGAAATCCTTTAAGACCAAGATGAGAAAGACTTTTTTCACACAGGGAGTGGTGAGTCTCTGGAACTCTCTGCCACAGAGGGTAGTTGAGGCCAGTTCATTGGCTATATTTAAGAGGGAGTTAGATATGGCCCTTGTGGCTAAGGGGATCAGAGGGTATGGAGAGAAGGCAGGTACAGGATACTGAGTTGGATGATCAGCCATGATCATATTGAATGGCGGTGCAGGCTCGAAGGGCCGAATGGCCTACTCCTGCACCTAATTTCTATGTTTCTATGTTTCTATGATAGGACTTAGAAGGTTACATAGTAGAGTAGAATATTAAATGTGGATACAAAATGCTGGAGTAACTAAACGGGCCAGGTAGCATCTCTGGAGAAAAGGAACAGGTGAAGTTTCGGGTTGAGTCTGAAGAAGGGTCTCGAATGAAACGTCACCTATTCCTTTTCTCCAGTGATGCTGCCTGACCCGCTGCATTACTCTAGCATTTTGTGTTTATCCTCAGTGTAAACCAGCATCTGCAGTTCCTTCTTACACATAATATTGAATGCCTTGTTATCGGGAATTTAAAGACATTATGTGTAGTTTAGAACAGTCTACCAATTGGAAAGATCAACTTGACTGGAAAACTAGGGCTAGTCTTGATAAATGGAGTAAATGACCTGACCTCTGTTGCACTGATTATATGCTTGAGGTTCGGTGATATGTAGGTCAAATGTGACAGTGTGTTCCCACTGTACAGACCAAAATGAATGGTACAAATGCAAGATAATTATGAAAAGAGATAATCATGTAAATAGATTTTTTTTAAAACCTCATATAAAATGATTAGAAATGCAGTAAACCCTGTCAATAATGAACTTCGAGCTTCTGGTTGCGGGAGTGAAGAGAGCGAGCAGCATTAAGGAAGCGTGAGTACCGGGCCTGTCCCCTGCGCACTGCGTCTGGTGCCGGGAGCTCTGCGGCTGTGAATTCCTGCTGGTTTAAATCCATGCGCAACACCGTGTTTCTTCCCTCCTAGCCTTGGGTTAAACTATATCTCCCTCACTTGGTTATAGCGGGCAATCGGTAATAACGGACACCATCCTTCACCCCACCCCCACCCCCCCCATGGTCTGTTCTTGAGAGGGTTTACTGTAGTTGCACAAGGCTGCTGATATAAAGAACCTGTCGACCTGTTTGGGATGGAATACTTTATTGACACATGTGACAAGGCACAGTGATATTCTTTGCTTGCGTACCCAATGTTTACAAATATCGGCCACCTACGGTGCTGACAAAGTTACAAAGTATGCCGGCTTCTCCTTTGTTCTCTTCCCCTCCCCTGACACCGGGTTCCCATTGCCCATTGTTCTTTCCCCTCCATCACGGTGGCCGCCCCCACGCTCTCATCGACCGCCACTTACGTACTTACTTACTGCCTATTATGCCTCCTGGCATGTAGGGCAGAAACGAAGGTCCTCCACTCCTTGTTGATTCCTCCAGTTGCAGTTTCCGTAACATATTTGTTTTACGAGACAGGGTTGTTAGCTCAGTGCTTAACCTCCAACCTGGAGTACCAGCGGATCGCTCTTCGTCTCGCCTCTACCCTTCAACCTGTCCAGCATGGGAGACCCTAACAGGAGACTAATCTCCCGCTGGCATAGCTCTAGGGGTCACTGAGACACACAAGCTCCCCGACCACGACAAGGTTGCAATCCAACGGGGAGCAATCGACCGCCAACCGCGAGGCTCCATCACCGTTTAGGCTCCATTACCACTGCCAAGGCTTCACCGCCGGCAGAGGCCGACCTGTTTAAAAGGCACTCAAGCGTATCACAAATTGCTGTTCTTATGCACTATCCTACACACTTGCACTATCCTACACATTAGGGATAATTTACAATTTACAATCTTACCAAAGCCAATTAACCTACAAGCCTGTATGTTGGGAGTATTCTTCATACCTTCTGTATATTATTACACACTAGTGGGACTCCAAATCATCGCAATTCCAGTTTTTTTTTTAATGTGGCAAAACAGATTTAAGTAATTAACAGCTGGGCAAACTGAGGAAGGGTGAGGTTTTTTTGTGCTAACAATGTGTCGTCATAATTAAGAGGTAAAAAAATCTGAAGAAAAAAACAGGGACCAATGAGACAGGAGAAAATAGTTTCAGGTTTTGGAAGATATTAGTCAGAGAGAAACAAAAGCAGAAAACACAGTCATCAGCAGGAGAGATGACATTTGCAGCGAGGAGCAGAGTGTTTCAAATGTATGGGAATGACCTGCAGAATGACCTGTATGGGAAGATAGACACAGAATGCTAGAGTAACTCAGTGGGACAGGCAGCATCCTCTGTGGGTTTGGGCACAGGTAGAGCTATTGCCTCACAGAGCTAGAGAGATCCAGGTGCGATCATGACATCAACTGCACTTGTCAAACTTTGTTAACTGGGTAGGATCGCTACTTTGATTCTGACCCTTTTGTTCCAGAGATACTGCCTGACCCACTGAGTTGATGCAGCATTCTGTATGTATATATATATATATATATATATATATATATATATATATATATATTATATATATATATATATATATATATATAATTTATATATTCCAGGGATTTGGATTCGCTCAGGGCTGAATGAACTCTGCTGCTACATGATTAGGTTACTGTGTTGGAAGGAACTGCAGAAACTGGTTTAAACCGAAGACAGACACAAAAAGCTGGAGTAACTCTGTGGGACAGGTATAATCGTCTGACATTTTCATTTCCTGCACTCCGTCTGCCCAGGGGCTGTGACCAATGACTCTGGCGATCCTCGTCTCTCCTCATCGTCAACTCACCCAATTCCAGCCAGAGAGTCTGAAGGAGTGTCTCGACCTGAAACGTCTTCTATCCATGTTCTCCAGAGATCAATGATTCAACGATAGTTCAATGGTACTTTTATTGTCTCATGCAGAGTGCAGTGAAATTCTTTATCTTACAAACAGTCCAGTACAGTATTGCCACACCCTTCATCCCCGATTAGCAAGTGTACAGAAATAGGCTTCTGAACCGCATGCAAGAGGTGCCAAAATGTATATTTTGTTTATTTTTCCTTCAGTGTTCAAGTAGACAGAGTGGTAAAGAAGGCATATGGAATGCTTGCCTTCATTGGTTGGTATAAAAGAAGCAATAGAAGAGGAAAGAAGTTATGATGCAACTTTATAGGACTTTGGTTCGGGCGCAATGGAGTATTGTGCGCAGTTCTGGTTACCCCATTACAGGAAGCATGTGAAGGTTTTCCCCATTACAGGAAGCATGTGAAGGTTGTGAAGAGTTTGCAGAGGCGGTTCATCAGAAGGATGCTTTTTTTTTGGGGTGGTTGATTGCAACCTTCACGTGGTCCACCCTGTTTCGACTAATGCAATCAACCCGACGTGCACAAACAAATAGATCAAATAGAACAAGTTGACCCATAACTTTAGGCTGTGTACGCCACACGCAAGAAGAAGAAGAAGAAGGATGCTTGCGTGGCGGGGTATTGTCTACAGGAGGAGGTTGGACAGACATGGATTCTTTCCTCTGGAACGCCAGAGGTTGAGGGGAACTGATTGAAGTATATATAATTATGAGAGGCATTTAGAGGGTAGACTGTCAGAAGCTTATTCCCAGGATGGAAATAGCAAACACTAGAGGACATGGATTTACATTGAGAGGGTCAAAGTTTAATGGATATGTGTGGGGCACGTATTTCACAAAGAGGGTGGTGAGTATGTGGAACGCGCTGCTGGGGTGGTGGTGGAGGCAGATGAAATAGTGGAAAATAAGAAACTTTCAGGAAGGCACATGGATATGCAGGGAATGGGAGGGTATTGATTATGCTCAGGCAGATAAGAGTTGGTTTTGGCATCGTGTTCGGCACTGACGTTATGGGCCGCTGGGCCTGTTCCTGTGCTGTATTGTTTTATGTTCTGTGATTTATAATAAGTTATTGAAGTGAGTGACCTCAGTATATCTGTACATCAGCAATCTATGTGACACTCTATTCATTCTGTGCCAAAGCTAATATGCATTATATAGCCTGCAGCCATGTTAGGCATTGGAATGTCTATTCCAAACATGTTTTTAATGTGTGTCTGTTGTGTTCTCAACGCCTTCTACAGAGGCACTTTACATGAATCATGTTGTGTGGAGGTATGGGATGAGCTGATCCATGGACTATGGTGACTGCTACTTTTCCACAGCATTACAACTGCTGCTTAGCTCAATGGAATTCTGTTTGTCTGCTCCTGTTCTGGTGGAACACCTAACCATTTAACTGAAACTGGACAAATATTTGTGCAGGAATGAGATTGCAGATACATGTATAGACCAAGATGATTTGACACATCCAGAAGTTGCTCTACCGACTCTGAGGCTGAGAATGGGCTGCAGCTAACAAGTGCAGAGTGGTAGAACTGCAGATGCTGATTTAGAAGCGATCCTTGTACACATTATTGACAATTTACAATTTTACCAAAGGCAATTAGCCTGCAAACCTGTACGTCTTTGGAGCGTGGGAAGAATCTGGAGCACCTGAGGAAAACCCAAATGTTCACGGGGAGAACTATAAAAACTCTGTACATACAACACCCGTAGTTAAGATTGAACCCGAGTCTCTGGTTCTGTAAGGCAGCAGGTCTACCCTTGCATCACCATGCCGCCTATTTACTTTCAAGCTCAGATTCATTGTATATCATGAATTCATTTGCATGCAATCAATTTAACTTGTTCGACATCAGATAATGCAGAATGATTTAGTTGGGTTTGGAGATCAGAGATAGTAAGCCCAAGAATAGTCTCGAGTCATACCACACCAATGTGAGTTGGTTCTTTATCTTTTTGAAGTAAATGAAGCCTGAGACCTTATTCCCCCTATCATAGTTATTGGCATTTGTACATCATAATTACTGGTACATCATAATCACTCATATTCCATGCTGCAAATGGATATTGAAGCAATGTTCTTATCTGCCAAAATCTTTTTAATTACTTGACCCAAATCTGATGGAATATCTATATTCACTGTAATGATAACACAGTTCCCTCGGGGAGTATTATGTCAATTATATTTTCACAGCTGAATATGTCAGCTAGTTACATTTGCAACTCATAGCCTGAAACTATCCCACGTCGTACACTCCAAGAAAATTTTGTTCCAGGTCTTGAGCTAAAATGAGCCGTGCAATGGTGGTAATCATTCTGCAGAGTCAGCAACAAGCATTGTAATTAGCATCCACGGGCAGCACTTACAGTTGCTACCTTACAGCGCCAGACACCCGGCTTCAAATCTGACCTCAAGTGCTGTCCGTACGGAATGGATTTTCTCCGGGCACATGGATTTTCTCTGGGTGCTCTGGTTTCCACCCATCCTCCAAAGATGTACAGGTTTGTAGGTTAATTGGCTTTGGTTAAAAAAAAAATAGTAAACTGTCTGTAGTATGTAGGATAGTGCTAGTGTATGGGGATCGCTGGTCTGGGTTGGCCTTTTTCTACCCTATCTCTGAACTAAAGTAAACTGAACACTCTGCAACCACTCCAGAAAGCCCATAAATATTTGAGCTACAATCACAGCTTTGGCCTCTGGAGCAAACAGCGATGGGCTAAATGATCATCTAAGTTAAGGAGAATATATGTTTTCCAGGATATCTGAACTCTTCTAAATGTTGAAGTAGAGATGAGAGGAAACTCAATGTGGAGCATAACTACTGGTATCTACTAATGCATTTAATTCCACCATCATTATTGAATTTGAATGTCTGTTCTCTAAATGGCCACAGGACAGTTTTATGTGTCTATCTTTCCTTTCTCGCTGCTTTTTCTTGCTCCCATCATCCTGATCACCCGGGTGTATAAGTTATGGCAGAAATCAATCTCACTCCACACACCAGGTCAATTTGCCTCATCCCCTGGGAAAGGTACTTTGAAAATACTTCCACTTTTTCCATCTGGAATATATTTGCGCATCACCTGAAACTGGGTTAACCGAATATGAGAGAAGGAATATCAAATTGGACAGGTGGGCTAATATTTGGTCAGCAAACATTTGGTATGAATGGTCTGTTTTTGTGCTAAAAATATTCTGCTGCCACTTAATAATTAGTTCCAAGGGACCTTCTGCATTGTACTTGTTGGGCAGAATTTTGTTTTAATCTCCAACAATGCTGTAGTGGGCTGATGCATTGGCCTAGATTATATTCTTGATCCTCTTGTGGGACT
This sequence comes from Okamejei kenojei, assembly GCA_035221665.1. Classification (NCBI taxonomy): domain Eukaryota; kingdom Metazoa; phylum Chordata; class Chondrichthyes; order Rajiformes; family Rajidae; genus Okamejei; species Okamejei kenojei. Next base: position 33,042,213 of record CM069154.1, read on the forward strand.
TGATAACTTTCCAATCGCAAAAAAAGACTTCTATGGCGAAACAAATTTCAGCAGACAAAGTGTACATGACATCTCATTTGCCATCTATTTAGCACATCAAGTAATAGTCTGGCGACGGGTCTCGACCCAAAACGTCACCTATTCCTTTTCTTCGGAGATGCTGGCTTGACCCTCTGAGTTACTCCAGCTTTTTGCATCTGTCTTTGGAGTAAACCAGCATCTGCAGTTCCTTCCTACACAATTAATAGTACTAGCATGGCAGATACTAAATAGCAAGGATAACAATTATACTATACAAATGAAGCAGCAATTATAATGTTTTTGTCAACCCTAAGATAAGCCCCACAACCTTGTATTCATATGTGTTACTAAGTGAGGCATTGTGAGGTGATGATTCAGGAGAGTGAAGGAGAGCCATCATTCCAATAATCGGTAGAAATCATTTCAATTAAATTGCCACAGGGACATAATATTCAGCACCTGAATCTAATTATCTAAGTGCCATTAATTATCATTTAGCTGAAGCATTGGTTTCAGAAGCATGATTCTGATTACATTTAAAAGACTGGTTGACATGATGTTTAACAGTTAAGAGGTTTTGTTTTTGGCTTTAATTGGCACAGTTCAAGGTTTCAGTTTTCTAACGATGGAGCCCAACAGTTTCTTTTGGTAGACACAAAATGCTGGAGTAACTCAGCGGGCCAGGCAGCATCTCTGGAGAGACGGAGAGAGAAAAAACGAATCACTCCAGCATTTTGTGTCTACCTTCGATTTAAACCAGCATCTGCAGTTCTTTCCTAAACCGTTTCTTTCGGTTTTCAATTAATCAAATTTCACGGGGCTGGATGCAAAGTTAAAGCAGAAACTAGTCCAAGAGGGTTGTCTTCGCACAAACTGCTAGGAAGTTGGATCTGCATCCAACGAGAGCTCAGAAGAATGGCAGTGATTTTATTGACACACGTAAGATCCCATGGAGGTATTACAAAGTTCCCAAAATTAGAGAGTTTCAAACAAGAGGATATAGTTTCAAATTAAAGTAGATGGTCATTTTAAACATGGATGCTTGGAATTTCTTGCAGTAGGCGGCACAGAGGCGGTGGTAGAGTTACAGCCTTTCAATGCCGGAGACCCAGGTTTGATTTTGACTCTGGATGCTGTTTGTACGGAGTTTGTACGTTCTTCCTGCGACCTGCGTGGGTTTTCTCCAGGTGCTCCAGTTTCCTCCCACGCTCCAAAGACGTACAGGTTTATAGGTTAATTGGCTTTGGTAGAAATGGAAATTGTCCCTAATGTGTAGGATAGTGCCAATGTACGGGGTGATCGCTGGTCGGCGCGGACTCCATAGGCCAAAGGGCCTGTTTCCGCGCTGTATCTCTACAGTAAAGTCAAGATCACTGTGCAGGCAAGATCACTGGAGGTAGGTAACGAGGAGGTAGATTAAGACCAGGTTTAATGGCTGGCTGGCCTACTTATGCTCCTATTCTCTTGTGTTCTGGGGTCATTTTCAGTCTTTGCTTAGTCCTTTTTTTCCCTGCATGAAGATTTTTTACTTTAGCTTTGGTTAGAGATACGGCGCGGAAACCGGCCCTTTGTCCCACCGAGTCCGCACTGACCAGTGAAACCCACACATTAACACTATCTTACACACACTAGAGACAATCTACACTTATACCAAGCCAATAAACCTACAAACCTGTACGTCTTGGGGATGTGGGAGGAAACCGAAGATCTTTGAGAAAATCCACGCAGGTCACGGGGAGAACGTACAAACTCTGTACAGACCAGCACCTGTGGTCAGGATTGAACCCGGGGCTCTAGCGCTGTAAGGCATTAACTCTACCGCTGCGCCACCTTGCCGCCCTTTAGTTAATGTTTTAATTAATTAGTTAGGTAATTTTAAATGCCATACACTTTCTTCTTTCATGGGCATCAAAGTCAGCAAAAGAACATGGTTTGGATGCATTTTAATACATGTAATCTGCTTCAATGCTAATCTGGGGCATTTTATATTCATTACCTACAAAATGACCTACTAAATTAAATTACAAATTAATAACCCATGATGATGATTATGCGCTGTGGGCCATCCTACATGACAAATGGATTGAGAATGTCAAATATTGGCTTATTATTGTCCTGTGAGCTGACCACTCTTACAATCACCAGGTAATTAGCAATCAATTTTCATGTCTTGGCTCTGGACCGCATTGGAGTCTGAGTGTCAAAGGTGAAAGACTTTACAATGGCTGTGTTATTGAAAAGAGCTATGGACCAATACTTTAGACTTTAGAGATACAGCATGGAAACAGGTCCATCAGCTCATACGCGGCGCCCCAGGATTTTGCGATTCATAAAATCATCGCGCGCCACCTCCGGGACGCGCAAATGACACCCAAGTGGGTCAGGCCCTTTAGCTGTTCTCTGAAATAGCTTAGTGATTAAGCTATTTCAGACCTCCATTGCAAAAAGAGCTATTTTTATACAAAAGAAACACAATTTTCCACTGCTCTGTTCTCCAGAATACACAAATGTGAATTGCATGTCACCAGGGGGATGAAAACCAGTCAGAATGGTAATGTTGCAATGGGACACTGACAATTGAATGCCCACTGCCATCTAATAATCCACACCAAGGATAGATGAGAGTTCATATTTTGCTGTATTCTATTTTTTGTTCCGCACATTCGTTTGTATTATGCAACTGTGGCACAATTTGTTCCTTGTGTTAAGAAATTGTTTTGCTGCACCTCTTAGAATTCACACGTCACAGTGTATTTCATTTGCCCGGCACCAATGCATTTGAGAACTACGCCATTTAATGAGATGCATGATTTACTTAAGGATGTAGATTATTTATGTGAACAATGAGCTCCCGCTGTCAGGGAAAATAATGGTAATTCTGTTTGGTGAAAATAACATTCTTCAATACAAACCGAACAATTGTAGGAATCGCAGGCAGCAACATTTCTCAGTTCATCACCAAACACAAAGTGCTGGATGAACTCAGCCGGTCAGGCCATATCAGTGGAGGAACTGGATAGATGATGTTTTAGTCGGGACCCTTTTTCACATTAATTGTAGTAAGGGGCAGAAAACTGGAAAAATGATGTGTGCAAGACAAAGCCAGGCAAATTATAGTGAGATGCAGGGGAGAGGGGTTTGGGTCCTGATCCGAAACGTTGCCTATCCATTCCCTCTGCTGATGTTGCCTGACCCATTCACTTCATCATTTTTGCTCAAGGTTTCAGCATCTGCAGTTCTCAATTCAGTATTCAGCAGGATGCCGTTCTAATTTTAACTTTAGTTTTAGTTTAGTGTAGACACACAGCGCAGAAACAGGCCCATCGGCACACCGAGTCTACACCGACAAACGATTTCACCCGCACATTAACACTACCCTACACATACTTGGGACAATTTTCCATTTATACCAAGCCAATTAACCTACAATCCTGTATGTCTTTGGAGTGTGGGAGGAAAGCAAAGATCTCGGAGAAAAGCCACGCAGGTCATGGGGAGAACGTACAAACTCTGTACAGACACGCACCTGTAGTCAGGATCAAACCTGGATCTGTGGCGCTGTATGGCAGTAGCTCAACAGCTGCACCATCGTGCCACCCTGTTACCCTGTTACATAACAGCCCCTGTTGCAGGAGCAGATTGCCAAGAAAGCTTTCCTTTGTGTCGGAAGGAACTGCAGATGCTGGTTTAAAACGAAAATAGACACAAAAAGCTGGAGTAACTGAGCGGGCCAGGCAGCATCCCAGGATGGGATGACGCTTTAGGTCGAGACCCTTTTTCAGACATCTCAAGAAGGGTCTCGACCCGAAACATCACCCAAGCTTTCCTTTGTGACAGCAATGTGTTTGCCTTAAATATTTGTATCTATGTTTGCACCCATATTCATCCACAGACACATCTGTTTGGATGTTCTCTCTGTCCCAATGGGTTCATCCAGGTGCTCCAGTTACTCCCCACATGCCAATGACCTAACAGTTGGTAATGTACATTGCCATTGTAAATTGCAGCGGTCTGAGAGTGGGATGTGGGAATGTTGATGGGAATGTGAAGAAATTACTATCAAGTATAATGAGTGAGGCTATGGGATTACCCCTTGACTTGATGGGTTGAAATGGCCTTGTTTTATGCTGTATAGAAATGGTGTATCTTTTTTTTTTTCATGTTGCTAGCACTAAAGTTAACACATATTTCAATTATTTTTGAGGAAAAATACATTTTACCCTAACCTAAATTTCACAATAACCTGACTTCAGCTGTATGATTTCAGGTTTGCATGGCTTTGTGATAATTATAAAGTTGGAAGCTTTACAATTAATAAAGAGAATCAGGGGTTTCTATTTCAGAACAAAATCGCAATGGAATCTTAAGAATGGAAAATGGATATATCCATTACTAGTGGCAACTGCAGAGTTCTGGTGACCATGAAAGAAAAACTTGTCTTCACTTCATTGTATTTGATTTGCAATGAAGTATTAAAGCAGGCAAGCAAATGTAAGACATTTAGTCAGAGGGTGGTGAATATGTGGAATTATTTGGCACAGAAGGCTGTTGAGGCCAAGTCAGTGGATAATTTTAAGGCAGTGATAGATAGATTTTTGATTAGTATAAGTGCCAGAGGTTATGGGGAGAAGGCAGGAGAATTGGGTTAGGATGGAGCGATAGATCAGCCATGATTGAATGGCAGAGTGAACTTGATGGGCCAAATGGACTAATTCATCACGTATGACCTTATGGCCTTTTGAAATATTATCAAACGGGACTCTGAGATAAAGGGCAATTTTCCCATTGTGACATTGACTATGGGGAAATAGGCTTCATCTTGTCCTCTGTGCCCATTTCTCAGATGTTATTAATGCTTGTATTGTTACACAACATGTCAAGGCCTTTTCCCTGGGTTTTAACTGATTACAGTGATCTACAGAACCATGCAAATGTTCAGCTTTACAAAATCAACTATTTAACATTTGAGATTAACTGAATTTTTTAACCCAACTTGGTTACGACAACTTGGTCCTGGGCCTCCTCCATTGTCAGAATGAGGCTGAGCGCAAATTGGAGGAGCAGCACCTCATATTTTGCTTGGGTAGTTTACACCCCAGCGGTATGAACATTGACTTCTCTGACTTCAAATAGCCCTTGCTTTCCCTCTCTCTCCATCTCCTCCCCCTTCCCAGTTCTCCCACCAGTCTTACTGTCTCCGACCACATTCTATCTTTGGCCCTCCTACTCCCCTGACAACAGTCTCAAGAAGGGTCTCAACCCGAAATGTCACCCATTCCTTCTCTCCAGGGATGCTGCCCCACCCGCTGAGTCACTCCAGCATTTTGTGTCTACCTTTGGTTACACTTCATATTTATTTAACTGTTTGTAAAGGTCATTGGGATGACCCAAGGCAATGGCACAATTGCCTATATTGCCATGCCGCATCATTGTTAACATCATGGGAGTTAGTAGGGAACTGGATTTGCCGTGTAAATATCGTCGCGATAAAGTGCAATGGTTTCCTGCAGTGGACAAACCTTCCCCGGGGCCACAGGAGACTGCAAATGATGGAATCTGCAGCAAAAAGTAAAGTGCTGAAAGACCTAAGTGGGTCAATGCAGGGTCCTGATGCAGGGTCTCAATCCGATATATATGAACCACCCTTTATCTACACCGATGCTGCTTGACCCACCGAGTTCTTCGAGCAGATTATATTTTTCTTTGATTTTGACCCCCCGTGTTATTTTCACCATGGGGTTTCATCAGAACTCCTGTGATCGTTCCAAAGTGTACTGTATTCTGTGGCAGGATTCCAAAAGAGTAGGACAATGCCAGACAATAATAGTTCATATGCTACAGTAGCAGAATTAGGTCATTCGGCCTATCAAGTCTACTCCGCCATTCAATCATGGCTGATCTATCTTTCCCTCTCAACCCCATTCTCCTGCCTTCACCCCATAACGTCTGACACCCCTGACACATCATAAAATAAAATAGTTTCACTTGGAAGCCTCGTGAAATTGAAGATTAACCATCTCAACTCTTCTCCCTCGTGCCCCGAGGGAAATAACGTAGTTAGGACTTTACTTGTGGAATTCTTTATGGTGTGCTTAAAAATATTTCTGTCAGAATAGAGCTTTGTCACCAGAGTCATATTTATTTTTTCATCCAGTATTTGAAAATATATTATGTTGAGATGTGTCTCTCTGTCAGTGTTTTAAATTAATAGAGAATAACTAGGAGGCAGGGAGATTACTGGATAGCTCTGACCCAGATGTGTTCATCAAGTTAAGGGGCTTTATTGATTTTTGTATTGTTTAATTATTGAGACACATTGCTTTGCCTTGATTGTGATTCTCTTTCTCTTTCCTTTCCTCCATTTTTGACAGTCACCGAATGAAGTATCCTGTCAATGGACTGTTGCTCAAACAGTATGAAATCCTTTGATAATTATCTTGTCAAACTTATTGCTTCTGACTTGCAGAGGCGAATGTATTTCAATTATTCTCTCTGTACAATTGATCTTAATTGAGGATTGGATGAGAGATTGCGTACCTGCCACTGAACATTTTTTAAGCCAATGGTGACTTCTGAATGTTTTTTTTTTAATTTTGGGGGTGGGGGGGGGGGGGGGGGAAGCTGCAAAAGTGAAGCCACATCTAGTGGCTGCCGACTGCAGGGCTGTTTATCGCATGTACTGCGGGGGATTAGAGCTTTCATTTTCAGCCGGACTCCAGTCTTCCATTAAATTCTCAAGTAAAAGATCAAAGATTGTTTGTCCGTGCAGTGTACAGCTACCACTTCTACTACGCTTCAAATAAATCGGCCAGTGTCTTTTGTGCCCAACAGAACTGCAAACACAAAGTGCTGGAATAACTCAACTGGTCAGGCAGCAACTCTGGAGGGCATGGATAGGCACCGTTTTGGGTTGGGATCCTTCTTCCCAGTCTGAAGAATGATCCTGACCCGAAATGCTACCTATCCATGTGTGAGTCCGAAGAAGGGTCCCAACCCAAAATGTCGCCTAACAATTTCCTCCATAGATGCTGCCTAACCTGCTGAGTTACTCCAGCATTTTATGTTCTGTTCAAGGTTCCAGCAACTGCAGTTCCTTGTGTCTACAGAACTATCAACAAGTTTATTTCCGGGATCATGACATTTAAAAATGACTTTTTTGAACCTCAAGCACTTGCGTTTGCTGACTTTGAGATAACAACCAGCAATAATTTGATTTTATAATGTCTACTGGTTTCCTATACCATATGATGAAGTGAACAATGTCCTTTAGCAAATGTGGCCAAAACTACATTCTGAGCAAAATGCTTGCATTTTTAATTTTATTTAAGCCTTCAGCACACATTGTTCGCAGTTGCATCACTATTGGATGTCAGGATGATTTGCAGATGTCTACAGATACAGATACTTCTCCGAATATATCCAGGGTTTGGTTACATTCTGCATATTGATCCACATTATTGAGAGACAAAACATTATTGAATATGAAGGCAGATGAGTAGCTACAGTAATTAATTAATAAAAGGTTCTTCCAAAAGTACTGATAAAGAAGTCATCAACATCCTTCAACACAACCATAAACCTACAATTACCTTGGCTGACAATATACATTGCAACTACTACCATATTGTCATGCATGTTGTGTGTTAGTGTGCATTCCATTCTCTGACACGTGACTTTATCTAATGCCTCATATGAGTATTTTACAGCTTTTCTACCAGAATCATTTAACTTAGGGCTTGTAAAATTCATAACGGATTAATACATTTAATAACTGATTCATTTCTGTCATAAAACTATTTGATCCAAAGGAAATTGAAAATTTCTAGCAACATCAAGGACAGAAATTAAGCTTCTGTGCTTTTTTGTTCTCACCTTAACTTCCAATATACAGTAACTCCTAATTATTACAAACTCGTGACTATTTCTTTAGTCAGAGGGTGGTGAATCTGTGGAATTCTTTGCTACAGAAGGCTGTGGAGGCCGTCAGTGGATATTTTTAAGGCAAAGATAGATAGATTCTTGATTAGTACAGGTGTCAGAGGTTATGGGGTGAAGGCAGGGAGAGATAGATCAGCCATGATTGAATGGCAGAGTAGACTTGATGGGCCGAATGGCCTAATTCTACTCCTATTCCTTATGACTTAAGACCTTATGTGATCAACTCAGTAATTAAACCAAATGCGGCACGGTGACGCAGCGGTAGATCTGCTGCCTTACAGCGGCAGATACCCGGGTTCGATCCTGGCTATGGGTGCTGTTTGTCTGGAGTTTGTACATTCTCCCTGTGAATGCGTGGGTTTTCTCCGGATGCTCCCGTTTCCTCCCACATTCCAAAGACATACAGGATTGTGGGTTAATTGGCTGCAGTAAAGATTGTAAATGGTCCAGAGTGTGTAGGATAGTGCTAATGTATGGGGATCGCTGGTTGGCGTTGACTTGATGAGCCGCAGGGCCTGTGTCCGCACTGTATCACTAAACTAAACATAAAGTACTGAAAACGCTAATCATTTCAGGCAGCATCTGTGGAAAGAGAAATAGTTAAGGTTTAAGGCCATGGTCGCTCTACCTGAATTTGGAAAATTAGAAACATGTGGTTTTAAGTTGGGAAGAGGGAAGCAAAATAAGGTAAAGGGTTGCTGAAGGGATTTCCAACCATTATGTGCCGGCTGACAGTTAGATGGAGACAAATAACAAAGGGATATATTAAAGCTTAGAAATGCCGGGGAGTTACTGAACCCAAAAGCAAAAGGAAATTCTGGAATTGCACAGGACAAATCGTGTCCTTAGAGAAAGGAGTGATAACTGGTTTGTTCTACAAAATTAAATGCAGCAAACAGAAAAAGTGAGTTACTTCAAATTAGACACAAAATGCTGGAGTAACTCAGCAGGTCAGGCAGCATCTCTAGAGAAAAGGAATAGGTGACATTTCGGATCGACCCGAAACATCATCCATTCCTTCTATCCAGAGATGCTGCCTGACCCGCTGAGTTACTCCAGCAGTGATTACCTATATTCGGTGTAAACCAGCATCCGCAGTTCCTTCCTACACAGTTACCTGAAATAGTTCAATTTTACATTTAGTCCTGAAGCAAGATAGATTGTCTTGTGTCCTGTAATTTTGATTTTTGAACATTTCAAGGAAGGGGAATCACAGTATTTGACCTCCAAAATATGTTATAGTCATTTTGTCATAGACCGGGTGTCCTCTCTTCTGTTGTAGGGAAGATAACTAATACCGTTGTGTGACAATTTGCTGATTTGGTGTTATCTTACATTTTAAATGTTGGTATTTTCAAAAAATAATTCTTTAATCAAATCAAAAGAACCAGATTCTGGTAAGTAAGAACATATCCATTGCTCACAACTCACTAACTTCTATTTCTATCTTTTGGATTTCTTTTGAAACTAAAGAATCTTGGCACGAATTTCCAAAATTAACCATAGAGGGCAATAGACTTTAGCAAAACAGTTCAGTGATAATGCAAAACGTTTGTTTTGCAATTCCTGAACAATTACTTAATCGTTTACAAGTTAGTAATTAATTTTATTACAGAATCCTTGGGGACGTCTCATTTCAAAACTTGATGTGCAGTGAGTATCAAGATACTTTCTACATTTGTTAAAGGATCCACCAAATAATCTCTTTATACTGAGGCATTGTACTCTCAAATGGCAAATTAAGATTAAGATAGGTTGCCGTATGCACTGGGACTGAAACAATAACATTCTCGCTTACTGTAGCTTTACAGGCATCTTAAACTCAACATCACAGCAAATTGATATGCAATATATTATCGGTTGTTAGATGTAAACCAGACTATGATAGTGCAAGCCCAAGTGTATGAAGTTATTCAGTTGCAAAAATATTTTCCCTCCTTCAACAGCAATTCAATGTAGTTTGTGAAGCATGGACGCACGCAGTTTTAGTGGCTAAATGTGTGCAACATAAAGGCAAGAGAAAACCATCTGTTAATTTGACATATAGGAAACGTTCATGCTGAAAGTAATCCCACAGCATACTTAGTAAATGGGCCTGAACATGTATTTATTATAAACACATCATCCAAGTTAATACATTGAAAATGATCCCTTTCTGCTTCATCCCCATACCCTCTGACACGCTTGCAGTATTGATTTGACATACAGTGTATGAGAAACCTGGCTCTCATTACTACACCATTACAGAGGCTCCAGCAAATGGTGGCTTGCCAAGTGATATGTTTGATTAAAACCATAAAATGAATGCTGAATTGTGCAACCAGCTCCCTTTCGCAACTGTTACAGGTATGTTGGCATTGCTTTGCAATTCCTAATAACGAATGTAGAATACTGTTGCAGTTGAGCAATTTCATTTCCTGTGAGTAATTTCAATAGTTCTACTTCCTAGACCTTTCACATAAAGACAACCAAAATTTCCACTCAAAAAGCAGCAGTTAAGTGTGGCACATCCTAGTTAACAACCATATAACAATTACAGCACGGAAACAGGCCCTCTCGGCACTTCTAGTCCGTGCCGACCATTTATTTTCCCCATTTAACTAGCTACATAGTCGTGTGAGAAAGGAGAACAATCAAACCTTATCATGGACAATAGGAGAGTTCCAAATTACACTCCCAAATGTGAACCTTGATAAAACAATCATAACACTCATCCTCAGTGATGTGACCTGTGGTCATCGGGTGTTTCAGGTATCACAACATCAGACACCCACGCCCAGGCGACCCAGTCGGGGTTGATCAGGCCCCGACGCGTCCCAGCAGCAACCGCCCACGAATCAGCCATCTTAATTAGTATTCTAAGAGATTAGTATACTAGCATCCAAGCGATTAGTATACAAACTTAAAGCATACGGCATTGGGGGTTCTGTATTGGTATGGATAGAGAACTGGCTGGCAAACAGGAAGCAAAGAGTAGGAGTAAACGGGTCCTTTTCACAATGGCAGGCAGTGACTAGAGGGGTACCGTAAGGCTCAGTGCTGGGACCCCAGCTATTTACAATATATATTAATGATCTGGATGAGGGAATTAAAGGCAATATCTCCAAGTTTGCGGATGACACGAAGCTGGGGGGCAGTGTTAGCTGTGAGGAGGATGCTAGGAGACTGCAAGGTGACTTGGATAGGCTGGGTGAGTGGGCAAATGTTTGGCAGATGCAGCATAATGTGGATAAATGTGAGGTTATCCACTTTGGTGGCAAAAACAGGAAAGCAGACTATTATCTAAATGGTGGCCGATTAGGAAAAGGGGAGATGCAGCGAGACCTGGGTGTCATGGTACACCAGTCATTGAAAGTAGGCATGCAGGTGCAGCAGGCAGTGAAGAAAGCGAATGGTATGTTAGCTTTCATAGCAAAAGAATTTGCGTATAGGAGCAGGGAGGTTCTACTTCAGTTGTATAGGGTCTTGGTGAGACCACACCTGGAGTATTGCGTACAGTGTTGGTCTCCAAATCTGAGGAAGGACATTATTGCCATAGAAGGAGTTCAGAGAAGGTTCACCAGACTGATTCCTGGGATGTCAGGACTGTCTTATGAAGAAAGACTGGATAGACTCGGTTTATACTCTCTAGAATTTAGGAGATTGAGAGGGGATCTTATAGAAACTTACAAAATTCTTAAGGGGTTGGACAGGCTAGATGCAGGAAGATTGTTCCCGATGTTGGGAAAGTCCAGGACAAGGGGTCACAGCTTAAGGATAAGGGGAAATCCTTTAAGACCGAGATGAGAAAGACTTTTTTCACACAGAGAGTGGTGAGTCTCTGCAACTCTCTGCCACAGAGAGTAGTTGAGGCCAGGTCATTGGCTATATTTAAGAGGGAGTTAGATGTGGCCCTTGTGGCTATGGGGATCAGAGGGTATGCAGAGAAGGCAGGTATGGGATACTGAGTTGGATGATCAGCCATGATCATATTGAATGGTGGTGCAGGCTCGAAGGGCCGAATGGCCTACTCCTGCACCTAATTTCTATGTTTCTATGTTAATAACTACTCTTGCAGGGGTTGGGGGATTCTAGCGCATGGAGTGACTGGGCTCTGTGGGGTGACTCCTGGCCGGGCTTCTACTGCGTCTCACCAGGTTCGAGGCCTGTGCGCTGCACCTCTTTCTCCGTCTCCGAGCATTTCATTCTCACCTGATGGATTTTTAGGCCACGGTGGTTTATTTGGCCTTTCCCTAGCTTTGTAGGGTGTCTTTCTCACGAAAGACACCGACTTTAATGTATTGTAAACTTCAAGTGCCAAGTTTGTTGCTTTCAAATGTTTATTTTACTTCGGAGTTACGCGAGTGATACCGTGAAGAAGCCCGCCAGTCCGCATGCACGTCATTACGTCTGACCCATGGCGCAACGACGGGCTGGCAGGCGTGTAGCTCCACCAGCGGTAAGTTTTAAACCTGCAGGTAAGTTTAAAACTTATTTCCAGGTTTTGTTTTTTGTCTTGCAGGAAGCTCTGTTACAGAGTTTGCCTGCTGGATTCTATTTCGGTTATGGACTGTGGGGAGATCCCGGTCCGAAACACGGGTAGCCGGCGGCCGTCGGATTCGCTTCCCAAGTCGCTGACAATGTGGTCAGCGACACCCAGGAGGGGAGTGCGAGTGGTAGTTCCCCAAGAAAGGGGGAAGACCAAGAGGACGTTGGTCTCGCCACCCGAGTCGCTGACAATGCAGTCAGCGGTTCCCAGACTGCTATGGTGCCCCAGAAAGGGGGTAAAACCAGGAGTAAGTCAGTCAGGCCTTTAGACTCGGACGAGTCGGGCCAGGAGGGTTCCCCTGCTTCAATGGGTAGCGTCTGCGGACGTCTAAACCCATATGGAGCACCTGATGGAGAGGGTGCTCCACAATGATACTCCAAAGGAGGGAGTTATCAGCGCGAGCCTCCTCGGGGCCCGCGGCAGCGGCACCTGTTTCAGGGCTGCACAATGTCTCCCTCTCTGAGGAGGGGAGCATTCGGGGTCAGTTCCTGTCTGACTCAGAGCAAAAATCCTGATAAGGTCCGTAGGAGGGGCCATGTCAGCGCAGGTATCCTCAGGCGCCTGTGGCAGCACCTGTTCTCAGGGCTGCCTACGAATCTCCCTCTCTGTGGAGTGGAGTGCGAGTGGTCAGTGTGTAACTGACTTCAAATTCGAAAGTATGTCCGTGGAACATACTGGAGCAGAAGGGGCCAGAGTTCCCCTCAAGCTGCAAGTGCCGGCAGTGAACAGTGCTATCAGGGGTGACATTGGACGCACGAAATCCGGGAAATGAAACCAGCCGCCGAATCTTCTCTTCGGGTAAGACTTATCCAACAGGTATACCTGGATGAGGAAGCAAAAGCTGTCGGCCTAATCAAGGTAATGACGAACAAAGCTTCATCGTTTCGGCGATGACACTCCCCACGCCTCATCGGCAGTAAGCAGTTCACTGAAGCTGGTGGCAGCTTGAAAGCTGGGCAGAGGTCTTTCAGGCCAAGGTCCAAGCCGGTTCCACACCCTACCAGTCCTACTCTCCATTCAAGGACGGGAATAGAATCCACATCAGGGGCCTTTGGGCTTACCATAAGACCACCGGTAACCATGGAGGTACGTGGGGCTGGTTATTCCGAAGCATGGGGTATGTGGACCATTTACAAGATTGGTTTATTTTGCACAGTATACAAGCGTTCCAAGCATGGCTTGGAATTGGGGCCAGAGTTGTCTTTCGAGGCAGGCTCAGTATTACGGCCAGGATTGCCTTCCGAGACAAGCTCGGAAATATGGCCACAGTTGTCTTTCGAGGCAGGCTCAGAATTATGGCCGGAGTTGTCTTTCGAGGCAGGCTCAGAATTATGGCGGAGTTGTCTTTCGAGGCAGGCTCAATATTATGGCCAGAATTACCTTTCGAGATAGGCTCAGGAATCTGGTCAGAGTTGGCGTTCGAGGCAGGCATGGAAATATGACAGGCATGGCCTGTTCATTGTGAACGATGGAAAATGTCGGTTCATCCTTGATTAACTCGCATGTACAACATAGACTTTCAGAATATGGAATGTCGTTACTGTTAAACAACTGATTTCCATTCTCAGGGATCATCGGAGACATTTGAAATTTATCTGGATGGGACAATGATAACAATTAAAGGGTTGCAAAATGGGCTAACTTAAGTTCCCAGGTTACTTACCAATTACTAAACCGGTGCTTGAACTGCCAAAAGCTCAAAAACACTTGTTCTGGCTTATCTGGATGATATTCTAAATGCTGTATTTTACTAAAATCAACTGTTCCAGCCTCAAACTATAATTGAGAAATTGAGGTTCCTCATCCATCCAGTTAAATTTAAGCTGATACCAACTAGCATTATTGATTATTGGGATTTACTTTTAATTATTAATTTGCATGTGATTCCGCCCTGAGGCAAGAGATTGGAAACAATAGAAGCCTGTAACAACCTTGTTGTTATGAAACAGCATTGTATTAATCAAGTGTAATTGGCAATATAGCAGCTGTGTTTCAGCTGTGCAATTTGGGCCTTTGCATTATCAGAACTTACAACGTGCAAAGTAGTAACCTGTCAGGTACCATGTAGGTAATTGTTAAAAGACCTATGCTATTACCAGCTGAAAATACCAAAGTCACAATGGTGGACGAACAGTATTCAGCATTGTTCCAGAATGTTTTGGTCACTAAATTTTCAGTTATATTACAAACTGATGCTAGTGTTCAAAGATGGAAAATTACGAATGCCACCTCTAGTCACGGAGGCATGATAAAATCATTTCATTGACTTGCAGACTCTGAGAAGACTGCTCCTGCGGCTTGGATTGTCAGACTGATCCATGTATGTGCTCACTGCAGAGTGCAGGGATAACACCAAAAAATCAGTACATTTCCTCTTCAGGAGATGGGAAGCGTTTTGTTTATATACTCGGATTACTGACATCTTGGAGTTTATTTCAAATCGGTCCTTGACAATAAATCAAGTTATAAAACCATTAACTGAGCCCAATATGCCTTCTCATCATATTTGCTGCAGCAAGCGTGACCCACTCTGTCGGGCCTCACCCTCTGATATCCAGTTATAAAGGATATCTTTAACACAAGTTCTCCCAGGCCCAAGCACACAGAAGTATGGGATATTGACATTGTGTTAACACTACATCACCAGGGGGCTCCAGCTACATTCTTATGGCCCGGCTCTCATAAGTTATTTATCCTCAGGGTGCTGGTCTCAGCGCAACGGGTCCAGTCGTTACATAAATTGCGAATGGACAGGATGGTTACACCTATAAATAATATAATATTATACGTTTATGATTTAGTTAAGTAGAGCAGCCCAGGGGCGTCAGGTCTCAAACTTGCTCTCATGGCATAACCCATGGACCTTCGGTTATGTGTGGTCACACATTTACAACAATACGTTAAGGTCACCTAGAGCCTTAGAGGCTCTGATACTAGCAATTTTTGTTACTTATGAAAAACCTCATAAGAAGGTATCAATTCAGACCATCTCCAGGTGGTTAAAACGGGGGTTTGGCTTATGCAGGAGTAGATACTAATATTTTCTAATCTCACTCCACCAGGGCTGCTACAACATCAGCAGCAAGGGTTATGTACGTTCCGCTGGACCACATCCTAGCGACTGAAGGATGGTCTAACGAACGAGCTTTCCAAACATTTTATAATAACCCATAGCCAGACCGGGGGTATTTGCCAACTCTATTCTAGGGTCTATTTTATAGTTCCTCCCGGATCACAGAGTTGCTATCATTATTATTTGTTCATTAAATAGCATCAGCATGTTTTAAATCCATGTCATGTCTGTATGCTTTATCAATGTTTCCCTTGTCTGTGGTCAATTGATGCAGTTATGTTTGTGTGGACTTTTCCACGGCATGAAATCACAGAGCTTTAAAATCTTCACGGTATCACTCACATGACTCCGAAGTAAAATAGTAAGATTAAATGAGAACTTACCAGTTTGAAGTTTGATCTTTATTTTATGAGAAGTTACGATGAGCGATTACGTGCCCTCCGCTCCCAACCCTCGTATCATAAAGGTCACCTGGTAGTTCTAGTCTTCTCTAATCTTACTATGTCACTTCAACTACTGTTATCTGTGATTTCACACCGCTGCTTTGAAGATTGACGCGTATGCGGTCTGGCAGGCTTCTTCACGTAATCGCTCATCGTAACTCCTAATAAAATAAAGATCAAACTTCAAACTGGTAAGTTCTCATTTAATCTTACTATTTTTTTTACACTATGGCTTTGGATTTTGAATAATTTTTGAATGGAAGTGTCAGAGATATTCTAACACTTACAAAATGTTGGTAAACATGAAGCAAGGTTGAACTGGCTGAAAATGAACCATTTGATAGCTGATTGATGAGGCTATGCTCGGACACTCTATGATCAGATTGAACCTGGTTTACCTGCAGATGTTCACTCTGGTCACAGTCACAGTCACAGTATGGTCACCGTAGACGGTGGGGATGGCACAGTGGAGCAGAGGTAGATTTGCTGTTGGGTGCTGTCTGTATGAAGATTGTATGTTCTCCATGTGACCACGTGGGTTGTCTCTGGGTGCTCCGGTTTCCTCCCACATTCCAAAGTAGTACAGGTTTTGTACTTAATTTTGTGGTAATAGATTGCAAATATCAAAGTATAATACTGACACTTTCTGAAACACATTCTAAGCTTCTAAAGCTGTACAGGTATAACAAAGTTGGGTGTGGAGGACATTGACTAGTACACAGACAGGAGTATGTGTAGTGTTTTAGAGGTCACTGTGACAAATTGAGAATTTTCCAGTATTGCAGAATTGTTCTATTGTGGGGTCCACCTCCCGGCAGCTTTTACATTAATCAACAGTTCAATGTACATCTCCAAGGGCCTCGGTGATCTCTTTATGCATTCTGCAGCTTCTCTCTCTCTCTCTCTCCTTGGCAAATGTTATGCACATGGCATCTGTCCAGCTACCAAGAATGTGCCTTTAAGGGTTGACACCCTTCTCTGATTGCTCTGTAGCAACAAGCTGGCAGCTGTGATAAGCTAAACGTGCTTCCATCAGGCCACGATTTAACACATTGTTCTGTTCCGAAGCAAGGCTAATACTGTTAAATGCCGTCTTGCAGCCCATTTCACAAATGGGTTGGGGAACTTAATTTTTTTGCAAAATTTGAGTGCACCAAAAAAGATTAAATCTAATTTCTCAGTGCTTGCTGAGGTAACAGGGTCTCGACCCGAAATGTCACTCATTCCTTCTCTCTCGTGAGATGCTGCCTGTCCCGCTGAGCTACTCCAGCATTTTGTGTCTTTCTTCGATTTATACCAGCATCTGCAGTTGCTTCCTACACTCCTTAACATATTATCAGTTCTGCTTTTGGAATGATTTTGATTAACGCCAATGTATATTTATTTCTGATGCCCTGCGCATTTGTCAATGCTTGAACCTGCAGCTGAAAAGTTAACAATGAAAAAGGACTAGTAAAAAGTCGAGGTGACCAGATAAAAAGAGAAATTCTTCACTCAGTGGACAGATGTCAGCACGGTAATCCATTACTGTCAGAGTGACGGTCAGGAGGGTGAAGTTTGTGATTACAGGTGAAGAAACGGAGCTTTTCACTGCGCTGAAAGCAGCTCCTGGAGTAGTTACAGGTTGCCTCAAAAACGTACGTACCCCCTGAGCACAGCAGCTGTATCATTTTCCACTGAGATATTGGGCTAAGCAATGTTACCTTGCATCATTACGTTGATTTTGGAATTGGGATAATCAATGAAAGCCATGGTCCAGCATGCTGCATCTGACAGACACGTCATTCTGCGTTTACATGCACATGTCTAGATGCTGCCAGATGCTGACCAATTTATTCCAAAGTAGCAGGGCGCATTATTAGTCCCAGCACTGCTTTTGTCAGTTGGCATCTATTACGGTTCCCAGCTGTCTTCTATCGCTTGAAGACTCAGGTGTTTATACAATAGAACCATCGTCTCAACATAGATGGAAAGCACAATGAAAATGCCTTGAGATTGATAAGGTAGATACCTAATTGATTGAAACGTCACAGTGAAGCAATGAGTAGAGCTGCTGTCCAACAGCTCCTGCAACATCGTGTTCATTCTAACCTTAGTGCTGTCTGTAGGTACTTTGCACCCTCCCCCTTTGACCAGGTGAGTGTCCAGTGAGTGCACCAGTCTCATTCCAAACACATGCAAGTTGGCTACTGCAAATAGCCTCTACTGTGTAGACAATTTGTTTAGTCTGAAGAAGGGTCTCAGCCGGAAACATCACTTATTCCTTTTCTCCAGATATGATAACAGACCTGATGGGTTACTCCAGCGTTTTGTGTCTAGTTTCAGTTTAAACTAGCATCTGCTGTTCCTTCTGACACATTAGTCAAGTCGTCAAGAGAGTTTAGTGTCATGTGTACCAGATAGGACAATGAAATTCTTGCTTGCTGCAGCGCAACAGAGTATTGTAAGCATAAATACAGGACAGTCCAGTGTGTCTATATCGCATAGACCATATATATACACACATAAATAAACAGATAAAGTGCAATAGGCTGTTATGGTTCAGAGTTTGTTTGATGGCGAGTTTAATAGCCTGATGGCTGTGGGGAAGTAGCTATTCCTGAACCTGGATGTACCAGATTTCAGACTCCTGTACCTTCTATTTGATGGCAGCGGAGAGATGAGTGTGTGGCCAGGATGGTGTGGGTCCTTGATGATGTTGGCAGCCTTTTTGAGGCAGCGACTGCGATAGATCCCTTCGATGGTAGGGAGGTCGGAGCCGATGATGGACTGGGCAGTGGTCACAACTTTCTGCATTCTTTTCCGCTCCTGGGTGCTCAAATTGCCGCACCAAGTCACGATGCAACCAGTCAGCATGCTCCCTACTGTGCACCTGTAGAATTTCAAGAGAGTCCTCTTTGACATACCGATTCTCCGTAATCGTCTCAGGAAGTAGAGGTGCTGATGTGCTTTCTTTATAATTGCATCAGTGTGCTGGGTCCAGGAAAGATCTTCGGAAACATACACGCCCAGGAATTTGAGGTTCTTGACCCTGTCCTCCATTGTCCCGTTGATATAAACGGGATTGTGGGTCCCTATCCTACCCCTTCCAAAGTCCACAATCAGTTCCTTGGTTTTGCTGGTGTTGAGAACCAGGTGATTGTGCTGGCACCATTTGGTCAATCGGTCGATCTCTCTTCTATACTCTGATTCGTCACCATCAGTGATTCGTCCCACAACAGTGGTGTGTCGGCGACCTTGATGATGGAGTTTGCACGATGTCCAGCTACACAGTCATGAGTATAGAGTGAGTACAGCAGGGGGCTGAGCACGCAGCCTTGAGGTGCTCCCATGCTGATTGTTAATGAGGATGACACATTTCCACCAATACGGACCAATACTGACAGACTGTAGTCTGTGAATGAGGAAGTCGAGGATCCAATTGCAGAGGGATGCGCAGAGACCCAGGTCTAAGAGCTTGGTAACCAGCCTGGAGGGGATGATGTAGTGATGATACAAAACGTACCTTCAGCGGCGCTGCAGTTCCGCCACTGACCGTGAGCACGACTTTGGCGCTGCCTGTCAGCGGCGGATTTCCTTGGGCTGCTATCTGCTGAAGAATAATCGATTGGACTTCCGTTCCTGATTTTTATTTTTAATCGCGAGACAATTTAATAATTAGATTAAAATAAAAAGCGACTTCTAATGCCCTCAACGCCTACAACGTGACGGATCGCAAGAATGGGACAAAACAAAGGGTAAATCGTCTATTTTACATATAAACTTGCTTCTTGAGATGGCTTTAAATCTAATTTTACATTGCGAAAATATGATTTGGGCCCCATAGGAACCGGCAGTGTTTTTCCTGCCGATATGGAGTTCCCATTCACTGCAAATGCAACGTTCCAATCGATTGCATTCCAGAAAAACCCACCCAAAAGAGCAAGATGATTTAAATGCTCTTTTTATTTGTACAACCGTGTCATAAGATCATCTAAATCGTCTATATTTTGTGTTATTGTCTATCCATAGTCAATATTTTTATACTAAATATCAGTTTTAATCCCATGTATTGTGCAAAAAATATATTTTTGATTATATTGAGTGGATGTTTCTAGATTAATTTATGGGAATTAAACATTAAGTTCCTTCCATCTGGATATAAATTCATGACAGTGAGAGTTAAAAATCATGTTATATTGTGAATTCTTGTGTGAATGGAATTAGTTTGTTATTTGGATACAGGCTATTTTAAAAATATATCCTTTTCTTAAGAAATGGAATCTACAGGACATTCTTAATGGGAAAGTAGTGGGCAGAAAGGCATGTCATGCATGGTTTGAAGAGCAAAAACTTGTAGTTTACAATGCCAAAATTAAAAAGTTGAGTTAAAAACAAGGTGTACAGAGATGCTTATTGGTTACAATCTGAGGAGTATGATGATGCTACTGATTATGATGTGCCAATGTACCAGCTAGCAACTGATCTTCTCAATAAAGACGGTCTATTGCTAGAAATTGTAATTTATTTACCTATCTGTTACAGATTTACAGCGTATAATACAATAATATCAAAGTTCTGATCTTGAGAATATCACCTTTTTGAATTTTCAAGAGTCTGGGTGTTTATTACTATTTCCGTCACAACGGTCAATTTTGTAATTAACTACAATTAGGTAATTAACTAATTATATGCTTTAATTTCAGGTCATCCAAGTAAGATGTTTTATATTTGTTTCACAATTCTTCAATCTATAACTGAACATTTCATTCAGTTCTCTTAATTTTTAAGAAAGTTATGGGCTTTTGACTTCCTCGATCACAGCTTTTGTGTTAAGTCAATGGAAAAGCAATAGGGAACAAGATGCTAATTTCCGAGTAGGAAAATGGCCATAACGTTTTTAATACTGAAGATATGAAAGTGAATTAGGTGTCAAATTAAACTTCTTTTTATGCTTTACCCGATGGGATAAATTGCAGACTTGATTTTTTAAATCTCAAAATTTTGTAACATTGCTAGATGATGGTGTTAAACGCCGAGCTGTAGTCAATGAATAACAGCCTGACATATGAGTTTCTGTTGTCCAAATGGTCCAGAGCGAAGTGGAGAGCCAGTGAGATCGCATCCACCATTGAGCTGTGGTGGCGGTAAGCGAACTGCAGTGGGTTGAGGTTCTTTACGAGGTAGGAGTTGATTTGCGCCATAATCAACCTCTCAAAGCACTTCATCACCACAGACGTTAGTGCCACTGGTCGATAGTCATTGAGGCACGTCACCTTGTTCTTCTTGGGCACCGGTATTATTGATGCCCTTTTATTATTGATGCATGTGGGAACTTCAAACCTCAGAAGTGAGAGTTTGAAAATGTCCGTAAAAACTCTAGCCAGTTGGTCCGCACGGGTTTTTAAAATACGCCCGGGTATACCATCAGGTCCAGGCGCTTTCCGAGGGTTCAGCCCCCTGAAGGATCTTCTGACGTCGGCCTCTGTGACTGTGACTTAAATACCATCACGGCGAATGGGGGCTCGGGAAGGCACATCAGTGTTCTCCCTATCAAAGCGTGCGTAAAACGCATTGAGCTCGTCAGGGAGTGATGCTTCGCTGACAATTGAGCGTCCAGTTTAGTCCAGTTTAGTCAAGTTTATTGTCACACGTACCGGGGTACAGTGAAAAGCTTTTGTCGCGTGCTAACCAGACAGCGGAAAGACAATACATGATTACAATCGATCCATTCACCGTGTACAGATACATGATAAAGCGAATAACGTGAATAACGTTTAGTGCGATTAAAGCCAGTAAGGTCCGATCAAAGATAGTCCGGGGTAGCATAGTTAAAGTGAGAAATGTTGCCGTCGGAGTAGAGGTTTAATGAGTGGAGTGATTATAATGTGTGATTGCAGATCCACTACTGTGACTCGCACACAAAGAGTCACCTGGGTTACGTGCTAAGTGGTTCTTATTGGAAATGTAGGGCAAATAACATGACTTGGTCCCAACCTGAAAATTCACCAATGCATGTTCTCCAGAGATGCTGAGTTACTCCAGCACTTTGTATCCTTAACATGTGCTGGAATAGATTTAACCGCACCAACTCATTATAAAGATCCAGTAAACATAGATAATAGAGTTATTGTATAGATGTTGAAGTTCATACATTGTAGAACCAAATATAACCTGAAGCTTGACCTCAGCATGCCATTCATAAAGAGGGAATGAGGCCATGGTATAGAAACAGAAAATAGATGCAGGAGTAGGCCATTCGGACCTTCGAGCCAGCACTGCCATTCAATATGATCATGGCTGATCATCCAAAATCAGTACCCTGTTCCTGCATTCTCCCCATATCCCTTGATTCCGTTAACCCTAAAGGGGCTGTCCCACTGTACGCGCTAATTCAAGAATTCTCCCGAGTTAAAAAAAAATCAAACTCGTAGTAAGCACGTAGAATATACGTAGCGGCCACGTCGGAGCTCAGGACGTCTCTTAGCGGCTTGTAACGCTAACGGCAGGTACTCGGGAAATGCGGTAAGCTCGTGAAGACTCGTAAAGATTTTTTAACATGTTGAAAAATGTCCACGACACCCACGAGCACCTATGAGCGGCTATAAACCGTAATTCTCTGAGTTCAAATCAGGGGAAACTCGGGAGAACTCTTGAATTAGCTCGTACAGTGGGACAGCTCCATAAGAGCTCTCATTCCTTCATTGGAAAAGTATGGTCGGAGAGATCAAGCCATTAGATTCAATGTACATGGTCTGCTACAGAGGCTTTCTTTTCTGTGTTAACTGCAATCATTTGTTACTGAGTACAAATGATGCTCAGATGTCAATGTCAGCATTTCCTCAACATGAGCAAACCTTCTGAGAAAAACTTTTACTGACCTCGGTACACGTGACAATAATAATGAATTAGAGGCTAACTACAGTTTGGAGAGTCTTTTTTGATAATAGCTGATAATGTACCCAGGCTGATGTGAAAGTAGGTCAGTGTACCCAGCCATCACACAGGAAACCATGGTATAATTATCTAATATTATGGATGTAATATTAATATAAAATTAATCTAGTATAAAAGAAATGTAAGAACATTTTTGCCATGTTTGGGACTATCATTGTATAGGTAGCTGGAGATATTTCCAGTCTGTTGACAGAGGGCAAATGTTAAGCCTTGTGTTCAGACTGCGAGCACTTTGGAATTAATCTATAGGATGAATGTGTAACTTTTCATTCTCAATCACCTGACCACTAGCAGCAAGAACACTGCAACCACAGTCAACTCTTGAAAGATAGTGTTTTCATTTGTGTACAACTGTAGGCTGAGCTCCAAGTTGTTGATGGCTCACTAATTGGACCGTACCGGGAAATGAGACTTGCATCAAACTTCCATCTTGTTTTTATTTTTTAAACTTTATTTAACTTTGACAAGTTGAACAGTTTCACATTCATCCTGTAGATTTGTTACAAAATGAACCTTCGAGATGGCGGTGGCAGCGGATGGAGGAAAGGGACGGTGCCAGTGAGCGGACTGTACGCTTGCTCACCTCCTGCACCCTTGGAGGTGCTCTGGGTGTCTGAGGCCGGCTGCAGGAGGCATGCTGGTGCACAGAGGTGGAGCAGTGGCCATGGGGTGGTGCGTGTCCTGGTCCACTTGTGGGTGGAGAAGGCCACTGGAGGCCGTGCAGCAGTCTGGGGCTTGATTGGATTGGGCCCGCACCAAGAGGCTAAACGCATGGACTGGATGCGGCCTGCAGCGGCGCGGAACAGCTGTGGAGGCCAACATCGCCTAGAATGTGAAAGCGAGGAATCCGGAGCACCCGGAGAAAACCTACACCATCACAGGAAGAACGTACAAACTCCGTACAGATAGCACCCGCAATCAGGATCAAACCTGGGTCTCTGTCGCTGTGAGGCAGCAATTCTACCACTGCGCGACTGTATCACCCTGTCCATTGACTTTTTCCAACACTTTGTGTCATTTTATGTAAGCCAGCTTCTGCTGTTCCTTCAATCTCCTAATATTGAAGGATCTCCTATTTGTAGCCTTGGACATTGATATTCAGTAAATGTGCTAGTATTTGAATTAAATAAACATCGAAATGTGCAGATCAGAAACAGTAACTGTTAACCTCACGGACTAAGATTTTTGAAAATAGATAATGAAATTTCTCCAGGCTCAGAATTTAGTGTTGTGCTGTTCCTGCCGAGTGTCTGTGGCTCCCATGGCGACAAGATATCTCTGCACAGCAGAAAGTTTATTCCAGGGTTGTGGAGTTGATGTAAATCCTGGATTAATCCAGCAGGTATGATTTAAATTATTCATAAACCACAGACCATTACAAGTCGAAAGTAAAATCCATTTAAACCTGTTGATGTGAATTTGCTAGATACCTTTGTTATTTGGTGTGCATAGCAATAGGTCGCCGAATGTTCTTGTGAATCGCCTATTCAAAAACGGTAGTTTATATGCATGAATGGAAAGTTCAGTTCTTTAACACACATTGAAGATATGAGCACTCGCCCATTCATTTTGCATGCATCTTATCCAGGCATCCTCACTTTAACAGGTTACATTTGTTCAGGGAGTTGTCAGTGGTACAAAAAAACAGTGCTGTTCAATATCACAAAACTTAGTTCCTGACCAAAAGAGAGATTGAAGGAAAAATGTTGGTCGCCCTCAGCAGACCAGGCAGAAGCATATAAAGAGTTAATTTTCAGGTTTAAAACGTTTCATCAGAATGACGTAATGGCCTAGAATTTGTAATGCAGTCAAACGAATATATTGCCTAAGGGCATGTGTGATTGTTTTCATCTTTGGGCCATCTAACTTTAATTACATTAATGCCCAAGGCTTATGTTTGAGGCTCAGGCTAGATCTAGGTGCTCCTGTTTCCTCACACATTCCAGCGATGTGCAGGTTTGTAGGTGAATTGGCATCTGTGAAAGCTGCACAGGACTGGCAGCTTTCTGTAGACCTGGTGAAACAGCTGAAGTTCCCACAGCACATTGCCACGACCACCCTGAGGCCAGATATCCTCCTGGTCTCAGAGGCGACCAAAAACATCGTCTTTTTGGAACTGACAGTGCCGTGGGAGGGTCGTCTGGAGGAGGCCCACGAGAGGACGGTGACCAAGTATGAAGAGCTGGTCATAGACTGCCGTAAGCAGGGCTGGAAGGCAAGGTGTATGCCCACCGAGGTTGGCTGCAGAGGTTTTGCAGGGCAATCGCTCTACAAAGCCTTGAGTGCACTGGGCATCAACGGAGTGGCGAGGAGAAGAGCCATCAAGTACACCACAGAGGTAGCGGAGAAGGCCTCGAGATGGCTCTGGATCAGGAGAGGAGGTCCATGGGGAGGAGCGAATGCCACCTGAACACAAGTCGTGGTCTGATCAACCACGGCTGGGTCGCCTGGGCGAGGGTGTCTGATGCTGAAAGACCCGAAACACCCAATGACCCCAGGTTACACCACTGATGATGTGTTCAGGGGCATCAATAGATGTATTTTTATCAATCAATAGTTTCGTTGGTAAATGTAAATTGCCACTTCATGGTTAGTAGAATCAGAGATGAGTAAATTAAAATATGGGTGAGCACACTGGAATGAGAATAAGATTAATATAAATGCTCACTTGATGGCCGGCAGGGACTCAATGGGCTGAAGAGTTTGTTTCTGTGTTGTATGATCCCAAAAGCTTGAGTTGGATAAGATAGCATTTGCACTTCAATGGAGATCAACTACGAAAAGTAGAGCATACTCAAAGGGTCGACTTTGGGCCAATGCCCTTTATCATTTGAAGTACCAAAGGGACAGTTCACAAGGTTAGAGGAATACAAATGTATAATTAAGTGCTTGGATCTTTGATGGAAGAATAGATTGGTGATCTAGGGGTGAAGGGAAGTCATTCTGTGTCAGGAGTATGTTATGCAATATAAGTAAACATAGTGTAATACATATGGATGAAGGCAAACAACTGTGTACATAAGCTTGGTTACATGTTTACTGAAGGAAAGCCCTGGAAAGGAGACAAATTGGGTTATAATGCATAAAGTGCTTGAGGCCAGTTAAAAAAGGAACTATAGTTACAGGAATTAAGGAGCAGAAAAAAACCTGTAGGTACTGGAAATTTGAAATAATAACAGTAAATGTTACGAATGATAAACAGGCCAGATAGCATTCGAGAAAAGGAACTCCTACCTTCGGGTTCGCCGACACTCCACCGCCCTCCAGCAGCCCGCAGCCGTCGCCTCACCTGTAAAATGGACTCTGCAGCAGGCCTGAAGCCTCCACGCTGCTGACTCCCACTACTCCGTTTTTGACGGCACTGGGTTCTAGTGCCCGTCTCCCCAACCCTAGTAACCTCAGTGGCTATTCCACTGGGTCTTCCCCGTCCCCTCCAACTATGTGACCCCTGCTCTTCACTACCCACACCACAGCCCTCATACCCCCCCACCCCCCTGACCACCCTCCACACCCCCCACCACACAACGCTTCGTCCTCAGTCCACTCACCTACCTTCCTCTGGCCCCAACTCCCATCCCTGCCATGTGTTCACCATCTCCCCCTCTCCGACACCGAACGGTCGGTCCTCAGCAGAGGTCTTACCTTTGTCCCCCTCCGTCCCCACCTCAATGAGTTCCGCGCCCACCACGACTTGGAGCTCTTCTACCACCGTCGCCTCCGCCTCACAGCGTTCTTCCATGGGAAGGAGTCCTCGCCCCCCCATTGATGATCCCTTTTCCCGTCACCAACGTACCCCTGCCTTGTGGACCCCCCCTCGTGGCCCTCCGGCTTTAGAACTCTTTATCCAAAACTGCCGTCGCGACATCAACCGCCTCAACTTCTCCACTCCCCTGTCTCACTCCAATCTCTCCCGCCCCCGAACGTACAGCCATTGACTCACTCTGCAACAACCCAGACTGGGTTATCAAACCCGCCGACAAGGGAGGTGCCGTGGTAGTCTGGCGCGTCGGTCTCTACAAAGCTGAGGCCGCGCGCCAACTCTCGGACACCTCCTCCTACTTACCCCTGGACCATGACCCCACTGACGAGCACCAGGCCACCATCTCGAGCACCATCACCGACTTCATCAACTCCGGCTCCCTGCCCCTCCGAGCCTCCAACCTCATCGTTTCCCAGCCCCGCACGGCCCGATTTTACCTTCTCCCCAAAATCCACAAACCTGACTGCCCCAGGTGACCCATTGTCTCTGCCTGTTCGTGCCCCACCAAACTCATTTCCACATACCTTGACTCCATTCTATCCTACTTGGTTAAATCCCTCCCCACCTATGTTCGAGACACCTCAGACACTCTCCGTCGTCTCCGCGCATTCCATTCTCCAGGCCCCCATCCTCTCATCTTCACCATGGACGTCCAATCACTCTACACCTCCATCCCCCACCAGGATGGTCTCAAAGCCCTCCGGTTCTTCCTCGACCGGAGGAGCAACCCATACCCGTCCACTGACACTCTCCTCCGCCTAGCGGAGTTGGTCCTTACCCTCAATAACTTCTCTTTTGACTCCTCCCATTTCCTCCAAATACAAGGCGTAGCTATGGGCACACACATGGGCCCCAGCTACGCTTGCCTCTTTGTCAGGTACGTCGAACAATCCTTGTTCGCGGCATACCAGGGCCTTATCCCCGACCTCTACCTCCGTTACATCGGCGACTGCTTTGGTGTCACCTCCTGCACCCACACACAACTGACTGACTTCATCCATTTCACCACCAACTTCCATCCGGCACTCAAATACACCTGGACCATTTCCGACACTTCCCTACCATCTCCATCGCAGGGGATACACTCCTGACCGACATCCACTATAAACCCACGGCTACCTGGACTACATTTCCTCTCACCCTGCTTCCTGTAAGGACTCCATCCCCTATTCCCAATTCCTCTGTCTACGCCGCATCTGCTCCCAGGATGAGGTGTTCCACACCAGGTCATCACAAATGTCCTCATTCTTCAGAGAACGGGGATTCCCCTCCCCCACTATAGTTGAGGCTCGCACCAGGGTCTCCTCCGTACCCCATAACACTGCCCTCTCTCCCCATCCCCCCCCACTCGCAACAAGGGCAGAGTCCCCCTGGTTCTCACCTTTCACCCCACCAGCCGGCACATACAACACATAGTCCTCCGCCAGTTTTGCCACCTCCAACGTGACCCCACCACTCGCCACATCTTCCTATCTCCCCCCGTCTGCCTTCCACAAAGACCGCTCCCTCCGCAACTCCCTTGTCAATTCTTCCCTTCCCTCCCGCTCCACCCCTTCCCCGGGCACTTTCCCTTGCAACCACAAGAGATGCTACACTTGTCGCTTTACCTCCCCCCTCCACTCCTTTCAAGGACCCAAGCAGTCATTCCAGGTCCGACAGAGGTTCACCTGCACCTCCTCCAACCTCATCTATTGCATCCGCTGCTCTAGATGTCAACTGATCTATATCGGTGAGACCAAGCGGAGGCTTGGCGATCGTTTCGCCGAACACCTCCACTCAGTCCGCAATTACCAACCCGACCTCCCGGTGGCTCAGCACTTCAACTCCCCCTCCCATTCCATATCCGACCTCTCTGTCCTGGTCCTCCTCCACAGCCAGAGTGAGCAACACCGCAAATTGGAGGAACAGCACCTCATATTCCGCTTGGGGAGTCTGCATCCTCTTGGCATGAACAATGAATTCTCTCAAATCTGTTAACCCTTGCTGTCTCCTCCCCTTCCTACCTCTCCCTCAGCCCTCGGGCTCCTCCTCCTCCTTTTTCCTTTCTTCCCCCCGCCTCCCCCCACCCCCCATCAGTCTGAAGAAGGGTTTCGGCCTGAAACGTTGCCTATCTCCTTCGCTCCGTAGATGCTGCTGCACCCGCTGAGTTTCTCCAGCATCTTGTGTACCCACAGCATTAACACTTCAGGTTGACTGCTTTGAACGTTAAATCATCGTTTCTCTTCACTGATGCTGCCCGACTTGGTGAATATTTCCAACATTTCGCTTTCTATTTTCGGATCCTCTGTCTATGATCAGGTTTCATGGTGCTGGCGAGGGCGTGCAGGTGATTCACCAGGATGGAGCCTGTGACGGGGTGTTGCAATTATGAGGAATGACTGCGGAGGCTAGGTCTGCCCTCTCTAGAGAGGAAGAGGTTAAGAGGATACATGATTGAGAAATTTAAAAAGAAAACATTCCCCCTTATCAAGAGTGAATAAAACTGGAGAACACTGGCTGCTGAACGGTCCTTTAATAAGTAAGGATATTGTCTGAATCACTTTTATTCCATTGTACACGTTGGGCTTTGCCTCTGGAACTGGTGTGCTACAATGCTGAGTAATGTCTTCTGCATTCAGCATCTTTCTGTATCCTTCCCTTTCCTCTACCTCGTGTCCCTGAGTTTGGCTTGATTATTTTTATATATCGTATTATCTGCCTTGTGTGGATGACATGCAAAACAAAGTTTTTACCTGTATCTTAGTATATATGATAATACTGTAATAAACTTAAAACCAACAATGAAACCAATAATACAAGTAAACCTACATTTAGAGAAGAGTATTAGATTTAGAGGGGATATGGGGGAACCTTTTCCACCCCAGAGAGTGGTACCTGGAATGCACTGCCAGAGGGAGGTGTTGAAGTAGAGACGTTGGCAGCATTTAAGAGGTGTCCTGATGAGGACTTGAATCATCGAGACAAGAAGGCTCTTGGCCAAAGTGCTGAAAGATGGATCAATACATATGGGCGCCCACAGGTCAGCATGGATGTGGTGAGTGGAAAGGCCTGTTTGGCCTTCTCCATTAGTGGGAGAAAAGGAATTGCCTCAGTGGAGAATGGAAATGTATTATCTTAAAGAAGATAGACACAAAAAGCTGTAGTTACTCAGCGAGACAGGCAGCATCTCTGGTGACGTTTTGGGTCGAGATCCTTCATCAGAATATCTTAGTTTAGTTTCAGTTTAGTTTATTGTCACGTAAACCGAGGTACTGTTAAAAGCTCTTGTTCCCTGCTAACCAGTCAGCAGAAATAAAATTCTGCTCTGTTCTGGAACGTACCCAGTCAGTTGAGTGTCAACCAGGAGCTTGTGGAAGGCAAAAGACATAATGTGTAATTTGAGTTCTCAGCCTTTTACAAATAAACTATTACTTCCTAATCAATATTGTTATATTTGTTAACCTCGGACACATTCTCTCCCCAGTCATTGGAAAATAATAGTTTATTTCACTGCATTTAGTGGATGGAGATGAATCTCCCAGTGTATTATTTACCTTTATTTATGACATCATTGTTTTTTTAATCTCTCTGTTCTATACCCAGGGGATTTCATAGCTGCTGGGAATGGTGTATAGATGGTGATGGAGTGGATGTATTGATGTGCTATAACCGCACCAGCAACACATATATTGAATAGGTTTTAATGTTTAACTACCTGGTGTTTATTTATCCTTTTATATTGAAAGTCAAAATAATTTCCATGAAGATCCACCCAGCCAAGAAAGGGATGTCTGATTGGCTCAGTCTTCAGATTCAGGTCTTGGTAACAAAAGTGATAATAGTTTAGTTTAGATTGGTGTATTAACATCATGTGTACCGAGGTACAGTGAAAGGTTTCTTTGTTGAGTGCTCTCCAGTCAGCGAAAAGAATATACATGATTACAGTCAAGCCGCCCACAGTGTACAGGATAATGTTTAGTTCAAGGTAAAGTCCAATTAAAGGTAGTCCGAGGGTCTCTAATGAGGTCGATGGTAATTCAGGACCGCTCTCTAGTTGTTGGTAGGATGGTTCAGTTGCCTGATAACAGCTGGGAAGAAACTGTCCCTGAATCTGGAGGTGTGCATTGTCACACTTCTGTACTTCGTGCCTGGTGAGAGACGGATAGTGTTTGGTCCTGATCTAAAAGAAGAAAATGCAGCAGATTATCCGACACTTGTGGAGAATGGATGGAATGTCATTTTTTCTGATTTGTTAATATTACCTACCCTTTCTGAACTGCCGAATGTTTCTAGAATTTTCTGTTTTGTTTCAGATTTCCAACATCAAAGGTGTTTTGCTTTTGTATCAGTGTTGTGATATTAGAAATAAATTCCCTTTATTGGCAATTCTATGTGCCGCTCAAATCAGAATTTTCATTATATTTTAACTATTGTCTACCTTCTGCCCCTGAGGCAGAATTTGAATGCACTGCATTCACTAAGGAATGGAGATATTTAATTCATGCTTTTTTTTTCCTCTTCTTAATTTCCTTTAATCATGTTTCTGACTTCCTGCCAGCATCATAATTTGGTAAATCTATTCACCTCTTTCATTCCCCTAAAGGCTCTTCTCAACTTAATTCTGTATTCAAGCCATTCCCTTGCATTTTTAGCATTAATTTCCATTGGTTAAAGATCAAGCAATCGATTTTGTGAAGTTAATTAAACATCCAGTTTGGAAGCAAGTACGAGAGCTGTTGTATTAAGTTTTCACAGCTAATTTCAATCCCACACTGATAGGAAAACCCAAAAGCACTACAAACTTGCCTGCAAGGGATTATACACAGGAAAAGTTAACAGAGGGGGAAGAATGAACTCATAATTTGTGTTTAGTCTAAAGATAGAGCATGGAAACAGGCCTTTTGGCCCACCCAACCCACGGCAACCATTGATTACCCATTCACTCTGGTTCTATGTTATCCCACATTCACATCCACTCCCTATACACCGGGGGCTATTTACAGAGGCTGATTAATAGGCGAGTTTGTGGGAGGAAGCCGGAGAACCCAGAGGAAACCACGCAGTCACAGGGAGAACGTGCAAACTCCACACAGAGAGCACTTGAGGTCAGGTTCGAACCGGGTTCCTGCCGCTATGCGGCAGCAGCACTACCCGCTGTGCCACTGTGCTGCACATTATGGGAAAATAAGAATGATGCTTGCACAAAGAGAGAGACCTACCTTTGAAGAGAATGCGGTGCAATTTTCTTCTTTTGGATGAATAGATTGTTCAGTTACCACTACCAATCTGTGAGACTCAATTTAACACCTAAGTTTATACGTATGTTGCTTTCCTTTCTAATTCAAATAACATTCACCAATCCTTTAGACTTTACACTTTAGAGATACAGCACGGAGAAAGACCCTTCAGCCTATCAAGCCCTTGCTGACCAGCGAGGACTTGGTAGTATATCCTTGGCTTCTATTTGTTTGTCCCCAAATAAACTGCTAGAATTGCCAAAAGATCACGGTGCAGGAATATCACTTGCGGAGGAAGATGCCACATCTGAGCAGGTTCTATTTGCCTGCATTTTGCTCATATCCTTCTAAATCTTTCCTTTCCATGTGCCTATTCATGAGGTCCTTTAAATGCTGTTATAGTACCTGCCTCAACTTTCTCTGGCAGCTTGTTCCATATACCCACAACTTTCTGAGTGGAAAAAGTTGGCCCCTCAGATACTTAATACATTTTTCCTCGTGCACCTTATCCCATGTCCTCTGCTTTTTAATTCCAATACTGGGTAAAAATATCTCTAAATTCACCCTATCTGTACCCCTTCTGATTTTACACACTTTGGCTAGCATTGTATACACAGATTGTCACTCAAGAACTAGTTTTCCATCTATGGTGCCCTATCAGCTGCATTTTGGAATTGTTTTTCACATGAAGATGGTGCAGTGGTAGAGTTGCAGCACCAGCGACCCAGGTACAATCCTGATTACAGGTGTTTGTCTGTACGGAGTTTGTACCTTCTCACCGTGACCTGCGTGAGTTTTCTCCAGGAGCTCCAGTTTCTTCCCACACTCCAAAAACGTACTGGTTTGTAGGATAATTGACTTGATAGAATTGTAAATGATCCCTCGTGTGTGTAGGACAATGTTAGTATAAAGGGAACGTTGGTCTGCACAGTCTCAG
Source organism: Okamejei kenojei (assembly GCA_035221665.1). Taxonomy (NCBI): domain Eukaryota; kingdom Metazoa; phylum Chordata; class Chondrichthyes; order Rajiformes; family Rajidae; genus Okamejei; species Okamejei kenojei. Next base: position 33,075,065 of record CM069154.1, read on the forward strand.
TGGGCCAAAGGGCCTGTTTCCATGCTGGATCTCTAAACTAAACGAAACAAAACTAAACGTGATTCTGACAAAGGATTTACTTAAACCTTTGCCCAGCTTAAACATGCTGAATTGTTGAATTTGGGAAAAAGGCCTTACAATCTGGCAAGTGTATAATTTCTCTCTACATCAATATCTGAAGTCACTGTTCAATTTCTGTCTAGGTGAGCCCCTAATCTGGGCAGAATCAAATCAAACAGTGAAAAAGATTGCAGAATATTAAACCTAAGTGAGTTCTGTCCGTGCCTGCTTTGTGCAAAAGCCTCGATATCCTTCTCCAAAGCAGCCACTTTTCACAACATTGAAAACCAACCCCTCTCCCCTCACGCCTGCATATCCCACCCCCACATTAGGTCAGAATGATGTGGGGGTGGGATATACACTGATTGTGTATGTTCAGGAGAGAGGTTAGTGGCATATAAATGCGGGTTATTTATTTCAGGTTCAGTTTTCAATTGCATTTGGATTCAGGTCAGATGTACCAAACCAAACATTAATTATTAACCAGTGGTGACTAATCCTATTTTTGCTTAATTTAAATATAAAATTAATTCTATGAATCCCACCTATTTGCAGAACACAGATTCCCTGTGTTTTTGACATCCAACTATATTACTCTGCCCTACATAAATGTAAGATCCGTGATGCTCCATCCTCTGATACTACAGATATGTCCTGCACTAACAGTCAGTATTTGAAGGTAGACAAAAATGCTGGAGAAACTCAGTGGGTGAGGCAGCATCTATGGAGCGAAGGAATGGGTGACGTTTCGGGTCGAGACACTTCTTCAGACTGATGAGGGGATGGGGGGGGGGGGGCACGGGAAGAAGAAAGGAAGAGGCGGAGTCAGTGGGCTGTGGGAGAGCTGGGAAGGGGAGGGGAAGGAGGGAGAAAGCAAGGACCAGCTGAAATTGGAGAAGTCAATGTTCGTACCGCTGGGGTGTAAACTGCCCAAGCAAAATATGAGGTGCTGCTCCTCCAATTTACAGTGGGACACCAGCACTCAATTGTAACATCAAAAACAGGTTGTGGTGATACATTTTCAGTGACACTGGAGGTTAACCCAGATAGTCACTAATTGATTATGATATTAGGTTATGAGACTCGTACATGATTTACATTATGGTTTATGTACGTGAGAACGCACATAAGTCATTTTTATTTACCCCAGTGAAAGTAGTGCTGTGCCTGATGCATTTTGTTCATAATGTCCACAGCGAAATCTCATGCTCATTGAGTGCCTGCATTTTAAACATGTGCAGTTAATGCCGTAATGATGCTCTTAAAGGCCATTTTAAGTTGAATCGCAATGGAATAGATCTTACTAACTCGTATATAGACACAAAAAGCTAGAGTAACTCAACGGGACAGTAGAGAAAGAATGGGTGATGTTTCGGGTCGAGACACTTCTTCAGACTGGTTAGAGACAAGGGAAATGAGAGATATATTTTAGAGTATAGACGGTGATGAGGAGATATAAAGAACAATGAACGAAAGATATGCAAAAAAGTAACAATGATAAAGGAAACAGGAGTCTAGAGTCAAGAAGCAAGAGTGTTTTATTGTCATATGTCCCAGATAGAACAATGAAATTCTTACTTGCTGCAGCACCGCAGAATATGTAATCATAATAAATAATAACAAAAACTGAAAAAAAAAGAACACACAATAACAGGACATTAATAATAATTTTACTTCGGAGTCATGTGAGTGACTTCGTGAAGACCCCCGCCAGCAGGCATGCGCGGCATATCGTCGCACGCATCTGCAGCGGCAGCTGGGGGGGGGAGTGCGCTCTCCCCACCGGCCTCCTTCACAAGACCGGCAGGTAAGTATTACCTTCCTTTACAGCATGGACAAGGGCCGCAGGATGACGCTGTCGGGGAGCTGAGTTGTGCTGCGGCCAGCCGACGGCCCTTGTCCCCGGAGCTGCACGGAACGCCGGCAGCTTAACGCTCACAGCATGGACAAGGGCCGCAGGACGACGCTGCCGAGGAGCGGAGCTGAGCTGCGGCCAGCCGACGGCCCTTGTCCCCGGAGCTGCACGGAACGCCGGCAGCTTCAACACATGTGGAAGTCGGGCGCGGAGCTGAGCTGTGGCCAGCCGACGGCCTTTGTCCCCGGAGCTGCACGGAACGCCGGCAGCTTTATCGCAACGGTGGGGGCAGGTATGAGGAAGTCGGGCACGGAGCTGAGCTGCGGCCAGCCGACGGCCCTTGTCCCCGGAGCTGCACGGAACGCCGGCAGCTTTAACGCAACGGTGGGGGCTGGAATGCAGAGTCGGGCGCTCCCCGCTAATACAGGGGCCGACTCACCCGAATGGGTTACCGCTATGGAGCTGCAAGCAACAGGTCCAGACTCCGAGCCCCCCGTCCCCCAAGAGAATAAGGGGGGATACAGGTACGTGGCAAGGGGTCTTGTTTTCTTTTACAGGCAACCTCTCCCCGAGCTCAAGTAGACCCGAGGGGGCTGGGCCGGGGGACAGCCGCACGACAGGGGAGCCCTGCAAAGTGCATTGCGTACCGCAGCCAGGGATATCTGCCATCGTGCAGCCCGGGCATAACACTGCTGCGCGTCGTGTAGGCCTGCTGGAGCAGATACCGCCGACAACACACCCCGTCAGGCTGCGGTCAAGGGCGGAGGTGGCAGCAGGAAGCGGTCGGTCAGCTCAGCGCTGCGAGCGGCCGACCATGCGCCTCCACGCCAAGTAATGGTGTAAGTGTGGAGGTAAGCCTGCACGGACTCCGGGGAGCCAGGTTCCGGGGGCCGGCGCCGAGTCAACTCACCTGCCTTATCAGCCAGGTGGGCCGCCACAGTCTGGGAGAAGACAGACTAGCGGAGAGTCCGTGCGGGAGTCGTATGACCCTACTTGGGCTGTAGGTCACGACGACCTGCCATTGGACCATAGACCCTAAGGGGGTGAGGTCCGATGGTGGAAGCCCCAGTGAATTCGCAGGGCCTGGGGAAGTCGGCTTGTCCGCTGCATCTCGCAGGGACGGTCGCATTGAGTGGTTGGAGCTCTTAAATGGTCCAACATCTCCAGCAGGACCAAGAACGAGAAGAACGGCATCCACTAGCCGTGCAAGGACTCCGCTCAGCTCCTCATCGTCTCCAGCCAGAAGCATTAATGATTGCCCAGCTGCTGAGTTTGACGACGACCAGGGACAGCCAGTGACCGCTGAACCAGAGCATGAGGAGGATGCTGGATGTGGTGAGTGAAGTTTGCCGATTCTACCCAGACAGGTGAACCCTGCACCACGAATTGGCGGGCACCATTGATTGCCTACGTATGCACCAACTCTGGAGTCAGATTCTCAATAATACCTTGGAGAAAGGTTCTCCACGGGCATAACGGCGTTTTGCTAAACCCTGATCGGGGATAATGTGTCCAGTAAATAGCATGATGCACTGGCACTCCTATGCAACGCCCAGTATGAGATATATTGCCTGCGTAAGAGCTCCATATAGCCCACACTAAACCCCAAATTCGCGGGGTTTGTGCCGACCATTACCGCTCCACCGCCGCATCAGTTGCTTGGAGACCTGTACAAACAGGTGAAGGGACTGGACAAAGGAGGCCAAAACAGTGGGCCTCATGAAACTCCATCGGCCAGAGTTCACCCATATCACCGGCAACAGCCTAATACAACCTGTGAACCAAGGCTGCCGGATAGGGCACAAAGATTCTACCTACCTCCATCTCAATAAATACAACGACCATTTAGGGCAAGGCCAACAGCGGCCTGCATGGGAAATGCGGCCGCCGGGCCGTCAACCTCCATAACGTCCACCCGAAGCACCGTATGTATGGAACCGCCGTTCACTATGGAGGTAAGGGGGTCTGGCTCCTCTCACGCCGTAGTATCCCTCCTGTACGAATAGGTGGGGCGATTGCGGGCGGCCTTGGACATATGGGGAAAACTGTAACCACAGATGAGTTTATTTTACAAAGTGTTCAAGGGTAATATAATTCGTGGGAGGTATAGATTCCCATACCCAGCATTCGCCTCGTAGGAATTTACTCTATCCCGAAAAGAGGTGGAGGCAGGGCATGCTGAAATTATATGGCGAGCAGGGAAAAGTGGTAATTGGCATAACCAAGCATGGACATATTGAGTTGAGCCTAATATGTTCACCAGCAGTAAAAATAAGAGGAATGTCGGGTTATAATCGATTTAGCTGAGTTGAACACTTTTGTACAATATACCCATGTCAAAATGGATGCTTTTGGAACAGCTAGGTGGAAGCTTTACTCAGGGTACTTTATGGCATGTATCAGTTTGAAAGAAGCATGCTATACGGTGCCCATCGCTGAGGCTCACAGGGAATTCTGAAGTTGTCTGGAAGGGTGCATTGCCTAATGGAACCATCACAGCTTAGGCTGTTTACCAAATTGGTATTTACCTGTATTGGCTCTTCTCCGACAACAAGATTATAGTGATGGCATGTTGGATGAAATCCTTATAATGGGGCAGACCCTCCAATTGGCAATTCAAGGAGTGGCTGCAACCAAGGCTCTGCTTGAGAACCTGGGATTGTAATCCATCCAGACAAATCAAAAACTGCACCCGCTACGGGTTATGGATTTGGTGTTCACCTTAGACATTAATTTAATGAAGTTTATCATCCCCACTAATAAAGCTACTGCTATATCAGAAGAGTGCCACAATCTTGCTTGCGCCAGGGTATCGACCATGTGGCAAACAGTGAAAGTTATTGGTATTGGTAACTCTAAATTGGTAACTACATTCCCAGCTGCACGATTCGGACCGCTACACTACCGAAATTCACAAAGGTCACAAATCACAGCATTAAAAAACAAATGCTGGCTGCTTTGATCGGCCACTTTGGTTACCACCGGAAGCTAGAAACAAGCTATAATGGTGGGTAGATAATATTAAAGAATGTCATTGACCTATTATATGGAGCAACCCTGATGTTGTGCTACTAACTGACGCAAGTGCACCAGGCTGGGAGCAACTGGTACGATGTCCAGTTGTGGTGGCAGATGGAACTCTCATGAGTCTACATTCCTGGAGTCACATGGGATAAACTATATAGAAAATGCTGGGGGTATTTCATGGACTGCGGGCTTCTGTGCTAATTCATGGGATTACATGTCCGCTTTCGAATAGATAATGCTACAATAATGGTTTACATCAATCATATGGGTAGTATTAGGTCGCTAGTTTGCAATGAATTGGCTAATACAATTTGGCACTGGTACATTGAAAGAAATATTTGGATTACTGCGACCTATTTGCCTGGGAAGCTTAATTCAGTGGCGGACACCAGGTCACGTGTCTTCAATGACAACATTGAGTGGATGTTGAACCCCCAGATTTTGGAGATATTATAGCTCAAATCGGGGACACCAGATATTGACCTATTTGCGTCCAGGCTGAACCATCGAATACCAACGTATGTGTTGTGGGAACCAGACCCTGGGGTAATAGCATTGGATGCATTTTTATCCATTGGGGGAAATGGGTTGCTACGCGTTTCCCCCATGCTGCCTCACCAGTCGGGTATTGCAGAAAATTAAACTAGACTCTGCAACTGACATATTGATCATTCCCGACTGGCCTACACAACCATGGTACCCGATGGTTGTAGAAATGTACAACAACCATGGATGGCGATTGGGAAACATCCCAAATTGATTACTCACTCCATTACAGGGGGGTCAGTCATCCTTGCCATGGTCATTAAACTTGTTGGCTTGCAGGTTCTGAAAAGACCGCTCAACCGGGCAGGCATCTCGTCAAGAGCCATGAACCTTATTGCAGCATCGTGTCGGGAATCCACCCGCAAACAATATCTCACTCAAATCAGAAAGTGGGAGGTTTCTGTGCCCGGAACAACAAGTCCTCCAACTCGGGAACAATACTGGATGTGTTGGAGTTTCTAGCAGGCCTCCATTTTGATGCAGGCCTCAGCTACAGTGCCATCAACAGCGACAGGAGTACGCTGTATTCATACCTGGATATAAGTATCAGCTCCCACCACCTGGTGTCTAAACTAATGAGGGGAGTATTCAATACCAATCCCTCCACGACCCAGATATACAGTAACGTGGGATGTGGGGATCATGCTGACCCTACTGAGGAGCTGGGCTCCAATAGATGAGCTACCATTTGAAACAGCTCACCCTTAAGGTGGTGATGCTCATGGCACTGGCGACAGCCCAACGAGCCCAGATGTTACAAAAACTGCGACTGGACGCCATGGTGGCCAACCCTGGTCAAATAAAATTCTTTGGTAAAGAGTTATTAAAACAGGAGTTGCTACTAACGTTTTTTAAGTCTTATTCCACCAGGGCTGCAGCGAGAGCCATGAAGGTGCCCATGGACCACATTTTCGCCACTGCGGGCTGAGCCAGTGGGGGAAAAAACCTTTCAACGGTTCTATAACAAGTCTCTGGCCGTTCCTGCGACATTCGCAGAAGCTATCCTGGGTACCGCTCAGTAAATGTCTGGCCCCGAATTAGGGGTTGTTGTTTAGTTGATTAATAAATTGTGTTGATTTTTCAGCCACTGTCAACTGAACTCCATTAACAGTCTTACTCCATCAGAATGGCGGCAGTGTGATAAGCATGGACGTTGTTCAGGGCGTGAAATCACAGAGCTTTGAAATCTTCACGAAGTCACGTGAGTGACTCCGAAGTAAAATAGTAAGATTAAACGAGAACTTACCAAGTTTGAAGTTTGATCTGTATTTTACGAGGAGTCGCGGTGAGGGATTTCGTGCCCACCGCTCCCACCCTCTATCATCAGGTCAAACAGGTAGTTCTACGGTTTTCATCTCACTATTTTCAGTCATGGTTGGTTCTGTGATTCCACACCGCTGCTTTGAAGGATGCCGCGCATGCCTGCTGGCGGGGTCTTCACGTAATCCCTCATCGTAACTCCTCATAAAATAACGATCAAACTTCGAACTGGTAAGTTCTCGTTTAATCTTACTATTATAGTCTTTTGCAGTTCATAGCTTATGAGGTAGTAGTGTTTAATAGCCTGATGGCTGTAGGGAAGATGCTGTTCCTGAACCTGGACGTTACTGTTCTCAGGCTCCTGTACCTTCTTCCAGATGGCAGTGGTGAGATGAGTGTGTGGTCAGGATGGTGTGGGTCTTTGATGATGTTGGCTGCCTTTCTGAGGCAGCGACTACGATAGATCCCTTCGATGGTGGGGAGGTCAGAGCCGGTGATGGACTGGGCAGTGTTTACAACTTTTTGCAGTCTTTTCCGCTCCTGGACGTTCAAGTTGCCGAACCAGGCCATGCTGTAACCAGTCAGTATGCTCTCTACTGTGCACCTGTAGAAGTTCAAGAGAATCCTCATTGACATACCGTATCTCTGTAATCTTCTCAGGAAGTAGAGGTGCTGATGTGCTTTCTTTATGATTGCATCAGTGTGCTGGGTCCAGGAAAGATCGTCAGAAATATGCATGCCCAGGAATTTGAAGTTTTTGACTCTCTCCATCATTGTCCCATTGATGTAAACAGGGTTGTGGGTTCTCAACCTTCCTCTTCCAAAGTCCACAATCAGTTCTTTGGTTTTGCTGATATTGAGAGCCAGATTATTGTGCTGGCACCATGTGGTCAGTCAGTCGATCTCACTTCTATACTCTGACTCATCACCATATGTAATTCGTCCCTCCCGGTGATGTCGTCAGCGAATTTGAAAATGGAGTTTGCACCATGTTCAGCTACACAGTCATGAGTATACAGTGAGTATAGCAGGGGGCGGAGCACACAGCCTTGAGGTGCTCCCGTACTGTAAGCTGTTTACTGTAAGCAGGGTAAAAATGCGAAGCTAGTGTGACTTGGGTGGGGGAGGGATAGAGAGAGAGGGAATGTTGGGGCTACCTGAAATGAGAGCAATCAATATTCAAACCACTTGACTGCCCAAGCGAAATATGAGATGCTGTTCCTCCAATTTGCATTTAGTCTCACTCTGACAATGGAGGAGACCAAGGACAGAAAGGTCTGTCTGTGTAGGCATGGGAAGGAGAATTAAAGTGTCCAGCCACCGGGAGATCAGGTAGGTTCACACAGGCTGAGCGAAGGTGTTCCGCGAAACGATCGCCCAGTCTGCGTTTGGTCTCGCCGATGTCCACATCTTGAACAACGGATACAGTAGATGAGGAAGATGATACTAACTCGTATGTTCTTTTTTTTGACATTCATGGTCGTTTGCCTGTTAGCTTACTTTTATCTATTATTTTCGACTTGCAGCTATGTACAAGGAAAAAGGATGGTGCCAAATTAGTATTCAGTAGGGGCGATTTAATGAATATCCTTTTAATCAGCAATTGCACAAAATGATGAGGATCTATTGTGCCATCGGAGATCCTGAAAGGCGTTTATTTGTTAGATTTCATTTACACTTAGAAAGCATTATTACCCATTAGCAACTAGTAGAGGTTTGAATCAAAGAACCCGAGCCAAACATATCCTCCATCAATTTCATCCACTGTTTGACCAATCTATCTTGATTTTTCTTACAACAATCCTTCCCATAGTAACTAAATCTCTTCCATGTTAAGGAAACTCTCTTAAGTTAACTCTATGTGAATAAACCTAAACATAATCTCACCTAAAAAGACCTAGCCCTCTCATCCATGTCTGTATCTCCATGAATATATTTAACCCTAAAAACAAACGTTTTTCAAACATTCCACATAATCACAATCGGGCCAGATCTCCCCTTCAAGTGATTCCTGATATTTGTAAGACCTTTTTTGAGGGTCTGACCGAAAAGGTTAACTTTGTTTCTCTTTTAACAATGCTGCCGGAACTGGCAACAAGGAACTGCAGATGCTGCTTTTTAACCAAAGATTGACACAAAATGCTGGAGTAACTCAATGGGTCAGCGGTATGCCATGAAACATAGATAGGCGATGTTTCGGGTCGGTATCCTTCTTCAGACTTGCTGAGCTGTTGACTGCAGTTTTACAAATTTTAATCCATGTTTTGTTTAGGTCGATTTTAATTGACTTGAAGGTAAATTAAAGTGCTGGGTTTTTCAGATGATCACTTACACATCATCAGCTGTACAACTTGGGATCTCAATCTGCAATCACTTCTAAACAATTCAATTGAGATTTACGATAAAATTGGATAGAATAGCTAATGTCTGAAGATGTGTCTTGACCTGAAACGTCACCTATTCCTTCTCTCCAGAAATACTGCCTGTCCTGCTGAGTAACTTCAGCAATTTGTATCTATCTTTAATGTTAAAGCAAATGCACCTTCGTTAGCCAACAGATACAATCTGAGAACTGATGGCTAAGTCATAGAACGTAGCACAGTACAGCACAGGATAAAGCCCTTCAGCCCATCGTGATACTACGTCAAACTATTCTCCATTGCTTGGATGTGATCCATATTTCTCCATTCCCTACATATCCATGTGCCTATTTAAAAGCCTCTTAAATGCCGCTGTTAAATCTGCCTCCACCACCAACTCTGGCAGTGCGTTCCAGGCACCCACCTCAAATCTGCGCATAAAAAAAGGGAAAGTTGCCCCACACATCTCCTTTAAACTTTATCTCTCCCACTTCAGGAGAAGTTAGGAGAGCCCACAGACCAATCTAGAGACAAACCAGCATTGTTTTTGCCATAAAGATCATTCTATCACCTAAAGCCCCAGATAACTCCACCACCACACTTACCTGCACACAATCCTACAAGCATGGGTGACCTATTCATGCAACCAGAGTAGGGGATTTAATTGTCTACATTTGACTAAGTGATCAACTTACAGCATTCTGATGGAAATATGTCCTGTAGTTAAGAAACAACATATAGTAGCAATAATATATTGTGCATTAACAAACTAATGGGGATGTGAAAATCGAACGATGCTCACGTCGTTCATCAACATCGATCTTGCTCTACGGAACCATTGCACAAGTGAAAATTCTCCAGGTGCTGGAATGATGATTGAAATGACTCAGGTTGCCTCCTGAAGCAGAACCATCAGTCTCTGGCAGTCAGATTATCCCTTTGACATGAACAAGTCCTATAACTAATGTATCAGAACAAGGTGATTAGGCAGAAAATAACTGTGGAGAATAAGACATCTTGTCGACTTAGCGTGCTCCTACCTCTGAGCTATGCAAGATAGACACAACATGGTGGAGTAACTCAGTGGGACAGGCAGCATCTCTGGAGAGAAGGAATGGATGATGTTTCAGGTCGAGAAGAAGGGTCTCGACCCAAAACATCACCCATTCCTTCTGATAGGGTGTGATAGGTAGTCAAGGAGTAAGGTTAGAAGTCAGGAATAGGAATAGTAGTGGTCAGTCGTGGCATGGGGTCAATGGTGGGCAGATTGGTTAGATGGATTGTGTTGGGGCAAACCTGCAGGCAGAGTGGAGGCAGGTATGGCTGGTGTCAGGTGAATGGGTGCAGCCTTGGCTTGTGGGGTGGTGGTTAGAGCGGCGCTGTTGGGATTGGGGTGTGTGATCTACCTGTGTTTGCATCCCAACAAAGTTCTGTGACCTGTGTAGGAAGGGTCTTGTCTTAAACCGTGAAGAAACTAGGTTCACAAATCTTACTGAAGTCTGCATCTGCTCGAGTAGCCATGCATGGTTAAATAAAAATGAAGGAAGGCGAGAAGAGCAATGCACATCTATGGATGCCACTGTACATGTCCTCTGTGCATGAGCGTGTCAGAAGCATGGAGAACCTGCAATGAAAATGGCAGATCCTGAACAACCCTCTTAAAGTCCGTGATTTTCCATTATGTTTAATTTTTAATCATGAATAGAAGGATCAGTGCTTGCAATTATGACAGAATGCAATCCAGTCACTCGGCACCCAAATCTTGCTTTTTGTAAATTCTAGGGGATTATGTTAACATTTTACAAATTGCAGGATTTACCCTAATTGGTATGGTATCCATTTTTGAGCATTATTCGTCTAGAAAAACATAAAGGCTCTGTCTGGGAATTGGAAGGGATTAGGGAGAAAGATTTCAGAGATGAAGGATTATTTTTAAGTGGCTAGACTGAAGATGTTCTCCCTGGAGTCAAGAAGGATAAGATGAACTTAGATGGAAGTGCTGAAAATGAAGAGTTTAAATTGTTCCTTCTTTCTTTTCCCCACTGACACAGATCTAAAGTGATTAGTAAAAGAACCAGAAGTACATTAGGATTTTTTTTTAACTCCACAATTTGTTGCGATTTGGATTGCACTCTCCAAATTGTGGGAGATGTAGATTATATTGTGGCTTAAAGTTACAAGTAGTTGAAGAAGAAATTGGGATGGTTGGGCATCGTGGGACCGGTTGCTTTGTTCTTGAATGGGTCAATAGTCTATTTCTGAGTTTCTGTTCTTTTCTTCAAGATTATTTTACTGAGATAAACTCTTTAGTGAGTTGTAAAAAAATTATTGATGCAGTGAAGCGAAAAACAATGATGCAATGAGAATGAAAATATATAAAAGGGTGGGTCATCGGTCTTTAGGATTCATCAGGATACAATCAGACTTCAAACAGTAACAATAATGTGTGTGCATCATCTAGTGAGATTGTAAGATTTTGTAATAATTTCTAGCACTAAGTGTATCATGGTCAATAATGGTTAAGATAACTAAGAAAAGCTGTACGCAAAGAGCAAGACAGGTTAGAATATTAATCCTCTAATAGATCATTGCAAGAGTTGTTCTCTGAAACATGCTCCACCAAAGAGCCTTCAGCACTTCAATCGATCATGAATCCACCGTGATAAAGTCAAAAATAGATTTATTGACAGTCTCTGGGTGTTCAATTCCATTCACAACTTCCCGAGTATTTCATGCCATCCCAAGTGGGGCCTTGACGGATGGGTAGCAGATCACATTATGCTTCACATACACAAAAGCTATTGATCTTCTCCATTATGAGAAAGCTGTTTTACATTTGTTAATCTAGATTTGGCAGATAAAAATAAACTCTGAAAAGAAGAAGTTTTGGTATTGAGTTTCTAAAAGCTTTGTTTCAAAAATGCTTTTTGAAAATTAAACTCGTACTTGATTAAATGTGATCACTGGTACCATGGTTGTGGGTGTTGTGATCCAGTGATGTGTATATTTCTCTTTGAACTTTGTTTCTGTTGGAAAAGAAGACAGAGTGTGTGCTTAAGTGGGAAAGAACACTGTGATACAAGTTGTTGCCCTGCAGTAAAATGGCAGCAGAGATCTGGGTTAAATCCTATCTACGGTTGCTGTCTGTACAAATGTTGGGATAGTTCCGGCCTCAACTACCTCCTCTGGCAGCTTGTTCCATACACTCACCATCCTTTGTGTGAAAAGGTTACACCTCAGATTCCTATTATATCTTTTCCTCTGCACCTTAAACCTATGTCCTCTGGTCCTCAATGCACCTACTCTGGGCAAGAGACACTGTGGAATTACCCGATCTATTCCTCTCATGATTTTATACACCTCTATAAGATCACCCCTCAACCACCTGTGCTCCAAGGAATAGAATCCCAGCCTAATTAACCTCTCCCTTTTGCTCAGACCATCTAGCCCTGGTAATATCCTTGTATATCTTTTCTGTACCCTTTCATAGAATCATAGAATCATAGAAAATAGGTGCAGGAGTAGCCATTCGGCCCTTTGAGCCTGCACCGCCATTCAATATGATCATGGCTGATCATCCAACTCAGTATCCTGTACCTGCCTTCTCTCCATACCCCCTGATCCCTTTAGCCATAAGGGCCACATCTAACTCCCTCTTAAATATAGCCAATGAACTGGCCTCAACTACCTTCTGTGGCAGAGAATTCCACAGACTCACCACTCTCTGTGTGAAAAAAGATCTTCTCATCTCGGTCCTAAAAGATTTCCCCCTTATCCTTAAACTGTGACCCCTTGTTCTGGAGTTCCCCAACATCGAGAACAATCTTCCTGCATCTAGCCTGTCCAATCCCTTAAGAATTTTGTAAGTCTCTATAAGATCCCCCTTCAATCTCCTAACTTCCAGCGAGTACAAGCCAAGTCTATCCAGTCTTTCTTCATATGGAAGTCCTGTCATCCCAGGAATCAGTCTGGTGAACCTTCTCTGTACTCCCTCTATGGCAAGAATGTCTTTCCTCAGATTAGGAGACCAAAACTGTACGCAATACTCCAGGTGTGGCCTTACAAAGACCCTGTACAACTGCAGTAGAACCTCCCTGCTCTTGTACTCAAATCCTTTTGCTATGAATGCCAACATACCATTCGCTTTCTTCACAGCCTGCTGCACCTGCATGCCTACTTTCAATGACTGGTGTACCATGACACCCAGGTCTCGTTGTATCTCCCCTTTTCCTAATCGGCCACCATTCAGATAATAATCTACCCTCCTGTTTTTGCTGCCAAAGTGGATAACCTCACATTTATCCACATTATACTGCATCTGCCATGCATTTGCCCACTCACCCAACCTATCCAAGTCACCTTACAGCCTCCTAGCATCCTCCTCACAGCTAACACTGCCCCCCAGCTTCGTGTCATCCGCAAACTTGGAGATGTTGCATTCAATTCCCTCATCCAGATCATTAATATACATTGTAAATAGCTGGGGTCCCAGCACTGAGCCTTGCGGTACCCCACTAGTCACTGCCTGCCATTCTGAAAATGACCAATTTACTCCTACTCTTTGCTTCCTGTCTGCCAGCCAGTTCTCTTTCCGCATCAATACTGAACCCCCAATACCATGTGCTTTAAGTTTGTATGCTAATCTCTTATGTGGGACCTTGTCGAAAGCCTTCTGAAAGTCCAGATATAACACATCCACAGGTTCTCCCTTATCCACTCTACTAGTTACATCCTCAAAAAATTCTATAAGATTCGTCAGACATGATTTACCTTTCATAAATCCAAGCTGACTTTGTCCAATGATTTCACCGCTTTCCAAATGTGCTGCTATCCCATCTTTAACAACTGACTCTAGCATTTTCCCCACTACCGATGTTAGACTAATTGGTCTGTAATTCCCCGTTTTCTCTCTCCCTCCCTTTTTAAAAAGTGGGGTTACACTAGCTACCCTCCAATCCTCAGGAACTACTCCAGAATCTAAAGAGTTTTGAAAAATTATCACTAATGCATCCACTATTTCTGGGGCTACTTCCTTAAGTACTCTGGGATGCAGCCTATCTGGCCCTGGGGATTTATCGGCCTTTAATCCATTCATTTTACCTAACACCACTTCCCGGCTAACCTGGATTTCACTCAGTTCCTCCATCTCATTTGAGCCCCCGGTCCCATGTTATTTCCGGCAGATTATTTATGTCTTCCTTTGTGAAGACAGAACCAAAGTAGTTATTCAATTGGTCTGCCATGTCCTTGTTCCCCATGGTCAATTCACCAGTTTCTGACTGCAAGGGACCTACATTTGTTTTAACTAACCTTTTTCTCTTCACATATCTATAAAAACGTTTGCAGTCCATTTTTATGTTCCATGCCAGTTTTCTTTCATAATCTATTTTTCCTTTCCTAATTAAGCACTTTGTCCTCCTCTGCTGGACTCTGAATTTCTCCCAGTCCTCTGGTAGGCTGCTTTTTCTGGCTAATTTGTACGCATCATCCTTTGCTTTGATACTATCCCTGATTTCCCTTGTTAGCCACGGATGCACTACCTTCCCTGATTCATTCTTTTGCCAAACTGGGATGAACAATTGTTGCAGTTCATCCATGCAGTCTTTAAATGCCTTCCATTGCATATCCACCGTCAACCCTTTAAGAATCACTTGCTAGTCTATCTTGGCCAATTCACGTCTCATACCCTCAAAGTTACCTTTCTTTAAGTTCAGAACCCTTGTTTCTGAATTAACAATGTCACTCTCCATCCTAATGAAGAACTCAACCATATTATGGTCACTCTAGCTGCATACATTCCAAGAAATCCTCTTCCTCAGCTCCCCTGCCAATTTGATTCACCCAATCTATATGTAGATTGAAATCACCCATTATAACTGTTTTACCCTTGTTGCATGCATTTCTAATGTCATGTTTGATGCCATCCCCAACTCCACTACTACTGTTAGGTGGCCTGTACACAACTCCCACTAGCGTTTTCTGCTCCTTAGTGTTTCGCAGCTCTACCCGTATTGATTCCACATCCTCCAAGCTAATTTCCTTCCTTTCTATTGTGTTAATCTCCTCTCTAACCAGCAACGCTACTCCACCTCCTTTTCCTATCTGTCTATCCCTCCTGAATATTGAATATCCCTGGACGTTCAGCTCCCAGCCTTGGTCACCCTGGAGTCATGTCTCCGTGATCCCAACTATATCATATTCATTAATAACTATCTGCACATTCAACTCATCCACCTTATTACGAATGCTCCTTGCATTAAGACACAAAGCCTTCAGGCTTGTTTTTACAACACTCTTACCCCTTATACAATTATGTTCCAGCTTGCCTTATTTACTATAAGGTACTGTATAAACTTTTAAAATGCATTTGGACAGGTACAGGAGAAGGAAAGGTTTGGAGGGATATTCTCAGGTGAGACTAGTGTAGATCTTGGTCAGCACTAGCTAGTTGGGCTGGAGGACCTGTTTCTGTGCTGTATGACGCTCTGCTCCAAGTCATTGATCTGTGACTTCGGCTCAGTGTCTTTCATTAATGCAGCCTGACCTCACTCATTACTTGTGTAGGAAAGAACTGTAGATGCTGGTTTAATTCGAAGGTGGACACAAAATGCTGGATTAACTCAGTGGGTCAGGCAGCATCTCTGGTGAGAAGGAATGGGTGATGTTTTGGGTCGAGATTCAGATTGTGCCTACCTTTATCATTACTTTATGCATACTGTTTACTCTCTGAGCTCCAAGAGAACAAGGAATTTTATTGCACCCTGGTGCATCTGATAATACATTAAACTGGATCTGCATCCTGCTGGATGAACATGTTAAATAACTGACGTGCCTGCACGCCCTGCACAGGCAGAGAAATTCTAAAGTTCCTGTTGCTGTTTCATACCATAATGGTGGCAAATGGTTCATAGACTGTTGTTATAGATGCAAAGTCTAGCCGATGTGTTATTGATATTCTATTGCCTTGTAGATTTGTAGCATATTGCACATGAGGTAGAAATGCAGACCCAGTTGTAAAGAACCGCAATATCTAGAATGACTTAAACTGGATTAAAATACCCAACCTCCATGCCATAGAACTGTAATATAAGCAATATATTCAATTTAGCATTAAATTGTGCTGTAAAACCCGTCAATCATGCAATATAAAACATATCAGTTCTGTAACGTTGGATTATAAAACCCAGTAGTAATTCCATAAAACTGCACACAATCCTTCAGCAATGTTACAAACTGTTGTAAAACTCAGTAACAATAGTCGTGGGCTATAATCATTTCATTTCAGCATCTTCTACAGTGCTGTTAATCTCTGCATTTGCTGATAGAAATGCAGGCTTGATTTTTTTTCAAATGGTGTGAGTGTGAGGCCCATTGGTGTAACCTCCCATAGGACAGTGGATTGCTTTTCGATGCAATTTCCTCTCAGGCTTGGGATTTGTGTTTTTTAAAGACTAAGAAATCAAATGACAAAGAAAGCAATCATCAGCGATCGAAAATTTAAACTAATTGTTTGTCAGTGCCTGCAACTTGACTTCAATTGTTGACTTTAAGAGTCATCTGCATCATTCACGTAATTTGTAACCATCTCTCTTGTACTTTGACAGCTGGCATAGATTCTGCTGAATATATAATCAATTTCAGATTGAAGAGCTTACCTCGGTGGCATCACGCACCATGACCATGGCAGGGTTTATTTGCTAGAGAACTTTACACACTGGCAACAGATTTAAGGCAATCAAATGGTACCTGTCAGCCCAGATCCAGTTCCCAAATGCGAATGAATACTGAAGATAGACACAAAATGCTGGATTAAATCAGCGGGATGGGCAGCATCTCTGGATAGAAGGAATGGGTGACGTTTCGGGTTGAGACCCTACTTCAGACTGAGAATCAGGGGAGAGGGAGGCACAGAGATAAGGAAGTGTAAGGTGTGAAAACGAGACATCAAAGGGGACGAATCATTGTTAGCTAGGAGGTGACAACGAAGCATAGAGAGATAAAATTTAATCGGAGGGGGGGACAGTCAGACTCGTCAGAGAACTAGGAAGAGGGAAGGACGGAGAGAGGGAAAGCAAGGATTATTTGAGATTAGAGATGTCAATGTTCATGCTGCTGGGATGTAAACTTCCCAAACGAAATATGAGATGCTGTTCCTCCAATTTATGCTGGGCCTCACTCTGTCAATGGAAGAGGCCCAGGACATAAAGGTCAGTTTGGGAATGGGAGGTGGAGTACAAGTCTTTAGCAACTGGGAGATTAGGTAGGTTTAGGCGGACTGCACGGAGATATTCAGCAAAATGATCGCCAAGCCTAAGCTTGGTCTCGACCTGGAACAGCGGAGGGACAGTTGATGAGAATGCAGAAAGTGCAAGTGAACATCTGCTTCACCTGAAAAGACTGTTGGGGTCCATGGACGGAGGAAATGTAAGGGCAGGTGGCTAGTGATGGGATCCTGTTGGAGGTGGCAAAAATGTTGGAGGATTATGTGCTGTATTCGACAGATGACGGGGTGAAAGGTGAGGACTAATGGGACTGTCCCTGTTGCGACTGGCAGGAGGGGGAGCAAGAGCAGAGCTGAGGGATATCGAGGAGATTCTTGTTCACCAAGTCAGCAGAGAAATGTGGCACAGCAGCATCTCCATTTTGTTACATAAATACTGACATCCATCAGTCTTTGTTTTGAATGAAATCAATGACTTAGTGCCTGTAGATTAACCCTTATTAATCCATGCCATTTATAATCACCACTACACATGTATGCATGCCACCCTTTACATGGTATTACGGTAATACACGGTTTTACACTAACAAGGTCAGCCGGCTCTCAGAAGCCACGTCGAGCTGCATATGAATGGCTGGCAGTTTAACTGTTCCAGATGACTTATGGAATAAAGATTAATCTTTCACCATGTATGTTGTCGTGGATCATTCACAAACATGGTGTCAGAGTCTTTGAGCCACGTCTCCAACTATTGCCTGAATTTATGTTAGTTTATTTTTTTTAACTACAGACCATCGCTCTGTTGTCATGGCAGGATCGTTTCGTAAACCCAATCCTTTGGTATTCGACAGTGAACTTGCCGAACGTTCGCGCATCTTCGAGGTGGAATTCGGAATTTTCATAGATGCTTCCCACCCGGGAGCTGCTCCCCACACGTTGCATCAATTCTCCTCAACGTAGCGGGCACAGAGGCTGCCCTGCGGGCACAGGATTTCTACTACGCCCCAGAACATACCGATGCGGTAACACATGTTGTGACCCCGGCAGAGTCCATCAGAGATGCCACCTGCCTCCATGAACTGTGCCAACTTCGCACTAGCGCTATCATGGACCACAGGTTTTTTTCCCGTAGCCAACAAGAAGGCGAGATGTTTGAACCCTACATCGGCGCCCTGAAGAGCAACACTGCAAGATGCCACTTCCGCGACGTACTCATCCGCGGCAGACTCGTATATGGCATCCTGAATAACAAGGTGAGAAATGAACTATTCCGGGATGAGGAGCTTACACTAGATAAGGTTGAACGTGCCTGCTGGGTTGCAGAGTATGTTGACGCCCATACCAAAGCCCTGGGGTTGGGACGCCACTGTGCCTACAATGTCCATGCCTTCTGTAGGTTCCCGCGACAAACATTAACAACTCCTCGACAACCACCTACAGCCCCAGGGAGGGTAACCATAACTGTGGTAATTGCGGCGGCTCACACCCGAAATATCGTGAGCAATGCCTCGCTTATGACAAAACCTGCCACTACTGTAAAGGGTAAAAAACACTTTGTCTGGTGCTGTCGCGCTCGTGGTAACAGGGCCCAGCCACAATAATCTCTCCATGTGCTCAAGCCCACACTTTCCCACGAGGCACTGACTGAAATAGCAGTTCCAGCAGAACCACGACTGCAACACTTGCAAGAAGACAGCCAAAACATACATTCCTGTATACCCGACTTACCGTCTAAAAACAGTGATCCCACGACAATGCTCAATATCAACAATACCAAAGTAGCTGCAAAGATAGATATTGGGGAACGATGCAATGTTCTGTCCTTATCAGACTTCCAAAGAATTCACAACAACGAAACTGTCATGAAAACAAACTCCAAGTTACATCCATTTGGTGGGGGGGAGTTGTAACCGCTTGGTAAGGTCACATTACAATGCCATCTAGCGTCTCATTAGAGGAGAAGTGCCCCTCCTTCTGGGCAGCGATGCATGCCATGATATGAGCCTAGTCTCCTTGGGCAAAACTGTGTACCAACTATCTACCTCTCAAAGTCTCACCCAACAGCTACTCACACAATACAAAGACCTTTTTGATAACCAGCTGGGCAAGCTTCCCACAGAATACAGCAGTGTAACCGACAAGGAAGCCATACCTGTCATTCGTTCTCCTCACCGAATCCCACAAGCAATGAAGGACCATGTCAAAACTGAACTTGACAGAATGGAAACACAGGGTGTGATAGCCCCTGTCAATGATTCCTCCCCCAGGGTCTCCACCATGATCGCAGCTGTCAAGAAGAACAAAGACGAAATAAGGATTTGCATCAACCCTAAAGATTTAAACACTGCCATCAAACGACCACACCACCCGATGCGGATGGTGGAAGAGGTCGCAGCCAGCCTGGGTAAAGCCACAGTCTTCTCTGTCGTAGATGCAAATAACTCATTTTGGCAAATACTGCTAGACCAAGCATCCTCCATGTTAACCACATTCGCAACGCCCTTTGGACGCTATGATTCTTACGAATGCCATTTGGCATTCTTACAACCCCAACCTTTCCCTAGTATGTAAGGCAGTGCTAGTGAACCGGTTGGCGTGGACTTGGTGGACCGAATGACCTATTTCCACACCGTATCTCTAAAGTCTAAAGATACTGTTTGACCTGATGAGTGCTTCCAGCATTCTATTTTTTTGTTCTTGATTCCAGAATTTGCCTTCTCTGCTGCCTTCATCCTAAGTGATGGATTGTGCTTGAATATTTCTCAATTCAAAACTTCCATTTTGCAATTATTTCTGATATCTATCCCTGCAATATAATAGTAAGATTAAACGAGAACTTACCAAGTTTGAAGTTTGATCTGTATTTTACGAGGAGTCGCGGTGAGGGATTTCGTGAAGACCCCGCCAGCACGCATGCGCGGCATCCTTCAAAGCAGCGGTGTGGAATCACAGAACCAACCATGACTGAAAATAGTAAGATGAAAAACGTAGAACTACCTGTTTGACCTGATGATAGAGGGTGGGAGCGGTGGGGCACGAAATCCCTCACCGCGACTCCTCGTAAAATACAGATCAAACTTCAAACTTGGTAAGTTCTCGTTTAAAATCTTACTATTTTACTTCGGAGTCACGTGAGTGGACTTCGTGAAGATTTCAAAGCTCTGTGATTTCACGCCCTGAACAACGATCCATGCTTATCACACTGCCGCCATTCTGATGGAGTAAGACTGTTAATGGAGTTCAGTTGACAGTGGCTGAAAAATCAACACAATTTATTAATCAACTAAACAACAACCCCTAATTCGGGCCAGACATTTACTGAGCGGTACCCAGGATAGCTTCTGCGAATGTCGCAGGAACGGCCAGAGACTTGTTATAGAACCGTTGAAAGGTTTTTCCCCCACTGGCTCAGCCCGCAGTGGCGAAAATGTGGTCCATGGGCACCTTCATGGTTCTCGCTGCAGCCCTGGTGGAATAAGACTTAAAAAACGTTAGTAGCAACTCCTGTTTTAATAACTCTTTATCAATGAATTTTATTTGACCAGGGTTGGCCACCATGGTGTCCAGTCGCAGTTTTTGTAACATCTGGACTCGTTGGGCTGTCGCCAGTGCCATGAGCATCACCACCTTAAGGGTGAGCTGTTTCAAATGGTAGCTCATCTATTGGAGCCCAGCTCCTCAGTAGGGTCAGCATAATCCCCACATCCCACGTTACTGTATATCTGGGTCGTGGAGGGATTGGTATTGAATTACTCCCTCATTAGTTTTAGACACCAGGTGGTGGGAGCTGATACTTATATCCAGGTATGAATACAGCGTACTCCTGTCGCTGTTGATGGCACTGTAGCTGAGGCCTGCATCAAAAATGGAGGCCTGCTAGAAACTCCAACACATCCAGTATGGTTGCCGAGTTGGAGGACTTGTTGTTCCGGGCACAGAAACCTCCCACTTTCTGATTTGAGTGAGATATTGTTTGCGGGTGGATTCCCGACACGATGCTGCAATAAGGTTCATGGCTCTTGACGAGATGCCTGACCGGTTGAGCGGTCTTTTCAGAACCTGCAAGCCAACAAGTTTAATGACCATTGGCAAGGATGACTGACCCCCCTGTAATGGAGTGAGTAATCAATTTGGGATGTTTCCCATCGCCATCCATGGTTGTTGTACATTTCTACAACCATCGGGTACCATGGTTGTGTAGGCCAGTCGGGAATGATCAATATGTCAGTTGCAGAGTCTAGTTTAATTTTCTGCAATACCCGACTGGTGAGGCAGCATGGGGGAAACGCGTGGGCAACCCATTTCCCCCAATGGATAAAAAATGCATCCAATGCTAATTACCCCAGGGTCTGGTTCCCACAACACATACGTTGGTATTCGATGGTTCAGCCTGGACGCAAATAGGTCAATATCTGGTGTCCCCAATTTGAGCTATAATATCTCCAAAATCTGGGGGTTCAAACATCCACTCAATGTTGTCATTGAAGACACGTGACCTGGTGTCCACCACTGAATTAAGCTTCCCAGGCAAATAGGTCGCAGTAATCCAAATATTTCTTTCAATGCACCAGTGCCAAATTGTATTAGCCAATTCATTGCAAACTAGCGACCTAATACTACCCATATGATTGATGTAAAAACCATTATTGTAGCATTATCTATTCGAAAGCGGACATGTAATCCCATGAATTAGTACAGAAGCCCGCAGTCCATGAAATACCCCCAGCATTTCGATATAGTTTATCCCATGTGACTCCAGGAATGTAGACTCATGAGAGTTCCATCTGCCACCACAACTGGACATCGTACCAGTTGCTCCCCAGCCTGGTGCACTTGCGTCAGTTAGTAGCACAACATCAGGGTTGCTCCATATAATAGGTCAATGACATTCTTTAATATTATCTACCCACCATTATAGCTTGTTTCTAGCTTCCGGTGGTAACCAAAGTGGCCGATCAAAGCAGCCAGCATTTGTTTTTTAATGCTGTGATTTGTGACCTTTGTGAATTTCGGTAGTGTAGCGGTCCGAATCGTGCAGCTGGGAATGTAGTTACCAATTTAGAGTTACCAATACCAATAACTTTCGCTGTTTGCCACATGGTCGATACCCTGGCGCAAGCAAGATTGTGGCACTCTTCTGATATAGCAGTAGCTTTATTAGTGGGGATGATAAACTTCATTAAATTAGTGTCTAAGGTGAACACCAAATCCATAACCCGTAGCGGGTGCAGTTTTTTTTTTTTGGATTTGTCTGGATGGATTACAACCCCAGCTTCTCAAGCAGAGCCTTGGTTGCAGCCACTCCTTGAATTGCCAATTGGAGGGTCTGCCCCATTATAAGGATTTCATCCAACATGCCATCACTATAATCTTGTTGTCGGAGAAGAGCCAATACAGGTAAATAACAACTTGGTAAACAGCCTAAGCTGTGATGGTTCCATTAGGCAATGCACCCTTCCAGACAACTTCAGAATTCCCTGTGAGCCTCAGCGATGGGCACCGTATAGCATGCTTCTTTCAAAACTGATACATGCCATAAAGTACCCTGAGTAAAGCATCCACCTAGCTGTTCCAAAAGCATCCATTTTGACATGGGTATATTGTACAAAAGTGTTCAACTCAGCTAAATCGATTATAACCCGACATTCCTCTTATTTTTTACTGCTGTGAACATATTAGGCTCAACTCAATATGTCCATGCTTGGTTATGCCAATTACCACTTTTCCCTGCTCGCCATATAATTTCAGCATGCCCTGCCTCACCTCTTTTCGGGATAGAGTAAATTCCTACGAGGCGAAATGCTGGGTATGGGAATCTATACCTCCAACGAATTATATACCCTTGAACACTTTGTAAAATAAACTCATCTGTGGTGACAGTTTTCCCATATGTCCAAGCGCCCGCAATTGCCCACCTATTCGTACAGGAGGGATACTACGGCGTGAGAGGAGCCAGACCCCTTTACCTCCATAGTGAACGGCGGTTCCATACATACGGTGCTTCGGGTGGACGTTATGGAGGTTGACAGGCCGGCGGCCGCATTTCCCATGCAGGCCGCTGTTGGCCTTGCCCTAAATGGTCGTTGTATTTATTGAGATGGAGGTAGGTAGAATCTTTGTGCCCTATCGGCAGCTTGGTTCACAGGTTGTATTAGGCTGTTGCCGGTGATATGGGTGAAGTCTGACCGATGGAGTTTCATGAGGCCCACTGTTTTTGGCCTCCTTTGTCCAGTCCCTTCACCTGTTTTGTACAGGTCTCCAAGCAACTGATGCGGCGGGTGGAGCGGTAATGGTCGGCACAACCCCGCAAATTTGGGGTTTAGTGTGGGCTATATGGAGCTCTTATGCAGGCAATATATCTCATACTGGGCGTTGCATAGGAAGTGCAGTGCATCATGCTATTTACTGGACACATATCCCCGTCAGGGTTTTGCAAAAACGCCGTTATGCCCGTGGAGAACCTTTCTCCAAGGATTATTGAGAATGTGACTCCAGAGTTGGTGATACGTAGGCAATCAATGGTGCCCGCCAATTCGTGTGCAGGGTTCACCCTGTCTGGGTAGAAACGGAACTTCACTCACCACATCCAGCAACCTCCTCATGCTCTGGTTCAGCGGTCACTGGCTGTCCCTGGTTGTCGTCAAACTCAGCAGCTGGGCAATCATTAATGCTTCTGGCTGGAGACGATGAGGAGCTGAGCGGTGTCCCTATTGCACGGCTAGTGGATGCCGTTCTTTCTCGTTCTCGGTCCCGCTGGAGATGTTGGACCATTTAAGAGCTCCAACCGCTCAATGCGACCGTCCCTGCTATATGCAGCGGGACAAGCCGACTTCCCCCAGGCCCCTGCGAATTCACTGGGGCTTCCACCATCGGACCTCACCCCCTTAGGGTCTATGGTCCAATGGCAGGTCGTCGTGACCTACAGCCCAAGTAGGGTCATACGACTCCCGCACGGACTCTCCGCTAGTCTGTCTTCTCCCAAACTGTGGCGGCCCACCTGGCAGATAAGAAGGCAGGTGAGTTGACTCGGCTCCGGCCCCCGGATCCTGGCTCCCCGAGTCCGTGCAAGCTTACCTCCACACTTACACCATTACTTGGCGTGGAGGCGCATGGTCGGCCGCTCGCAGCGCTGAGCTGACCGACCGCTTCCTGCTGCCACCTCCGCCCTTGACCGCAGCCTGACGGGTGTGTTGTCGGCGGTATCTGCTCCAGCAGGCCTACACGACGCAGCAGTGTTATGCCCGGGCTGCACGATGGCAGATATCCCTGGCTGCGGTACGCAATGCACTTTGCAGGGCTCTCCTGTCGTGCGGCTGTCCCCCGGCCCCAGCCCCCTCGGGTCTACTGGAGCTCGGGGAGAGGTTGCCTGTAAAGAAAAAACAAGACCCCTTGCCACGTACTTGTAACCCCCCCTTATTCTCTTGGGGGACGGGGGGCTCGGAGTCTGGACCCTGTTGCTTGCAGCTCCATAGCGGTAACCCATTTGGGTGAGTCGGCCCCTCTGTATTAGCGGGAGCGCCCGACTTCCGCATTCCTGCCCCCACCGTTGCGTTAAAGCTGCCGGCGTTCCGTGCAGCTCCGGGGACAAGGGCCGTCGGCTGGCCGCAGCTCAGCTCCGCGCCCGACTTCCTCATTCTTGCCCCCACCGTTGCGATTAAAGCTGCCGGCGTTCCCTTGCAGCTCCGGGGACAAAGGCCGTCGGCTGGCCGCAGCTCAGCCTCCGCTCCTCGGCAGCGTCGTCCTGCGGCCCTTGTCCATGCTGTGAGCGTTAAAGCTGCCGGCGTTCCATGCAGCTCCGGGGACAAGGGCCGTCGGTTGTCGCAGCACAACTCAGCTCCCCGACAGTGTCGTCCTTCGGCCCTTGTCCATGCTGTAAAGGAAGGTAATACTTACCTGCCGGTCTTGTGAAGGAGGCCGGTGGGGAGAGCGCACTCCCCCCCCAAGCTGCCGCTGCAGATGCGTGCGACGATATGCCGCGCATGCCTGCTGGCGGGGTCTTCACGAAGTCACTCACGTGACTCCGAAGTAAAATTGGGAACTTTAGGCAGATCTGGAGGTATAGCGTATCTACAGCGCCAGCTACAGTAAACCACTGCCCCTTTTCTCTCTGTCAGAGTTCTCCCTTCATGGAAAAGCAACCAAAAAGTGCAAAATCTGATTCAGAGTATTTTCATAACATTTTCGAGATCCTATGGAATATGGATTGATTTAGTGCATTCAGTGAGGAACATGTTAGCAAAATAATTCTGAGGTAAAATGAGGCACTGCTATTATTTATTTTCCAAAGTGTAGTAAGGAAGAAAACCTTCATCCGTTGAGCTACAAGTGCAAGTCACAGAACTTTTGTAACACAGACCATGGTTTATTTTGCAACCAAGCTCAGTTTTCCATTGATGCAAGAAAATTAAAGATGAGCAATCCATAACAATTACTGTACCTAAGCCTGAAGTTCCAGAGAAGTTTAATCATTTGATTAGAATGGGGGAGAAGTTAATTTTGTAAAGCAAATGATCAAGGAATAAATCATTTTCATTTGATATGAATTATACAGAACCCGACAGACTTGTAATTGAAGGTTTCACTTGGTAGAATAGCAATTATGTGGAACAACAGCATGCAGTAGCTGTTGATAAGATTACTCAGCTATATTTGGCAGGTCACTGGAAAAGATCTTAATAAGTAAGGAAAACTAAAGTTACTCATTGGAATATATATTTTTTAGCCAAATATGTGATAGATGAGGCATGACTATGTCAGTCAATGGAGATTGACAGAAGTGTGGAAGAAAAGACTGATGCATGAACAACACACATTCTACAGTTGCCAGTCTGAAGAATGGTCTTGACCCCAAACATCATCCATTCCTTCTCTCCAGAGATGCTACCTGTCCTGCTGAGTTACTCCAGCATTTTGTGTCTATCTTCGATTTAAACCAGCATCTGCAGTTCTTTCCTACACATTCTACTGTTGTGACAGGTCCCATTCAACAGACACTGGCTGGAGTTCTGGTTCCTGCTCCCTCTTTGGTCTTCTCTCTGGGATCTCCACAATGACTGCAACAGTCTTGAGAACATATTAGGAGTACAAGTAGCCTGCCTCATCATTCAATATGATCATGACTGCGGCGCTTCCCAATAACCTTCAATTTCCTAACCTGTTTGGTTTAGTTTAGTTTAATTTAGAGGTATAGCGTGGAAACAGGCCCTTTGGCCCACCGAATCTGCACTGGCCAGCACTACCTTACACACTAGGGACAATTTACATGTTTTATTACCAAAGCCAAATTAACGTACTAACCTGTATGTCTTTGGAGTGTGGGAGCAAGCCGGAGCACATGGGGAAAACCCACGTGGTCACGGGGAGAGCGTACAAACTCCGTACAAATAGCACCCGTAGTCAGGATCTAACCCGGGTCTCTGGCACTGCAAGGCAGCAGCTTTACTTCTGCGCCACCGTGCTATCCCTTTAATTCCTCTTTAACTATATCCCAATTAATTTAACCTCCCAGAGGATTCTTTGACAGAGAATTCCGTAAATTAAATGCCCTCTGTTAAAGGGAGGCTCTTCTTGAAAAGGATTCATTCACCTACAACATTTTTCAGTTTAGGCTGGATTGGCAACTAAAAATGGCTCTCCCCGAAATTCCAATTAGCAAGGGGCAATAGGCAGGGGTGCGCGTTATCGCCCCTGCTATTTGCACTAGTGATAGAGCCTTTAGCTGAAAGTATAAGAAGTCATCCGAATATTCATGGATATACCAAACACTCAAATAATAAAATTTCATTATATGCAGACGACATATTATTATATATTACAAATTCGCAAATTAGCATACCAAATATACTAAATTTAATAGAGGAATTTGGTTCTTTTTCAGGATATAGAATAAATTGGAACAAAAGCGAAATTATGACGATAAAACCTCAAGAATCGACACATTTGTTGAAATTCCCTTTTAGAATTACAACAGAAAAATTTAAGTATTTGGGCATTCAAATGACTAGGAACTATAATCATTACCTTAACGCAAACTATATGCCTTTATTAACTAAATTAAATGGGTTGATTAAATTTTGGAAAACACTGCCGATGTCTTTAATAGACAGAATAAATGCGATAAAAATGATCTTCTTACCACAAATATTGTACCTATTTCAATCAATACCAATATACTTACCTAAACAATTATTTAAAAAACTAGATTCTGATATTATAAATTTCATATGGCATTATAAATCACACAGAATTAAAAAAAAACACTTGTGTAAATCTAAAGAATCAGGGGGACTGACACTCCCTAACTTATTGTATTATTATTGGGCAGTGAATATTAAAAATATAATCTACTGGTTGGACAGTTCTGCCCAACAGGTAGATTGGATAAGAATGGAGAAAGAGGATTGTTCCCCTTATAATATAGGAGCGATCCTTCTTTCCCTGATAAAACTGAACAACATAATATATAAGAAGAATCCAATTATTCATATAATGAATAGAATGAAATGGGAATTTATTTTATCATTCCAACAATTACAACTAAAATATAATTTGAAAAGTAATCAATATTTTACTTCAACCCTAGATTTGTATAAAATCTAGGGTTATAAATCTAGGGTTGTATAACCCTAGATTTATATAAAACTTCAACCCTAGATTTATTGGAGGAAGGAATGAATAGAAAGGCAGAATCAAGCAATTTAATATCTTACTTATATAATATAATTCTAAATATAGAAACACCAACGACAGAGGCAATTAGAAGGGACTGGAAACAAGAGTTATTGATAAAAATTCCAAACGATAGATGGGGTAAAAATGTATTATATGTAAACAAATGCTCAATGAAAGTAAGACACAACCTAATTCAATTTAAAATTTTACATAGATTATATTATTCGAAAACTAGACGGAATAAAATATTATCAAATGTTTCCCCCATCTGTGACAAATGTCTAACTCAAAATGCCACTATAGCACATTCCTTTGTCTCTTGTACAAAACTGTATACATTTTGGAATGATATTTTTGGAATTTTTACAAAACTATTTAACACAAAATTGAACCCCAATACAGAATTGATTATCTTTGGATCAATGGAAGAGGGAAGTAAACTAACTATATTCCAAGAAGCTTTTCTTAATTACGGTCTAATAACAGCAAAAAAACTTATACTCAAATTTTGGAAAAACGCACCTACGCCAACATTCAAAATGTGGATTTCAAGTATGTCTGAAACGCTACATCTTGAAGAAATGAGATTCCTCCTACTAGGCAAAGTAGACCTATTCTTAAAGATTTGGTCTCCTTTTATCAACTTTTTACAAGCATATGGTGCAACATAACATAACCTTAGAAATTAAATGGTTTAGAACCGGATGACGGATGGGCAAAAATTATTATTTTTTTTAAATACAAGATAGGTAGATCTCTTCTAATCTTTCTTTTCTTTACTTTCTCCTTTTCTTTCAATCTTTTAACTTCTCATCTCTATCCTTTATTTCTTTTGCATTCTGGTTCTACTCACTTAACTATCTATTCCGACACTCTATTTCTTTTTTTTCTCACTGTTCTTTTATTATTAAATCAAAAGTATGAAGTTGTACAAGAATGGAAATATGTATGTATGTATGTATGTATGTATGTATGTATTAGGTACTCAAGTACCACACTATTGTACTTACTTCTAACAAAAATAAACCAAAAAAAAAAAGAAAAATGGCTGTACACAAGAGTTGATCGCCCCATTCATAGACTTCCATGAGGAAATGGAGTCAACTACTTTGTTGGGAATTAAACGTCATCTGAGTTAATGAAGCAAAGCTGCAACTGGGTATCACTCTGGCCCAAGAGCGGAACTCGCTATCAAAACATGGAGGGGACCGGGGGACAGGGGGGGGACAGGGAGGGACAGACAATTTTTGGCGGCCGCGTGTGCATGCGCACACTCACACACACATGCGCGAGGCTTCGGAGGCTCGATCCAGCGCTAAATGCAGCTCAATTCTGCCTGTCTCGCCGGGTTAACTACAGCCCTGACTAGACTGACGGGACACCAGCGCTGCTTCTCCGCGCTGCACATATTGAGCTGCCCATATTGCGCTGTCAGGGTGAAGAAGATTTCCCTCATCTCAGTCCTAAATGACCGACCCATTTATTCTTAAACTGTGACCCCTGGTTCTTGACTCCCCACCATCGGTAACATTTTTCCTGCATCTAGCCTGTCAATCCTTTAAGAATTGTATATGTTTCTATAAAATCCCCTGTCATCCTTCTAAATTCCAGTGAATACAAGCCCAGCCAACCCTTTCTTTCATCATATGGCATTCCCACCATCCCAGGAATGAACCTGGTGAACCTACACTGCAATCCCTCAATAGCAATAATGCCCTTCCTCAAATTAGAAGACCAAAATTGCACACAATACTCAAGATGCAGTCTCACCAGGGCCCTGTACAACTGCAGTAGGACCTCCTTGCTCCTAAACTCAAATCCTCTTGCAATGAAGGCCAATGAGTATTAGATTTCTTCACTGCCTGCTGTAGCTGCATGCTTACTTTCAGTGACTGATGTATAAGCACACCCAGGTCATGTTGCACCTCCCCTTTTCCTAATATGACACCATTCAGATAATAATCTGCCTTCCTGTTTTTGCCACCAAAGTGGATAACCTCACATTTATCCACATTATACTGCACCTGCCATCCAAGTTACCCTGCAGCCTCATAGCATCCTCCTCACATTTATTGTCACCCAGCTTTGTGTCATCTACAAACTCGGAAATGTCACATTTAATTCCCTTGTCTAAATCATTAATATATATTGTAAATAACTGGCATCCCAGCACCTCGCAGACCTGTTGATTCCTACTCTTTGCATCCTGTCTGCCAACCAGTTCTCTATCCATGTCAACACCCCACCCACAACACCATGTGCTCTAATTTTGCAAACGTATCTCTTGTGTGTTTTTGGAAGTCCAGATATACCACATCCACTGGCTCTCCCTTATACATTCTACTTGTTACATTCTCAAAAAATCCCAGATTAGTCAAGCATGATTTCCCCTTCATAATCCATGCTGACTGACTGATCCTGTCACTGCTTTCCAAATGCGCTGCTATAACATCTTTAATAATCGACAACAGCATCTTCCCCATAACGATGTAAAGCTAACTGGTTTATAATTCCCTGGTTTCTCTCACCCTCCTTTCTTAAAAAGTGGAGTTATATTGGCTACCCTCCAGTCCACAGGAACTGCTCCAGAGTCGAGAGAACATTGGAAAATTATCATCAATGCATCCACGATTTCTAGGGCCTCCTCTTTGAGAACTGCAGACCACCAGGCCCCGGGGATTTATCTGCCTTCAGTCCCAACAGTTTACCTAACTAATGTGGATTCCTTTCAGTTCCTCCCTCCCATGAAACCCTCGGTTCCCTAGTATTTCTGGGAGGTAGTTTGTGTCTTCCTTAGTGAAGACAGAACCAAAGTGCTTGTTTAACTGTTAAAGAAGGAACTGCAGATGCTGGAGAATCGAGGGTACACAAAAGGCTGGAGAAACTCAGCGGGTGCAGCAGCATCTAAGGAGCGAAGGAGATAGGTGACATTTTGGGTCGAGACCCTTCTTCAGACTGGTCAGGGATCAGGGAAACGAGGTTTTAATGCTTGTTTAGCTGTTCTGTCATTTCCTTCTTTCCCATTATAAATTCACCTGTCTCTGACTGTAAGGAACCTACATTTGTGTTCACTAATCTTTTCCTTTTTACATATCTCAAGAAGCTTTTACAGTCTGTTTTTATATTCCCCGCAAGCTTTCTTTCATGCTCTCTACCCCCCCCCCCCCCACCCCCCCCCTCTCCCCCTCCCCTCCCCTCCCCAATTAAGTTTGTTTGTTTATTGTCATATGTCCCTGATAGGACAATAAAATTTGTGCTTTGCAGCACAATAAAGTGAAAATAACAGATAATGGGTTATTAGTGCACCTGACATTCACTAAAACTCAACGAGCAGAATGGTTTGCTAAACCACCTAGAGCAAAAGTCAAGTCAAAAGAGTTTATTGTCATGTGTCCCTGACAGGACAATGAAATTATTTCTTTGCATAGCACAACAGAACATAGTTTCTTGCCTAGACCCCATTTTGGCTCCCCCCCTCCCCTGTTTTGCAACAGCTTTGAGTATCTTACATTCCCTCAGCAGGTTTGCACGCTCCCGTGCAGACTTCAATGGATGGGGGGGGGGGTGTGCAGCGCAGAGGCAGAAGGCCCCGGGACGCGGCGAGGTGCCGAGCAACCCAGCGGGCCTAGAGCAACAGCGCTCGACTCACCGTGACCGATGAGGGAACTCCAGCGGCGGCCCAGAATGAAAACCGAACAGGTTCCCAGCAGGCATCCGCCGAGAACTAAGAAGGTACACCAGCGGGGGCGCGGCGGCGCGGCGGCCAAGAACGAAACAAAACACCTCCCGCAAAGGGGGCCACCCACCGGAACAGACAGGGAAGTATGGCATACGCTGCCGAGAACAAAGCAGGGCCCCAGCAGGCGGCTGCCGAACTGAGAGGGACCTGGAAGACTGCAAGGGAGCGGGCATAGTTGCAGAGGGAGGGCATGTAAATAGTCAAAGTTTGTTGCAAGACAAGGATGGGGTCCTCAAAGCAGCAAACCACTTTTGTCTATGGTTTTAGCAAACAATTTCTCGTGCTCCTTGAATTAGTGGAGATCATGTGCAAGATGTTCCTGATTCTCGCCGCTGCAAGAAGAAAAGACTTATAGTTATAATGTTTGAAACTTGTCTCCACCTTAACCTTCCGCATCACAATGAGAGGTCGTCCAGTCAGGTAGTTATTGTCATGTCCCTGATAGGCAATGACAGTCTTGCTTTGCTTTCAGCAGCCAGGGCATGGCAACTTATTTATATAGTCAAATTTCATTACACGAGGCAGACTCAAAGTGCTTCACATTTAAAAAACATATCAACAATAAAATGAATAAATAATTAAAATAAAAATAAAATAAGAAGAATTAAAAGAAATAATAAGCAAAGTTAATGCATTATAGAAACGTGCAAAAGTTAAAAGTCGCATGTGTTAGTGAGAGATTAGCTGAAAGCTAAAGAAAACATAAAAATTTTCTAGTTTTGTTTTAAAAGTGTCAAAGTTGGGCAAAAAGTCCTTAAATCTTCAGGAGTTTATTCCAGCTATTTGATGCATAGTAACTAATCTCCCACACTCTCTTTCCACCCATTTTTGTATTTTACTCTGGGTATAACTAACAGATTGGTCTCTGAAGATCATAGCGGTTCTAGAAGACCTATATAGTGGAAGCATTCAGTGAGGATATATCTTTGGCCCTAAACCATGCAGTGATTTATAGGTGAAGCAGCAAGATTTTAAAATCAATTCTCTGACATACAGAGAGCCAAATGGTAAGGATTTAAGAATTGGTGTAATGTGATTCAATTCATTTTTGTCTTGTAATGAAGAAACATACTAGCAACAGCATTCTGAACATTAGCTGTAGCTGCCTGAACATTTTTTTTTCGAAGACCCTGCAAGAGCCGTTTACAATACGCCTAGCCTACGATAATAAAGGCATGTACACTTTTTTCTAAGTCTTGAGCTGACATGAAGTCCTCTTAGTCTTCCTACCGTTTATGAGTGATAGTAGGCCGATTTGATACTGATTTAATGTGACTATCGAAATGAAAATTTTCTGAAACCATAATTACGCCTGAGATTTCTGATGCTGTGTTTGAGGTTTTCAGGGACACAGTGTGAAAGTTTTGGATTACTATTAAGCCTTTTTTTTTTGCGCCAAAAACCATTATCTCCGTATTGCTCCCTATTTAGTTAAAAATGAGACAAATTTTGGCACATCCACTTGACCTTGCTCAATGCACGGTCACAGCAACCTATGGCGAAAGGTCTAATTTGGTGAAAGCGCTACATAGAGTTTGAGTGTTATAGCAGTGGTAGTCAATAGTTATTAAGTTCGCATTTTGCCCTAGTGGGAGCAGAGCATGTAGATGTTGAATAAAGAGGGCCCTAAGACGAATCCTTGTGGGACTTGTTGTTGGTTTTCTGATACAAAGTCGCGAATGGAAACCCAATAGTTCCTATCTTGTAGATATGACCAGAAACCAACTTGAAACTTGGCCTGAAAGCCCCAACCATTTTTCCCCCAACCTGTCCAAAAGTATTGAGTGATCACCGAGGTGTCGCGAATGCACGCACTGAGATCTTAATAACATTAATAGTTGAAATTTAAAACCAGAGTCTTTGTTTAAGAAACGGATATCTTTACAACATTAATTAGGGCCTGATCTCGGTGCTATGATGGGGATCGAAATACTGACTGGACAATTGGTCATAAGCCCAGATGAACCAGAAGTGATTGTTTCGGGAGGGACAACTTTCCAAATTATTTTACTAGAAATGTAGGTTTGATATAGGTCTTATAGTTGTTGAATAATAATAAGCGTTCTATGCACCGCTTTTTATAAGGGGTTTAATAACTGCAGTTTTCAAGGCTTTGGGAAATTGCCTGATTGAAGGACTGTTAATAATTTGTCAGTATGTCTAACTGCAGTCATCCAAAAACATTCTTAAAAAAAAAGTTGGTGGGTAAGCATGAAGGCATAAACATGTGGATGCCTTAGTTGTGTCACAACCGTTTCCACAAGAGTTTTAGAGTCTATGACATAAAGCTGTCCATACATTTGTTGTGCCCATTACTTTTTGTCTAACAGGGTGGTGATCCAACATTTTTGTCTAAGCGGGAAGACGCCTTCAATTTTAACATATAAAAAAATGCAAACTCATTAACATTTCGCGTGAATGGAGTTCAGGTGGTTATTTTGTGTTTTGGGGGGTTTGGTCAGTCTGTCACAGTTTGCAAATAAGTCTTTGCTTATTAGTTTTGTTGTTAATGATATTGGAGAAAAATTTTCTCTAGCATTTTTTTAAGTCTAAATTGTAGGCACTGAGGCTTTTCTTTATAATTCATTGAATAGAATTTTGGTTTTCCGCCAGATCGTTCAGCTATTCCGCATTATCGTCTTTTCTAAGCAGTTTCCAAAAGCAGCTTTTCTCCCAGGTGCCTTTCTTACCAGAAATCGTTTTTTAAACTGTAACAGTGCAAAGACATCTATAACATTCATAATTTTGCGAATTAAAGTTACTACCAGATCACATCAGCAGACAATTGAGTTTAGAGGAGTAGTAACAAATGAGATGGCATTCTTTAAACAGTAACATTAGAATGTTCATTTAAAAACCGTTTTGACAGTATTTTATTATCTGTATAGTTGGGAATAAATAAGAGGCGCGACAAAATAGACACCAGCGCGGACACCCACAGCCTCAGAAACTAAAAACACAAATCAAAAAACATAGCGATGCTCACGACCCAACTTTATGTCTGATACAATCGACAAAAGTTCCAGGGTGCATTGCCCCTATACAACGAGTAAGAGCCTCTTTCATACCATATGATTAGAACACTAGTATCCTCTCTTCTGCGAGCATTCATACCTCAATCCGCAGTAATGAAAAAATTAAAATCACCAGTTATAAACTAAGACAGTACCAAAGTCAGTGAAGATGCTAGACAATAATTCTGTAAAGTCAATCGAAAAAGTTTGCATGATATTTAGTGTCCTGTAAATACTTAATGAGAACTCTGGGGAAAATTTCAATACAGTCACAAAGGAATTCGAATGATGGCGAAATCACCCAAGTGACATCTGTTACCCCTGAAATACCATTTTTAAATATAGAGCAACCCCTCCACCGTCTTTATTAACAGATCTACATACATCTAAAAAAATTATAGTTGGAGGAGCTGGGTCTCGATAAAAAGTTGCTACTGATATATTAGTGTTCCAGCCATGTCTTCATGTTAAAAACTAAAATCCAGCATAGTAGCTGTGTAAGAACATAATTACTAAAACAATGCGATTTGTTTATTAAAATCCCAACATTAAGCAGGGACCCATCCTGAGATGTATAATGATAGCTTTGTGTTTTTTGCAGGGGTGATTAGTTATAATTTGTTAGGTTAGCAGTGTGTCGTAAGTTTTCCCTTTGTTACCTCTGTCTTAGTACGTACACAACAGAATGCAGAAGGTGCCATAACTTTGACGTAGTGACCTTGGATTCAGCTGATTATGCAGAACTCCTTCGTACTTGATCTACGCTGAACCTTACTTTCGCCAGTAATATTCAAACGGCATCAATACAAGGGGTGGGGGGGGGGGGTGGGGGGGGGGGGGGGGGGGGGCGGGGGGGGGGGTGGCGGAGGGGGGCTAGGCGGCCGCCTCACGCTTGGTTTTTTATCTCCTGGGCCCGTGATCTGTGAAGTACTTGAAAGTTAGGCTTGTGGCTAGGCATCATAGACACAGATGCAAGTTATAAACACCTTTTTTCCTGTTTCTTCAATTCTGTTATTCAATTCAATAATGGAGAGACGTGGAGCTGGAGTTGTTGTGGATATGGGAGAGATTAGAAGGTTTGATGCGAATGTTTTCGAGGTAGATATGTTGGGAGGGGCTTTGCCATCGCTTCTCTACCTGTGGTCTGACCTGCGCCATGTTGTCACCGTGGCAGAGTAATTTGTGGGAAAGCGAGAAAGAGAGATTTTGTCCCTTAACAGTCTTGAGCCGAACCTGTTGGGTGCAGACCTCTAGCTTGAAAAAGATATTATTGGCCCAAAAACAAGTTAAAGTTGTCAATAAAGCTTTCTTCCCTTTCCTTGCAGACTCATGTAATGCCATGTATACAGTGCAAGTAGCCGACTGAATATGTTGATTCCCTGTCAACTGCTGGTATGTCACCACTATGAATGACTTATAAAGTCTAATTTGTCCAGTGTATCTAATCGTTCAGTGAAATCCCTCTTTAAAATTCTGAACTGTTCTTTCGAATATCATTAAATCCTGGCACAATACCTTGGTATTTTTGGGTTTTCCCATTATAATTTTGCTAGTTCTTCTGTTGACATCACTAACCGTCACATCGGAACGCCATACATGTTTTAATCTTCTTACCGTTTATATCCTTTATCCTGAACATCGCTATCTTCCTTAAAAACAACAATCTAGCGTTTCGCGTCTGATGTTCTACCAATTCCGCTTCTCCTCTTTGTTACTGCCCTTGTTGTCTCTTAGTCTGCACCGTCAGTCCCGACGCACCCGGGCTTAGGTTCCGGTGCGGAACACACCCAAGCGCAGTCTCGCCTCCCTGGCTGAGACGCGATCATGAGATCCGTCTCTGTCCGCGCCGTCTTGTTGCGTGGTGCGGGGGGGGGTGGCTATGGGGTAGTGGGGATGAGCGGGGGGGGGGGGGCACTGCGCATTTGTTTTCGTCGGGTGAGACTAGTCAAAGGTCTTTGACCAGGGGCGATAACGGGCCTTCCATGCGAGTATAGAACTCTTCCTCTACCTGCGTTTTCCTCTCGATTGCTTGCAGACGCATCAATCCTCGACACAGACACGTGTTTGTCGTTCGTGGACTCTCGTATAGGCAGGAACCGGTTTTCAGCGGCTGAGTTATCTAGGGGATGGGCTAAACCCGCTACTACATCTCTTTTACTTGGGTAGCCTATCAATTGGCGTTCAAGTGAACTTGTTGATTCCTTTGTTTTCCATTTGGGCATTAGCACCGACTTGGTGCCAGTAAGGCAGCTGGAAATGACTCCTCTCTGTCCATTTTTGGAAGGATATAATGACCTTTCATCATTACATTAGTTTTATGTTTGTTGGAGCTAGCTCACTAACTAGCCCATCGACACTGTTCTTCTGGAGACGTGTTCGTGGTCCGTCTCTGTCGATGACTCTTGTAGTTATTTTTTTGCCCTTTGCAATTTTTTCTAATGCTGCTATCCTCGATATCAAATATATCCCTTTCCTACGCAATTTGGTGAGTCTGTGCATTTCCCATCTCCAGTGCCGTTCTGTAACGACTGCGTGTCACCCTCCAGTCTCCGTCCACCTCATCCACCCAAGCTGCTTATTGTTTGCACGGGGGATACTGGACTTGGCCAAGTTTTTCCACCTCAGAGTCGCTGGAGATCTTCTTCCGGGAACAAGGTTTGAGCACTCCGCTGCCTTTGCGGCTGCAGCCCTCGCCGCCGAACACCAGCTCCACCAGCCGCCGCTCGTCCTCCTCGCCGTGCCCCTCCTGCCAGCCGCTGCAAGTTGCGGCTCCGCTGCTCGCCCCCGCTTGGTGCGGGAGTGGGGCCGGGCGGGAGCGGGGCGCTGTGCCGGGCTTGTCCGCCTGCCGGCCCGGGTTGGGGCTGGGGCTGTTGTGGTGGTGGTGGTCGCAGGCTACCGGTCCCGCGGGGCCGGGGCTTGGAGCCGCTGGCCTGGGGCCGAGCTGCTGCTACCGTCCGCGGGGCCTACGGTACCCTCAGGCAGTACCGGAATGGCAGCATCAAGCACGCGTTACCCGGTCACATCTCCAGGACCCTCCATATAATAAAACAACAGAACATAGTCTTAGGCCTTGACTCAAAAACAGATCAGTGTGTCCAAATACCATTAAATAGTATATATACAACATGAATAAAATAACCTGATAAAGTGCAAATAACAGATAATAGGGATATTAATGTTCAGAGTTTTGCCCGAGCCCAGTTTAACAGCCATTAGGGCTGTGGGGAATACTATTTCCTTAAGCTGGTCTTGCAGTCTTCAGCTCCTGTACCTTTCTACATAGATAGCAGGGAGATGGTGTGGGACCAGGATGGTTGTGGTCCTTGATGATGCTGCCAGCTTTTTTGAGGCAGCAACTGCGGTAATTCCCTCGATGGAAGGAAGGTCAGAGCCGATGAATTGACTGGCATGTTTACTACTTTTTTGTTGGCTTTTCCTCCCAGGGCGTTAAAGTTGCTGACCACAAGCAAAGATGCAACCGTTCAAGCAAGCTCTTCTACTAGTGCACCCTGTAGAAAGTTAGAGAGAGTCCTCCTTGACAGAACCGACTTCTCCGTAATCTTCTCATAGAAGTAAAGGCCCTGGTTTGAGCTTTCTTAATAATTGCATCGTGTTCTCGACCAGGAAAGATCTTTAGAGATGTGCACGTCCAGTAAATTGAAGCTCTTAACCTCTTTCAACCATCGACCCTTATATAAACGGGACTGTGGGTCCCCATCCTACTGCCTTCCAAAGACCACAATCCATTTCCTTGTTTTGCTGGTGTTTGAGGGCAGGTTATTGTGCTGGCACCATATGTACAGTCGCTCGAATCTCTCTTCTGTCTCCGACTCATCCCCATCAGAGAGAGATAGTATTCCCCCCACACAGTGGTGGGTCGTCAGCGTACCTGATGATGGAGTTCGGCACTGTGACCGGCGATACGCACAGTCATGATGTAAAGAGAATTATACCCCTTTGTCCTCCTCTGGTTGAGGTTCTACATTTCCGTCCTCCGTTTGCATGCCTTCCTGGGTGGGTGGCAGCATGTATTACAGGGGAAAAAAAACGATGGGACTGAGACAATGCTGGACGTTGGATATGATCAGAAGTAGTTTCTCCAGCCAACAAACACATCCAGCCCAGTTACGTGGTTTGTCTGCTAACAAAAATAGGGCTAATTTATTCCTGCCTAATTATCATTCAACAAACTCCACTCTGAATTTGCAGCAATGTGATTGAATGCTGTTGTCCAATTCTATCAGCAACAACTCTTTTACCAGTCATGCCAAAACTATCCTCCCTTTGACCAGAGTGAAGGGGGGGTCACATGCAAACTGGAGGGAACAGATCCTCCTATTCCACGTGGTTAAGCTTACAATCCAACAGTATTAGCACTAATTTTTTTGCAATTTTTAGATTAACACTATATAACCCCCTCCCTTTCCTTTTGTTTCTTATTTTTTCCTTTTTTTTTTTTTTTTTTTTTTTCGTTGTTTAATTTTGTTTACCTTTTGCTATGCTGTGCCCCCTCCTCCTCCCATCCCCTGTACATAACCACTACCACTCCCCCTGCCCCCTTCCACCTATATCCCCCTCTTTGGCTTTGTATTTCAGTCCCCTCTTCTCTCATCTACAGCCCTTTTGTATCCTTTTTGTCTTCCCTTTGTCACCCCTTTGTCTTCTTTTCAACTCCAGCCTTTGTCCAACACAATCTGACAAATATTAAAAAAACTGGTTCACACGGCATCCACCCAACTCTTGCAAGTTTTGTCCTTCCCCCACCTCTCATTCCACTTTCTCTCCACCTACCACAATCAGTCTGAAGAAGGATTCCGACTCAGTAGCTTTTAAGTCTAAAGACCTGAACATCGTCGAACTCCATGTCTCCACAGATGCTGCCTGACATGAGTTGCTCCCGCACTTTGGTGCACATTGCAATAATCAGCATTTGAATCTGAGTAGCCGAAGAAGGGTCTCAACACCGAAACGACACACACCCTTTTCTCCAGAGAATTGCTGTCAGACCCCCTGAGTTTAACTCCAGCATTTTGTGTTCTATCTCCAGTATCTGCAGTTCCACTGCAGTCACCCTCCACCACCTATTCACCGTTGACTATTTTGTGTTTTGCACATTGTATCTTTTGTTTTTTTTGTTGTTGGTTAGTTTTTGCGGGCGGACACGGTGGCGCAGCAGTAAGTTCTGCTTACAGCGCTTGCAAAGCAGCCGTGACCCAGGTTTGACCCCGACTATGGGTGCTGTCTACACAAAGTTTTACTTCTCTCTGACCTTGACCACGTATGGGATTTTTCTTCTCCTCCCACGACTCCAAAGATAACAGGTTGTAGGTTAATTGGCCTTGGTAAATGTAAAATTGTCTCCTACTGAGTGTAGGATAGTGTTTTTATGTGTGGGGGGATCGCAGGTCCAACGTGGACGGACAGTTGGGCCAGAGGGAGGGCCTGATTCCACCCTGTTATCTTCAAAACTAAACCTAAATTAAAGCTAGAATCGCAGGCCTTCAGATGTCATTGCACTCATGGACTTGTCCTGCCCCCACCTCTGTCTGGGAAACATCTTAGAAGTTTACTGGCACAGATATTTCCTCGTCCCAACCTGTCACACACAGTTCCTCTTTACCAACCCTTTCTCCCACCCATGTTACAAACACTAATGAAGAAACCGAGAAAATAGGGATCTATTAGGCTTGTTTTTTAGCAGTCTCTTTAAGTTCTTGCTTCTTTCTGATGGGATAGTAACTGCTATCGCTTGACTAATTGAATAATATTGGCCATGTGAAAGAATTTCCCCGTGGATCGTTTTTTTAAAATCTGACATTCCAGTGACAGAAGATTAAAAGCCTGCTAAGAATTGCTATAATGATGAAGAGGCTTTATTTCTGTAATAAATTGGTGAGAACAGATCATTTTTCCTTACAATGCTCATTCTTGTCAAAGGCCCAATTATGTCATCCCATCTTACTGGCATTATATTTTTATCTTTAAAACCAAGGTGAAAATAGTTACACGTAGGTTCTTTGCACTGAGCATTAATGTAATCTTTAATCTTTGGCTGTCCAGCTTTAAAAACAAAATGTGTGTTAATTGACCCACAAGGCCAGCATAACTGAAATTCTAAATGTCTCTGTTTTGTCTGCCATTGTTTAAACTTTCACAACATGTTCCTGAGATCCAAAGAGTGAGTTGGATGTGGCCCTTGTGGCTAAGGGATCAGGGGTATGGAGAGAAGGCAGGTACGGGATACTGAGTTGGATGATCAGCCATGATCATATTGAATGGCGGTGCAGGCTCGAAGGGCTGAATGGCCTACTCCTGCACCTAATTTCTATGTTTCTATCCAAATAAGAGAGTGAACAGACCTCAAATCGAAGCCACATATGGTTTGACATAAGGATATGGA
Organism: Okamejei kenojei; assembly: GCA_035221665.1. Taxonomy (NCBI): domain Eukaryota; kingdom Metazoa; phylum Chordata; class Chondrichthyes; order Rajiformes; family Rajidae; genus Okamejei; species Okamejei kenojei. Next base: position 33,116,218 of record CM069154.1, read on the forward strand.
CGATCAATTGATCACCCCTTTCTGTGTATTCCTTAATGGTTCTGTTGTAGTTTAGTTTAGAAATACAGTGCGGAAACAGGCCCTTTGGCCCACCGAGTCCATGTTGACCAGTGATCCCCACATACTAACACTATCCTACACACACCAGGGACAATTTACAATTTCAGCAGGCCGATTAGCCTGCAAACCTGTACGTTGTTTGAGTGTGGGAGGAGACAGAACACCTGGAGAAAAACCAGGCAGGTCACAGGGAGAACGTATGTACTCCGTACAGACAGCACCCATACCTGGGTCTCTGGCAACTATACCACTGCGCCACTGTGCTGCTTGAATTATATGGGGGGGGGGGGAGCACATAATTGGGATCAGATTGGCCATGAAAAGAGAAAATGAGAGAGAGTAAATCAAAGGGAATGGAGCTGAGGTCAGCTCTTAACCATCAACAAGCATCAACCCTGTGCAAAATGCACGAGAAGCAGCGCAATGGGAATAAAAATGTTTCCTGTTTGATGAGTATCGGGTTAAGAACAAGAATGTATGTATCATTCACTCAGCAACCTCGAGTGATGTGATTGTACAAGCCAGGCCTAGTGAAATGTTCACAAAAACTGGAATAAAAAACAAAATCAGTTTTTGGTGTGTTTTGTTAATTCATAAACGTCTAATGGTCGTCATTATCTTGCTAATGCAGGATGAGGTGTAGAACACCATCTATCATTTACTAATCTTAGTACCTAGAGAAAGTGCACTCTTACATTATCTTTTTGACCTTCCGAAGCAGGCAAGCAGTATTAATCTCCATTAATTTAGTTTCTAATGACTATGTGAGGGTTTTTATAGAAGACAAATGGTCTGAATGTCACATACTGCTGGATATCCTGACTTTGAGGTGAGGATTCTTTCTGTATAATAATGTGATACCATATTAATGCCTCTGCAGATTTTGTTATCATCCGGATGTATTTAGGTAACACAGCAGCTTTTCTCCAGTGTGTGGTTACAAACGGTTTCCAGACCATTAGTGAGAATTAGATAAAATTAAAAGTGCGTTACCTCCTGAATAGATTAAAGAATTTTAATCTCCTCATCTTTTTGCATTTCAGCATTTCAGGGGCAGCATGTTGGTCATTCAATGACTTTGTTTCTTAAAAGAGATAAAGCTGTCTGCTGAGTACCACAGGGGCAGTTAGATTTGTTCATTTAAAGCTGAGGCTGGGAGGTTCAAAGGTTCAAAAGTCATCTTATCGTCACATGTTTCAATTAAGATACAGTGAAACTCGAATTAGATGAACAACTGCATTTCCAACTATCGACTACATTGAAAATGTGTCCCGAATTAGTGGAATGAGATTCAGACCAATACCCCTTGATGTTGTAATGCCAAGTAGCTTTGCCTGTAATTTGGGTGCTAAAATGCTCATTGTTTATTCCAATATTGCAAACTGGAAGAACTGCACACTTCCACTTACAGTGTTTAATTGAGTTTAGTTTAGAGATACAGCACAGAAACAGGACCCTTTGGCCCACACAAGTCCGCGCCAACCAATGATCACCCCTACACTAGCAGTAATCTCCACACTGGGGACAATTTACAGAAGCCAATTAACCTTCAAACCTGGAAGTCTTTGGAATGTGGAAGGAAACCAGATTTGCAGGAGAAAACCCACATGGTCACAGGGAGAACGTACAAACTCTGCACAGACAGCACTCATAGTCAGGATCAAACCCGGGTCTCTGGCGCTGTAAGGCAACAACTCTACCGCTGCGCCACCGTGCTGCCCTATCGATGCAGAGGGATCTTTTGGTGCCAGGAGCAAGGCCAGGCTATGAAAATAACAACGTTCTTGGATGAAGGGTAGGATCAGTTTCTATTTTACTCTCCCTCTTCAAATAATTCAAAATAGGCCCATGTCGTCATTTGCAAAGAAGGATCTCATGCCAGTGATACATGCATGCAGTGCTTAAATTGGACACAAGGAACTGCAGAAGCAGGTTTACAGAAAATGACACAGAGTGCTGCGTAATGCAGCAGGTCTAGAAGACATGAATAGGCGACAGTTTGGGTCAGGACGCTTCTACAGACTAATTGTAATGGGGGTGGGATGGGGAGTTGAGGAAACAGGTGGGAGCAGGACAGGTAGGTAAAGGCCAGGTAAATGACAGGTGGATACCCATGGGGGTTTATTGGTAGATGGGTGAACTATCGCCAGACGTGAAAAGAAGACAAAATGCTGAAAAATAAGAAGAGGAGTAAATTGTGAAGCCAGAAGAAAGGATATAGGTGGAAGGGGGCAGGGAAAAGGGGGCAGGACAGTGGGAGAAAGTAAAGAGTGGTTAGGTTAGTAGCTAAGTTAGTAGATGCATGGCAGATGTAGTTTAATGTGGATAAATGTGAGGTTATCCACTTTGGTCGTAAAAACAGGAAAGCAGATTATTATCTGAATGGTGTCAAGTTGGGACAAGTACAACGGGATCTGGGGTCCTTGTTCATCAGCAACTGAAAGTAAGCAGGCAGTGAAGAAAGCGAATGGCATGTTGGCTTTCATAACAAGAGGAGTCGAGTATAGGAGCAAAGAATTCCTTCTGCAGTTGTACAGGGCCCTAGTGAGACCACACCTGGAGTATTCTGTGCAGTTTTGGTCTCCAAATTTGAGGAAGGACATTCTTGCTATGGTGGGAGTGCAGCGTAGTTTCACGAGGTTAATTCCCGGGATGGCGGGACTGTCATATGTTGATAGAATGGAGCAGCTGGGCTTGTATACTCTGGAATTTAGAAGGATGAGAGGGGATCTTATTGAAACATATAAGATTATTAAGGGTTTGGACAAGCAAGAGGCAGGAAACATGTTCCCGATGTTGGGGGAGTCCAGACTAGGGGCCACAGATTAAGAATAATGAGTAAGCTATTTAGAACGGAGGTGAGGAAAAACCTTTTCACACAGGGGGTGTGAATCTGTGGAATTCTCTGCCTCAGATGGCAGTGGAGCCATCTCTGGATTCTTTCAAGATAGTTGGATAGAGCTCTTAAAGATAGCGGATTCAGGGGATATGGGGAGAAGGCAGGAATGGGGTACTGATTGTGAATGATCAGCCATGATCACAGTGAATGGTGGTGCTGGCTCGAAGGGCTGAATGGCCTACTCCTGCACCTATTGTCTATTGTCTATAATTTCTCTATTTAGACTGCTGGGTATATTTTATTCCTTGTATCATTTCCTCTAAGCAGAGCAAAGCATTGAATCATCGGCTTTTGTTCTGAGCTCTTCAAACTTCAGCAAACACACTACACAAAACCCTTCCGCTGATTCCAAGTGGAATTAATGGCTCAAAAATTGACTGAAATTTTAAAGTAAATTAACTTTTTAAATTGATCTATTTTACTAAGAAATAAAATGTCGCAGTTTATGTCGGGGAGATATAGGCGGAGATGCAATTTGAGGAGCGGCACAGAGGCAAGGGGTCAGAGTGAGACGAGGGAGGTTTTAAGATGCTTTTGGATGGGCACGTGGATATGGAGAATACGGAGGGATAGGGATCATGTGCAGGCAGGTGAGTTAATTTGATGTGTAGGAAAGAACTGCAGGTGCTGGTTTAATTCGAAGATAGACACAAATTGCTGGAGTAACTCAGAGGAACAGGCAGCATCTCAGGAGAGAAGGAATGGGTGGTATTTCGGGTCGAGACCCTTCTTCAGACTGATCTCGACCCGAAACGTCACCAATTCCTTCTCTCCAGAGATGCTGCGTTACTCCGCTGAGTTACTCTAGCATTTCGATTTAACCGGCATCTGCAGTTCCTTTCTACACATGAGACACCTTGAACTGCTTTGGTCCTTCTGGCGAAGATACCCCCAACACAAATAGGAAGCACCTTGGGGGGGAAACCTGCAGATCATGTTCCCGTGTCTCTTGTGTAGATATACAGAAATGCAGTGAATTTTCGAGAGATGCTGCCTGTCCCGCTGAGTTACTCCAGCATTTGGTGCCTATCTTTTTTGTTTATTTGATCTTGGCACCATGCTCGTCACAGACTTTGTGGGCTGAAGGACCTGTGCTGCACTGTTCTATGCTCTATGATGTGTTGGTATAAGGAAGAGCACAGAACGGTATAAAAAACATATACCATGGGAGCTGGTGAAGATTTGCCAATCACACATTCACTCACTGCATGCAGTCAGTATTCCTTGGTAGAACCTTTCCCTGCCATCCCTTGATAGTGAAAACCTTTGATTCAAAAGGAAAGATGAAAAGGCAAATAAAGATGCAAAAAAAGCAGAGTGAAAGTTTTAAAAAAAGAACAGGAGCATAAGTAGAAACATCTTGTGTCAGCAAAATTAAAATGTGTAGATGCTATTTATGGTTCCCTTCAAGCGAAATTACTCCTTCATGTTATACCTGTTTCAGCCTCAATAGCGTCTACTAGGGACAATGTAAAAAATGTCCCTAGTGTGTGTAGGCTAGTGTTAATGTGCAGGGATTGCTGGTCGGCGGGGACCCGGTGGGTCCAAGGGCCTGTTTCCGCGCTGTATCTCTAAACTAAGAGACAACCTTTTTCCTCGGATCCTTGTGGTCCGGAGTGCCTTTCCATCAACTGTTTACTCTGGCTTCTGTGCAACAACTTTCACTAAATTTCTTATTATCCCTTTGCAGTACATTCATACCCCTCCCAATCTGAGAGATTTCTGAATTTGCATGAACCCTTTCAATTTTATTTGAGTTAAATGGGTTAATGCTTCTGGGGTTAATGGTCGTCAGATTAATCTCCAAACAAATCTGTTTTGAGTAATTTGAAGCGCAATCTGAATGGCAAACTTCCCCCTAAAGACTGAGAATATTACAACTGTTTCAAACACATCAGAACTGAATTACAGTAAGTATAAATAGCACAATATAGTTGGAAACCTTTTGACATTTCTTTATACTTCATAACAGTTAATTATTCTACATGTAATCATTAATGCTAGTGGGAGCAAGCTTCCAGTCTATTACATCAGCTTAACCAGGCTGTGCTAAAATTAGTACTAAATGCCTTGGAGGGATCAGATGGAGTTTAAAATGCTGCCCATTTTAATTGTAACAATTTAACCGCTGTTTTGATTCTTGGTATTTGACACAATTGTCTCATTTTCACATGCAATTAAACCATACAGCGGTATGAACATTGGCTTCTCTAACTTCAAGTAACCTTTGCTTTCCCCCTCTCTCCATCCCTCCCCCTTCCCAGTTCTCCATCTAGTCTGACTGTCTCGGAGTACATTTAATCTCTGTTTGCTTTGTTGTTACCTTCTCCCTGCTAACAATGATCCATTCTACATTTTCCTTGATCCCGATCCCCTTTGTCCTGTTTTCACACCTTACACTTTGTTATCTATGGATCACCTAACATCAGTCTGAAGAAGGGTCTTGATTTGAAATGTCACCCATTCCTCCCCTCCAGAGATGCTGCCTTACATTGTACATGCTGATTTTTATTTCCCTAAACGTTACACTAATTTAGTATTTCAAAAATAATTTTACTATTTGCTTTTTCTTTGCAAGTAATATGTTTGTAAATTGTTTTATTTTTAAACTGTTAATATCTAGCTCAATTTCAACTGTTCCATCGTTTTTACTGGTAATGCTCAATTTGTCTAATTTAAAAAAAAACTATTCAGTTGCTTGAGATGTAACATGAATATAATATAGATATCAACTAATTACTTCAGAGTTCATTGTTGATCTAAATTTTATGTCGTCTTATCAAGAGATGATTACAGTGAATGTTGAAATTAATATTGCAGTTAGGAATTTATTCAACGATAACAGTGGTAAATGTGTAGCTGTAGTAAAGGATACTGTACCTGTGGTAAATATCGCTAAACTGATACTGAATTAGAACTGAAACATTTACTTCAGATGAGAAATGAAGGACTTTCTCAGCAAAGTCAGCAAAATACAATCAAAAAGTAACTGAAGGTATTCAAAATAACAGGTGCAGAGACAGCAGACTGGTGCAGCAGGTAGTGCTGCTGTCTTACAGCGCCAGAGGCTGGGGTTCGATCCTGACCTCGGATGCTGACTGTGTGGAGTTTGCATGTTCTCTCTGTGACTGCATGGGTTTCCTCAGGGTGCTCCAGTTTCCCCCCCCACAACCCAAAGACATGGCGGTTTATAGGTTAATTGGCCTCTTTAAAAGTGCCCCTCATGTGCAGGGAGTGGATGAGCAAGTGGGATAACATAGAGCTAGTGTGAATGGGTGATCGATGGTTGACGTGGACATGGTGGGCCGAAGGGCCTGTTTCCATGCTGAATCTCTAAAAAGATGGGTCACAAACACCTTCCATACAGTTACGTGAATTACATCCCCTCATGGTAACATTAATTACTTTTATGAAGCCCAGAAACCGAAGAGAGAACAACTTAGAACGTGTTATTGGCCAAGAGATTGTAGTCCAATTTACTTTGCGGTCTAGCGCATGAAGTCAAGGTCTGTTCCACACAGGACTGAAGGGAGGGAGAGAGAGAGAGAGAGAGGCTGTGTCTCATAGGCATGGATAAGGACTTGGGGCCTTGATGAGGGTTAGAGATCAGTAGTATGACTGGGTTGCATTGTAGAGAGTTGTGAAGTGCCGATTATGTTTCTTGATGTACGTTTGATGTAGAAATCTAAAAACATAGAAAAATACACTACTGGAATAGGGCCTTCAGTCCATAACGTATTTGCTGAACATAATGCCATAATGCTGAACTAATCTCCTCCACCTGCGTGTGGTCCATATCCCTCCATCTCTTCATATTATAGGACATAGAGCATGGGACAGTACAGCACGGCAACAGGCCCTTTGGCCCACAATGCCTGTGCTGAACATGATGCCAAACCCAACTCGTATCTGCCTGCATATAATCCATAACCCTCCATTGCCTCCATATCCATGTACCTATCTAAAAGCCCCTTAAACACAGCTATCTTGTTAATTGTAACTCGTGCCTCATGTTCTAACACTTCCACCATCACCCCAAGCAGCATGTTCCAGGCACTCAACACTTTGTGTTTTTATTGGCCTGGCTGTGACCCCTGATCATTTAATCCTAAATCCTTTCAATCCCTGTTAAGTAAGTGCAGCCCAGATTATCACAGAAACCAACCCCCCTTCCATTGACTCAGTTTATACCTCACGCTGCCTCAGCAAGGCCACCAGCATAATCAAGGAGAAGGCTCACCCTGTTCAGTCCCTCTTCTCCCCTCTCCCAACAGGCAAGTGGTACAGAAATGTAAAAACGCACAACTTCAGATTCAGGGACAATTTCTTCCCAGCCGTTATCAGGGAACTGAAGCATTCTATCGACAGCTAGCAAGTGGTCCTGTGCTACCATCTACCTCACTGGAGAACCTCGCACTATCTTTAATTGGACTTTACTGGATTTTATCTTGCATACAACATTATTCCCATTATCATGTATCTGTACACTGTGGATGGCTCTATTGTAATCACATATAGTCTTTCTGCTGACAGGTCAGCACACAACAAAATCGTTTCACTGTACTTCAGTACACGTGACAATAAACTAAATGGAACCAAGTCCAAATTCCTCCATTATCTCCTCTTATTAGGGGCGTCATATTACTTGTCCAACGAAGTGCCTGGTCAAAATTTGCAGAGTGAGATGAAATGGTTGTTGTCACCTTTGACTTTGTGGCAACTTCATTATCAATTGCTTTATATTAAAATAACCTACTCTGGTTACATTTGCTTATCAATCTGCTTTATATTAAAATAACCTCGAGCCACAGTTGTCTTCTAATTGAGTAAACTAATGTTTCAGCTAATGATATGTATGAGGTTTGTGGGTTAGGGGGGTAGTTCAAATCTAGAACTGCCATAACTCAAGTAAGCTAGATGAGCTTGCAAGGCTGACAGGACTGGATGTCTTAACTTGTGGGCTTCTGGCTGAGTGTGGCTCCCTGCTGCTTCACTACAAGCTCGCCCCGAAGCACTGTTCACATCTGGTTACATTAATTAATGTTGTTGCACATAATAGCATTTGAGGAAACAATGCCCAACATTTATTCCTTTGCAACAATAATAATTGATGTACAAAGTCCTGAAACAATCTATACTTGATGGAATATTTATTAGATGAACACTACGGCAACAGAGGTTTATTTCTGGTATTGTGTAACCACTATCCCTAAAAAGCCATCCTCCACCTTTCCTTCATCACCGTTGCTGGCTTTGTTTGTCCTTTTGCATAGCTTCCATTCATTATTTTCTTTGTAGCTTTTCATATCTCTTGTTTCCCTCTCCCCTGCCTGTCAGTCTGAAGAAGGGTCTCGACCCGAAATGTCACCTATTCCCTTTCTCCAGAAGTGCGGCCTGACCCACTGAGTTACTGCAGCTTTATGGTGTCTATCTTCAGTGTAAATCAGCCTCTGCGCTTCCTTCCTACGCAAACCATCTTTATTGGGGCCAAGATATTAGGCTGCAGCTTGGAAGCTGTACGATGGGATTGTTTTCTGTTGTGCAGAGAATGATTTTCTTTCTCTCAGGCTGGGTCCTTGAGGTGAATGGTGAGAAGAGGCCCAGTCAGTTCTGAGGCAGCATGGGGGTGGAGGGGAGGAAGTTGGAATGGTGGTGCTGGCTGGATCACCATTTAGAGTCCCACTTGAGTGAGGTTGATGGATGATTGTGGCTGGAACTCCTTAAAATATATCCTCGGGCTGTCCTTGTCGATTTGGAACCAGGAACTATGGACTCTGTTCGATCGGGACTCTTTGGGCAAATCTTCAGACGTGATAATTTTGTGTTCAGGCAGAGTAGGGCAGAGAATAACTGGGCTAAGAGTCACTACACAGAAGGTGCAGAGCTGGTGGATTCCATCTTGGATGTGGTAAGGAAAGAGGCCGAGAGAGTTGCGACTGCTTGCAAGGTCTTTGTCTTTTGTCTCACAGTGTCTGCATCAACCATGATGCCAAGATGCCCAAGGGCATGTTTCCACTAGTGGGAGAGTCTAGGAGTATAGGTCATAGCCTCAGAATTAAAGGACATTCTTTTATGAAGAAGATGAGGAGAAATTTATTTAGTCAGAAGGTGGTGAATCTGTGCCACAGAAGGCTGTGGAGGACAATTCAGTGGATATTTTTAAGGCAGATAGATAGATTGTCGATTAGTACAGGTGTCAGAGGTTATGGGGAGAAGGCAGGATAATGGGGTAAGGAGGGAGAGATAGATCAGCCATGATTGAATGGCAGAGTCGACTTGAAGGGCCCAATGGCCTAATTCTACTCCTATCCCTTATGGCCTTATAAACCAACTCCAACTGCCTGCATATGATTCACATCCCTTTTTTCTTGGTATGTTCACAAGATTGTCTCAATGCCTTGTAAATGATGCTATTATTTTGTCTTCAACCACCTACCCTGGCAGTGCGTTCTAGCAACCTACCAGTCTGTGTGTCAAAAAAATGGCATCACAAATCTTTCATTGTAATACTATGTCTTTTTGCATTTGACATTTCCACCCCGGGAAAAAGATGCAGACTATCTACACTATCTGTGCCCCTCCACAGGTCTCCTCGCAGCCTCCGATACTCCAGTGAAAACAATCCGTCTCCAACATTTCCTTACAGCCAATCTTCTCCTATTCCAGGCAACATCCTGGCAAGCCTTTTCCTTGTAGGAGGGAATAATGGGGGAATTTGGACTGAATTGGAGCAGAAAGGATTTGGGGTTAATAGATCAGGTATCAGAGCAGGCGCCAATGAAAGGACCATTTGAATGGTACCATAGTAGAGGATACGAGAACAATGAACCCAGCCTGGAGTACAGTTATTAAATCCTGGTTGTTGCACAAATGGCACTGAAACTCCTTGCAATGTGACACATTTCCTGTAATAAAAGGGAACTGCAGATGCTGGTTTATACCAAAGGGAGACACGAAATGCTGGAGTAACTCAGCAGGTCAGACAACATCTCTGGAGAAAATGGATAGGTGACGTTTCGGGTCTGAAGAAGGGTGCTGATCCGAAATGCCACCTATCCATTTTTTCCAGAGATGCTGACACTGAGTTTATTCCAGCACTTCATGTCCGTGACTGATTTTATTTTTGCTTTTGAATGTCTTCATTTGGTGTGTGCCTTATATGTAATTTCCAGAGTGCGATTATTCCACCTGGAAATGGTTGCCATAATATTTCCACCGTGAACAAAAATCAATATTCACGCAAGGTGTCACTGAAAGAACAGAGCCACCTGGCCACATTACGAGGCTCGTCTCTTTTGTTTACTTTTTCCCTTCCAATAGAAGGACATTTTATTTTTTTAATATTACAACCTTTTGAGTTAGTCTGTTAATTTATTTTGGTTCTGATCAGAGTTAATGAATTTACCTTGTTGATTTACTTGGGGCGGCTCAGTGGCACAGAGATAGAGTTGCTGCCTTAAGGGCCTGTCTCACTTAGGCGACTTTTTAGGCGAGTGCAGGAGACTCTGCGCTCGCCACATGGTCGCCACAAGTTCACTGGCAACCTCTGGTGAGTCTCCTTCATGGTCGCGAGGAATTCTCGCATTCTGGGAACTAGTCGCGGCCTCGGTATGGTTGCCACAAATTTTTCAACATGTTGAAAAATATTCTGCGACCAAAGATTGGTCGCCATGGAGAAAATCGATAATCCTGTTGTCGTAGGTGCAGTTGTAGTGGGGTTACCATGTAGTCGTAGGTAGTTTTAGTTAATCGCCTTCGCTGACCGGGCATTTTCATTGGCTCATTGGGGGAAAAAAAACTTAAGCACGAGTTTTCAGAACCAAGGATAACCGACCGGTAATGTTAAATGCCCGCCAAACTTCACAGCTGTGTATCTCTTGCTTTATTAAAAGTTGTCCGGCTTCTTAAAAGTGTCTCCACACCTTCTCCACCCCTCCTTCTCCCCCCTCCTTCTCCCCCCCCTTCTCCCCCCCTTCTCCCCCCCTCTCACGCTCCCCTTCTCCCCCCCTTCTCCCCCCCTTTCCCCCCCCCCTTCTCCTCCCCCCCCTTCTCCCCCCCCCCTTCTCCCCCCCCTTCTCCCCCCCCTTCTCCCCCCCCCCTTCTCCCCCCCCCCTTCTCCCCCCCCTTCTCCCCCCCCCTTCTCCCCCCCCCTTCTCCCCCCCCCTTCTCCCCCCCCTTCTCCCCCCCCCTTCTCCCCCCCCCTTCTCCCCCCCCTTCTCCCCCCCCCTTCTCCCCTCCTCTTGTAAAGGACTTACCATACACTGTGCTAGCTGTCTTAACCTAACTCTGTGTGTCTGTATGACCTTGGCTTTGCACCATGTGAACTTTAGACAGCGCTCCCCCACTTTCGCGCGCGTGTGTGTGTGTGTGTGTGTGTGTGTGTGTGTGTGTGTGTGTGTGTGTGTGTGTGTGTGTGTGTGTGTGTGTGTGTGTGTGTGTGTGTGTGTGTGTGTGTGTGTGTGTGTGTGTGTGAGAGAGACTTGGCAGTCTCCGGCCCTTACACCCGGGTAAGATCCTGACAACGGGTGCTGTCTGTAGAGAGTTTCTACGTTCTTCCTGTGACCGGCTTTTCTCTGGGCACTCTGGTTTCTTCACACATTCCAAAGACGAGCAGATTTTTCATTTTTACATGAATTGCGTGAATTTTGCCAATTTAATAGAATTGTGCTTTGTCAACAAAGAAGTTGGTTTTGTACTTGAGGCAGATTTATCAAAGTAGATAAAACGTAAAAACGTAAAACCTGAATCAAATCATATTACAGAGTAAGGCAACTCATTGCTCAGACTTTAAAGCATGGACCACCAGACTCTTCCCCACTGCTATCAGACTACCAAATGGTCCTTCGCTCAGCTAAGAGTGAAGTTCCGATCTTCCAACCTACCTGTTGTGGCTCTTATCTGCGCTGTTTCTCTGCAACGGTAGTGCTACGATGCCGTAGTAGTAGATTCTGCACACTGGTATTTTTCTCTTTGCATTATCTGTTGTACTTGAGAATGTCTAGATTGTACTCATGTACAGTATAATTTGACTAGATAGCAGGCAAAGTTTTTCATTGCATCACATGACAATACTAAACCAAGGCCAAAAACAATCTCCTTTTTCACGTGACCTTGTCAAGTTCGAATATCTGTGAAAAATACTTCATACAATGTTTAATTTATGAATGTTTAATGTATAAAGTAAACCAGTTGTAAAACCCAGTACTTTGAAAAGAGCCCTGTGGCACTTTATGAATGAATTCTAGATATTGACTTTGACAAAGGTTTCATGGCTTGTGCACTCCTGCTTTAAAATAGTCTGGAAATACTCAGAAGTCAGGCAGCATCAGAACTTGCATGAAAGATCATCAACTCAATCGGTTAAATCTATTTCTCTCTCTCCATAGATGCGGCCTGGCCCATTGAATGTTTCTGTTATAATTCAGATTTTGTTGTCTGTACAGTCTTTTCCTTTGGGTATTGTATTTTCTTGATATCCGAATTCAATGCGCAACTGAATTGCAAAGGCTGCAACAATTGTACTGGACAGCGATTACAATTCCCCAATAGTTTGCTACATATTATAACAACAAAACAATCCAGTCTGAAGAAGGGTCTCATCCCAAAATGTCACCCATTCCTTCTCCAGAGATGCTGCCTCACCCGCTGAGTTACTCCTGCATTTTGTGTCTAACTTAAAGCAATCTAGCAGTTGGATAACAAATTGGTGAATGAACAATACAGAAAGGCCCATTTTGTTGACGTGCTTCTGTTTATTGGTAGATAGTGAGGAAGGAACGATCTTCAGAAGGTTGACCCAACATTAAATATAGCTGGCGGCAAATTTGTGAGACATGTGTACTGGTGTTGGCAGATGTGTACTAGTGTTGTCTTTATAATCTACTGCATTGTGGAGACATGTAAAGGTTATGTGTAATTGGAAGAGAAGTGCAAGATTTACATCACTGTCAGGGGCATTTTGTTGCTGTACATGTCTCTACCTGTCAGTTACTGTTCACTTACTTTCTCAGACTGGAAATTCCCATGGGAACCATTGTGAGCCAAATGTTATCTTCTTGAAACTTTCCAGGAAAACTTCAATAAAGTTTCCATAAGCTTAAACGTGACGATTGTCAAATCAACACCTGGAAACAGCGTTCAGTCGTACGAGGGACAAGAAACAGCGAGAACCTTTTAGGGGAGTTTTGGTATTGAAATCTGCAATGTTTCTAATTTAACTAAATGCTTAGACTCGCCCACTAACTACATGAAGATACAAGATGGATGAACAGTACAAGTTCAAGAAAGTCATAATGACTTGACTTAAAGTCGTGCAAAATAATAATAACTGAAACTTGAGTGAATTATTGAAAGGTTGACCTTATATTAAACATAGCTTCCAGCAGATTGGATACAGCGATATGTGCTCTTGTTGTCTTTATCATCTGCTGTGTTATGGAGGCGTGTAAAAGTTATGCTTAATTAGAAGAGAGGTGCAAGTTTCACAGTCTGAAGAAGGATTCCGAACCCGAAAACTCACCTGTCCATGTTCTCCAGAGATGCTGCCTGACCCACTGAGTTACTCCAGCACTTTATTTAAGGGTGTCTTTTATTTAAGGGTGAATTATTGTTTACTGTCTGCACCTGACAGTTTTCAGTCAAGGGGTATCATCCGCTCTATTCAACAACACAATTGGTGTCATAAGCTGCTCCTACAGTCATCAACACCACTGGCACTCGGGTAGGTCTGGATTGTAACAGTCTGTCTGTTTTCATGCAAGGTAGTTCTTTTCATTCTTGTTGTAGATCTGGAGTGTTTGTATGAGTTTTTATTCTATTAACAAGTGTTGTCTAAAGTATAAAGAATTAGTTATATGCGTAAAGGATGGTTAAAGTATGAGTGTGCATCATTTGTCAATTGCAGTGTTATCTATCACATACTTGTCCACTCTACAAGTGGAGAAGAGATACAATAGACTCACATGGATCTGTACCATTATATCAACTATACGAAGAAACAGGCATATGTGAATTTTGTGTCTTTTTTTCACAAAAGAGCATAAAACTCAGTGGAAGGCAGATATCAAAAGTGTGGTATTGTCTTACATAAAGCCCTTTCATCCCAGTCCACTCACCCATAATGTGTAATGTATGCTGACATTGGATGGTCAATTTATAGGTGATGAAGGATATAAAGGGTGAATAATTGGTCATTAATGTCTAGAGATGTATATGCCGTTGCTTCATGTTTCAGATTGTAATGGCCACTGATGTATTACAGACTTTGAGTGGCACAGTTGTGCAGCGGGTAGAGCTGCTGCCTCACTGCGCCAAGGACTCGGGTTCGATGTTAACCTCGAGTGCTGTCTGTGCGGAGTTTGCATGTTCTCCCTGTGATCATATGGGTTTCCTCCAGGTGCTCAGGTTCCCTCCCATGTCCCAAAGACGCGCGGGTTTGTCAGTTTATTGGCCTCAGTAAATTGTCCCGAGTGTGCAGGGAGTGGATGAGAAGGTGGGATAACGTTGAACTAGTGTGAACAGGTGATCGATGATTGGCATGGACTGAAGGGCCTGTTTCCATGCTGTATCTCTAGACTAAACTAAACTAAAAATACTTCACAGGTAATTGCATTTAATCCATGAAATGTTGCAAACAGAATTTGCTGAACGTGGAATGTGGAATCCTCCGTGATGAGAACATTTGGAACTTTTTTTGGTTGCATTCTCAAGAAGAGTGGAACAAATACTGAGGTCCACAGTAATTGAACTTGGTCCAGATCATGTTGCAGTAATGCTGGCAGAATGATTGTAAATAGAAAAAAACATCAATTGCCACCCAAACAAAGCTTTGAGACAGTTTGTGATGCTTTGTAACCTTCTACCGTGTACACTCCACAAATCAGTGACAAAAACCCTAACACTCGTTTAGAGCTTCTCACTCTAAAATACCCTGAAATTCTTATTTCTTATTGCATGCGTCTCAGCAGGGTTTTTTATTGGCATATTAAGCCATAATTTTGGCTTAACAAACACATTGGCCCTAAAATAATTAGTTTTCGTGTTTGTGGATCTGATAAATATTTTAAATTATTGTCATTTTAAAGTGAATTACTTTTTAAAACAATTATAGTATATCAACCTCTACTTTAATGTTCTGTGCATGTTCTAAATGTTACTTTTCTCCCTGTAAAATATTTTCAATACTGTATTACTTAAAAATGGTATGGCTTACTATCTATGTACTATGTTTACATATTCAGTTGTACTGCAGCAAGTAAGAATTTCATTGTCCTACATGGGACATATGACATTAAAACACTCTTGACTCTCTTGAGAATATACGAGAATTCTTCAATACTGCCAGCTGTCTATAAAGATTCAAGGTCTCTGCCGCATGGATGTTGCCTCTAGGTGATGATGTGCAATGAGGTGGCATTAACAGGACATCTGTGGTGTCCTGCAATGGCAGTTAGCAACTAAGGATTCCCTTGAACAATGGCTGATAGCAGTCAACATAGGAAAAGAGCTAATTCATTCCACAGAGATCTTGAGATCTTTGTGTACAGCTCCATTATTCCGTTGTACAGTCGTATCTGGGTCAGCTTTTTAGATGATTCTAATTATTTGTGCATTCTGAGCATTTTGATTATTAATGTTGGAGGTGAGCGTTGGAAAGGATGTTTACTGTGACAAATGGCATTAGCTGAGAGCACTGGCAACATTTCAGTTTTTAATTATTTACAGGCTAACTGGTTATGATGAGCAGATACAAATATATGCATAAGGAAGTGTTCTACAAAGAATACTTCCTGTTTCAAGTAACCTGGACAGTGTGCAATTTCAACATTGACAGACATCAAATCAGGAAATGTCAAACAAGATGATTAATAGCAGACTCTCAGAAATATGCCGATGAGCATATAATCCTTCAAGCTACTAACTCCAAACACAGAAAGATGCCCCATCTAACCAAGTCACATTTGCCTGTATTTTACCCATGTCTTACTAAACCCTTCCTATCTAATGACCTGTCCAAGTGTCTTTTAGATGCTGTAATATTACCTACATCAACTACCTCCTCTGGCAGGATGTTCCATATTCCCACCAGTTTCTGTTTGGAAAAGCTATCCCTCTGATTCATGTCATTCTTTCCCCTCTCATCTTAAACCTATGTCCTTTGGTTTGATCCCTTACCCTGGGAATAAAACGCTTATGCATTCACTCTATCTATTCCTCTCATAATGTTTTCTCCTTTTAAGACCACCTGTTAGCTTTCTGCGCACCAAGGAATAAAGTCCTAGCCTGTCCAACATCTCCCTGTAGCTTGGGTCCTCGTGTCCTGGCAACATCATCGTAAATCTTGCCTTCACTCTTTCCAGCTTAATGATATCTTTCCTCTGGCAGGAAACTGAACACTCCCAGCCTGAAGAAGGGTGTCAGCCTGAAACGTCACCCATTCCTTCCATCCAGAGATGCCTCCTGACCCACTGAGTTACTCCAGCGTTTTGTGTCTATCTTGGACACTGCTCCAAGTAATAATTTTTGGTGTTTGGAAAGAATGGTCTGAATGATCCTTCCATAAGTTAGGGACAGTCCCAATTTTACATCCTACACCATTGCAGGCATTGGACTTTTGAATTGGAACTGTTACACTACAATGCTGCTAAACTACGTATGTTCTGCATTCTTATTCTTATCCTCGATATAGCTATAGTACTTGTGTATGCCGTGATTGTATTCATGTACAGTATAATCTGATTCAATTGTATAGCATGCAAACAAAAGCTTTTCATTGTATCTCAGTACACATGACAATAATAGCTTAATACCAATATTTCAAAGCAATATCAAAAATCTCTTCATGCTCATTATATGAAGCTTTGTAATATTTCAAACAATCTAATCTTGCCTTTTTTAGCTTAGCATTATTACATGCATGATAGATGGAAAACAAGAGCCTATTTCTTTAGCTGCGAGTTAGTCAGCTTTATGATATAACCACTTCTTTCTGTAATCTGTTACAGGTCTGCAGTAGGAATACTATATTAGCCAAATTGCAAACTAATTGTGGAGCCACAAGAAACTGTAGATGCTGGAATCTGGAACACCAAGCAAGCTGCTGGAGGAACTCGGCAGATCCACTTCAACCTCGGTTTTGGTATTGGTAATGTTGAGTTCCTGCCGCAGTTTTTTTAAAATTGTTGAATGGAAGTATAATTTGAAGGGTATGTCACTTGTATCTCCTAAAATTCTAGCACCGGCTGCTAATTTCTTGTCATTTTAAAATGGTGCATGGTAAACATGAGACCAAGACCACAGTCAGTTGTGATGTATTAATCTGCTTATAATATCAATTAGAGTGGAGGAGATATCTGCCAACTCACTCACTGTAAATTGAATGCTATAATGCTCTAGCTAAATGGTTTTTATCAACATTAACCTTGAGCTGTGGGTCCATTTTTGTAATGCAGATGTACACAGAGCCACCTCTTTTATTAAAGGACAAATTGCATCACCAATATTATAATTTTACTTTTGGGATTGATAACATTTCAAAAACGTTTGCTTGCTAGCTTCATTCACAAAACACAGCTAAATACAAAATGCCGAAGGAAACCAGTGAGTCAGACAGCAATCCATTCCCTCTACAGATGCTGCTGAACCCATTTGGGGCGGTACGGTGACACAGCAGTAGAATCGTTGCCTTACAGTGTCAGAGACCCGGGTTCGATCCTGACGACGGGTGCTTTCTGTATAGAGTTTGTACGTTCTCCCCATGACCGCGTGGGCTTGCCCCTATTTCTTCCAACGCTCCAAAAACGCACAGGTTTGTAGGTTAATTTGGCATTGGTAAAAATAGTAAATTCTCACGAGTGTGTTGAATAGTGCTTGTGTACGGGGATCACTGGTCAGTGCGGACTCAGTGGACCAAAGGGTCCGTTTCCGTGCTGTATCTCTAAACTAAACTAAACTAAACTAACTAAACATTGAGTTCCTCCAGCAATTCATATTTTGCTCAAGATTCCAGCATCTGCAGTCTCTTGTGAATGCAAAGTAGTGTTAACTGGCCTTTAAAATCGCCTGCTTATTTACATACTTCCTGACTTATTCCAATAAGGTACAGTGATATGCGAATTACCATACAGCCATACTAAAAAAGCACCAAGACACACGACTACATAAAATTCCACATAAAGATCCAACACAGCGGATTCCCCACATTCCTCACTGTGATGGAAGGCAATAAAGTCTAACCTTCATCCCTCATTTTTCTCCGGCGGTCGGGGCAGTCGAACCATCCGCTGTTGGGGCGATGGAAGCTCCCGAGCCGGCGGTCAAAGCCCCTGCATCGGGCGATCGAAGCTCCTGCAGCTTGGAGTTCCCGATGTCGGTCTCTAACCAGAATCTGTGAGCTCTGTGATGTTAAAGTCCGCAGGCTCCCGCGGTAGAGCTCAGAAGCCGATCCCTGGCAAAGGTTTCATGGGCTCTGTGATGTTAGTCCCCTAGGCACCTGCAGTAGAGCTCTCGAAATCGGTCTCCAGCAAAGGCCGCAAACTCCTCGATGTTAGGCCGCAGTGCGGACAGAGATATAATATAAGGGAAAAAATCGCATCTCCGTCGAGGTAAGAGATTAGAAAAAGTTTCCCCCAACCCCCTCCCTCCACCCCCCCATAAGACACGCTAAAGAACACCAAAAACATACATTAAATACGTACTAAAAAAACAACGAAGAAAGGGACAGACAGACTGTTGGCGAGGCAGCCATTGCAATAAAGAATCATTGTTTAGCTTTCTTGGATAGTATACCAGATATTATTCTAACTGGGCTCAATTATTTGCAACCCACGTGGCAAATTGGATGTGTGTAATGTGACTAACTCTATTCTGCTCTCAATCAACATCCGACATGTGTCTGTGTTCTTGGAGAATTTGTTTTGGCTGATACCGGCGCATTAATTGGGTAACATGGCAGACTTCACCAGCCTGCAGGGGGATAGATTCTAACATCATCCAACTGGGCAGAATCTATGTACAGTGAAACTCTAATGACGCAGGACTTTGGTGCTGCCAGACGAGTAGAATTTCCCGACCATCAGGTGTTGCTCCTAATAGTGCCCCAACACAAATGTACAGAATAGTGAAAGGAGAGGTTGTGAGGAGAAGGCAGGAGAATGGAGTTTGGAGGGATAGATAGAACAGCCATGATTGAATGACAGAATAGATTTGATGGGCTGAATGGCCTAGTTTAGTTTTGTTTTAGTTTAGTTTGAGATACAGCCCAGAAACAGGCCCTTCGGCCCACCGAGTCCGCACCGACCAGCGATCTCCGCACATTAACACAAGCCTACACACACTTGGGGCAATTTACACTTATACCAAGTATCCAAACCCAAGCCAGTTAAACTACAAACCTGTACGTCTTTGGAGCGTGGGAGGAAACTGAAGATCTCAGAGAAAATCCACGCGGTCACGGGGAGAACGTACAAAAATCTGTAAAGACATCACTCGTAGTCGGGATCGAACTTCACAGCAAATGCTGTAAAGCATCAACTCTACCGCTGAGCCGCCCTATTCCTATTCTATTCTATTCCCAGAATAGAATCTGCACCCAATTCTATTTTTATCACTTATGATTTTATGATGACTTTATGGCACAGCTCTTTGCATCACACCCAATAATTTGCTGCCGTCATGCAAACATGTTATTCAGGACAAAAATATATTTGCAAAATTCTTTCCAAGGAGTTTATTGAGTTAATAAACTCTTTGGAAAGTATTTTGCAAATATATATAAAGGCACTTTGGACACGAGCGACGTTTGCCAATTGATTCTGGTTCAAATTGCCAGCAATTTGTCAAACCAGAGCAAAAAATATTGTGCAAATATAAACACAAACTTAAAATTGAGCTTGTTTGACACAAGAACACTATTGAGCTCTTAATGCTTTTAAGCTCTTGTTTTCACATGATCAGAAATTGAATATAATGTATTTTATGGTTCCAGTTATTAAAATCAGGTTACGCATAGGTGCTGAATAACTATTCTAGCACGGGCGGCACAGTGGCGCAGGGGTAGAGTTACTGTAATACACACCAGGGTTCAATCCTGACTCTGGGTGCTCCAGTTTCCTCCCACACTCCAAAGACGTACGGGTTTGTAGGTTAATTGGCTTAGGTAAAATTGAAATTGTTCCTAATGTGTAGGTCAGTGCTAATGAGCGGTGTGATCGCTGGTCAGTGCGGACTTGGTGGGCCTAAGGGACTGTTTCCGCACTTAAAGTCTTAAAGTTAAATTAAAAATGCTAATTTTTCATGCTAATCTGAATTTGAATAATAGTAATCAAACTGCAGGTAGCGCTGTAAAATATAGGGTTTTTTTTAAAGCAGCATGTTTCAAAAATTATGTTTTAAATCACTGGGCAATTGCACTGGGTCATGACAGAATGGTGACCTGAAAATGGTGCTGAAAGCAAACTTTAGGGCCTGTCCCACTTGCGCGACCTTGGCTTGCAAATTACGCGACCTCATGGTCGCTTGAGACGTATGGACACTGTATGGCCCCGCAGGGTCGGTCCCACTTAGAAGCGCGGAGTTGTGCAGGGCTGGCCCCGACATCGCGCGGGGCTCCGAAATTCTGGCAGTGGCCGAAATCTTCGTGCGCCAAAGGCTTGTTGGCACGCAGGCTCATTGCGGTCGTTCGCAGCGTCTTGACATCATACGCAGTGTCAAGTCTTCTAATGTTTTGTGCAGATTCCCCGCTTGAAAGGGATCTGATTCATCCACCCCGAACTGATGAACTGGATTTCACTCAATGACCAAACACTTCTTTCCCATTTTTTGAGGAGGATGGCGCAAATTTGATTCGGCTGGACCTTTCATCAGCAAATCATTTAAGCTGACACCATTGCACTTTTGGCTGCTGTTCCACACTAGTCTCACTGGGGTCGTGACAGAGTGGGGGTTTGGAGCCATAAGGTGACTCACATACCACACTGGTCCCTTCCAGTTTGCAATCATGTCTTCAGACAATTTGATTGCAGCCTTTCGGTCCACCATGTCGTGCACCTGAGCTGTGTAGGCACTTTTCCATTCAGGTTCTCTGGATAGCTGCCTCTCCGTCCTGAGAAATGTGGCTTCCACTATCCTTTTATTATTTGGTAGAGAAGCTGGGTCTTCCGACCAAGGATAGCTAGCATGCCAATGTGGGTCTTTACTGTGACGGTCTCCTGTTACGTAGGTGAGGCCTTCCCTTACCACTTCGAGCTCTCTTTCTTCAGCAAGAGTCATTTGTTTTCCGCCTGGCTGGCAGTTTCCGCAGCGGCAACCCCCGCACTTTGGCTTGCATGCTGCTCTAATGCTATCCCACTTCCACCAATCCAAGAAGTCCCGATTGGCGGTTGATGTACGTGACTTCTGGACTTTGACGGCGACCTGTCCGTTTGGTGCAAGTTCCTCAGGGACTGCGTCAGTGAGCTCCTCATACTTTAAAGCAGCTGCTCTCATTGATCTTGCGAAGTGTGTTTTGGACATGTGGGCTGACATGGTAAGCTCCTCAAACAGCTCAGGACGACAACCTCCAACAGTCTTTCCCAGTGGTCCATCCAACAGTTCTAATCCTCTGAGGCACTAGCTGACCTTCTCTATGGCTTATGAGAAAATGTATCTCTTTTGGTCTCACAAGTTCCTCAAGTGGGACGTCTGGAAAGACCTTTTGCAGCTGCTGTGGTGTCACATGTTTGTGAACATCTGCAATGCTGTCCAATCCATAACAAACTAACTGGTGCGACTTGAGTGTGCCCTTGGGAGTCTTCGCTCAGAACTTTAGAAGGTAGTGCCTCATCTCTACGTGGACCTTCATCCCCCCAACTCCATGGACGATAAGCGTGATGTCTTCACTCCTAAGGTTCAGTCTACTCCAAGCCTTGTGAGATGTAGTTGGTATCTGAAGCCAAGTCAATTACTGTCCCAACCTTTTGTCCAGCATTTGCTACGACCTCCTGAAGCATCATAATCACTGGATGCTCTTGCAGTCCACCTTCCTTTATGAGGCTTGGC
Source organism: Okamejei kenojei (assembly GCA_035221665.1). Lineage (NCBI taxonomy): Eukaryota > Metazoa > Chordata > Chondrichthyes > Rajiformes > Rajidae > Okamejei > Okamejei kenojei. Next base: position 33,138,212 of record CM069154.1, read on the forward strand.
GGATGCTTTGCAGTGTTGAAGGCTCTTGATGCAGTGTTGGAGAACACATCTCGGCATTGTTTTGCCAACTCTGGTGGAAGTTTGCTGAAAAACACCTCTTGGTCCACTGTATATTTCTTCCTGCCTTTATCTTCCTCTGGACCGAATTTTCTCATTCTCTGATCCACACTGCTTTTCCTCATCTCATAATTGGGGCACAGATAAAAATGATGCTCAGGAGTCTGTTCATCCTTGCAGATTTGATTTTTACACAGATATGCAGGTTTGCAGTATGAACCATCATCATGAACTTCAAGACACTTTTTGCATGCTCCCAACTTCTTTACTGCAGTTCATACTGTCAGCTTTAACTCTCGAAACTGCTTGCAGAAGTACAGCTTTCTTTTATGCTTTACGTCACCACAGACTACACAACCTGTGTGGTCATTTCCTGACTTGGTAGACTTGGTTCTGGCATGTCTTGGTTCAGTCCGAGTTTCCTTTCTACTCGGCTCCTCGTCCCTCAGTTGCTCGAGCTGTTCGTATATGCTCTCCTGCTCTTTGAGAAATGACAAGAGACTGTCAAACCGTTTCTCTGGTGCCACAGCATTCCTCTTGTCAGCTACATAAACCAGCCATTCCTTTTGGAGGGTTTCTGGAAGCTTGGTTTCTATTGATTTTATCATCAGTGGATTTTTAATAGCGCCCGTGTCTCCGAGATCGCTTAAGCACCTTTTTCACAGCTTGAATTAATTCCACTATTTTACGTGGCTGATGTCCTCTGACAGGTGGGATTCTCTGAAGCTCCTCCACTATCTCAATAGCAATAGCTGTTTGATTTCCAAACCGGTTCTCTAGGACACAAAAGATATCATCTGCTGTGTTATAACTTGTGAGGCGGAGGTCTCTTGTAATTTTGTCCTCCAGACTGACCAGCAATTGAACCTTCTTCACCTCATTTGATCCAGTGGGTTTACCTTGCTTTTGCAGTGCTTCCCAATCCTTCCTCCATCTATAAAAGTCACGCTTATTTCCAGTAAACCTAGGAAGGGCCGTGGGTCTCAGTCTGATGGCTGGAGAAGGATAATTGAAAGCATTCGTCGCTTGTGCTAATCCTTCAGCGTCCTTCTTTATTCTTGCCTGTATGAAGTCAGCCTTCCTGGAAACCAGCTTGGGGATGAGAAGCTCGAGTGTTCTTAGGTTTTTCTGGAAGCTCTCTCGCTCATCCAGAGGGACCCAACGTTTCCACCGACTGTACGTCTCCTTTGCAGTCTCTACCAGTTTCTGCAGGTGGTTCAGCATGAATTCATATGCTTCTTGGTTGCTATTTGATGGTGCGGTGGCAGCAGCAAGTTCACATGCATCATCTGCTGTCTGTAGTGAGGTGGATAATTCAACATTTCCAAAGTTTGCCCATAGAGTGTCCTGGATGAGCCCTTTGACTTTTTTTAGTTTCGACTCACACTCCTTTCCTGTCTTTGCCAGGTCGGCTTTTTGCTGTTCAGTTAACACAGTTTCCTCATCTGCGTCCAGCTCCGCCTCCAGCTCTGCAATGAGTCCAGCCTCCACACCGTCATTGGCTTCCATGACTTTTTCGGCCTCCTGCATGAGTTTGTTGAAATTGTTCCTGAGCTCCTCTTCAGACATTTCTTTATGGTTCCTAATGATGCTGTTAACAAGCCGAGAGAATGCCCGTTTTGCTGTTGTCCTCTCCACCTTGAGCTGCTCAGCTGACTTTCCAGTAACTTCATCAGCCATGATTTATCTTGACTTAACTGTCTGTTTTCCAGGTTTCCAGATCTCCTGGTCACAGCGGTTTTTCACTGTCAAGTCTTCTAATGTTTTGTGCAGATTCCCCGCTTGAAAGGGATCTGATTCATCCACCCCGAAATGATGAACTGGATTTCACTCAATGACCAAACACTTATTTTCCATTTTTTTCCCCCCTTTTTATTTTGGCAGATTCAGCAATTAATTTGCAGTTCCACTTGATTTATTGCTTCAGCCATTACTTTGAAGGCATTTTGATGTTGTAGGTCTTAAGGTATTTAACAGTTTAGTCTTTTAGCAGGTGAAAAACCGGCCGCTAATCGGCTGCTGTAGATAATCAGTCCTGCATGCCTTTGCTGGCGATAGCGGCAGTTTTTAGGACAGTTTCTTAGATTAGACTGTTTTAGCCGCAAGTCAACTTCTCTCGCGGGCCTGTCCGCTTTTCTGTTCACAGTCGGGCTGACTCTGATCCCGACCGGGCTTTCTCTGTTTTCTCCCCCCACCGTGTTGACTGTTCCCGGTTGGGCTGAAGATTCAGCATCTGTCGGTGGCTCTCTGGACCTGTCCGTGGCCTTCACGGTACTAGGCCCCCACCCGACGTCTGTGGCTGCAGCTTGGGCCTGGCTGTGGCTGCACAGCCCTGGATACATTCCAGGTAAGCTGACACCGTGCTTGGTCACCCTTACTGCCCCTGCTTGTTTTCCTAGCTCTTCCCTGAGCTATTGCTTCCCGTTCCTACCTTTTTCCTTTTTGGCGCCAATTCAAAACCATTTGGCTTGGTGCTGTTCCACTTGTTTCCAAATACTACTTCTATTTTGAACTTTTGTTTTCGATTCTTCTTGCTGGCCGTGTTCTTATCTTCGTTCTTTTATCCTCGTCGCCAATTGTTGTGTAATCGGATGCTTTGAACAGTCTTGAATAAAGGCTCGGACACGGGAGGAATCATACAAGCTTATTTTCTGCAGGACTCCACCTCAACTCTTTTTTTTGCTCATGCGTACTTGCCCCAGACATCACAAGACACCAATTACTTATCCTAATTATCCCACACCTAACACTCCTCCCCCTTTAACTTGGAGGCAGGTAATACCTTTTCTATTACATACACCGCACTCCACACCTTTTAAATCCATTTCACCTGTACGGCATATGCTCTTTTCCTACTATTGTGCGTTTGTGATTTTAATTTAGCATTAGTCCTTTCATTACAGTTTGACTTGACGGCGTACGCAGCGTCTTGACAGTGTACGCCTAGCGCATGGCGTTGCACGATGACGTCAACGCCCGGCGTGGCGTTGCATGATGATGTCACCGCCCAACGCCATGCGATGCCCAAATTCAGTCGGTCCGCTTCCTGCCCAGATGATTGGTAAGCATGACGTAAATGACGTCACGTGTGAACTTAGCGTGTACTTAGCGCGAACTTCGCGTGAACTCCGCTTCCGCTTGGTCGCGCCAAACGCACGCAATCGCATGCAAGTGGGACAGGCCCTTTAAGGAAAAGAGCTGACGTTGAGAGCCAGCAGAAATTGCACTGTTGGTTGAACTCATTGTTTAATGTGTTGTCCAGTGTGTTTATATGCACCCGGAGGTGGCAGAAGGTGAGATCTCAGAGCCAGGCTCCGGATCCGAACCAAGTTAACAGTATGAAAGATATTAATTCTTTTGAAAAGCCATTGCTTGGTATTCAGTAGTAATTTTACTCTTGCCACATTGTTTAGAGGACCGAGAAATTTTGTCATACAGTCATGGAGGCATACGGCATGAAACATGCCCAATTCAGCCCAATTCATCCATGCCGACCACGATGTCCGATCCAAGATTTGCCGCACCTGACCAATATTCCTCTGACCATTTACGCGTCCAAATCTCTTTTAATTGTTGTTATTGTATCATCCTCAATTTCCTCGTCTGAATGTTTGCTGACGGTTCACAACTCCTTAGCAACTAAGCAGCCTATGCCTCAATGAACTGTACAGAAATCTTTAAGGGGTGACCAGGATGAATTTGGGCTGAGTATTTTCCCTGGCTAAAGATTCTAGAACAAGGAATCACCATCTTAAAATAACATACATTTAGGTTAGAAATTAGACGAAATTTCTTGTCTACGAGGCTAACAACTTGGAATTCTCTACGCAAGAATTAAGGGCACAAAGTTATTTGTTTTCATTCGAAACAAAGACTGATCAATGTCAGTATTTATGGAACAAAATGGAGATGCTGCTTTGTCACATTTCTCTGCTGACTTGATAAAGATATATCTACTTGCTTTGGGCCTGCCGCGATCACTGAATTAATTTGGAAATTAAGCATATAATCTAGGCTGTCATTTGAGTACAATCACATTGTTAGAAGGTAAACTCTCCAAACTTATAATACTTAAACACAGCATTTACTGTATACGTTTCATTATGACCATTTCATGAGAGATGTACCAGATTTGTACGGTATTTGTCCATAGTACAATCTTCGATGTGTAGGAAGGAACTACAGATGCTCATTTATACCGTAGATAGACACAAAGCGCTGAAATAACTCAAGGGGTCTGGCAGTATCTCTGGAGAGAAAGGAAGGGTGACGTTTCAGGTCACCTGAAACATCACCCATTCTTTTTCTCCAGAGATGCTGCCAGACCCCTTGAGTTACTCCAACATTTTGTGTCTATCTTCAATCTTTGATTTCATACAATTTTATAACATGGAAGAGATTTGGTAGAATTAAACCTTGGATTAATCTTGGCTATAATATGTTGTAGTAGTTATACGTAGCAAGAGTATGTGTCTGGATGTAGCACTGTATGTGTCATCTTAAATAAAATCTGTTCTGCTTATCTAATCTGATTATCCCTATCCTTTGAAACTTGTTGAATAATACTTCAGTAACATGCCCCACATATTAAATATTACTGGTGTGTCATGTTTTCATGAAGAATTAGATATTTTTCTGCCTGTGATACTTTTTGAATCGTTTCCCAGGCTACCAACTATGTGGAGTTTGCAGGATCTCCCTGTGACCAGGTGGATTTCCATCAGTCTGAAGAAGGGTCTCGACCCGAAACGTCGCCTATCTCCTTCGCTCCTTAGATGCTGCTGCACCCGCTGAGTTTCTCCAGCTTTTTGTGTACCCTCGATTCTCCAGCATCTGCAGTTCCTTCTTTAAAAGGATTTCCATCAGTGTTCCGTAGAGGCAAATGACAAAAAAAAATTCAGAGAGAGAGGTAAATTGTAGGTCCAGAGAGAAATAATCATGTGTTGTCTTTCCGCTGGTTGGTTAGCATGAAACAAAAGTTTTTCACTGTACCTCGGTGCATGTGACCAATGGGACTAATGGAAACTGTTCCGTTAAGAACTAGCAAGGATAATGAATTGAATGCTCACTCACTATGTTCAAATATGTTGCTACACATCAGTTAGTATTCCTGTTCTAAACTCAGTTCATCCCACAACACGCGGTATCACTTGAAACTATCAAGCAAAATGATGTGGGGAATCCAGGCATGCCAGGTATTTATTGCACAGATCTCAGTTACGATTAGGTGTGATTCTGATAATGTTCAACGTATCATCATTTTGTTTTAAAGAAATCAATTGGTTATCAGAAGAGGTGTGTAACCCACTAGACTGAAAATACTTTCATGCAGCCTTTTGCCGAGGGGCTTTGCAGAATTCCTAAGAGTCTCCTCTGTTCTTTTGTTTCCTGAATAAAACACAATATACAGCCACATCTCTAAAATGTAATCAAGAGACACATTCCTGTTACTTCATGCTGCAACACACTTCAATTACGTGGCAACCTTCCAGTTTTTTTTCTTCCTCATCATTTCATCACTTAGTGGTATGAACAACGACCAAGATGGTGACAGTTTTTGCCGCCCCTGCAAATTTTAACCATTCAACTGCATATTTGTTTTATTTAGTTGGAATGTTTTTTAGTGGTTTGGCTGTGCATAGCTGATGTTTTGTAGTGTGGATGGCTTTAGCTCCAGCAACAGAAATCTGCCTGTCTATTTTTAAACTTGAATTGACAAACCTGTGGAATGCAGGAGATTTTAGTTTAATTTCTAATATACCTAGCAAGTGGCTGGAAACGATGTTGTTATATTATGATGTGAGGTATACATTAAATACAAATATTCTTGTTGGATTTTAACCCCCGGCCAAATTGGAGCAGCCAGGACATTAAAATTGAGTAAAGGATTGTGTGCTGCTAGGCCATTTTGGTCAAGTTAAATGTGCCTTTTGCAGAACTGGGACAGGCTGCTGAATGGTGCCAGTTTGTCTGTGGCCTAGATAAGAGCTGCAGGGAAAGAATTGGAGGGTTACACAAAATGCTGGAGAAACTCAGCGGGTGCAGCAGCATCTAAGGAGCGAAGGAGATAGGCGACGTTTCGGGTCGAGACCCTTCTTCAGAATGGGACACCTGCAGATTCTTACAAAAAGGTGTAAATTGCATGGAATTGATTGGGTCAATGCAAACCAGATATACATAGTGTAAATAAAGTTGAAAAGCCTTATTTGGACAGTTGTTGATTGGTTAAGATGTTGAGCTTTGTCTGGGTTGCCTGAATCCCAGGGCACATGTTGCATAATTCAACTGTTAACTTCCATCTAGAAGCTTCGTCGGATATATTGTATTAGTTACTGTGTTGTTGGGTTAGGGAACTATCTATCATGTACTGTGTTCATTGATATTTGTTATAGGACTGTATAGAGACCACCCCCATTTGGTTCGGCCCCTCAAGGTTCGAGGACCTATAAAAAGTAGTTCCCACGAGGTCCGATGTCGATCTTCTGGACGAACGCTTGGGACTGCGTGACCTTTTGGAGTGTCTCTGCTTGCACGAGGCGAGGAGGGCTTGGCCAAGCAGATACAAGGATCGAACCCGCAGTGGTTAGGTATTGTATAGGGGAATTTGTGTTGTGTTATCCAAAATAAAGTATAGTTGCTCAAGTGCTTGATTCAGTATTTTATTGACTGAAACTAGACTGGGGGGAGCTTCGAATGAGCTATTTACACTTTTGCTTATTCATTCCCTTGCTCTAACCTTACCTGTCTTATTATTTGTTTCCCTCTTCAATCAGAACACATGTAAATCTAACATTTAATTTTTTGTGTGGTTACTATCCAGCTGTAATAAAGTCATTTTTAGAAATTAGATTTTGACAAGGCTAAGGATCGATGCGTTTTCAGATGACTCTCTGTAGATTGAAGAAACATCTGACAAAGGTTTAAAGGAATCGAGAACCAGAGGACATAGGTTTAAGGTGAAGGGAGAAAATTTTAATAGGAATCTGAAGGTGGTGGGTATATGGAATAAGCTGCCAGAAGAGTAGTTGAGGCAGGGACTATCGCAACATTTAAGAAACAATTAGGCAGTTGCATGGATAGGGCAGGTTCATAGGGATTTGGACCAAATGCAGGCAGGTGCGACTAGTGGAGATGGGACATGTTGGTTGGTGTGGACAAGTTGGGCCCAAGGGCCTGTTTCCATGCTGTATAAAATATGATTCAATAAAATATATAAATAGAATGAAGTGAAATGGAATGAGTGAACATGTATTTCTTGCTTTTTTAATTCTGGCAATAAGCGTTTGAATTTCAGCTTCTTGTGTAACAAAGGGACTTGCCACAGCTGCAATGTGACTCTTCTGAGGACAGATATTGGCACAATGTCACAAACCCTCAGGAATGTCTGCAGCTAGCAAGGCCCTGTGCTTTTGTTAACAAGCTCAATTATCTTCATTGTTGATATGTTGCCCCACTTACCCCAAATCAAAAAGTTCTGAGATCTAAGTCCTTGCTAGAGACTTGAACACAGTGAACAGTCTAACACAGAGCAAAATTACTACTTTTTGAGGTGTTGGCTATGCAGATGGGATATAAAACTCAGTCCCAATGCAGACAGCAAAATAACCCTTTGGCATCATTTATGAATGAGTATGAAAGTTCTCGATTGTGTCAGATCACTAAAGCAGAAAGCAAAACACAAACTGCTGGAGGAACTCAATGCATTAGGCAGCAGCTGTGGAGGTAAATAGTCAATGTTTTGGGTCAAGTCCCTTCATTGCGTCCAGAAGAATAGTCTCAAATGGAAATAATGGCTCTCCATTTCCGTATACAGATGCTGCCAGACTTATTGGGTTCATCCAGTTACTTGTTTTTGCTCTGGATTCCAGCATCTGCCATCACTTGTGCCTCGCTAAAGTAATTAACCTGGGCTTGAGTGCCCCAGTAATGACGTGCCATGTGGTCTTTAATACATGCTACTAGTGCCACTGTGAGGCATCATGGGACTACGATTGGTGACAAGGCCTTACATTGTGGGCAGCTTGCACCCATAGTGTGCCCTGATGAACAGAGAAACTTGAAAGCTGTTGATGAATGTTGTCAGCTGTTCAGGGCAACAGGCATCTTCTGCCCTGTAGGTGTGGGCATGGCCACATGTCGCCTCTCCCCTCCACGCATCCCACCGTGCTGCAGGGAAGCTGAGCAGAGCAGGGGTCAATGAGCAGATCCGCTCACAAACCGAGTCCATGAGGCTGGCTGGAAGCCACCCTTCCCTCACCCGCTCGCTCTCCCATCATAGCTGTTTCTGGGGGCAATGAGCAGATCCCCTCACATGCACGGTTATTGTTCATGTCTGACTTAAACAGCTCGGGTCACAAACAATCTTCAGGAACGGAAGCCTGTCATAACCTGGGCACTGCCTCTACATTTAAAAATGTATGCAAACTAGCATCTCAAGTGAAATTCAGTGACCCTTTTCAAATTCAGTGACCCTGTTCCTTCCTGGTGAATTCAATGCTTTCCATGCTTACTTTGAGAAGAAGGTTGGTGGTGGAATGGCACCCAGCTCATCGGTCTGGGGTGTGCCTGCACCAATGGTTAATGGCAGACTTCAGATTGGCCTTCCTGAGGGTGAATCCAGCAAAAGTGTCTGGCCTGGATCGAGTCCCTGGCCGAGTCCTCAGAAACGGCGCCAATCAGCTGGCTGAAGTATTCACGGACATCTTTAACCTCTCCCTCCTCCTTTCTGAGGACCACGTCTGCTTCAAGATGACCACGATCACCCGACTCCCAAAGAAGAGTAAAGTGGTGTACCTTAATGACGTTGCCCATTGGTTCTGACATTCACCATCATGAAGTGCTTGCCAGTCTGGTCGTGGCACACATTAACTCCAGCCTCCCAGACAGCCTCGATCCACTGCAGTTTGCTTACCTTCGCAACAGGTCCTCAGCAGATGTCATCCACCTGGCCCTAAATCCATCTCAGGAAGGGACACCTATTTTAAACTCATATTTATTGTCTACAGATCTGCCTTCAACACATAATCCAAACTCACCTCCAAATTCCAAGACCAAGTAGTCAGTACCCCCACGACACTGGATCCTCAACCTTTTGACCCACAGACCTCAATCGCTGAGAATAGGTGACCACACCTCCTCCACAATGATTTTCAACACCAGTGCCCTGCAAGACTGCATTCTCAGTCCCCTACTATACTCCCTATACACTCACATCTGTATGGCTCTAATTCCATCTACAAGTTTGCAGAAGACACCATCGTGCAGGCTGGATCATGAAGAATGCTGAAGATAGACACAAAAAGCTGGAGTAACTCAGCGGGACAGGCAGCATCTCCAGAGAGAAGGAATGGGTTCCGTTTCAGGTCGAGACTTCTTCAGACTCTGAATGGACTCATTTAATGATAAATGGTGAATGCATCATTTAATGGTATTCTCTGCCAGTAAGCAAACCGCCCATCAGTGCTAAAAATGACACTAAACTCCATGGACAGCAGTATTACTAAGAATATTAATTAGTCTGAAGAAGGGTCTTGACCCGAAACGTCACCCATTCCTTCTCTCCAGAGATGCTACCTGTCCCGCTGAGTTTCTCCAGCTTTTTCGTGTCTATCTTTAGTTTAAACCAGCATCTGCAGTTCCTTCTTGCACATGAAGATTGACGAGACAGGTTACAGGAAGGAGATGGAGAATTTAGAAACGTGATGTCAGGACAACAACCTCTTCCTCAGTCAGCAAGATGAAGGAGCTAATTATTGACTTCAGGAAGTGTGTGGGGTACGTGCCCCAATCGGCATAAATGGTGTTGAGGTGAAAATGGTTGAGAGCTGCAAGTTCCTTGGGGTCAATATTACCAGTGATCTATTTTGGACCAACCACATTGAAGCAACAGCAAGGAGGCACACCTACTTCCTCGGATGACAGGAAATTCGTCACGGTTCTAATTACTTTTACAAACTTCTACAAATGCATTATAGAAAGCAGACTGTCAGCTTGCTTAACAGCTTGGTTTGAGGACAGCTCTAATCAAAACTGCAGTAAATCGCAGAGTGCTGTGGATGTAACCCAGTCCATCACACGGACTCCCTATCATTGGCTTCATCTACATCTCATGCCGCCTTGGAAAAGCCAACATTATCAAAGACTCGTCACACCGCAGTCATTCTTTCCTCCATCTGCTCCCATCAAGTAGGAGATACAAAAGCATGAAAGCTCGCACCCCCAGACTAGAAACTGCTTCTTCCCCTCTGTTGTTAGGCTTCTAAATGGTCCTTCCATTAGTCATATATAGAGACATGGAGTGACACAGTGTGGAAACAGGCCTTTCAGGCTAATGTGCCAACACCGCCTAGCTACACTAGTCCCACCTGCCCATGTTTGGTCCATATCTCTCCAAACCTGTCCTATCTAACCTGTCCTAAATAATTTTAGGGAACCCTCCTAAAGGGCCTATCCCACTTTCCCGAGCTGCTCGCGAATTCGCCCGAGTTTTCCTCTTGATGCAAACTCGGAGAATGTTCGTAACGGGTCCGTAGGACGTCGTAAGTACCCGGGGCATTGAATGTTGCAATTTTTCTTCTCCCAACTATCTTTTTACTCGTGGACATTTTTTATCATGCTGGAAAAAACGTCCCGACTTACCTGATGCCCCGGGTACCTACGGCTGACATAATGAGCCGCTACGATATATCTACGGACTCCTACGGCCTCCTATGGACCCTTTACGAACATTCCCCGAGTTTGAATCAACGGGAAAACTAGGGGGAATTCGTGAACAGCTCGGGAAAGTGGGACAGGCCCTTTACTACCTTCCTAAATGATTAGCTTGGGTGCTGACCGATTCATTCTACCCCAGACATTGGAACTGTTGTGCTACAATGTTGAGAACAATACAGTGGCTGGCAAAAGTTTTCATACCCCTTGAACTTTTCCACATTTTGTCACGTTACAACCACAAACGTAAATCTATTTTATTGGGATTTTATTTGATAGACCAACACAAAGTGGCGCATAATTGTGAAGTGCAAGTAAAATGATACATAGTTTTCACATTTTTTTACAAATAAAAAACTGAAAAGTGTGGCGTGCAAAAGTATTCAGCCGCCTTTACTCTGATACCCCTAAATAAAATCCAGTGCAACCAATTGCCATCAGAAATCACCTAATTAGTAAATAGAGTCCACTTGTGTGTAATCTAATCGCAGTATAAATACAGCTGTTCTGTGAAGGCCTCAAAGGTTTGTTAGAGAACATTAGTGAACAAACAGCATCATGAAGCCCAAGGAACACGCCAGACAGGTCAGGGATAAAGTTGTGGAGAAGTTTAAAACAGGGTTAGGTTATAAAAAAAATCCCAAGCTTTGAACATCTCACGGAGCACTGTTCAATCCATCATCCGAAAATGGAAAGAGTATGGCACAACTGCAAACCTACCAAGACAATGCCGTCCACCTAAACTGACAGGCCAGGCAAGGAGAGCATTGATCAGAGAAGCAGCCAAGAGGCCCATGGTAACTCTGGAGGAGCTGCAGAGATCCACAGCTCAGGTGGGAGAATCTGTCCACAGGACAACTATTAGTCGTGCACTCCACAAATCGGGCCTTTATGGAAGAGTGGCAAGAAGAAAGCCATTGTTAAAACAAAGCCATGTTTTGCCACAAGCCATGTGGGGGACACAGCAAACATGTGGTGGAAGGTGCTCTGGTCTGATGAGACCAAAATTGACGTTTTTGGCCTAAATGCAAAACGCTATGTGTGGCGGAAAACTAACACTGCACATCACCCTGAAAACACCATCCCCACTGTGAAACATGGTGGTGGCAGCATCATGCTGTGGGGATGCTTTTCTTCAGCAGGGACAGGGCAGCTGGTCAGAGTTGATGGGACGGTGGATGGAGCCAAATACAAGGCAATCTTGGAAGAAAACCTGTTAGAGTCTGCAAAAGACTTGAGACTGGGGTGGTGGTTCACCTTCCAGCAGGACAACGACCCTAAACATACAACCAGAGCTACAATAGAATGGTTTAGATCAAAGCATATTCATGTGTTAGAATGGCCCAGTCAAAGTCCAGACCTAAATCCAATTGAGAATCTCTGGCAAGACTTGAAAATTGCTGTTCACAGACGCTCTCCATCCAATCTGACTGAACTTGAGCTATTTGCAAAGAAGAATGGGCAAACATTTCAGTCTCTAGATGTGCAAAAGCTGGTAGAGACATACCCCAAAAGACTTGCAGCTGTAATTGCAGCGAAAGGTGGTTCTACAAAGTATTGACTCGGGGGGGCAGAATACTTCTCATGCCACACTTTTCATTTTTTTATTTGTAATAAAATTTGGAAACCATGTATCATTTTCCTTCCACTTCACAATTATGCACCACGTTGTGTTGGTCTATCACATAAAATCCCAATAAAATACATTTATTGTGGTTGTAACGTGATAAAATGTGGAAAAGTTCAAGGGGTATGAAAACTTTTGCAAGCCACTGTATATTCTGCATAAGGTATCTTTTCCCTTTGCTCTACCTATTGTACTTGAATGAGGCTTAATTATATCTATGTACAGTATCATCTGTTCGAATGGATAGCATGCAAAACAACGCTTTTCACTGTTCCTCAGTCCAATTGATAATAAGAAACACAAACCTAAACCTAAATAGATTGTGCCCTGCTGGGCACTCGAGGGCCAGATACAAAGTGTGCCTGTCCTCTCATCTCAGCAACTTAGAAAAGTCCCTGAACTGAATGGTGAGCTCAGCAGAGAGGGAGAGGACAGATGCATGTGCATCTGACCTCCAGTGCATTCCACCACCTGCACTGCAGTGCACAGGCGCAGAAGTCCAGAATGTGCTGTTATGCATTTTGCAGTTCTCCTCTGGCAGGAGGTTTACAAGAATGATCCCAGGAATGAGTAGGTTATCCTACAATGAGAGTTAGTCAGCACTGGGCCTGTACTCACTGGAGTATAGAAGAATGAGGGGGGACCTCATTGAAACATATAGAATAGTGAAAGGCTTGGATTGAGTAGATGTGGAGAGGATGTTCCACTAATGGGAGAGTCTAGGTCTAGAGGTCATAGCCTCAGAATGAAGGGATGTTCTTTTTAGGAAGGAGATGAGCCATTTCTTTGGGTGGTGAATCTGTGGAATTATTTGCCACAGAAGGCTGTGGAGGCAGGAGAATTGGGTTAGGAGGGAAAGATAGATCAGCCATGATTGAATGGCGGAACTAGAATTGAATGGCCAAATTTTACTCCTATCACATGATCTTATATTATATTGGCAGCTGCACAGCCGCAGAATTGCAGAACTACTTGAACTTTGTGGGGATTTGCAAATGAGCTGTCAGTTTCTTGCATCAACACAAGTGATGGAATTTCCCATTACACAGAACTAAAACAGATAAGATAGTAATTAACTAGTTTACATTTATTGCAAAAATAGCATTTAGTGAAGACGTTGGAACCTTAAGTAAAATACAAAGTGCAGCATCTGTGGAGGGAATGGACTGACAATGTTTCATGATGGAACCCTTCTTCCGTCAGATTTCAGTCTGAAGTTTAGTCTGAGGAAGGGTCCTGACTCAAAATGTTACCTATCCATTCCCTTCATAGATAGTTTAGTCTTTATTGTCACATTTACCAAGGGACAGTGAAAAGCTTTTTTATCTTGTGTGCTATCCAGTCAGCAGAAAGACTATACATCAAATCAACACAGGATAAAGGGAATAACATTTAGTGCTAGATAAAGTCCAGTAAAGTCTGATTAAATAATATCTGAGGGTCTCCAATGAGGTAGATGGTAACTCAGGACCACTCTCTAGTTGGTGATTGGATGGTTCAGTTGCCTGACTCAGTAAACAGACTTACCGAGTTCCCCCTTCACTTTGTGTTTTGCCTAACATATGTGGTTGATTGGTAATGTTCATTAAATTTGCATATACCTGGTAATGTTTGCATAGTGCACTGTTTCTGAGCTTATGAGCTGCCATATCCTTATCTCTGCTACAAATGACAGCAATGAATGGCATGGTAAGTAGACAGGAGTAATTGGGAGATGGCTGCCAATGTTTGAGACCCCTGTAATCTGAGTGTTCAGTGGAGCATCAGAAGGAGTGAGGAGGAGTGGACAGTTCAGTTGATTGAGAATAAATAGAAGCCTGCACATTTTGTTGACTCTGAGCTAGATGCCTTCATCTGTAATAAGTGCAATGGAGACTGCCATATCAGCGTGGGTTCATAAGTTCCACCGGATCATCTTTAACATGGAGATGATGACCAAGATTTGATGTATCATTCTTCAAGGAAGATGGGTGGCATCTTTATCTTGTGGAAGTTATTGAGATTCTGTCCTGTCAAATTAGTTGCCACCAATACAGTGATGACAGAACTATTATCTTTCCTGCCCAGCTAATCTGTAAATCCTGCATTACATTTTGCATTTGCACTGTTAAGCGCAAAGAATTCCAAACGTTTTTGACCACCTAACACTTCACCTTGTGCTGCCTTATTTCAGACTTTGAAGAATCACTGAAGTTCAGCATTTAACACAAAGTACTCAGTGTAAAAACCACAATATCAAAGCCTTGTTTAGTTTAGTTTAGTTTACAGAGAGGGCATGGAAACAGGCCCTTCAGCCCACTGAGTCCATGCCGACCAGTGATCCCCTTACACAAACATTATCCTACACACACAAGGGACAATTTACAAAGTTTATCAAAGCCAATTAACTTACAAACCTGTAGGTCCTTGGAGTGTGGGAAGAAACCAGAGCACCCTGAGAAAACCCATGCAGGTTACGGGGAGAACGAACAAACTCCGTACAGACAAAACCCCTAGTCAGGATCGAACCCGGGTCTCCGACGCCTAAAGGCAGCAACTCTACGCTGCACTAACCTGCTGCCTTTCTTGTTCAAAGAGTTGTAATTGTATTTATAATGACATAACATTTCTGGCCCAGAAAACACTTACAAATCCTATGCATTCATGATTTACTTGAAGATGGTTTAACTATTTCAGCTTCTATTTTGTTCCTATCCGCAAATCTTCCTTTTTATTTTGCTTTGTGATTAACTTATTTCTTCAAGCCAGCTGTCTTGCGTATCATTCCATCACGGTAACATAAGTGTCCTTACTTTCAGGTGTGATTTATCTTCTGCAATTGCTATTTTCAGTTCAAATGTGTTGATTTTTTGAAAGTAAAATGGGAAAAAAATAACAATTCCACAATGCAAGAAGTATACAGGCTCCTTGGTGATCGCAGTGAAGGTACTCATTTTTCACAATGTTTCTATCCATTTTCAACAGCTACGAATATTGGTACACAAGCACTGCTGCTGATTACGCCTTTATGATGTTATGGCCTTGTATAGTACATTGTCAGGTGGAAATGTGATTTTGAAGGTTGAAGGAGATTTCTACCATTTTGTAAAATGCTGGAGTAACTCAGTGGGAAAGACAGCATCTCTGGAGAGAAGAAATGGGTGAGGTTTCGGGTCGAGACCCTTCTTCAGACTGATGTCAGGGGAGTGGGTGGATCAGAGATAGAATGTAGTCAGAGACAGTAAGACATGGTGGGAGAACTGGGAAGGGGGAGGGGATGGAGAAAGAGGAGAGAAAGGAGAAAGGAAGAGGAGGAGCCAGAGGGCTGAGGGAGAGCTGAGAAGGGGAGGAGACAGCAAGGGCTACCGGAAATTGGAGAAGTCAATGTTCATGCCGCTAGGGTGCAAACTGCCCAAGCGGAATATGAGGTGCTGCTCCTCCAATTTCCAGTGGTGCTCTCTCTGGCCATGGAGGAGGCTCAGGACAGAAAGGTCGGATTCGGAATGGGGGGGGAGTTGAAGTGCTGAGCCACTGGGAGATCAGGTTGGTTAATGCAGACCGAGCGGAGCTGTTCGGCGAAACGATCGGCAAGCCTGCGCTTGGTCTCACCGATGTGGATCAGCTAACATCTAGAGCATCTCCCTCCCCCCTCCCCCGTCTGCTTTCCGCAAAGACCGCTCCATCCGTAACTCATGGTCAATTCGTCCCTTCCCTCCCGCACCACCCCCTCCCCGTGCACTTTCCCTTGCAACCACAAGAGATGCTACACTTATCGCTTTACTCCTCCCTTCTTCTGACAACCAAGTCCATGCTGACTATCCATCACCCTTTCACACTAGTTCTGTTATTCCACTTCTGCATCCATTCCCTACACTAGAGGCAATTTTGCAGAGGCAAATTCACTGACAGATCTGCACATCTTTGGCAAGTGGGAGGTAATTGGAGCATCCGCGAAAGCCCACACCACACAATCACAGAGGGACCGTGAAAACTCCACACAGACAGCACTTGATGTTAGGATCGAACCGGGGTCTCTGGTGCGGTGAGACTGTGGCTCTACCAGCTTTGCCATAAGTTTCACAGAAAAGGTATGAAACAGAATATAACACTGAGCTAAGTAAAGCTCATATGTGACACTAAGCTAAAGGAGAAATTCTACATGTTTAATGAGGAGAGGTTTGAGAACTTCTACTCATGTTGAATCTTTAACATACCAAATTGTCTCATTGGAGTGTAATCAAACAAATGTGAAATTCATAGGAAGGAACTGTAGATGTTGGTTTACACTGAAGATTGACACAAAATACTGGAGTAACTCAGCGGGACAGGCAGCATCTCTGGAGGGAATGAATGGGTGGCGTTTCGGGTCGAGACCCATCTTCAGAATGTGAAATTGAACCATTCAAGGAGATGTTGAAACAAATGATTGAAAGTTTGGTTGAAAGAGTGTTGAATAAAGCTTGCTCGTGTGCCTTTTTGAAGATTGATTCTTTATAAAGACAGAGATTACTCGGTCTCTGCTATCAGGCATTCCCACCTTCACTGGACTGTAGCCTATTGCAATTTGTCCACTGTCATCTGGTTTTACTGCCATCCATTTTAGTTTAGTTTAGTTTAGAAATACAGCGCAGAAACAGGCCCTTCAGCCCACCGGGTCTGTGCCGACCAGTGATCCCTGGATATTAACACTATCCTACATACACTAAGGACAATTTTTACATTTACGTAGCCAATTTACCTACACACCTGTACGTCTTTGGAGTGTGGGAGGAAACCGAAGATCTTAGAGAAAACCCACGCGCTCATGCGGATAATGTACAGACAGCACCCGTAGTTGGGATCAAGCCCAGGTCTCCGGCGCTGCAAGTGCTGTCAGGCAGTAACTCTACTGCTGTGCCACTGTGCTGCCCAGAGTGACAAGGCACGGCATGCCCACGGCATTCTATCAGAGACAATTGTGGACGGTCGCATGCCTCTTTTGCAAACATCATTGACTCTCCACTACCATATAGCTGCTTACCAGATGTCAGCTCCCCGTTAGAATGCTTTTAGAGGTTTAAATTACTTAATTAATAAATGAATGATAGTTAGAAACTTGAATCCTCTCCCAAAGGTAACTCACACTCCATGGTCCAAGTCAGTTTGATCATCGCTTTGGTTGTCTCCTGCTTATGAATTTGACTTTCACTTTTTTGTAACTTTTATAGTATCTTTTAGTTTCAAAGCGGAAAGGTATCAAACAAGCATCCTGTTTGTTTGATCGTGGCACAGTGAGAAGCTTTTTTGTTGCGGGCTAACCAGTCAATGGAAAGACTATACATGATTACAATTGCGCTGCCCACAGTATACAGATTCATGATAAAAGGAATAATGTTTAGTGCCAGATAGTCCAGTAAAGTCAGAATAAAGAAAGTCCGACAGTCTCCAATGAGGTAAATAATAGCTCAGGACCGCTCTCTAGTTGTTAACAGCTGGGAAGAAACTGTACCATCCTATTACCAGGCAACTGAATCATCCTACCACAACCAGAGAGCAGTGCTGAACTACTATCTACCTCATTGGTGACCCACAAACTATCCTTGATCGGACTTTGGTGGCTTCATCTTGCAGTAAACATTATTCCCTTATCATGTATCTATAAACTATATATGGCTTAATTGCAATCATGTACTGTCTTTCTGCTGACTGGTTAGCATGCTGCAAAAGCTTTTCACTGTACCTCGGTACAAATGACAATAATCTAAACGGAAACTGATAATGGGAAGAAACTGTCCCTGAATCTGGAGGTGTGCGTTTTCACACATGCCCTTTGTTCTCAACTGTGCTTATGAGACTTAACTATGTGGTCTTTTCATCTGACTGAAGGTAGATCTTATAAAGAGTGGATGACGTTAAAATTGGTCTGTATTACTCCACACTAAGGTAGAAACAAATAAGATTGTGCTTGAAGTGAAACATCCCTTGATACAATCAGTTCAAAAGCTCTTCACCAGGATATTGTGTGTTATTATTAGTTTTCTTGGTGTTGTAACTCTCTGGCCTTTGCCTTTGTGCAGACATTAATGAAATGTGCCAACGCCAACGTATTAAATCTGTCCTGTAGGATTCATGCATTTTAAGAAATGAACTATAAAGGGGAAAAACTCACTTAATTCAAATTTTTGCTTAAAGCATGTATTTAGACAGCTTGATGGAACTATCTGGTGAAAACAGCCACACACTCCTGGTGTGGGTCGACGAGTTTGATAGGGAATAGCTGTCTAGTAATACTCAACTTCAAGTAAAACCTTTCTTTCACCTTTCCAGTCTGTATCCAATAAATTGACTTCTCCAATTTCCGGTAGCCCTTGCTGTCTCCTCCCCTTCTCAGCTCTCCCTCAGCCCTCTGGCACCTCCTCTTGCTTTCTCCTTTCTTCTCCACGCCCCCCCACCCCCACACCCTACATCAGTCTGAAGAAGGGTTTTGGGCCGAAATGTTGCCTATTTCCTTCGCTCCATAGATGCTGCCTCACCCGCTGAGTTTCTCCAGCACTTTTGTCTACCTCCAGCAACCACTCATGAAGCAGAATCAATGCAGAAACCAGTGACCTACTGTGGAGCAGGTTTGGTTTAGTTTACTTCAGAGGTACAGCGCTCACGGAGTCCACGGCGACCTGAGATCCCCACACATTAACACTACCCAACACACATTAGGGACAATTTCACATTTATACCGTCAATTAACCTACAAACCTGCAAACCTGTACGTCTTTGGAGTGTGGGAGGAAACCGAAGACCTCGGAGAAAACCTACACAGGTCACGGGGACAACGTACAAACCCATATAGACCAGCACCTGGAGTTAGGATCGAACCCGGGTCTCTGGCGCTGAAAGGCAGTGGCTCTACCGCTACGCCACGTGCTGGAATCCTGAGCAAAACACAAAGTGCTGGAGCAACTCAGCGGGTCAGGCAGCACTGATTGATTGAAAGATGCAACAGAGACAGGCCCTTCGGTCCATCAAATCCACACTGACCATCAATCACCTGTTCATACTGGTGCAATGTTATCTCACTTTAATGTCCACTCCCTACACATTAGGGTCAATTTACAGAGGCTAATTAATCAATAACCCCACATATTATTAGCTGGTTATGGATGAACAAAGGAATACTAGAACTCTTTTTTTTTAGAGCTACAGCATTGAAACAGGCCCTTCAGCCCACCAAGACCAGGCCAACCATTGATCACCTGTTCACATTAGTTCTATGTTATCCCACTTTACAGAGGCCAATTAATCTATAAACCCACACATCGTTGGGATATGGGAGGAAAGCAGAGCACGCAGATGCCACGTAGTCGCAAAGAGAATGTGCGGCCAAGATCAGGATCGCATCCCTGTCTCTGGCACCTTGAAGCAGCATCTCCACCAGCAGTGCCACTGTGAAGGGAAGAAACAAATGACATTTTGGGTCGACACCCTTCTTCAGACAGATCTTGACCCGACAATTCATCTGTCCATTCCCTCTGTAGATGCTGCCTGTAACTCAGGGTTTCTGCAGCACTTTAAGCACTTGCCTATTTTAAGATGACGTTTGGGGAGGGTATTTTGATGCCAGGCACATTCCCACATAATTTGATGACAGGCACATTCCCACATAATTTGGGCCCAAACCATCAATTTTTTGGTTTGGGCCCAAGAGGAAAGCTGCAGACTGTAATGCGATTAAGTCCCTGAGTGAACTTTGAACCCTGTCAATCAAGGAAACATTTGCTCAACCACCACTGAACTAAGCCTTGAATTCCTCCTCTTATTTTACAATCATTCATTTTGCTCAGTTTCATAAAGTCTCTCCCCTAAACCTCATAATGGCAATGACGCAGGTTCCCATGTGAAATGTTCACTGTTCTTCCGCTCCTGATCTGCTAACTGCATTTTCACAACTTTTCATTTTCACTTTTAGTGCTTTTCGCTCTCTTCACTTCAAAACAAACATGCTCTGGGGAAGCAGCTCCCTTTATTTATCTGGAATAGTTGCAACATAACAGAAACCATGTTTTTCCATTTGAGTCTACGTGCCGGGGATAAGGGCCAATTAAGTGGATGAAAGAGGATCCTCTGCAAATTAATTATAAAAGACCAGTCTTCAATGGAAACCTGCCGTTCTTAGATAATTGGTATTCAAAATCTATTTAAACCATCCAGAGCAATTCCACTTACAGCATCTTAATCACCAGAAGCTCAGAATTGGAACTATTCTTCTGCACTATATGAAACGTTATTGTTCCTTGTCCAAAAGAATTGAAGGGAAGATATGTGAAGCAAGGTTCTTTGTGTGAATAATATATAATCTGTCAATAGTCATTGTGTGTGGCAGCATCTCATCAAGTTCATAACGTCATGTTGTGGCAGGTGTAGTTTGATAGGAAAGAAACAGCAAGCTAATAGTATATCTTTTCTTTTCTGATCTCTGAGCAACTAAGGAGAGCGAACAGCTGCCAATTTAATGCAAAATAGATGAAATACAAAATTGCATATGCCAGAAATCTGGAATAAAAACGGAAGGTGCATTCTGCAGGGAGAGAAATGCAGTTAACATTGTACGTCAATGATCCTGATCAATTTCCCTGCTTGCGTCATTGACATGAAATGTTAGTACTGTTCCCCCCTCCATTAATTGCTGTCTGGTGGGCTGGCTGTTTCCAGCACTTCATGCTCTAAACGCAGAATAGCCATTGTTATTGTGTGTGTAGGAAGCAACTGAGGAAGGGCCGCTCGCCACTGCAAGAGGCTGAGCACACGGCCGGGACACGGCCTGCAGCGGTGGGGGACTGACCCTGCAATGCCGCCAGGATAATGAGCCCTAATGGTCAGGTCAGGTCAGGAAGCCTGCATTTACAATGACTGGGAGTTGAAAATAGCACCAAACTGGCGACTCAGTACTACTGCCTCAGTGTACTACTGCTATACACGTACTGTATCTTGGATGCTTATCGAAGATGTATCTAAGTGCTTATGTATAGTAATACTTGTACTGAACTGTATACAAAAATGAATTTCACTGCACATGTAACAAAGTGCCATGCTGATTTATACCTAACATATCCACTAAATACTGGAGCAATTCAGCCGGTCAAATAGCACCCCGGAGAAAACAAATAGGCAATGTTTTGAGTCTGATGAAGGGTTCCAACCTGAAACATCACTTATTCCTTTTCTCCAGAGTTGCTGCCTGACCCGCTGAGATGCTCCAGCATTTTGTGTCCTGGCAACTGTTACTGAGGTTTGTAACTTTCTTCTTTGCACATCTTCAATCTTGTGTATGAAGGAACTGCAGATGCTGGTTTAAACCAAAGATGGACACAAAATGCTGGAGTAACTCAGCCAGACAGGCAGCATCTCTGGAGAGAAGGAATAGGCTATGTTTCAGGTCAAGACCCTTCTTCAGACTGACGTCAAGGGGGAGAGAGATACACAGATAAAAAAGTGTGAAGGTGTGAAAACACGACAAAGAGAATGGAGATCAAGGAAAATGTAGAATAAATAATTGTTAGTTGGGAGAAGGTAACAACAAAGCAAACGGAGATAAAATGTCGTAAGAAAGAACTGCAGATGCTGGTAAAATCAAAGGTAGACACAAAATGCTGTCCCACTGCAGCGACCTAATCCGCGAGTTAAGAAGAATGCCTTCTACCTTCAAGCTCGAGGGCACTTGCCTGGAAAACCTTGAGCTGGATCGACCGTCCGCGTTGAAACCAAGAGCTGGGTTGACCGACCACACACCTACACACACACACACACACACACACACACACACACACACACACACACACACACACACACACACACACACACACACACACACACACACACACACACACACACACACACACATCGCAAAGGTGGGGGCCAGGGAAAGTGGTGTAAGATAAGTCCTTTACAGAGCGTGGGGGAGGGGGGGGGGTGGAGAGAAGGGGAGAGAAGTAAAGAGAAGGAAAGGGGGGGGGAGAAGAAGGAGTGGAGACACTTTTAAGAAGTATAATAAAGTTTTGCGGGCATTTTACCTACCGGTTATTTTTCCCTGGTCCTGAAAACTCCAATGAGCCAATCAAAATGCCCAGTCAGTGAAGGAGATTACCTACAGTTGCCCTCGACTGCCTGTAACTAAATAGTGACCCCACTCCACTGCACTACGAGTCAAAAAGAACCATGCCGACCAAATTTTACTTGCGGAAAATTTTCCAACATGACCTAGCTGAGGCCACGAGTATTCGGGAACTTCTCTCGAGCATGAAGGAGAGATCCAGTTACCTCATAGGACCTCCTAGGACCTCATGTCGACCATGCTGCGAGTTTGAGTCAAGGGCAAACTCGTCTAAACTCACAGATTATGTCACCACAGTGGGACAGCCCCTTAACTCAGCGGGTCAAGCATAAAATGTATTATAACATGTAATCAGAGACAGTAAGACTGCTCAGAGAACTGGGAAGGGGGAGGGGATGGAGAGAGAGGGAAAGCAAAGGGTTATTTGAAGTTAGAGAAATCAATGTTCACACTGCTGGGGTGTAAGCTACCAAGCGAATTATGAGGTGCTGTTCCTTCAATTTGCGTGGGGCCTCACTCTGACAATGGAGGAGGCCCAGGACAGAAAGGTCAGTGTGGGAATGGGAGAGGGAGTTAATGTGTCCAGCAATAGGTGATCAGGTAGGTTTAGGCGGACTGAATCAATCTTAGTCAATCTTCAATCTTATATTCAAGTTCAATCTTATAGATTTGAGTCTTTAATGAAAGGCTATTTGATTGCAACCAAATAGTATATTGGAATAACACAATGTTAAACACAATATAAACAAGGCATCCTCTGATGTATTGTAAGCTTAACAAAAAACTCAGGCCTTGTTAGTGATGCCCACACCCTGTAAATAAAGGAAAGAAAATCACTCTTTTAAAATTAAATTATTTATTTCACTGCATCACTGTCATTTGCTCCTCCTCAATGTAATTAAAATCTCTGTACCAACAGTGGATAAGGGCAGAATAGATGAGGTTATAACTCAACAGTGACAGTCTGTGAGAAGAAGCCTGGAGCTACCTTGTTTGCATCCAATTTGTGAGATGTGGTGCTTCACCGGTCAGCGCACTTGTGCATCTTGTAACTGTCATTGGTTGAATAGCTTAAAATGAATCTCCTGCAGAGTTCCACATGGATTTATCTCGCTGAATGAAGGTGAACTTTATAGGTTTGAAATGTTAGTCCCTCGATGAAACTTCGTACCCAATACGTTCTGATCAAATCAACACATTTTGTCCTGCATTACTTTCAACTGCCTTTTTTTGTCAGTTTGGAAGCTGCCTATTTGCGTCTTTGGTGTCAGTACATTGTTCCTTGAAATCTCTGGTAAAAATGAACAGAGCGCCAAGTGACTGATTCATTTGACATAGTTTCAGGATGGTTGATGTGTGTGGAGCTTTGAGCCACGTTTTTGCCTGGTTTAAGTTGGTGCAGGTGGAATATGATTGCATGACAAGTGACGTCACCTTGATTTGCACCAGTCTCAATATCATTTTGATTTGCTTTTGCTACATATTCTTGGAACTTGAAGTATTTGGCATTTCAGTTTTTCATTCTACCTGACATTGAAAGATGAACCTGTCCAGAATAACCTCATTCATTTCCAAATCTCATGCTCCAGATGTAGACTCTGGACTTCAGAAAACCATTCCTGTTGGATTCATATTCACAGAAAGAAGCCCTCGGTGGCTTCTGCAAGGAATTTAGTTTCATTTAGTTTAGAGATACAGCACGGAAACAGGCCCTTTAGCCCACCGAGTCCGCACTGGCCATCGATCCCCACACATTAACACTATCCTACACACGCTAGGGACAATTTACACTTATACCAAGACAGAGTCTGTTTTCAGTCTGAAAAGGGTCTCAACCCAAAACGTCATCCATTCCTACTCTCCAGAGATGCTGAGACTCCAGCATTTTGTGTCTCCCTTCAATTTAAACCAGCATCTGCAGTTCTTTCCTACACACTTATACCAAGGCAATTCACCTACAAACCTGTACGTCTTTGGAGTGTGGGAGGAAACGAGGATCTCTGAGAAAACCCACGCGGTGATGGGGATAACGTACAAACTCCGTACAGACAGCGCCTGTAGTCGGGATCGAACCCATGTCTCCGGCGCTGCATATGCTGTAAGGCAGCAACTCTGCCGCTGCGCCACCGTGCCACACAAATGCCGGGGGAGCAACTTCTTCATTATAAACAACCAAAATGGATGCATTCTGCTCAAGTACCGTGGGGTTGTCAACCCATCCACAGATTTCTCAAGAGACATCAGGGGATATTGTGCTGGTAGTGCAGTAGAACGCAATCATAACCTTAAGGTTTTCTCCCTTTTTGTTTGTGCCACTTTCAATTTAAAATTTTAATTAGAATTGTGACAGGTACTCACTGAACTAAACTGTACACTCTTTCGTTAATGATGTTGATTTTGGTCTTTGGTCTTTTTTACACGTGAGGATTTCTTAACATTTACTAAATGTAAACAGAATTTCAAGCTACAGTAGGAATACTAAAACTACCCCTTGTTTTGAGGGAAGGTTTTAAATACTTTGTGGATATTGCAAGGTGCCGTACGTAAACGTTTGTTGGAACCCGAGAAGATAATTTTCCTGTGTTTTTTCTATGTTTTCCTTTTCTTTCTTCCCCACTTTCTGTAATAATTTTTATTTCCCCCACTTCATTTCCCTTTCTGTATCAGCTAACATTGAATTCATGTCCTTTATTCTCCTTCTCAGTCTTTTTTCAGCTTTTTTTGTGTTTATTTTCCATTTTTTGGATCTAATTGGCGAAGAAGATGCCTGGTAAGTTGTCCATTCCTTAAGGTCCCTGATGTCTTTCCTACACTGCACCATGAGCCGCTTACGCCTTCAGCAACTTATTTTGAACTTAAATGTACAGAGTGGAGCCTACCAGACGGTGGATGTCATTAGATGTCTGGTCATGTTCTTGCCATTAACGTTCAGCTGTTGTAGCAAATTCTCGCTCATTAGCATTTGGCTTATCAGCATCAATCTGCAATCAGAGCGAAGACCTTTATATTTCCGCTTCAAATCACTATGACAAAGTTACGCAGCTTTTTTGTATTTTTGCAAATTTATCAACAAGCAAATGCCTGAAAGCTGCTGATAAATTTGGAGAACATCAATCAATCACTTGTAGAAAGAATGAGTGTAAAGAGTAGCATTAACCTTCTAAAATGTATTCAGTCATTCCAAAGTTAAATTGCTCTGGGTTAAGGATTACTGATGCATGGCATCTACTATTAATGACTGAAACTGTTCCTGTTCTGAAAACAGCCTTAAAAGAAATTGAGATTTCCTGCGGTTATGCTCGAAGTACTGTGCAATTCATCCGAAATTAGCTATAGCAGTACAGGAAATTGCAACATTTCAAGCTACATTCAACATAAATTGGGATTTGGTGACTTTTTGCGGTTGTTTTAAACAAGCCGTTCACAAAGAAGAATGTCCAACGAAGGGATTTGACCCGAAACGCTGCCTATTTCCTTCGCTCCATAGATGCTGCCTCACCCGCTGAGTTTCTCCAGCATTTTAGTCTACCTATGCACAAAGACAACACTGCCTCCAATTTTATCTGTTCGCTCACATCAAGTTAACTACCATTACTAACAATGCCCAATCATACATAGTTCTTTAAAGAGATGTATACATTTAAGCGCTGTTCTTGGTACAAGAATACTGAAAAGGTGCTTTAAAGGTATTAAAACATGCTTAGTCTATTAAAAGATTGACTACAGCAACATATAAGTGGTATATAGTTATGATTAGTATTTAAAAGTAATTTTCAGTTATTAATGTTAGTTTAAATTAGTTAGTTTAGCTTATTATTATCACATGTACTGTTTAGTTTAAGAAAGAACTGCAGATACTGGAAAAATCGAAGGTACACAAAAATGCTGGAAGGCGGGAAGAAGAAAGGAAGAGGCGAAGACAGTAGGCTGTGGGAGAGCTGGGAAGGGGAGGGTAGTCCTTGCTTTCTCTCTCCTTCCCCTTCCCAGCTCTCCCACAGCCTACTGACTCCACCTCTTCCTTTCTTCTTCCCGCCCCCCCCCCCCCCCCCACCTCCACATCAGTCTGAAGAACGGTCTCGACCCGAAACGTCACCTATTCCTTCACTCCATAGATGCTGCCTCGCCCGCTATTCTCCAGCATTTTTGTCTACCTTCTGTTTAGTTTAGTTTAGTTTAGAGATGCAGTGTGGAAACAGCTCCTTTGGCCCAGCAATCGCTCGAACACTATTTCTATCATACACCTGCGGACAATTTATAGAAGCTAATTAACCAACGAATCTGCACGCTTTTTTAATGTGGGAGGAAACCAGAGCACCTGGAGAAAACCCACGCAGTCACAGGGAGAACATATGATGTCCATACAGACAACACCTGCGGTCAGGTTTGAACCTAGGTCTCTGGCACTGTAAGGCAGCACCTCCACAGCTGCACCACTGTACTGCCCTGAGACGGAGTAAAAAGCTTTTTTCTGTATGTAATCTGTCCAAATTATATCATACATGAGTACTGTAGATCCTCTTCTGGAATTACATGCAGGGAGTCGCCACGTTCTGGCACCATCTTGTAACTTCCAAGTCTCTGAAGAGACAGATCTTGGCTTAAGGAGATTACAATTGCTTATTTTCTCACTTTGAAGGCGCTGTTTCGATGAAGATGGGGCCAGCCTGGGCCTACGCAAAGCCGTTCGGCTCTTTTCACCATCGCTTCGTACAGCTGCTGCAGGCTGCGCTCGATTTAAGTCAGAGGCATTGGGTGTAAAAATAACGTCTTTTACAGCAAGCCGGTTTTCAACTGTATTGTCAAGTTACTTTCAATTTGTGCTATAATTTGTTTTAATGCAAAAAGAAAACCAATACATTATACTTGACTCACCAATTATACTGGTTGATTTGCAATTTATACATTGAACAATGTACAACTGTTTTTAAATGGATCATTGATTGAAATTTCACTTTTGGAAAACTGGTGCAAGATTTGAACCCAAGAATTGTGCAATACAGAAGAGAGGTAATTGTCCCATTGAGTGTAAACCTGCTTCCCTAGTGGAGTATTTGTATCAGTCCTTCTCCCTCGCTTCATACCCATAGCCCAGCAAATTATTATTTTACAATTGCTTCACCAACCCCCTTTTGAAGGCAGTTTCCACCAACTCTCCAAGCAGTGAATTCCAGATCAACTGAGTGCAATGTATTATTTTTTCTTTCTCCTGTAACTTTTGCCAAAAAAAGTTGAATTTGTGCCCTGATCCATAATCCATTCACAAAAGGGAGTAGCCTTATTTACCGTCCCAGATACAGTTTTGCATGCTATCAGATCTCTTCCCAACACTCTTTGCTTTAAGGAGAATATTTGCAGTTCCCCCAGTCTAACCTGACATCCAAACACCCGAGCCCCAGTTAAGACAAATGTGGGCCCCTTCAAGATAAAAACAGGTGAATTTATTATGGGGAACAAGGAAATGGCAGATGAGTTCAACAGGTACTTTGGATGTGTCTCCTCTAAGGAAGACACGAACAATCTCCCAGATGTACTAGGGGACAGGGGATCCAGGGTGATGGAGGAACGGACGGAAATTCACATTAGACAGAAAATGGTGTTGGGTAGACTGATGGGACTGAAGGCTGATAAATCCCCAGGGCCTGATGGTCTGCATCCCAGGGTACTCAAGGAGGTGGCTCTAGAAATCGTGGATGCATTGATAATCATTTTCCAATGTTCTATAGATTCTGGATCAGTTCCTGTGGATTGGAGGGTAGCTAAGTTTATCCCACTTTTTAAGAAAGGTAGGAGAGAGAAAGCAGGGAATTATAGACCAGTTAGCCTGACATCGGTGGTGGGGATGATGCTGGAGTCAATTATTAAAGATGTAATCGCAGCACATTTGGTTAGCAATAACAGGATTAGTCCAAGTCAGCATGGATTTACGACCGGGAAATCTTGCTTGACTAATCGTCTGGGATTTTTTGAGAACGTAACAAGTAAAATGGACAAGAAAGAACCAGTGGATGTGGTGTATCTGGACTTTCAGAAAGCCTTTGATTAGGTCCCATACAGGAGATTAGTGGATAAAATTAGAGCACATAGTATTGGGTGTAGGATATTGACATGGATAGAAACTTGGTTGGCAGACAGGAAACAATGAGTAGGAATTAACGGGTCCATTTCAGAATGGCAGGTAGTGACTAGTGGGGTGCCACAAGGCTCAGTGCTGAGACAGCAGCTATTTACAATATAGATTAATGATTTAGATGAAGGAATTAGTAGTAACATTAGCAAATTTGCAGATGAAACAAAGCTGGGTAGCAGTATGAACTGTGAGGAGGATGCTATGATTGGTTGGGTGAGTGGGCAGATGTATGGCAGATGCAGTATAATGTGGATAAATATGAGGTTATCCACTTTGGTGGAAAGAACAAAATGGTAGATTATTATCTGAATGGTGTCAGATTATGAAACAGGGAAGTGCAACGAGACCTGGGTGTTCTTGTACATCAGTCACTGAAAGTAGCATGCAGGTACAGCAGACAGTGAAGAAAGCCAATACATAACGAGAGGATTTGAGTATAGGAGCAAAGAGGTTCTTCTGCAGTTGTACAGGGCCCTAGTGAGACCACAGCTGGAGTATTGTGTGCAGTTTGAGAAAAGACATTTTTGTTATTGAGGGAGTACAGTGTAGATTCACAAGGTTAATTCCCGGGATGGCGGGACTGTCATCTGATGAAATAATGGAATGATTGGACTTGTATTCACTGGAATTTTGAATGATGAGAGGGGATCTTATAGAAACATATAAAATCATTAAGGGATTGGACATGCTAGATGCAGGAAACATGTTCCCGATGTTGGGGGAGTCCAGAAACAGAGGCCATAATTTAAGAATAAGGGGTAGGCCATTTAGAACTGAGATGAGGAGAAAATAATTTCACTCAGAGAGTTGTGAATTTGTGGAATTCTCTGCCTCAGAATGCAGTGGAGGCCAAATCACTTGATGCATTCAAAAGAAAGTTAGATAGAGCTCTTAGGGCTAGTGGAATCAAAGGATATGGGGAGAAAGCAGGAATGGGGTACTGATTGTGGATGATCAGCCATGATCACATTGAATGACGGTGTTTGCTCGAAGGGCCGAATGGCGTACTCCTGCAAATATTTTCTATGTATCTATATATCTATGTAGAACTGAAAGGACTTGAGTAAAGGTCTGGATAGAGTGGATGTGGAGAGGATGTTTCCACCAGTCAAGGACCAAATGCATCTAGCCACAGAATTAAAGGAAGTACCTTTAGAAAGGAGACGGGGATGAATTTCTTTAGTCGGATGGTTGTGAATCTGTGGAATTCATTCCCACATAAGCTGTGGAGGCCAAGTCAATGGATATTTTTAAGGTGGAGATTGATAGATTCTTGATTAATGCGGGTGTCAAGGGTTATGCGGAGAAGGCAGGAGAATGGGTTTAAGAGGGAACGATTGATCAGCCATGTTTGAATGGCAGAGTAGACCAGACGGGCCGAATGGCCTAATTCTGCACCTACAACTTATGAATGAGACCTGAGTCCAAGGCGATAATGTATGATCCCTTTAAAATTGTGATATCATCAGTATATTTAAATGGATTATTTGGGGGGAGGAAACAGTACTTTTGTTACATTTTCCGTTGTTCTCTTGGACAGGTGCATTGGCCTCACAGAAGGAGAAATTAATTTCAAGTGTCATTTGAGTGTTTGGATTTGTTTAATTGGTCGATCATGATGGGTTGATTTATGTAACTATCTGTAACTCTGTTTTAGCAAATTGGCTTAATTAACCAAGGTAAATCAATTTAGTGCAACAGACTTTGGGGATGTGGTGAGCACTTTATTTACATATTCACCACTTTGAACATAGATTCTAGCATTGCAATTTGAAACTATCTGTATATTGTCAACTTAATTGACCGAAAAAAAAATGTCAGTCTTTTTCTAATCTTCCGTTCAAGCTGCACACCTCATTGGTATTTATGAGCTCATTAAACACATGATGCTCTGAGAAATGTCAGTGGGCATATTATCATCAACATCATCATCAACATCCTCTGCAAAATCTTTGTGACAACAATACAAAATCAAATGCCTATACATGTGATTTTATTATAGCAAACACTTTCAAACATATTTAAATATATAAAGAGAGATATTAAGGACAAACGCTTTCTTGTTATTAGAGGACTATAGTGAGCACAATGTGGAGTGAAGATTTAGGCAGATAATATGTTTAATCCCACAAGTGACTGATCAAGATGACTGATCTCCTGTCTTAATGCATATCTCATATTACCTCTTGTTAAGATAAATCAATCGAGTCCCCAACAGAAACAACTGCTATTTTGACTTTACTTTAGAGATACAGTGTGGAAACAGGCCCTTCGGCCCACCTAGTCCCCACCAACCAGCGATCACCCGTACACCAGCACTATCCTGCACACTGTTTGGGGACAATATACAATTTACAATTTTTACAGAGCCAATCAACCTACAATCCTGCACATTGTTGGAAGGTGGGTGGAAGCCGTAGCACCGGGAGAAAGCCCACGCGGTCACCATGGGAGAACGTACAAACTCCACACAGACAGCACCAGTAGTCAGGATCGAACCCTGGTTGCAGGCGCTTTCAGGCAATAACTCTACCATGGAAAGGAGTTTCAAATTTCAAGCAATTTGGTTGAAGTGTTCTTAACGTCATGCTTAAATGTTCTTGTACTAATATTTAACCTATTCTCTCTTTTTAAGATGCCTGAATCTGTGAATGTTTTTTCCTTCTACTTAACCTTAGTCTCAAATCAATCCTTAACCTTTCTGAATTTCAGAAAGTATGGAGATAATTTGGATAATCTCTTCTCGTTGTTGAACTCTTAAAATCCAGATAGAATTCAATGAAGTCTAGACAAGTCTCCCTCTAAACCCAAAGTCCTTCCTTCCTCAATTTTGCCAAAGCAAAGTGTTGTGCAAGTTTACTATCCAGATGAACACATGATGCTTCAAATGTAGGTAACGAAAGCACAATTTCACAGCCCAACTTGTAAATAGTCACATGTACAGAGATTGCTCAGGAAACTCAGCAGATTGGAAGTTGAGAATCCATAATAGGATTTTGTTGAAGACATCCAAGTCTGTAATGTGAAAAGATAGAAAATATGCTTAGGAAATAAGGTAAAAATTATTCATGAGCTGGATCTCACGGTGCTTTGCTGATGGTTTGGAAGATCTGAGATGGTTACAGCAAGAGACATACATGAAGGCTAGCTACGACTAGCTATGACTAACTTCGGGAAAATTGGACACTGAATAGTGGAGAGTGAAGATGACAATCTGCTGAGTTTGGCAAAAGAATAAATCAGGGAAGGTTGTGCATCCGTGGATAACAAGGGAAATCAGGGATAGTATCAAAACTAAAGATGAAGCATACAAATTAGCCAGAAAAAGCAGCCTACCAAAGGACTGGGAGAAATTCAGAGTCCAGCAGAGGAGGACAAAGTGCTTAATTAGGAAAGGGAAAATAGATTATGAAAGAAAATTGGCACGGAACATAAAAACGGACTGCAAAAGATTTTATAGATATGTGAAGAGAAAAAGGTTAGTTAAAACAAATGTAGGTCCCTTGCAGTCAGAAACTGGTGAATTGATCATGGGGAACAAGGACATGGCAGACCAATTGAATAACTACTTTGGTTCTGTCTTCACAAAGGAAGACATAAATAATCTGCCGGAAATAGCAGGGGACCGGGGGTCAAATGAGATGGAGGAACTGAGTGAAATCCAGGTTAGCCGGGAAGTGGTGTTAGGTAAATTGAATGGATTAAAGGCCGATAAATCCCCAGGGCCTGATAGGCTGCATCCCAGAGTACTTAAGGAAGTAGCCCCAGAAATAGTGGATGCATTAGTGATAATTTTTCAAAACTCTTTAGATTCTGGAGTAGTTCCTGAGGATTGGAGGATAGCTAATGTAACCCCACTTTTTAAAAGGGGAGGGAGAGAGAAAACGGGGAATTACAGACCAGTTAGTCTAGCATCGGTAGTGTGGAAAATGCTAGAGTCAGTTGATAAAGATGGTATAGCAGCACATTTGGAAAGTGGTGAAATCATTGGACAAAGTCAGCATGGATTTATGAAAGGTAAATCATGTCTGACGAATCTCATAGAATTTTTTGAGGATGTAACTAGTAGAGTGGATAAGGGAGAACCTGTGGATGTGTTATATCTGGACTTTCAGAAGGCTTTCGACAAGGTCCCACATAAGAGATTAGCATACAAACCTAAAGCACACGGTATTTGGGGTTCAGTATTGATGTGGATAGAGAACTGGCTGGCAGACAGGAAGCAAAGAGTAGGAGTAAACGGGTCATTTTCAGAATGGCAGGCAGTGACTAGTGGAGTACCGCAAGGCTCAGTGCTGGGACCCCAGCTATTTACAATATATATTAATGATCTGGATGAGGGAATTGAATGCAACATCTCCAGGTTTGCGGATGACACGAAGCTGGGGGGCAGTGTTAGCTGTGAGGAGGATGCTAGGAGGCTGCAAGGTGACTTGGATAGGTTGGGTGAGTGGGCAAATGCATGGCAGATGCAGTATAATGTGGATAAATGTGAGGTTATCCACTTTGGCGGCAAAAACAGGAGGGTAGAATATAATTTGAATGGTGACCGATTAGGAAAAGGGGAGATGCAACTAGACTTGGGTGTCATGGTACACGAGGCATTGAAAGTAGGCATGCAGGTGCAGCAGGCTGTGAAGAAAGCGAATGGTATGTTGGCATTCATAGCAAAAGGATTTGAGTACAAGAGCAGGGAGGTTCTACTGCAGTTGTACAGGGTCTTGGTGAGGCGCACCTGGAGTATTGCGTACAGTTTTGGTCTCCAAATCTGAGGAAAGACATTCTTGCCATAGAGGGAGTACAGAGAAGGTTCACCAGACTGATTCCTAGGATGGCAGGACTTCCATATGAAGAAGGACTGGATAGACTCGGCTTGTACTCGCTGGAATTTAGGAGATTGAGGGGGGATCGTATAGAGGCTTACAAAATTCTTAAGGGGTTGGACAGGCTAGATGCAGGAAGATTGTTCCCGATGTTGGGGAAGTCCAGGACAAGGGGTCACAGCTTAAGGATAAGGGGGAAGTCTTTTAGGACCGAGATGAGAAGATCTTTTTTCACACAGAGTGGTGAGTCTGTGGAATTCTCTGCCACAGAAGGTAGTTGAGGCCAGTTCATTGGCTATATTTAAGAGGGAGTCCTGTGGCCCTTGTTGCTAAAGGGATCAGGAGGTATGGAGAGAAGGCAGGTACAGGATACTGAGTTGGATGATCAGCCATGATCATATTGAATGGCGGTGCAGGCTCGATGGGCCGAATGGCCTACTCCTGCACTTATTTTCTATGATTCTATGACATCTTTCTATCTCCTTCGACCTCCCTTTGACCTCCCTTTGACTATGATGAAGACTACCTTCGACTACCCTCGATTACCTACGACTAACATGCCGACCTACTGCGACTAAACCTACGAGTAAAAAAAATATCGATTTTTTCTATGGCGATCTTATTTTACTCCCGGGCATTTTTCAAAGTTGAAAAATACGCCGCAACCTAGCTGAGGCCTCGAGTACACGGGGACTACTCTCGAGCAAGAAGGAGAGTTACAAAGACCTCCTACAACCTCATGTCGCCCATGCTGCGAGTATGAGTCAAGGGCAAACGTGCCGGAACTCACGGATTAGGTCGCCCAAGTGGGACAGCCCCTTTACGAGGAAGTTGCCAGGACTCGAGTGCCTGAGCTATAGGGAGTAGTTGAGCAGGCTGGAACTCAATTCCTTGGAGTGCAGGAGGATCAGGGGTGATCTTATAGAAGTGTACAAAATCATGAGAGGAATAGGTCGGGTAAACGCACAAAGTCTCTTGACCTTAGATGGGGAATCAAGAACCAGAGGGAAGAGGTTTAAGGTGAGGGGGTAAGGGGGGAAAGAATTAATAGGAACCTGAGAGGTAACTTTTTTACACAAAGGATGCTAGGTAAATGGACTGAGTACACAGTATTATGATGCATTTTCAGTAAGTTTAAAGGGAGCTTTGGAACTGCAGCCTTGAGGAATGGTAAGAGAGTGTGGGAACCAGGGCCTCGCTGAGTTAAAAGGGACAGCGGCAAACAGCACCTGGCGAGGCAAATGCTGAACGATTGAGATTTGCTAATAGTTGGTGTTTTACGTTATAATTATGATAGAAATAAACCAAGAACAGGAGAGACAAATGACTGAGAGTGAGCATAGTTAGCACGACATGATTCTTTCTGATTCCACCGCTCATTATCGTTCATAGTGTGCACGTTTTAGCCTCTACACTGATGCCCAACACAGGATAATAGGTAGTTACCTGTTTTTTAGCTCGTATATCATTTATGTTCGGATTACCTTACAATGTAGCTCTGAGCATTCAGGCAGTAAGAAGTGACAAAAGAAGAAAATCTGTGGATGCTCTCAACACACAGCATGTGCACGCAGCGGGCTGCTTTACGCAATTAGTTTTTTATTGTGTTTTTTTTAATAATGTTCAATTCACAATCATTCACTCCCTGGGTGATTTTATTGTGTGTTTCAGGCTAACAATAAGGTATTTCTTAAATTTTAGATGCTGCCTAATGGGCTGTATATGGTCTAAGTGTGCCTGGGGGATTGGAACTGGTCTTTCATCACACGGGCACACACTGGTTGATGGGTCTTTGCTGTGTCAGGTGCATTTCTGCGAGGAATGAATACTGGCAGATTTCAAGCCACACCCTGGTAGACGCAACATGCTGGAGTAGCTCAGCGGGACAGGCAGCATCTCTGGAGAGAAGAAATTAGCGTCCCGAAACGTCACCCATTCCTTCTCTCCAGAGATGCTGCCTGTCCCGCTGAGTTACTTCAGCATGTTGTGTCTACAGGTATCTTTGGTTAAAACCAGCACCGCAGTTCCTTCCTACTGCCCTGGTACCTCCAACTCCCAACTGGCATGATTCCTACTTTGCGCACCCATAGGAAGACTGGTGTGAGAAATAGAAAAAAATGTCACTAACATATTGGAAACTATTTCTTGGGACAGAATGAATAAACCTATTTACTCTGTTTATGATAGTTACGCCTAACCTTAGCTGTAGTGGCAGGCACAACAGGGAGAGTTTTAATCCTCAGGCAATGGGCAGTAGAAAGCAAAGTAGTGACTGGGAGGCACAATGAGAAGCCCATTTTAATTTTAATGCCCGAGCTTCATTTAATATGACTGAAGTAAGCTGCAACATATGCACAATGGACATCCAGGGAGATCTTGCATTTTGTAAACTACGGCACTGTGGCACAGTGGTAGAGTTACTGCCTTACAGCACCAGAGACCCAGGATCCATCTTGTCTGCGAGTGCTGTCTGTATGGAGTTTGTACGTTCTCACTGTGACCTCCCTAGGTCTCTGGTTTCCTCCACACTCCAAAGACGTAAATCTTTCCAGGGTGTAGCTAGTGTAATGCAGCAAGCTGATTTAAATTCGGCCATTCATTTTTTCTAAAGATTCAGGCATTAAACGCCACCCTTCAACATTTCATGTTGCGAAACGGTATTTATTCCAACGAACCGGCAGGACTTAATCAACCGCAACGTTCCAATCCATCGCGTTCCAGAAAATCCCACTCGCAAGCTGATTTAAAATTCATTTACAGTTATATTGGCCTATAAATTAATGAAATTCTTGTGTGAATGTTATTTGGACACTTAGGCTTTAAAAAAAATGTTAATTTTTTCATAAGAAATGGATAGATGTTTAGATCTAGTAATTGAATTTTGTAATTAGCTACAATTGGGTAACTAACTAATTATATGCTTTAATTTCAGGTCATCCAAGTAAGATTGTTTCATATTTGTTTCAGAATGCTTCAATCTATAATAACTGAAAATTTCTTTCAGTTCTCTTAATTTTTAAGAAAGTTATGGGCTTTTGACTGTCCCCGATCACAACCTTTGTGTTAAGTCAATAGAAAAGCAACAGGAAACAAGTTGCTAATTTCCGAGTATGAAAAATGGCCATAACTTTTTTAATACTGAAGATATGAAAGTGAATTAGGTGTCAAATTAAACTTCTTTTTATGCTTTATCTGATGGAATAAATTGCAGACTCAACTTTTAAAATCCCAAAATGTTGTAACATTGCTATATAATGGGGATCGCTGGCCGGCCAGACTCGGTGGGCTGAAGGGCCTGTTTCCGTGCTGTATCTCTAAACTATGCTAAACTACCCTTGCTGGCATTCAGGTGTGTTGAAATGAGGAATGCATGCATCAGGAAGATTTTGCAAATACAGAAGGATAGGAAGCAAGGTCTGACTGCATCTGCAAATCCCTTTGAGTACGATCCACTACAACATTTGTGCTCTATCTGGCTCCATTAAAAAACATATTTTGATCACTGAGAGACTTCTTCATATTGGCAGAAATGAGTAACTGCACTAGATGCTCATCCCAGTTTTTGGCAAAACAGCCTTGGTTTATAATTTGATCCCTATTTCCAGGAACTCCACGGGTCATAACGGTGGAACGGTGGCGCAGCGGTAGATTTGCTGCCTTACAGCGAATGCAGCGCCGGAAGCCCGGGTTCGATCCCAACCACTGTTGTCTGCGTTGTCTGTATGGAGTTTGTACGTTCTCCCCGTGACTGCGTGGGTTTTCTCCAAGAGCTTTGGTTTCCTCCCACACTCCAAAGATGAACAGGCTTGCAGGTTAATTGGCTTGGTAAATGTAAGAATTGTCCCTAGTGGGTGTCGGATAGTGTTAAGATGTGGGGATCGCTGGCCGGCGCGGACCCAGTGGGCCGAGGGCCTGTTTCCGAGCTGTATCTCTAAAAAATAAAATAAAGAATAAAGTCACAGCGGGACATGGTATTAAAACAGGCCCTTCGGCTGAGATATATGTCATCAGTAGATACGGATGAGGTTCCAGAAGTTTGGTGGATGGCAAATGTTGCACCTCTATTTATGAAGGGCTGGAAGGAAAAGCCTCAAACTATAGGCCAGTGAGTCTAACATCCGTGAAAAGTTACTAGAGAGTATTCTGTGGGATAAGATAAATATGTATATGGATAGACAAGGGCTGATTATGAATAGTCAGCATGGCGTTGTACATTGCAGATCATGGCTTACGAATTTGATTGAATATTTTGACGATCTAAACGAAAAGGTTGGTGAGGGCAGAGCTGTAGATATTGTCTATATAGTTTCCAGCAAGGCATTTGACAAGGTTCTGCATAGTAGGCTGTTCTGGAAGGTTAGATCACGTGGGATCCAAAATTGGCATAGAAAATTGGCTTCATGGAAGGAAGCAGAGGGTAATGGTCGAGGATTATTTTTCAGACTGGGGTCCTGTGACAAGTGGTGTGCCTCAAGGATCATATAACCACATGGAATCGCATGTAGATAGGGTGGTAAAGAAAGCCTTTGGTGTGCTGGCCTTCATAAATCAGAGCATTGAATATAGGAGTAGGGAAGTAATGTTAAAATTGTACAAGCCATTGGTTAGACCAATTCTGGAGTATGGTGTACAATTTTGGTCGCCTAGTTATAGGAAGGATGTCAACAAAATAGAGAGAGTACAGAGGAGATTTACTAGAATGTTGCCAGGGTTCCAGCAACTATGTTACAGAGAAAGGTTGAACAAGTTAGGTCTTTATTCTTTGGAGCGCAGAAGGTTAAGGGGGGACTTGATTGAGGTCTTTAAAATGATGAAAGGGATAGACAGAGTTGACGTGGATACGTTTTTCCCATTGAGGGTAGGGAAGATTCAAACAAGAGGGCATGACATGAGAATTAAGGGACAGAGGTTTCGGGTAACGTGAGGGGGAACTTCTTTACTCAGAGGGTGGTGGCTGTGTGGAATCAGCTTCCAGCAGAAGTGGTGGAGGCAGGATCGATTTTAACATTTAAGAGTAAAGTGGATAGGTATATGGACGTGAAGGGAATGGAGGGGTATGGTCCGAGTGCAGGTAGATGGGACTAGGGGAAAACAAATGGTCGGCACGGACTGGAAGGGCCGAGAGGGCCTGTTTCCGTGCTGTAATTGTTATATGGTTATATGGTTATAACCATTTAACCATATAACAATTACAGCACGGAAACAGGCCCTCTCGGCCCTTCCAGTCCGTGCCGACCATTTGTTTTCCCCTGTGCTGGGTGATCAGTGCTGTGATCAGTGCTGGGCCCATTGCTGTTTGTAGTTTACAGCAATGATGTAGATGGGAACGTACAAGACATGATTAGTAAGTTTGTAGAGTGGGTAATATTGTAGACAGAGACGATGTTTTCAAAGATTGCAGCAGGATCTTGATCAGTTGAGCAAGTGGGCAGTGGAATTGTGAATGGAGTTTAATGCAGTTAGTGTGAGTTGTTACATTTTGGGACGTCGAACCAGCGCAGGACCTTCACGGTATATGGCAGGGGTCTGGGGAGTGTTGAAGAGCAGAGGTATTTAGGAGTGCAGGTACATTGTTCCTTGAAAGTGGCATAGCAGGTAGATAACGTGGTTAAGAAGGCTTTCAGCACATTGCCCTTCATCAGTCCGGGTTTTGAGTATAGAAGTTGGGATGTTATGTTCCAGCTGTACAACACATTTATGAGGCGAGGAGACGAGGAAACACTTTTTCTCACAGAGAACGCTTCGAACGGAGACGAGGAAACACTTTTTCTCACAGAGAGTGGTGAGTCTGTGGAATTCTCTGCCTCGGAGGACGATGGAGGCAGGTTCTATGGGTGCTTTGAAGAGAGAACTAGATAGGGCTCTTAAAAATAGCGGAGTCAGGGGATATGGGGAGAAGGCAGGAACGGGGTACTGATTGGGGATGATCAGCCATGATCACATTGAATGGCGGTGCTGGCTCGAAGGGCAGAATGGCCTACTCCTGCACCTATTGTCTATTGTCTATTGAGGCGGCTGTTGGAGTATTGTGTTCAGTTTTGGTCATCAAAGATGTTGTTAATCTGGAAAGAGCGCAGAGACGATTTACGCGGATGTTGGCAGGACTTGAGAGCCTGATGTTTCGGGAGAGTTTGGGCAGGCTAGGACTGTATTCCTTGGAGTGTAAGAGGATGAAAGGTGATTTTATAGAGGTGTACAACATCATGCAGGGTATAGATAGGGTAGATGCACAAAATCTGTTACCCAGACTAGGGGAATCAAGAACCAGAAGACACATGTTAAAAATGAGAGGGGAAAGATTTTATGGGAATCTGGGGATGATCTTTTCACACAGAGGGTGGTGGGTATTCGGAATGAACTGCCGGAGGAGGTAGTTCAGGCAGAAACTATAACAACAGTTAAAAGACATTGGACAGGTACATGGATAGGAAATGTTTAGAGGGATATGGGCAAAATGCGGGCAGGTGGGACAAGTTTAGATGGGGCATCTTGGTCAGTATGGGCGGGCTGGGCTGAAGGGCCTATTTCAGTGCTGTATGATTCTGTGGCTCTCTAATTTACTTCAGTGGCATTTTTCTCCTTGATAAAGGGTGACATAAAGTTTTCCACGTATTCTGCCTAGAAAAGTAGACACTTCTTTTGGTCTCTGATCATTTTCATCTCCCCTCTTACTGCCCCCTTCCTGTTCACATGCCTGTAAAATGCTTCATGATTCCCTTTCATGTTTGCTGTGAGTCTTCTCTCAGACTGACTTTTCCTCTTAACATTTCCCTTTTCACCTTGCTGTTATCAGTCTGGTTTTCATCCATGTTAACAACTTGCCATCTGTCAGTTGCTCTTTTATTTTGCACTGCTCTATTCCCCATCTTTCTGGTAATTCAGAGACTGCTTGCTTTGATTTCCCTACTGTTTTCCCTTATGTGGACGTAACTAGGTTATGAATGAAATATTCCCATCTGAAAGGGCTCCCATTGTTCAATTACATTTTAGCCTGCCAAGCTTTAAATATCCAGTTCTATTGTTAGCCAATTTAACTGTCCTTCTTTAATTGATTTTTTTTCATTGATGTTGTCTACATCCTTTTCCATATCTATTCTAAACCTAATGTTATAGCGATAACTGTTTCCTGGATGATATCTGATTTGATAGTTCCAACCGTTGTCCTATTTCTTTTGCCAAACCACATATCAAGCAATGCTATCTTCTCCATTGAGACATAAACAGAAAGTTCCAAAATTACATTCTGAAAACCCTACTCCTCTTTTTCTGAAGAATCTGAAGAAGGGTCCTGACCCGAAACGGCACCTATTTTTTTTTCCAGAGATGCTGCCTGACCCGTT
Source organism: Okamejei kenojei (assembly GCA_035221665.1). Taxonomy (NCBI): domain Eukaryota; kingdom Metazoa; phylum Chordata; class Chondrichthyes; order Rajiformes; family Rajidae; genus Okamejei; species Okamejei kenojei. The sequence continues at coordinate 33,178,959 of CM069154.1, forward strand.
GAGTTACTCCAGTACCTTGTTTCTATCTTTGTTCCTCTTTATCGCTTTTGTGAAATGCTGTAAACCCTCCCCCTTTATAGCAATGCCTCTTTATAACAACCCCATGGCTTTAAGGGCACCACTTTAATGTTCCTGCAAGTGTGCTCCTCAATATTCTTCTCAACAGCCAACAGCCTTTGGAAGAGTCCCAGTTGTGCGGTCTTACCTCTATTCTGTCCTAACTCGTAAAATATATATTATTCATAGTTTCAGTGCATCTCTCCCTCTCTCTCTCTCTCTCTCTCTCTCTCTCTCTCTCTCTCTCTCTCTCTCTCTCTCTCTCTCTCTCTCTCTCTCTCTCTCCAGCAAAGCCACATATCCTATACTGCCACATCCCCGCCCTTCTCCCTTCCCAGTCTTGCCACAACACCATTTAGAAATAATTCCTGCTGATTTTTTAACCTGATCTCTATTATGCCATCATAATCCTTTTACCTGGCACTCTCCAAAGTTGTTCAACACATGCATTTACATACATGCACTGTGACCTATCACACTCCTCCATGTATGCGCTCCTTATACCGACCTGTCTAAAACATTTTTGTTTCCTGCTCTACAGCTATTTATCTTGCCCCATCCTTTTTCCTCTTGTTTTCTTCCTTTTCAATGATACCAAACTGTGCCCATTCCCTGGCCAAATCAGTTTAAGCCGCCCCACTGACACCACACTGCAAGGGGAATAGTTCCTTCTTTATTGAGGTGAAGTCCATGTGGACTTTACAGGTCTCACCTTCCCCAGAACTGATTCCAAACCCACAAAAATCTGAACCCCTTCTTCCTGCATTAATCTGCACAATCCCCTTATTTTTATAATCACTGTGTGATGTTAGAAATCACCTTATTTTGAGGCCCTGTTTCTTCATTTTGTTTTAGAGATACACCATGGTAACAGGCGCTGGGGTGCTGGACCACCGATCACCTGGTCACGCCAGCTCTATGATATCCCACTTTCTCATCCACTCTCTGCACATGAGCGGCTATTTATAGAGCCCAATTAATGTACAAACCCCGGATTCCTTGGAATATGGGAGGAAACAGGAGTGCCCAGAGGAAACCTACGTGGCCACGGGAAGAACAGGCAAACTCCACACAGACAGCACCCGAGGTCAGGATGAAACCTGGATCTCTGCCGCTGTGAGGCAGCAGCTCTACCAGCTGCACCACTGTGCTGCCCTCTTGCCTAATTCGGGGCTTGATGCCTCCTCCCCTATTCAAGTCATTGGTATTGCAGAAGATTGCCATATCTGGCTGTTCACTTCTGTTTAAAGGGATTTCTGTAGCCATTTGTTCATATCTGTTCCTCAGGTACCAGGGAGACAATGTGCCATCCTTGAATCACCCCTACAACCAGGGAAACTTCCCTAACGATGAAATCCCCTTTAACAGTTAATCTTACGACCTTTCTTTGAGTTTAGTTAAGAGAGTATTTTTTGTTTAGTTTAGAGACACAGCTTGGAAATGGGTTATTTGCCCCACCGAGTCGATGCCGACCAGCGATCCCTACACTAACACTATCCTACAAACACTCTAGGGACAATTTACAATTATACTAAGCCAATTTACCTACAAACCTGTATGCCTTTGGTGTGTGGAAGGAAATCGGGGCACCCAGAGAAATCCCACGTAGGCCATGGGGAGAACCTACAAACTCCGTACAGACAGCACCTGTAGTCAGGATTGAAAGCGGGTCTCTGGCGCTGCAAGGTTGCGACTCTACCGCTGCGCCACTGTGCTGCCCCATTCTTCATCTCTGCACAAATGAGCCACCGTTGATGGTGTCTGGATACTTTTCCCTATCAGTACTCAAGTATTAAATGAGACAAGATGCCCTCAGCAACCTTCTGATCTGCCTGCCTGCTAGTTGCCCATTCATTCCTTGTCTGCATTTTGGGCCAAAGGGCGACTTCCTCCTGAAACATGCCATCCATGAAACTCAGACACCCAGATGAGCTGCAAAGATATCAGCAGTTGCTCAATTGACCACAACACAGAGCTCCAGCAACTCCAGTTGACTTTGGGGTGGTAGGTTGTTGCAGCAGTAAAGTTGCTGCCTTATAGCGCCAGAGACAAGGGTTCAAACCCGACTACGTGTGCTGTCCGTACACAAGATTGTATGTTCTCCACATGACCTGCGTGGGCTTTCTCCAGGTCCTCCAGATTCCTCCCACTCTCCAAAGACGTGCAGGTTGTATCTTGGAGGAAATGGAGAGGCAATGTTTTGAGTCAGGATTCTTCTTCAGTCTGAAGAAGGGCCCTGACCCAAAACATCATCTGTACATTCCCTCTACTCCACTCCTCAGATGCTGACTGACCCCATTGAGTTTCTCCAGTACTTCTACGTTTTGCTCAAAATTCCAGCGTCTGTAGTTTCTGGTCTCCCAGAATGTTTCCCATTCTAGTTTTAAATTCACCGGTAGTGTCTGTCTGTTGTGCTATGTTTAAACTCACTGGAACACTGTTTCCTGCATTTCTTCTATTCCTTTTCTGCTCCTTTTCCCATTTATCTTGCTCGATTGAAAGGGGGTACGTTCAGCCTGGCTTTGTTCTACTGAACTGCTGGCTTCTGGTGTGCAGAAATGGCTTGAATTGGCTGCACCAGTTAAGTGGAGACACAAGGAACTGCAGATGTTGGAATCGAACAAAGTACAAAGTGCTAGAGGAACTGAGCAGGTCAGACAACATCTGTGGAGGAAACAAGATTCAAGATTCAAGAGAGTTTATTGTCATGTGTCCCAGATAGGATAATGACATTCTTGCTTTGCTAAAGCACAACAGAATATAGTCGGCATGAATACAGAACAGATCAGTGTGTCCATATACCATTATATAAATATATACACACATGAATAAATAAACAGATAAAGTGCAAATAAACCGATAATGGTCTATTAATGTTCAGAGTTTTGTTAGAGTTGAGTTTAATAGCCTGATGGCTGTGGGGAAGTAGCTATTCCTGAACCTGGACGTTGCAGTCTTCAGGCTCCTGTACCTTCTACCTGAAGGTAGCAGGGAGATGAGTGTGTGGTCAGGATGGTGTGGGTCCTTGATGACGCAGCCAGCCTTTGAGGCAGCGACTGCAATAGATCAGATCAGATATCAAACAGATAATGTTTCGAGTCGGGAGCCTTCTTCATTCTTCCATTCCCTCCACAGTTGCTGCCTGTCTCATTCGGCCCATCAAGTGACATGGTTGATCTATCTATCCCTCTTAACCCCATTCTCCTGCCTTCTCCCCATAACCACTGACACTGGTGCTAATGAAGAATCCATCTATCTCTGCCTTAAAAATATCCATTGACTTTTGGCTTCCACAGCCTTCTGTGGCAATGAATTCCACAGATTCACCACCCTCTGATGAAAAAAATCCTCCCCATCTCCTTCCTAAAGGTCCTTTAATTCTGAGGCTCTGACCTCTGGTCCTAGACTCTCCCACTGGTGGAAACATCCATCTCCTCATCATCTCTCCGTTCTCTGGTTCCACCATCCACTTATCAGGTTCTGCCTCTAAACTCCCTTCCTCCTCTCTCCTACTGGCTCCATCCACCCATCATCTCCCACCTCCTCTGACTCCAGCCATCACCTCCACCCCTGCCTCACTCCTTCCTCTCATCTCTTTACACTGCTTATCGTCTCTCTACATTCAAAGTCCTGACCCACAATGTCAACTATCCCTCTCTGCTCCCACAGATGCTGTTTGATCAGCTGAGTTGCTCCAGCATTTTGTGCTTTGCAACAGTTAAGTGTTCTGATTCCGTTCTTTGCGCTCAGAATCAGATTTTATTCACCAAGTATGTTTTGCAACATACGAGGAATTTCACTGGCCAGGTCAGTCATACAATGAAAAGCAACAGACTCAAAAACACATTTTAACATGAACATCCACCACAGTGAGTCCTACACATTCCTCACTGTGATGGAAGGCAAAATAAAGTTCAAGGCCTTCCTTTTGTTCTTCCTCGGTCAGGGGCCTCGAGCCCCCGTTGACGGGACGATCTTGACTCCCGTAGTCGGCGGCGTTCGGGCCCTCCGCGTCGAGGCGTTCAGCTCCTGCACCGGGGGGGTTATCAGCTCCCCCGTGCCGGCTGATCAAACCTCGCGTCGGGGCTGGACGAAACCTCTGCAGCAATGGAGCTCCCGACTAGCCTCTCCCGAGACTGCGAGCCCTAGATGGTAAGTCCGCAGGCTGCAGTGGGAGCGATCCCAGGCAAGGGATCCGCTCCGATGTTAAGTCCGCGCCCCGCGGTGGGGCTCACGACAGTCCGGGGCGGCTCCCAGCTCCAGCGATGGTAGGCCGCAGAGCCCAGAGAATGTGATCCGAAAATCAATCACATCTCCGGGAAGGTAAGAACTTGATAAAAAGTTTCCCCCGATCCCCCCCCCCCCCCCCCCCACCCCCCACATAAAACAAACCAAAGTACATTAAAACAAACTCTTAACAGACGCTAAAAATAACAAAAGTTGAAAAAACGAACAGACTGCCGGCAGGGCTGGCCATCTCCCCGGCGCCGCTGGTGGTTTGCACTCCTTCATGAACATAAAAGTTATCAAAAAATGTGAACAGGAGAGAAAAACAATTTTGTTCGGGGGATACAAGCCGAATGTCTGTACTTCATTGGTGATCGCTTGTGCAGTTGGAGTGCTTCAGTGTTACAGCTGCTTCTCTCTGACTTAAGAACAGAAAGAGTTCCCTTGAGTGACCGGCTTTCTTTGCACACAGTCCAAATATCTCGGATTCATCCCTTGGGGAAGCTCCAGATTTTTTGCCCAGTGATCCTGCCGCTCAGATTCGCGACATGGAACTGATTTAAAATGACAGCAGCTGGAGGGGTTACGGTATTCTCCCATGCACACCTCCACGCACTCAAAATAATCAGTGAGCGGAACCTGAAGTCTGAAATGAACAGAGAGAGTCTGCCATTTCCAGTGATATCTCTGCTTGAGAAAATTACCAGCCTCTGTCTCCAAACCCCACCCCTCCCTACTTCCCGATGTGTTCATCACCCACACACCTGTCCCACCTAGGTTTCTTCTCCCTTGGTGTATTGTTACTCTCCCCATCCCCACGGTTCATGTAATGTTATCTCCAATTATATTTCCTCTGTGAAACAGAAGCAAATGCTATGCACCGAGGCAAGTCATCAAGATAGATGCCCATTTTAAAGTTCAAGTGGGTCAGAAATGATTAATTTTATTTCTATCTTTCTCTCTTACTTTGTCTTTCTCTCTACTCTCTCTTCTCTCTGTCTTTGGCAGCCTTTCCATCCCAAAATATATGCAGTACTCCATGTCCTCTTATAATCAATGCAGTTTAAAAAGTAGTTGCGACAATCAAAATAACAAATTGCTGGCGGAACTCATCAGATCAACCAGCATCTGTGGGAGCAGAGAGGGATGGTTGACATTATGGGTCAGGACTGTGAATGTAGAGGGATGATAAGCAGTGTCAAGAGATGAGGATGGAGAGGGCAGGAGTGGAAGTGATGGCTGGAGCTAGTGGAGGTGGGAGATGATGGGCGGTTGGAGCCAATGGGGGAGGAGGAAGGGAGTCTAGAGACAGAAGCACGTACTAATGAAGAATCTATCTGTCTCTGCCTTAAAAGTTTCCTTTAACTTTTGGCCTCCACAGCCTTCCGTGGCTATGAATTCCACAGATTCACCACCCTCTGATGAAAGAAATTCCTCCTTGCCTCCTTCCTAAAGAAGGTCCTTTAATTCTGCAACGACATCTGGTCCAAGACTCTCCCACTAGTGGAAACATCCATCTCCTCATCCGAGACAAGATATCAAGATAGACTCCTACTTGAAAGTTCTAGGTCAGAAGACCTATTTTACTTTTTATCTTTCCCTCTTTCTCTCTTTCTTTGTCTTTTTCCTCTCTCTTTCTCTCTCCCTCTCTCTCTCTCCCCTTTTCTCTCCCTTTCTCGCTTTCTCTTTTCTTTTCTCCCTCCCTCCCTCTCAATTTCTCATTACTCTTTTCTCTCTTCATCTCTTCCTGTCTCTCTTTTCCCTGCTCTTTACCCATTTATCCCCTCTCTCTCTCCCTCTCTCTCTCTCTCTCTCTCTCTCTCTCTCTCTCTCTCTCTCTCTCTTTATCTCTCTCTCTCTCTCTCTCTCTCCCCCTCTTTCTCTCCCTCCCTCTTTCTCTCCCTCTCCCTCTTTCTCTCCTTCTCCCTCTTTCTCTCCCTCCCTATTTCTCTCTTTCTCCCTCTTTCTCTCTTTCTCCCTCTCTCTCTCACACGCACACATTAGCTAATATATCTTAATACTGCTGCTGTTGCTGATAATACATTCTGAAATTATCCCCTCAATTGGCCTTAAACTAATGTAGAATCTTAGATTTTCTTCCATTTCCCTTCTTAAATAATGGAGTGACATTTGCAATTCTCCAGTCCACAATTTCCGAATCTAGTGAACTTTAGAAAATGCTGATTACTACATGGCAATCTGTTATCCATTTCCTTTATTGTTCCAACATGAAAACCTGGAATTTTGTCTCTCATAAGTCTTGTATTTTCTCCATTGCTGTTTTTTGTTCTCTATTGAAAGTCAAATACCAATTAATCATACAGCAAGAGTAATGAATATGACAAAATGCAAAGAGCTGGAGTAACTCAGTGGATCAGGCAGCATCCCTAGAGGGAATGGATAGGTGAAATTTAAGGTCGGGACCTTTTTTTAGACTCAATTAATTAATAGAATGTAGCACATTTTATCCTTATGATATATTAACAAAATACCAGAAAAACTGGTCAATAAAACCAAGGCTCATAAAATAGCAGGTACTGTAAATATCAGTTTAGTTTAGCTTAAAGATACTGCGCAGAGACAGGCCCTTCCACCCTCCAAGTCCATGCCGACCAGAGACCCTGCACACTAACACTATCCCACACATCCCACACATGGGGGACAAATTACAATCTTTACCAAAGCCAATTAACTTACAAACTTGTACGTCTTTGGAGTATGGGGGGGAAACTTGAGATCCCAGAGAAAACCAGTGAGGTCACGGGGAGAACGGAGTTGCTTGTACAGGCAACACCCGTAATCACAATCGAACCCTGGTCTCTGGCATTGTAAAGGCAGCAACTCTATGCCACCATGCCGCTCCGTATGAATAAAATAATTGGCTTAATGAAAGTAGACAGTGAGTTACAGTAAATAGTTGTGTTTCAGGAGGATGGTAGAGTTGTGAATGTCATGATCATTGTTTTTTTTTTAAATGTCCAAATAATGTGAATTTGGAATACAAAGTTAACATTCAAAATTGTGCTGAGGGTAACAAATTTGAAGGTGGAACAAAAAGGGAGGATGATACCAAACACCAGCAACAAGACACAGATAGGCAGATAACGGAATGGTTATATTTAATGGGATGGATGTGAAGGTCCTTAAAAGGGTGCCAGATCAATTTCAAGAACAACATTAGGTTAGTAAATTGGAGCAGAGGAGATTAAAATGGAGATGTGAAAGAAGATAGTCATAGTGTCATACAGCACGAAAACAGGCCAACTTGCCCATGCCGACCAAAATGCCCCTTCTACACTAATCCTACTTGCCTGCGTTTGGCCCATATCCCTCTAACCCTTTCCTATCCATGTACCTGTCCGAATGTCTTTTAAAGCCTGAAGAAGGGTTCCGACCTGAAACGTCATCCATCCTTTTTCTCAAGAGATGCTGCCTGACCGGTTGTGTTACTCCAGCACTTTGCGTCTATCAAATGTCTTTTAAATGATGTTGTACCCCCTCTAGAAGCTCATTCCATATACCCACCACCCACTGTATGAAAATGACCTGGGTGGTGGGTATATGGCATTTACACTGTATGAATTTTCACTGTATAGAAACATAGCCACATAGAAATTAGGTGCAGGAGCAGGCCATTCGGCCCTTCAAGCCTGCACCGCCATTCAATATGATCATGGCTGATCATCCAACTCAGTATCCTGTACCTGCCTTCTCTCCATACCCCCTGATCCCTTCAGCCACAAGGGCCACATCCAACTCCCTCTTAAATATGGCCAACGAACTGGCCTCAATTACCTTCTGTGGCAGAGAATTCCACAGATTCACCACTCTCTGTGTGAAAAACTATTTTCTCATCTCGGTCCTAAAAGACTTCCCCCTTATCCTTAAACTGTGACCCCTTGTCGTGGGCGTCCCCAACATCGGGAACAATCTGCCTGCATCTAGCCTGTCCAACCCCTTATGAATTTTGTAAGTCTCTACGAGATCACCCCACAATCTTCTAAATTCCAGCGAGTACAAGCCGAGTCTATCCAGTCTTTCTTCATATGGAAGTCGTGCCATCCCAGGAATCAGTCTGGTGAACCTCCTCTGTACTCCCTCTATGGCAAGAATGTCTTTCCTCAGATTAGGAGACCAAAACTGTAGCTATTAATAATTATGATATAGTTGGGATCACGGAGACATGGCTCCACGGTGACCAAGGCTGGGAGCTGAACATCCAGGGATATTCAATATTCAGGAAGGATAGACAGAGAGGAAAAGGAAGTGGGGTAGAGTTGCTGGTTAGAGCGTAGATTAATGCAATAGAAAGGAATGACATTAGCTTGGAGGATGTGGAATCGATATGGGTGGAGCTGCGAAACACTAAGGGGCAGAAAATGCTAGTGGGTGTTGTGTACAGGCCACCTAACAGTAGTAGTGGAGTTGGGGATGGCATCAAACAGGAAATTAGAAATGCGTGCAACGAAGGTAAAACCATTATAATGGGTGACTTCAATCTACATATAGATTGGGTGAATCAAATTGGCAGGGGTGCTGAGGAAGAGGATTTCTTGGAATGTATGCGGGATAGTTTTCTAAACCAACATGTGGAGGAACCAACGAGAGAGCAGGCTATTCTAGACTGGATATTGAGTAATGAGGAAGGGTTAGTTAGCAGCCTTGTTGTACGTGGCCCCTTGGGCAAGAGTGACCATAATATGGTTGAGTTCTTCTTTAGGATGGAGAGTGACATTGTTAATTCAGAAACACGGGTCCTGAACTTAAAGAAAGATAACTTTGAGGGTATGAGACGTGAATTGGCCAAGATCGACTGGCAATTGATTCTTGAAGGGTTGACGGTGGATATGCAATGGAAGGCATTTAAAGGCTGCATGGATGAACTACAACAATTGTTCATCCCAGTATGGCAAAAGAATAAATCAGGGAAGGTGGCGCATCCGTGGATAACGAGGGAAATCAAGGATAGTATCAAAGAAAAAGATGGTGTACAAATTAGCCAGAAAAAGCAGCCTACCAGAGGACTGGGAGAAATTCAGAGACCAACAGAGGAGGACAAAGGGCTTAATTAGGAAAGGGAAAATGGAGTATGAAAGAAAACTGGCAGGAAACATAAAAACTGACTGCAAAAGCTTTTATCGATATGTGAAGCGCAAAAGATTAGTTAAAACAAATGTAGGTCCCTTGCAGTGAGAAACGGGTGAATTGATCATGGGGAACAAGGACATGGCAGACCAATTGAATAACTACTTTGGTTCTGTCTTCACTAAGGAAGACATAAATAATTTGCCGGATATATCTGGGGATCTCAGGTCAAATGAGATGGAGGAAATGAGTGAAATCCAGGTTAGCCGGAAAGTGGTGTTAGGTAAATTGAATGGATTAAAGGCCGATAAATCCCCAGGGCTAGATAGGCTGCATCCCAGGGTACTTAACCATATAACCATATAACAATTACAGCACGGAAACAGGCCCTCTCGGCCCTTCCAGTCCGTGCCGAACTTAAGGAAGTAGCCCCAGAAATAGCAGATGCCTTAGTGATAATTTTTCAAAACTCTTTAGATTCTGGAGTAGTTCCTGAGGATTGGAGGGTAGCTAATGTAACCCCACTTTTTAAAAAGGGAGGGAGAGAGAAAACGGGGAATTACAGACCAGTTAGTCTAACATCGGTAGTGGGGAAACTGCTAGAGTCAATTATTAAAGATGGGATAGCAGCGCATTTGGAAAGTGGTGAAATCATTGGACAAAGTCAGCATGGATTTACAAAGGGTAAATCATGTCTGACGAATCTTATTGAATTTTCTGAGGATGTAACTAGTAGAGTGGATAAGGGAGAAGCAGTGGATGTGTTATATCTGGACTTTCAGAAGGCTTTCGACAAGGTCCCACACAAGAGATTGGTATACAAACTTAAAGCACACGGTATTGGTGGTTCAGTATTGCTGTGGATAGAGAACTGGCTGGCAGACAGGAAGCAAAGAGTAGGAGTGAACAGGTCCTTTTCAGGATGGCAGACAGTGACTAGTGGGGTGCCGCAAGGCTCAGTGCTGGGACCCCAGCTATTTACAATATACATTAATGATTTGGACGAGGGCATTAAATGCAACATCTCGAAGTTTGCTGATGACACAAAACTGGGGGGCAGTGTTAGCTGTGAGGAGGATGCTAGGAGGCTGCAGGATGACTTGGATAGACTGGGTGAGTGGGCAAATGCATGGCAGATGCAGTATAATGTGGATAAATGTGAGGTTATCCACTTTGGTGGCAAAAACAGGAAGGTAGACTATTATTTGAATGGTGACCGATTAGGAAAAGGGGAGATGCAGCGAGACCTGGGTGTCATGGTACACCAGTCATTGAAAGTAGGCATGCAGGTGCAGCAGGCTGTGAAGAAAGCGAATGGTATGTTGGCATTCATAGCAAAAGGATTTGAGTACAAGAGCAGGGAGGTTCTACTGCAGTTGTACATGGTCTTGGTGAGGCCACACCTGGAGTATTGCGTACAGTTGCGTATGAAATTGTATTTTGTGTGTTGGTAGATGCGGAGATGATTTTTTAAAAAATCTAGTATTTAGATTAAAATTTAGCAGAGGTTCAACAAAAAGAAATCACAAAAGTCGGGAAGTTTACCTTTAAAAAAATTCATAGGGCTGTTTGCATGAGCTGGATTTGTTAAATCCAGTCTCCTTGGTTCCCAATGGCAGCTCCCTGCAATGACCATAGCAGCAAAGGGCCTGGGTTGGTGCCATGGAGGTGGCTGGAGAGGACCTGGCAGCATTAGTGGAGAGGTTGGTGATAGTGTTGACCGAGGGACAAGAATGGACGTGAAAGTGAGGACGCCGCTTCCAAGGGAAGGAACAAAGGACCTGGCGTAGAGGGGCCATTGTGAGGGAGGGAGAGGGGGGAGGGAAGAACAAAGGGGGGGACCTGGCGAGGGGGTGGGGGGGGGAGAATTTGTAACTTTGTAACTGCCCTTTATATTTGCATACCTAGGGTATGCAAGCAAAGAATTTCACTGTGTCTTCTCACATGTAACAATAAAGTATTCAATTCAATTCAATTCAATGGGACCCCGCAGACCACCGCTTGCTTTTCCATGGATTTGTTTTCCAATTGTGTTTGCACTAATGTCTTATCTTTTCCTTTTCACTGTCTTTTAGAGTTTATATATTTTAGTGGGTTGTCTGAGTCTATGTGATGCTGCTGAAAGCAAGATTTTCATTGTACCTGTACCTCCCTGAACACGTGCATATGACAATAAACTCAAATTGGCTTGACTTGAATTGACTGTTGGGAAATTGCTGGTACAATCCCATGGGAAGCGAGACTGTTAGCAGCCTCCAAGGCAGTCAGAGCAGCAGAAGCAGGCGTAACAATGTGTAGTCCACTCTCCAATCTCATTAGATTAAGCCCTCGTACCACTGGGATGCACAGGGTCATTTTTCTTCAGAATTAGATCACAGCATCCCTGCAGACTGCCTGATTTGCAAAGTTTGGAGGAAGCACGGTCAGACACAGTGTGTATTTTGCTCTGTGGCATTGGCCATGACTCCGGATCGGCAATGACTACACTGGTACTCGTCATGGAGTGAACTCTCACATCAGGCTTTATTTCCAACAACAAACAAAAGCACCTAGAAGGTCCCAGTCCGCATATGGGCTCAGTCCCTTGACATCAGTGGGGTGACACAGACAAACTTGAATCTCTCCCCCTTCCCCCTCCCTCTCTCCCCCCCCCCCCCCCCCCCCCCCTGCAACCCCCCCCCCCCCCCCCCCCCCCTGCAACTAGTTAACAGCATCCCAGTGTTTTATTCCCATATTTGGAGATCAACATCTTTTCTAGTTCAGTCAAATTAATCTCCAGAGTGATTTTGTTTCTTTAATATCTCATCTTGAACGGCAATCATCTTCTTCATAGTTTCCAAGCTGTCACCGCTGTGAGTTGAATTCGCATTAAAAAATATATTCAGTCTGAGATTCCAACCTGTTGGGAATTGTTGCAAATCCTTCCACCTGATAGGTTTCCTCTACCTTCTTCACTTGCCTTTGAATCAGGAAGAGGAAAAACACTAACAGACCCATCCCGGTTAACAGCCTAACCCGGCCAGGGAAGAACTTGGGAAAACGGTGAACTTCTACTGTTGAGTTTCCCTCGAAGACACTTGGCGAACAATATGGAGTGTTAAACAACTCTGTCACTTCCATCGATAGGGACAGCTGTCTCCACATTAGCAGTGATGTGGTGAAGCCTGTATCACTGGGGCTACTCTTGCTACACATGACCCAGCCACCACCCCCCGCTTCACTTTACTCTCCAGTTAAAGATTGTGGTGTGCATTCTTTTTGTTTACTCCTGTCAGTAAGGCAGACATGAATGTCACACATATTGATGACGTTGAATAGAGGAATGTTAAAAAATGTGCAGATGGTTGGCCGGCTCCAACATGATGGTTCTCCTACTTCTCCCTACGGAAGGTGACCCCATGTGGCTATAACGTGGGAATGGTTGGACATGGGAAACCAGCAAGATAACAATGCACCTGTATCTCACCTGGAGGACCACCACGGCCCTCCTTCAGGCCCCTGGCGGTCCAGTGGCTTGGCTTGTAATGGAAACACAACGGGACCCCAGAGTGAGGAGAGGAGGTCGAACTGGAGCAGATATGGGCGGCACAGTGGCCTGGATAGGTTTGATGTGGAAAGGATGTTTCCACTATTGGGAGAGTCTAGGACCAGAAGATATAGCTTCAGAATAAAGTCAAAAAGTCAACGTCAAAAGAGTTTACTGTCATGTGTCCCTGACAGGACAATGAAATTCTTTCTTTGCATAGCACAACAGAACATAGTAGGCATTGACTACAATTATATACGTAAATACACACATGAATGAATAAATTGATAAAATGCAAATAACAGATAATGGATTATTAATGTTCAGGGTTTGTCCGAGCCAGGTTTAATAGCCTGATGGCTGTGGGGAAGTAGCTATTCCTGAACCGGGTCGTTGCAGTTCTCAGGCTCCTGTACCTTCTACCTGAAGGTAGCAGGGAGATGAGTGTGTGACCAGTGTGGTGTGGGTCCTTGATGATGCGGCCAGCCTTTTTGAGGCAGCGACTGCGATAGATCCCCTCGATGGAAGGAAGGTCAGAGCCGATGATGGACTGGGCAGTGCTTACTACTTTTTGTAGTCTTTTCCTCTCCAGGGCGCTCAAGTTGCCGAACCAAGCCACGATGCAACCGGTCAGCATGCTCTCTACTGTGCACCTGTAGAAGTTAGAGAGGGTCCTCCTTGACAGACCGATTCTCCGTAATCTTCTCAGGAAGTAGAGGCGCTGATGAGCTTTCTTAATAATTGCATCTGTGTTCTCGGACCAGGAAAGACCTTCAGAGATGTGCACGCCCAGGAATTTGAAGCTCTTGATGCTTTCAACCATCGACCCGTTGATATAAATAGGACTGTGGGTCCCCATCCTACTCCTACCAAAGTCCACAATCAGTTCCTTGGTTTTGCTGGTGTTGAGGGCCAGGTTATTGTGCTGGCACCATATGGACAGTCGCTCGATCTCTCTTCTATACTCTGACTCATCCCCATCAGTGATACGTCCCACAACAGTGGTGTCATCAGCAAACTTGATGATGGAGTTCGCACTGTGACCGGCTACGCAGTCATGAGTATAGAGTGAGTACAGCAGGGGGCTGAGCACGCAGCCTTGAGGTGCTCCCGTGCTGATTGTTATCGAGTCTGACACATTTCCACCAATATGAACAGACTGTGGTCTGTGAATGAGGAAGTCGAGGATCCAATTACAGAGGGATGCGCAGAGACCCAGTTCTGCGAGTTTGGTAACCAGCTTGGAGGGGATGATTGTGTTAAATGCCAAGTTGTAATCAATGAATAACAGCCTGACATATGAGTTTTTGTTGTCCAAGTGGTCCAGAGCAGAGTGGAGGGCCAGCGAGATCGCATCCACCGTTGATCTGTTGTGGCGGTAAGCGAACTGCAGTGGGTCCAGGTTTTTGTCGAGGTAGGAGTTGATTTTTGCCATGATCAACCTCTCAAAGCACTTCATCACCACAGGTCGATAGTGCCACCTTGCTCTTCTTGGGCACCGGTATTATTGATGCCCTTTTGAAGTACCTCTAGAAAGGAGATGAGGAGGAATTTCTTTAGTCAGAGGGTGGTGAATCTATGGAATTGATTGCCACAGAAGGTTGTGGAGGCCAAGTCAATGCATATTTTTAAGGTGCAGATTGATAGATTCTTGCTTAGTAAGTGTAACTACTTGTCAGTGGTTATGGGGGAGAAGGCAGGAGAATAGAATTGAGAAGGAAAGATAGATTGACTGGTGGAGTAGACTTGATGGGCAAAATGGCCTAATTCTGCTCAAACAACTTAGGAACTGTAAAGTTACTTTCTTACAAAGCCAGAGACCCGGGTTCGATCCTGACCATCGGTGTGTCTGCACGGAGTTTGTCCATTCTCCATGTGACCGCGTGGGTTTTCTGCTGGTTATGCAGTTTCCTCCCACACTCCAAAAATGTGCAGGTTTGTAGGTTAATAGGCTTCTGTAAATTATCCCTATTGTGTAGGATAGGACTAATGTATGTTTGATCGATGGCCAGCACCAAAGCGCCTGTTTCCATCGCATTCCATATTGTAAAAGTTCGTTAGAAGATAACGGAGTACATCAAACAACTTCAGTCAAACAAATCATTCTTTATTATGGTACTGGGAGCAGGGGGGGGGGGGGGAGGGGGAGATACAGTCAGTATGGTTACATACTGGTTGTCGCTCTAAGACCCGCTCGATTATGGAGGGGGTGAGCTGCATATTTATACATATAAAAACGACACGTACTTAAGGTTGATGACGAGCTCGATTACATATGCAAATGGTCAAGAGTGAGGCTTATCGTATTTTATAATAACAGATGCACAGATAGCCATCAGGTCAGTTACTGGCTTAACCTTAACCTACACAACTTTCCACATACTCAGCACTGACGATCTCAATCTTTAGACACGTTGCACTAACGACCCGTCCTCTAGACACGTTCACCTTCTGCACTTCTCCTTTCTCCAGTTACTTCCCATATTAGCGTTGTATCTATACAGACGTTTCCTCCCGTAGCCTAAAGGTACTGCTACTATCAACTGGTTCAAACTTAGCCTTTGCTTGTAGCTCGCATTATGAAGTAATTAAAATAAAAGTTGCATCTAGTTCCTCAATTCTAATTGTATAATGTCTCAATGCCCAACTCTTAATTTAGAGCATAGGTCAAGCAGAAATATTTCAATGCTTAGCTTTTAATCCAGCATATAGGTAAAGCGTATTAAATGTAACCTTCACATTATCTCTAAAGTATGCTGAAAGATACTGCAGGACATATGGCAGTGGAAGAATCATACAAGCTTCTCAGAAACATGATAGCGACCATGAGGAATTTCTGCTTGTGGTCCAGTGCAGTCTGAAGAAATGGGCGATGATAATATTGGGCTTGGGTATTCACATTGGGAGTCCACAGTAACACATGAGTGCTGGTTTCCACTGGCTCAAACTATGGGAAGCCGACACTGGTGGATTATCTTCATGGCCCTCTGGATGCAACTCAAGGGGTAGTCTTGCTCGAGTTGTACAAGAAGTTATATTATATAATATAAAGCAGCTCCAATTTCTTAGCTTTTGACTCTATCTACCATTCCATTCCTGTCACATTCAATGAGCCTGCACACTGCCATACCACCTATCTTTTTCATTTATTGGAAGCATTTTATTTTACCTTTTAACCTCTGCAAGTATGTGCGTACCCCATTTTAGCACAGCTTAACCGTACGTTTTTTTAAAAATGCCATAAATGGAGTAACTCAGCTGGTCAGGCAGCATCCCTGGAGAACATGGATAGGAGACATTTTTAAGTCAGGTCCCAACTCAAACGTCACCTATTCATGTTCTCCAGCAATGCTTCCTGACCTACTGAGTAAACTGGCATCTGTAGTTCCTTGTGTCTCCTCCTCATGTTCTGTACATTTTTATTGCACTTCCTGATTGCTGAATTTTCACCTTTCCCTGTATTTGTGGAAGCCTTGGCACTTTTATGGGGGTGTACTGATCTTATATCATATCAATTGAATTCTTGAACAGGTTACACGGTTCAACACAGTTTATTGAGGCATTTTGAGAGAAATAAAGTGTGGCTGCGTAATTTCTCATCCCTTTCAAGTTAGCTTTGCTTAGATTTACAATCAAGGTTTATGAGCCTTCTTACTACCTTTTAAATCCATATCAGTCGTATTATGTGTCCACTCAATTGCTGTTTCCTTTTTGTCAAGATGTTAAACAGGCTGGTTTGCTGCACTTGACTGAACTCTGGTGTGTTTATTGCAATGGGAGCATGAAAAGGTCATTCAACCCCTCTCAGGTCTGCTAGACCATTTGATATTTTTTGCCTCAACATGTTGTTGCTCCATCATCATATTTCATGACGCCCCACGTATCTAACAAACTATCAACATGGTTTTGAATTCAATCATTAACTGAGGGTCTACAGACCTCTCGAGTCGAGAATTCCAGAGATTCACCCTGTTCAGTTAAGAGATTTCCCCTTATTTCAATCCTATAATATGATAGACTTAAGGGCCTGTCCCACTTTGCAATTTTTTCGGCGACCGAGGAGCGTCAGTGACTGACGCCCGTGAAACCGTCAGGTTGCACGACATACACGCTGACGTATGATGTCATGCGGGTGGCGCCCGGTTAGGGTTAAGGACCACAGATGGGCTGTAAAATATTCTTCCTTCAATGCATGGATTTTAAACAATAATATATTAAAATTAATACAATAAAATCAATTGTGCAAATGAAAAGAAGTCTGAGTCGTTCAGTTTTATTTACAGATGTATTGGTCCGCTTCCAGATCCAATCCCGTCTCTCTAACTTTTCAGAGGGATGGATTCAGTGAGTGTAGACTGAACTCCCCTCTCCCCTCCACCCCCCTCTTCCCCTTCCCACCCCACCCCTCCCACCCCATCCCTCCTCCTCCCCTCCCCCCCTTCTTCCCTTCCCCCCCCTCTTCCTCCCCTCTCCCTGCTCCCCCCTCCCCTCACATCCCCTTCTTCCTTCTTCCTCCCTTCTCCCATTCTTCAACCCCCCACTCCCACTTTCCCCATCACCCCCCCCCCCCCCCCATTTGTGGACCTTGCCTGCGACCAGCGATCCCACGCACACTATCCCACATAAGCTAGGGACAGTTTATACCAACCTGTGCGCGTTTGGAGTACTGGAGGAAACCCAAACCCTGACGCCAACCGAAACCCGAGCCCTAGCCCTAGCCCTAACCCTAACTGTAACCGTAACCCTATCTCTAACTCTAGGTTGATAAGCTTGGTATAGGTATAATTTATCCCTAACGTGTGGGGGATAGTGTGCGGGGGATCGCTGGTCGGTGTGGACTTGGTGGGCCAAAGGGCAATGTATCTCTGAACTAAATGTGACACAGGGGCCCCAGGGTGTGGAATTAAACCCCCAATGTTCTGCCTGCTCTTCATGGGAACTAAACGGTTGGCCAGGAGTTGACCCAGAGGCAGATCTCTCTTCCAATGGTCTCTTCAAACCCCCAGAGACAACTGCATACAGGCAATGTTGTCAATGTACCAGTGTCACCCACCTGCTCCGGCAACTGAGTCTAAATACCACCACCCATTTTGAAGCAAGGCGAGGGGGCGGAGGGGTGGGGGGGGGGGGGGGGGGGGGGGGGGGGGGGGGGGAGGGGGGGGGGGGTGGGGGGTGGGGATTGTTGTTCCCAAAGTCTGCATTTATCCCATAGTCAATGCTACTACACATGACGTGGCCTTTGTGCAGTACTATTAGTGGGATCTAGCTATCACAGGCTGGGTCCAGGCTGCGTTGGGGAAAGTGAATGGGAGAAGGGACGGAGAGGGAGAAGGGGATATGAGGGATGGGGGGGGTGTGGGGAGAAGGGGGAGAAGAGTGGACCAGGAAGGGAGGAAGATGGGGATGGGAAGAAGGGGGGAGAGGGTAATGGAGAAGGGTAGGAGGGGAGTGGAGAAGGAGGGAGGGGGGTGGAGGGGAGAGGGGAGTTCAGTCTAAACTCACTGAATCCATTCCTGTGAAAGGTTATAGAGACGGTGATTGGATCTGGAAGCGGACCAATACATCTGTAAATAAAACTGACTCAGACATCTTTTCATATGCACAATTGATTTTATTGTATTAATTTAAATATATTAATGTTTAAAATCCATGCACTGATGGAAGAATAATTTACAGCCCATCCGTGGTCCCCAACCCTAACCCCAACCCTAACCCTAACCCTAACCCTAACTGGGCGTCACCCACAGTACACCATACGTCAGTGTATGACAGGGGCAACAACATGATGAGACACCCAAATGTTGCAACTGGATTTTAAACATTCCAAAATCCTGGGGCAACAGGGAGACACCGCGTGTCACCTACGTGTCATTGCGCGTCACTATATGCGTCACCACGTGTCACGCCCCGACCACGACGCGACAACCTCTTTTCAGGCTGTCGCCGAAAATGTCGCCCAAGTGGGACAGGCCTTTAAATGGCCAGTTTACCTTACTGACTCTATAATGTACAGGTTTAGGGCAAAGATCCTATAGCGAGCAAGATAGTCCACTCGACGAAAAATACGTAGTACTGTCATGGGCAGATTCATAGGTAATTTAAGGCCCCATTTCCGTAACTGGCTTCCGTCTCTGCACCAAAGATCCCATAGGATAATAGTACCTTTTAAATCCATGTCAATCATATTATGTCTCTATTACATTTCTATTACCTTATTGTCAAATTGTTAAACAAGTTGCTTTGCAACACTTAACTGAACTATAGTGTATTTCCTGCTCAAGAACATAAGGTATAGCAGCAGGAAAAAGCCATTTAGCCCCTCTACAGCCTGCTGGACCATTTGTTATTTTAGTTTTGTTTAGCTTAGGGATAGAGCAGGGGAAACCGGCCCTTCGGCCACCAAGTCCTTGCACACTACACTATCCTACACACACTGGAGACAGTTTACAATCTTACCAAGCCAATGCGCCTACAATCCTGTACGTCTTTAGAGTGTAGAAGAAAACTGGAGTTTCCCGAGAAAACCCATGCAGGTTATGGGGAGAACATGCAAATTCCGTACAGAAAGCATCCGTAGTCAGGATCAAACCTGGGTCTCTGGCGCTGTAAGGCAACAACTCCACCAGTGCATCACTGTGCCGCCCAATTTTACCCAGTCTACAACCATCTGGGAAAGAGAATTCCAGAGAGTTGCCGCCTGTCAAGTGAAGACATTTCCCCTCATCAAAAAGGGAAATGTTCACAGCCAGATTATCTTACTAATTTTATAATGTACTATCTAGGGATGAGTGATGTTTTAGAGGGGAGTTGTCATGGAGTGCCAGCAGCCATTTTGGTCATGGAAAACTTCCCAGTTTTTCCAGCGGGCTTTGTGAGCCATAGTGATACAAAAGGCATGGTTACAGGTCTTTCAGCCGTGACCAGTTGGCATTCTGGGCAAGTCCCATGTGCCTGGATTTGGCCCATATCCCTCTCAACCCTTCCTGTTCATGTCTCTCCAAATGACTTGAAATGACATCATTGTATCTGTTTCTGTCCTCTGGCGGTCGATCCAGATACAGGGTAAAAACTTGCCACTGATGTCCGCCTTAAATCTCTCCCCTTTCATTTTAAGCCAATGCCCCCTTCATTTAGAAAAGTCTCTCTTTGTAAAACACAACGTCCTTTATGATTTTGTCAATGACCTTTATGATTTTGTACACTTCTTTATGGTCACCCCTCAGCCTCCTACATTCCAAAGAAAAATCTCCCAGCCTTTCCAGCCTCTCCCTATAACTCAAGACCAGGTAACATCCTGCTGAATCTTTCCTACGGCCTTTCCTAGGGATTTATCCAGCTTAATAAGCTTTATAACCACCAATACCTCCTCGTTGGTAATTTATATAGAAACATAGAAAAATTGATGCAGGAGCAGGCCAGTCGGCCCTGTAAGCCAGCACCACCATCCAATATGGCTGATCATCTAAAATCAGAACCCCGTTTTCCCCATATCCTTTGATTTCTTTAGCCCAAAGAGCTAAATCTAACCCACTTGAAAACATCCAGTGAATTGGCCTCCACTGCTTTATGTGGCAGAGAATTCCACAGATTCACAATAGCAGATAGACACAAAAAGCTGGAATAACTCAGTGCGACAAGCAGCATCTCAGAAGTAAAGGAATGGGTGGCATTTCAGTTCTTTTAACTGGTTATGGATAAGAGAAACTAGAGATATAGACGATGATGTATACTAGAGATAAAGAACAATGAATGAAAGATGTGCAAAAAAGTTACGATGCTAAAGGAAACAGGCCACCGTTAGCTGTTTGTTGGGTGAAAACGAGAAGCTAGTGTGACTTGGGTGGCGGAGGGATAGAGAGAGAGGGAATGCCGGAGTTACTTGAAGTTAGAAAAATCAATATTCATACTACTGGGCTGTAAGCTGCCCAAGTGAAATATGAGCTGCTGTCCCTCCAATTGGCGTTTAGACTCACTCTGACAACGGAGGAGAACTAGGACAGAAAGGCCTGTGTGGGAATGGGAAGGTGAATTAAAGTGTTTAGCAACCGGGAGATCAGTTAGGTTCAGGTAGACTGGCCGAAGGTGTTCAGCGAAACGATCGCCGAGACTACGTTTGGTCTTGCCGATGTATAAGCGTCCATCTACTGAGAATAATAGTGTTGTTTAGTTTAGTTTATTGATTATCAAGTGTAGAGAGATGTAGTGAACAGTTTCTTCTGCATGCTATCCAGTCAATGCATGCTACACATGAGTACAATATATACACCTCTGGAACGGCACGCAGAGAGTGTTCACATTCCAGTACCACCTTGCAGCTCCTAAGTCTATACAAAGTCTGATCTTGACCTATGGAGATATGCTGTTTCTTATTTTCTCACTTTAAGACCTTATGCCTTGGAGTCAGCCTGACAGCGAGATGCCGTCGGTTCCTGCCACCACCACCTGTGCAGCTGCCGCAGGCTGCGCTGTATCCGCCCGCTCGCACGGCTGCTGTTGGGTCTTTCACACGGCCACCTCCGCCAACACCGCAACCCATGGCCACCACAACTGCGCAGTCCGTCACCTCTAGAGACACCAGGAACTGTAGATTTAGTTTAGTTTAGTTTTGGGATACAGCGCTTCAACCCACCGAGTCCGCACCGACCGGCATTCCCCGCACACTAACACCATCCCTCACACACTAGGGACAATTTACATTTATACCAAGTCAATTAACCTACAAACCCGTACATCTTTGGAATGTGGGAGTAAACCGAAGATCCCAGAGAAAACCCACGTGGTCATGGGGAGAACGAACGTACAGACAGCACCCATAGTCGGGATCGAACACCTCCGCGCGGTCCGCAATAACCAACCCGACCTCCCGGAGGCTCAGCACTTCAACTCCCCCTCCCATTCCGTATCCGACCCCTCTGTCCTGGGCCTCCTCCACGGCCAGAGTGAGCAACACCGCAAGTTGGAGGAACAGCACCTCATATTCCGCTTGGGGAGTCTGCATCCTCTGGGCTTGAACATTGAATTTTCTCAATTCTGTTAACCCTTGCTGTCTCCTCCCCTTCCCACCTCTCCCTCAGCCCTCGGGCCCTGGCATTCCCTCTCTCTCTATCTCTCCCCCACCCTAGTCGCACTAGCTTCTCATTTTCACACTACAAACAGCTTACAATGGCTTGTTCCCTTTATCATCGATACTTTTTTGCATATCTTTCATTCACTGTTCTTTATCTCTCCACATCACTGTCCGATTCTGCAGACTCGAAAATAAAGAATCTCTTGCTTCCAAGATATAGTCTTTGAGTTGTGATTGTGAGCACATTGCATATCTCACAGAAGGAAGGTCAGAGCCGATGATGGACTGGGCAGTGTTTACTACTTTTTGTAGTCTTTTCCTCTCCAGGGCACTCAAGTTGCCGAACCAAGCCACGATGCAACCAGTCAGCAAGCTCTCTACTGTGCACCTGTAGAGGTTAGAGAGAGTCCTCCTTGACTTACCGACTCTCCGTAATCTTCTCAGGAAGTAGAGGCGCTGATGAGCTTTCTTAATAATTGCATCTGTGTTCTCGGACCAGGAAAGATCTTCACAGATAGGTATATGGACGTGAAGGGAATGGAGGGGTATGGTCTGAGTGCAGGTAGATGGGACTAGGGGAAAACAAATGGTCGGCACGGACTGGAAGGGCCGAGAGGGCCTGTTTCCGTGCTGTAATTGTTATATGGTTATATCTCTCGTTTCCCTGATCCCTGACCAGTCTGAAGAAGGGTCTCGACCCGAAACGTCGCCTATCTCCTTCACTCCTTAGATGCTGCTGCACCCGCTGAGTTTCTCCAGCCTTTTGTGTACCCTGGGTTTGTAGATTAATTGGCCTCTGTAAATTGCCCCATGTAGGGAGTGGAGATAAAACTAGGATAACATAGAACTAGTGTGATCGATGTGTGACCTAGTAGATGGTTGGCAACCACTCGGTGGGCCGAAGGGCTGGTTTGCATGTTGTATCTCTGTACTAAAGTACTTCATTTCAGGCAACATCCTAATGAATCACCCTGCACTCTCTCAACTACAACCACATCCTTCCTACCATGCAGCGTCCAGAACTGTGCTCAATACTCCATGTGCAACAAAACCAGTGTTTTGTGAATTGGAATATAACATAACATCCCTACCCTTATATAACCTGCTCTGCCCTATGAAGGCAAGCATGCTGTATTCCTCCGTCACCACACTAGCCACCGCGCCAAAGTGCAAATAGGAACCTCACTCTTATATTCTAAGGAACCATAAGAGGCTGCACCCTGGAACAAAAAAAAACTACTGCAGGAACTCAATATCTATGAAGGCAAAAGGATATGTAGGAAGGAACTGCAGTTACCGGTCTAAGCCAAAGATAGACACAGAAAGATGGAGTAACTCAGCAGGTCAGACAGCAACTCTGGAGAAATGGAATAGGTGAGGTTTTGGGTCAAGACCCTTCTTCAGACTGAGAGTCAGGAGAAAGGGAAACGAGAGATATACATGGTGATATAGAGAGATATCGAACAAATGAATGAAAGAATGCAAAAAAGTAATGATGATAAAGGAAACAGGCTTGTTAGCTGTGGGTTAGGTAAAATTGAGTTATATCTGTATTAGCTGGGGGGGAGGGGGGGTTGCTGCTTCTGCTACGTGTGGCAGCAGATAGTAGATAGGACTACACGGTACTTTTGTAACTTTGTCAGTGACACTAGTGCACTGTCTAGGTTGCATGCAAAACAAAGCTTTTCACTGTACCCAGGTACATGTGACAATAAAGTATCATTCAGTTATTATTTTGCATAGTCATAGAGTAATA
Source organism: Okamejei kenojei (assembly GCA_035221665.1). NCBI lineage: Eukaryota > Metazoa > Chordata > Chondrichthyes > Rajiformes > Rajidae > Okamejei > Okamejei kenojei. The sequence goes on from CM069154.1 coordinate 33,202,677, forward strand.
CAGTGTGGAAACAGGCCCTTCGGCCCAACTCGCCCACACCGGCCAACAATGCCTCAGCTACATTAGTCCCACTCGCCTGCACTTGGTCCATATCCCTCCAAACCTATCCTATCCACGTACCTGTCTAACTGTTTCTTAACTACCTCCTCTGGCAACTTGTTCCATACACCCACCACCCTTTGTGTGAAAAAGTTACCCCTCGGATTCCTATTAAATCTTTTCCCCTTTTCCTTGAACCTGTCTTCTGGTCCTCGATTCCCCAACTCTGGGCAAAAGACTCTGTGCATCTACCTGATCTATTCCTCTCATGATTTTGTAAACCTCTATTGGATCTCCCCTCATCCTCTTGCGCTCCATGGAATAGAGACCCAGCCTACTCAACCTCTCCCTATAGCTCACACCCTCTAGTCCTGGCAACATCCTTGTAAATCTTTTCTGAACCATTTCAAGCTTGACAATATCTTTCCTATAACATGGTGTCCAGAACTGAACACAATATTCTAAATGTGGTCTCACTAACGTCTTATACAACATGACCTCCCAGCTTTTATACTCAATACCCTGACTGATGAAGGCCAAAGGGCTAAAAGCCTTTTTGACCACCTTATCTACCTGTGACTCGACCTTCAAGGAACCTGCACCTGCACTCCTAGATCCCTCTGCTCTACAACACTACCCAAAATCTTACTACTCACTACTCTTACTGAAATCGTCATCACATTCAATGGGCGGTGGAACCCCACATCAGGTACGACCCAGTGCAGGATTGGAGAGATATTTCTTCAGACGACGCTAAGTAACGGCAAAAATACTGGGATTCACGGCTAAACCGGTCATGGAATCCAAGTGGAGCACAGGGGGAGATGCATCACTGGGTTACTGGTCCAGCTGACAAACCTCTGTGACAATCGATCCTGAGGCATTTGTCTGAATGTCACAGTAACAGCTGGGGAGTTATAAATCCAAGTAAATAAATCTGAAATCAAAAAAATACTCATCTCATCTGTAAGACCGGCAAGCACAAGGATGACTGGTTTGTCAAAAAAAAATCTTCTGCTTCAATTCAGTGATGACATTTTCAATGGTTCAATGGTATTTTTATGTCACTGTTGCCTACATACAGTGAAACCCCTCTTTAAATGGTCTTCAGTAAAAATCGTACCATGGGCAAGCACAATCAGACTTAATTACGAGAGTGTAAGGACAGCAGATTACACAAGAGTCACCACTTTTATGGCGTCATCTTGCGTCCAAGTTTCAAACTCCTCAGAAATGTAGAGTCTTAGCTTGGCTTTAAAGGCCTGTGGTCCTGGCGGAGACACTGGGTCAGAGTTGCAGGGGTGGGCCTGGCCGGGCGATGTTGTTGATGTCCTCCATTGCTGCTCCGCTGCTCCGTGCTGCTACAGGCTGTGTCCAATCTGCCGTTTGACATGCTGAATGCGGAAGGCCTCACCACTTCTGTTGCCTCAACTGCAAGAAGAAGACCATGGGCACTCCTGCAATCGACCATGGAACACTCAGAGCTCCTACTAGGGTGCAGTAGGTCATAAGGTCATAAGTGATAGGAGTAGAATTAGGCCATTCGGCCCATCTACTCCGCCATTCAATCATGTCTGATCTGTTTCCCCCTCCTAACCCCATTCTCCTGCCTTCTCCACATAATCTCTGACACCCGTACTCAGGCCATCTTAACGCATGGGCATGCTGGGCAGTTGCCCATGGCCTCACGAGCAGAGGGGTCCCATGCTAATCTATGTATTGTAGAATGTTATTGTAGAACATGAAAACGGAGAAGAACATCGCAAATGCATGACGGCATATTTGATTCGGCATAAAGAAACTGGAAGTGTAGGGGTCCCAGTGCACTGCTTTGCCCGGGGGCCTATAAAGCTGTTAAGACGGCTCTGCCCATACTAATCAAGAATGAGCCCCAGCTGCTCACAGGGGCACCACTCTTCTCCTCCATCTGCTGCCACTACCATCTTGAATGGGAGAGAGGGAGTAATAGGCATTTTGTCGTTCCTACCAAGTCAGGCCTATATAAAGTCAAGGTGCATCAATGTTATTTGCTTTTAACTAGCTGCTTTCCCCTTTCCAGGGTGATGGACAATGAATGCTGGTGGTGTGGGTGATTTCTACAAACTGTGAATGACTAAACAAGTAAGATCTGTCAGTCGGTACATCTCTGTCTTTTCCATTCAACAGCAAGTGTTCACAAGCTTGATACTTACTGAAGATTCAACAGCTGAAGACTGTCCAGCAGGATTCACTCCAATAAATCACTGAGATCTATTCTTGGCATGAGTATTTCACGTGTGGGCCCAGTGAAGGGAAATTGTCAAGGCCAAGGCACAGTGCACTGGGGATAGACACAAAATGTTGGAGTAACTCAGCGGGACAGGCAACGTCTCTAGAAAAAAGGAATAGGTGACATTTCGGGTAAAGACCCTTCTTCAGACTGAGAGTCAGGGGAGAGGGAGACTGGAGATACGTAAAGGTGAGGAGTGAAAATGATAGATTAAAGCAGACGAAGCTCAAGGAAATGTAGAATGGTTCATTATGAGCTGAGAGGAAGGTGACAACGAGGCATTCAATCAGTAAAATTAATCAGGAAGACAGTGCAACTATTCGGAGAACCAGGGTGGGGGGGAGACGGGTAGAGGGAAAGCAAGGGTTACTTGAAGTTAGGGAGGTGCTGTTCCTCCAATTTGCGTTGGGCCTCACTGACAATGGGGAAAGCCCAGGACAGAAAGGTCACTAGGGAACTGCCCTAGTACTAGAAAGACAGTCATAGAGAGTCATAGAGCCACATCGCACGGATACAGGCCCTTCAGTGCAACTTGCCCCTGCTGACCAAGGTGCCCCATCTACACTAGTCCCACCTGCTCGGATTTGGCCCATATTTCCTCTAAAGCTTTACTATCTATGTAATTGCACAAATGTCTTTTAAATGTTGTTATTGTAACTGCTTTAACTACCTTCCCTGACAGCTGGTTCCATATACCAATCTCACTCAGTGTGGAAAAGTTGCCCCTCAGGTTCCAATTCAAAATTTCCCCTCTCACCATAAAACTATGTTCTCTGGTTCTTGGTTCCCCTACCCATGGTAAAAGACTCTGTGCATTCATCCTATTTATTCCACCCCAGATGGTCTGCCTTTGTGGAGGCTCCAAGGAAAATCAGGAAGATTCAGAGCTCAGTTACAAAGGTCCATAGGGAGAGAGGCAGAGGGGACTGGAAACGAGATTGGCTCTGATCGTTGGGTGGAGAGATCAGTGCTGGGCTCTCCCTCCGATGGTATCCAGCTGAGAGGATGAGTTGCTCAAAGGAGTTTAGGGCAAGATATGGTGGATGGGTTGAGGCAGGAGTCACTTGTTGGTGAATCAGGGATGAGGTCAGTAATTAAGTGCCGAGTTTGTTGATCTGAGTGGTATTTGAAAGGGTGGGGTGGCAGATTGGTGGTGTTGTTTTTGTGCATTGGCAGCAAACTCTAGGTGGAAGGGATTGCTTCTGGGATGGGGTCCTGTGGATAAAACCTGGTAAATATATTATTTGAGGTGAATGTATTTGAAATGAGTTCTGAGAGTGGGACTGGGATATACTCAATGAATTATAGAGCCATACAGCATGGAACTAGCCACTCGATCCAACTCAGCCATGCCGACCATGATGTACCTCTCAGCTAGTCACATATGTTATTTTTAAGGATAAGGAGGAAGTCTTTTAGGACCGAGATGAGAAAATCATTTTTCACACAGAGAGTGGTGAATCTGTGGAATTCTCTGCCACAGAAGGTAGTTGAGGCCAGTTCGTTGGCCATATTTAAGAGGGAGTTGGATGTGGCCCTTGTGGCTGAAGGGTGTATGGAGAGAAGGCAGGTACAGGATACTGAGTTGGATGATCAGCCATGATCATATTGAATGGTGGTGCAGGCTCGAAGGGCCGAATGGCCTGCTCCTGCACCTAATTTCTGTTTCTATTTTTCTATGTCTGTAGTTGGTCCATAAGATTATGAAATAGGAGCAGAATTAGGCCATTTGGCCCATCGAGTCTGTTCAGCCATTCGGTCTTGACGGATCTATTTTTCCCTTTCAACTAATTCTCCTGCCTTCTCCCCGTAACCTTTTACATCCTTACTAATCAAAAACCTATCTATCTCCACTTTAGGAATACCCAATGAATTGGCCTCCACCTATCCAAGGCAACAAATTCCACTGATTCACCATCCTCTGGCTAAGGAAATTCTTCTGAATTTCTCTAAACCTTTCCTACTCAGGCAGATGGTTTTTAAGTACTGTGGAAGCAGACTTCCCGAGTGCCCTCACGGGTATAACAACTGGCTAAAAGGAGTGGAGGACATAAATAATGAAAGTCATATCCAGACATGCATTGTATGCGAATGGGCACCACCCCATATGCAACTGCATGCATGCGACCTAAAGTGGATTTCTGATTTTCCTTTACATTTTACTTTTCATTGCACTTTCAATGCATTCAAAGATCATTCAATACACAGAAACATCGTACCACAACATTCAAGCTTGAGGCACAAGCTCATTTGAAAAGCTGTCATTTATTTTATAAGCAGCTTCATTTATCTGTTTACAACTTGAAGAGGAGCAGTTACCTTGATGAGATTCCAGATGCAACTATTAACAAATCGAGAATATTGTTCCTAAATGAGATCTCCCGTTTTCTTTTCTTTAATTATGAATGTTAGCTTTGATTTTCTGCTCCGCCATTCACTGTTTACAGCGGGCAGGTCATTTTGATACCAATCTATCTGCCTCAAATGGACAGTTGCTTTTAGTGAAGTAAAGGCCAGGTGAGACATGGGCGGCATGGTGGCGCAGCGGTAGAGTTGCTGCCTTAGACTGCCAGAGACCCATGTTTGATCTGTATGGAACGAGTGCTATCTGTATGGAGTTTGTACATTCTCCCTGTGACCTGCGTGGGTTTCCTCCAGGAGCTCCGGTTTCCTCACACACTCCAAAGACGTACAGGTTTGTAGGTTAATTAGCTTTGGTAAAATTGTAAATAGTCCCTAGTTTGTAGGAGTGTGTGCAGGGATCGCTGGTCGGCGCAGACTCGTTCCTGTTTCCGCGCTGAATCTCTAAATTAACTAAACTAGAATAAATAATCTACAATTTTTGGAAAGTTGTAATTTTTCCATCAGGTTATCCCATCAAAGTCAAAGCTAAAATCACAATTCCAACAAAATAGTAAGAATTAAATGAGAACTTACCAGTTTGAAGTTTGATCTTTATTTTATGAGGAGTTACGATGAGGGATTACGTGAAGACCCCGCCAGCACGCATGCGCGACATTCTTCAAAGCAGTGGTGTGAAATTCACAGATACCAGAGTAGACTAATATAGTAAGATAAGAGAGAACTTCCATACCAGTTGAACTTTATAATAGAGGGTTTTGGGAACGGAGGGCACGTAATCCCTCATCGTAACTCCTCATAAAATAAAGATCAAACTTCAAACTGGTAAGTTCTCATTTAATCTTACTATTTTACTTCGGAGTCACGTGAGTGACTACGTGAAGATTTCAAAGCTCTGTGATTTCATGCCCTGGAACGAGAACCATGCCACACAACTGCCATTCTGGGACGGAGGATGAACGTATTCACACACGACACTGTGCTGAAAAAACAATAAAGGTATTATTCATACCCTAAAAATAATATGCCCACATTGGGTAATTTATTTTACAGAACTTAATTTCTCCCCTGCAAACGTCTCAGGATCGGCCACGGGTTTATTATAAAGCATTGAATGCGTTCATTGCTCCACCCCGCTGTGGCAAGGATATGGTCCATAGGAACTCCCATCATCCTAGCGTCCGATGTAGATGCAGCCCTGTTGGAGTGAGATTTGAACATTAGTATCCACCACTGCACGTAATACCACCCGAACCATCTGGATATGGTTTGCACTGTGACCGTAGGTGAGGGCATTTATGGCTAATGAGAAAGCTCTCTCCGTGCCCATAAGTGTCTTGGTGACTATATATTGGAAAATATGTGTCACTATGCAGGGCCGACTATCTGCAGAATAGGCCAGAACTCTAATATTGGCCAGAGGAACCGGGTCAGTCTTGTTTAAGTACCCTTGTATGTAGCAGGTTATCTGCCATTTGTGACAGACATGAGTCCTATTCTAGCTTGTGTAAGGACTGGACCCGTGTGCTGATCCAAGTGCCATAATCATTCCCATCTAGGATATTAGTTTGTCCAGAGTGAGCCCCGATATTGGTGTCCATCCTCGTAACATGGTGTACTACCTATAGTCCCATATATGGGTGTATCTGGGCCTGGGGGGGGGAATAGAGTACAAATACCCCTCATTCGTTTAGGTACTAGTGGGTGTGATCCTATAGCCAGGTGATGACTCCTCTGCCCAGATATTAGATAGGGCAGTCCTTGCACAATAATGGACTGTAACTCAATCCTTCATCGAAATGAAGGGTGGCCAGAACTCCAGCACTTCAGTGATGGTGGCTGAGTCATATGTAGTGTTCGTCCTGGTGCAGAAACACTTCCCATTTCCCTGACATATGTCAGGTACTGTTTTTCTCGTGGACTCCCTGCACGACGCTGAGATGGCATTGATCGTCCTGTCGGAGAGTCCGTATCCCAGAAATGGCCTGTTCAGAACTGCAAATCAACAAGTTCATTACAGTCATGGCACGGGATACTTTCCCGCACGGGGTGTGTGCCATCCTCCTTGGCCGTTGTTGATCCAGATGCAGGGTTCTGAGACCATCTTTGTACTGTTGGGAACCATGGTACCCGTTGCGGCGTCTTGTTTAATTATTGTAAGACTCGCCTGATGAGGCAGAAGGGGAAAATGCATAGCAAAACAAATCCCCCCCCCCAATGCAGCGAGAAATCGTCCATCGCTGCTGCCCCTGGGTCTGGTTTCCCAAGTAACATATGTTGGTAGTTGGTGAATTAGTCCGGATGGAAAAAAGGTCGATATCTGGTGTCCCATACTATAATATCTGTAAACACTTTCCGATCCAACATCCATTTAATGTTGTCGTTGAATTTACGTGACCTGATGTCTGCCACTGTATTTGTGGTTGAGATCCAAATCTCTCCCAGACACCAGTGCCAGATATTATTAGCCAATTCATCACATGATATCGACTTTATTTCACCCATATGATTATATAGGCCCCCACTGGGTATCAATTTGTACCGTACATGCAACTGGTGCTCATCTGAGCAGTAGGCCCTGAGTCCATGAAACGCTCCCAGCATTTTCTAGATAATTAATTCCTAGTGCTTTAAACGAATAATTTTTGTGCACTCATCTGCCACCACAACTTGCGGTGGTATTAGTTGCTCCCCAACCTTTAGCACTGGCATCATGTCTGTAATGTACCCTAGGGTATAGAATGGGGTGATGGGGTTAGGATAATGTTGAACATTTCTATCCACCAGTTTAATTCGATTTACTTTCCCTGGTAGTTGCATAGGCCTATTGAAATGGCCTGCATGATTTTTGAGAGCTAAAATTTCGCTCTTCCAGGTTTTAATAATGGAATGGTCCAATTGTGCTGCTGGGAACGCATGCCACCAATTTTCCCAATCACTCTTGCTCCTTGCTGAATGGATGGTTCCCTGATGCAGTGAGGCTTTATGCATACTCCCATCAAGTCTGTCACTTTGTTTGGTGGCAAGGTGATAGACATATGAACAGAGTCAATAGTGAACCCCAAATAATCCATGGTAGTGGAGGGTTCCAATTTTGATTTTATCTGGATGTACGTTAAATCTCTGTGTTGTGGCTGATACCACCAATGTAGCCAGCTCCAATTTTCACCTACAATGAGAATATCCTCAAGGTTAAGCCATGACGATATGGTTATGTTTCTTTAAGTATGCTAAAGCTGGTTTTAATAAATTTGTAATAGCCTGGGTGCTGATGACAACCCATTGTGATAAGGCATACTGCCATAGCTGTCCTATCCAGATAAATTTCAGGTATTTACAATGACCCTGTGTGTGACAAACTGTCTATTTTGAAATGGGCATACTGAACGGAAGTATTTAGTTCGGTCAAATCGTAATGATACGGCAACCACCGTCTTTTTAGTTTTTTATAAATATATTTGATACGAACTCTTGAAATTCTCTGATTGTTTTCTCAATCCCTTTTTGTGTTTAGTCTTAACAGTTCAGCATGGCCTGCTGTTCTCTCTTTTTGTGAAGTATGAACTTCCTGCTAGGCGTAAGCTGAACTGGGACGGTAGTTCCGTTCGTATACAAATTCAATTTTGTAATTCTGATAACTTCCGAGTACGTAAAAGTTCAGAGGTAAAGGTGCAGCACACATGATGAAAGAAGTGCAACCGTCCCCCAACTTTTGATGAATCGGACATGCAATGTTTTTTAAGACAACCAGACCCACCTACCTCCATGGTTACCGGTGTTGTGTGGGTTGTCTCCGCAGTTGTTTCTTCTGGTATTGTGTTTGCTGCGTTTATGGGGTTGGCGCATTTTCCATGAAGGCCGGGCTGGGCCATGGTCTAAAAGACCGCTGTGCAGGTGGGCCGGCCTTCGGCTTTCACCACCAGATGGTCTTCCATAGCACCGATGTCTGGTGGGTGTGTGGGGTGCTGCCGCTGTTGATAGTGGGTTTTTAGAGGTGCTTGGCACCTTAATCAGGCCTATTAGCCTTGGCTTCCTCATGCAGGTCTTTCACCTGCTTCGGGAGGTCCCCCCCAACAGCAAATTTTGGTGCCTGTGTGCTACTTGTCTTGCATAATTCCGCACTTCTTGATGATGCTCTTCCTGTAACTGTTAATCTCCACTGAGTAATTACACAGTCTGCTAGAGCATTATAGTAACTCTTCAGCAAATCAACCCCATCAGTTGTCCTGGTACTGCTGTGATTTTAGCAGCCAGCAGTTTCCTCTGGAGCTTCCCCTCCTGGCTCCTTTAGATGGGCTCCTGTTGCCCAGATGGGTCATAGAACTGCTGGTACTTTAAGAGAAATGGAGTTCTCTGGAGCAATGTACTTCCCAGCCATAAAGTTAATGGCTTGCTCCTGTAGCTGGTTTGTAGCCATGTATTTTGTACTGGCTTGCAGCTTTGTATAGGCAGTCCTTCTTGAGTTGATACAGCATGTGTTCCCACAAATCTTCTGCTGCTCTCTCTTCTGGCACCCCTCACAGTTTGACTGTTCAGCCATTGCCCCTTCTTCAGGGTCAGCCCAGCTCTACCCCTAATGCTCCCCTGCGAAGAGGGTGAGACATTTGGCAGTCCTTGAAAGGATGCTGCCGTGGGTCTGCGAGGAGACCCACTGTGACTCTGCCCCTGCATAAGCAGGTCACGCTGGAGCACTGCTCCCCATCCGCATCCCGCGGGAAAAGACGCCCGCCGTCGCTATCCGTGAGCGGGGTGTCTTCAGGTCCGGACCCAGCCGAGTCAACGGACCTGTCCGACTTCCCGGGTGGTTTTGCCGCCGACCGCGGCGCACCTGCGGTCTGTAGCGGCGAGAAGCCGGGAGCTGCTGGCAGCACCTGCAGCACTGGAGAGACGGCACGCTGCTGGCTGCTTCCACAGCAGCGGTATCAGCTGCTGCTCTCCCTTACGCGACTCCATGGTGATTCCTCCTGAAAAAGAAATCACACTGAGTTGCCACGCTCACCAGAAAAGGTAAAGACTTACCTTCCGTAATTTTTCAAAACTCGCGCTGGAGGAGCGGCGCTCCTCCCGACTGTCGCTTCCGCAATGCGTTCGACGATATGTCACGCATGCGTGCTGGCGGGGTCTTCATGTAGCCACTCACGTTGACTTCCGAAGTAAAATTAACATTTATAAGTGTGAGGTGAAATAATTCAGGCTCTCTCATTTAGCCTCCCAAATTATTAATTGTTCGTTTCAGGAACAATTCAAGGCCAGACTGCAGAAAGGTCTTGACCAGAAACGTCACCCATTCCTTCTCACCAGAGATGCTGCCTGTCCCGCTGAGTTACTACAGCTTTTTGTGTCTATCTTCGGTTTAAACCAGCATCTGCAGTACCTTCCTACACATTTAACCTACAAACATGTACGCCTTGAGAATGTGGGAGGAAACCGGTGCACCCGGAGAAAACCCACATGGTCAATGGAGAACATACAAACTCCGTAAAGACAGCTCCCGTAGTCAGGATCGAACCTGGGTCTCTGGCGCTGTAAGGCAGTAAGTCTGTGCCACCCATTCAACATGGGTGCCACCCATTCAACATGGCTGTTAAGGCCTCAACTCTATTTTCCTGTTAAAGAAGGAACTGCAGATGCTGGAGAATCGAGGGTACACAAAAAGCTGGAGAAACTCAGCGGGTGCAGCAGCATCTAAGGAGCGAAGGAGATAGGCGACGTTTCGGGTCGAGACCCTTCTTCAGACTGGTCAACTCTATTTTTCTGCCTGGTCTCAAAACCTTTTGTACACCCAGAGTAAAAAGTTCTCAAGTTGTGCTCAGTTGTTCTTGTTTCGTCACTGGAGCCACTGAACCTGTATGACACACATTCCAAAGCACTGGCAGTCACAGGTTTTGACAAAGTTTTTCTAGCGAGGCATTGTTCAGAGCAAAGATAAACTCAAAGTAGAATCATTAATAATGAAACTAAATGAAATAAAGAAAATTCCAGTTTTGGTAATCGACATGTCATGAAAATATATTTATTGTGCAAAGCAGATAATGAAAGGATGGTTTAAGAATGCATACTTTGTAGTACCAGATAAAATGAAGTTCTAACACCCTTTTGCATTTGATATTTTACGGATGATATGCTGTAATTCAATACAAATGCAAAAGTATCCGCTGTTATCTGAAGGCTATACAATGGCATTCAGTGTTCTAAATGATTTCAGGTTCTTCCAGAATTGGAGCGCACCTTGTTTGGTTCAACTGTTCAATGATACTTTATTGTCTCGTGTATCTAATTACAGTGACGTTCTTTTTTTGCATACAGTTGAGTGCTGCTTGCTATACATTAGGCACAATCTTGCTAAAAGTACAAGTGTGCCTAACAGTAGATCACACTGAGTCAGTACGCAAGAGTCACCACGTTTCAGGTGCCATCTAGTAACCTTCAAGTCCAAAGTTGTTAGACTTAATTTGGTCGTAAAGGCCCGTTGTCCTGGTGGCAGCACTGGGTCGGAGTTGCAGTGGAGCATCCTGACCAGGCGATGTGTTAATGTCCTCCACCACTGCTCTGCCACTCCGTGCTGCTGCAGGCCACATCCATTCTATGCACTCCAAGCTGCCTCAGGGCCTACAACAGCATACCCCACCGACCTGACCATCCAATGCCCCCACAACAGCCAGCGAACGACGGCCATCGCTCGGGCTCCGTGCCCTGGGCTGCCTCCCGCAGTTCACTCAGAGCGCCACATTCTTCCATTCATGGGATAAAATGGAATCCATCAACCCGTCTACATCTTTGAAAGATTGAGGAGATTTGGCATGTCAACCAATACTCTCTTGAACATCTACAGATGTACAATAGAGAGCATATTGACTGGTTGCATCGGGGCCTGGTATGGCAAGTTGAATGCCCAGGAACAAAAGAGGTGGTGAACGCTGCCCAGTCCACCATGGTACATATAGCCTCACTATCAAAGGGATAATTATGAGGCGCTATCTCGAAAAAGCACCCAGCATCATCGAAGACCCACACCACCCAGCCACTCCTGCCATCAGGGAAGAAGGTATTTCACTCCTGCCATCGGGAAGACTGGAAGTCCATGCAGAGAGTGGTGAGGAGGGCTGAGAAAATCATCGGGACTTCTCTTCCTTCAATCCGGGACATTGCGTGCAAACGTTGCATGTCCTAGGCCAACAGCATTATAAAAGACCCCACACATCTCCATCATGGACTGTTCACTCTGCTGCCCTCAGGCAAAAGGTATCGTAGTATAAGGAGCAGAACGGCCAGGTTTTGCAACAGCTCCTTCCCCCGAGCCAACAGACTCTTGAATTCCATGTAATGTGCCGCCACTATTATCTATTTTATCTTTTTATCTATTTTATATTTTTATCTATATTATCCTTTTGTTATTTTATGTTGCATGGTGAGCCAGATTCAAACCTTGCAGCAGAGGCAGAGGAGAGAGGTTGGAGGGTAAGGGTGTGTCCAGTGGAGGTGGGGTGCAGGGGCTTTGTAGCCAGTTCCACCGCACGGCTCCTGAGGGAAGTAGGAGTCAAAGGGCAGGCACAAAGGAGGACAATAAAAGAACTTGCCAATGCCGCCGAACGGAGCAGTCACTGGCTGTGGCTGAAGAGGAAAGATGCTGTCTGGGCTGCCACGTGACCATCTAGAAGCTAGCAATAAGACACACACCCAGGTCTGATCAACCTGTGGTGGGCCTGCCTCGACTGAGGGCGTCTTGTGATAAAAGGCCAAAACACCCAGTGACGTTGAGGTACACAACTGAAGATGTGTCTGATTGTTAGCAAAATTCACCTGGTGGTCATACCCAAGAATGTCAATTGTAGTGAAATCTTAGGGATTGTAACATCCAGTCCTAATAATCAATCAGATGCAACGATATTTCGTTCGGACTTGCATTTATTGGTGTATTTTTCAATGACAATAAAGTCTTTGTTTGTTGTTTGTTGTTGTTGTATAGGAGCCTGAAAACAGTAACATCCAGGCTCAGGAACAACTTCTTCCCAACAACCATCAGGCTATTGAATGCTACGAAGTTCAACTGAACTCAGAACTACGAACCGTCCGGTTTGCATGAGGGACTGGGCTTTGTTTTTATTTTTACACACTATTGGGTTTTTTATTTATTGATTTTTTTTTTGTTAGTTTATTATATTAGCTATTGAATATGGTGTTTACAAACCTGCTGCGCTGTTGCTGAAAATAAAATAATTTATTTTCCTTTTCGCTGCATATGACAATTAAACATCTTGACCTTTGAATTACTACAGGATTATTGTAAATGGATGCTTAATGTTGGGCATGCACCTGATTTGCAGAAGGGCCAGATCCACAAGTTTATTTTTTTATTTAAGGTTTATTTAAATAAGGACAGATACAAAAACATAGATACACTTGAAACAGTCATCTGATGTATGCATCATAGTTTTTTTAGCCAAAGCTAATTCGCAACACTTGTCCCTAGTAGGGCTTTTGGTTAAAAATGATAATACAGATTAACATTATTAAAAATAGGAAAATGGAAATGGAAATGAGATAAAAAATGGATAGGAGAAAAATACATACAGAGAGAGCACAGTGTAAAAACTAAATATGAGAATCAAGATTGTTGTTGAATTAGCCACAATTTTGTGTTTCTTTTGAATGTGACCATATGTAGGGATACATTTCAAGTGGTCTGCAGTGAGTTCCATAATTTTGTCCCTTTTACTGAAAAGGCAGTTTGAGCAAAAGATGTTCTGCAGAAGGGGATACTACAATTGCCTTTTGACGCTGCTCGGGTGGTGGATCTGGTACCACTTTGCAGTCTTGTTATTGTTTTGCAAAGCAGCTGGGGTGCAGCGTCATTTAGGCACCAGAAGACCAATTTAACTAAATGTAAGGAAATAAAGTTAGCAAAACTTAGGATCTTATATTTGCTTAGAATATGACAGTGATGATACCTTATTCTTTTTTTGTCCAGGACTTTCAAGGCTCGGTTATAGAGACACTCTATGGCAATGGTTCTCAACCTTGTTTGCCCCATGCACCCCTTTCACCATATGTCAGAATGTCATTCCCCCCCTTTCCAAGATTGTCTGCCTCAAAAAGTGCATTCCAAATAATATGCATATAATACTGAAAATCCTTTATTTCTAACAGTTTGAGTTTGCTAATCTGTGGTCCGAATTCCACCCCTGAAAGCCTGAAATTCCCCCCCTGGGGGGGAATTCCCCCCTGGTTGAGAACCCCTGCTCTATGGCCTTAATTGGTGAGCCTGGGACCATGTGGTTAAGCCATAAGATATATGTGAGAGAATCATAGAATTCATGAAAAGAAAAGCACAGTTAAAAATCAAACAGTTTCTTATAATCATAAAACAGCCCAAGTTTGCCTTAATGGTTTTACACCTTTTCTTAATATGACTTTTAAAGTTCAAGTGATTATCTATAATTATTCCCAGATACTTTACTTCAGGTACTCTGTTCAATGAGCTCACCATTGATTTTTATATTGAGGAGGTTTGTTTGGGGTAGTTTTTTGATGGAGAAGCAGACAGAGTTTGTCTTTTTAGTGTTTAAAGTTAAACAAGATGAGGCCAGCCAAGATGATATTTTGTCTAAGTTGGCATTTAGTTTCTCAGCCACAAAAGTACAGGTTTTACCAGATACATATACAACTGTGTCATGTGTACAAAAGTTCTGTAACTCTTATCACCTTCTCAAATGTCTTATTGCTAAAAGCATGTCAATATAGCCAGGTGTAGTGCCATCATTTAAAACTGGAAACTGAAAAAATATTTGAGAAGTTTGAGTTGGAAGCTATTACATTTTGAACTCCTTCTTGCCCCTCTCTGTGTGAAGATTGGAACAGCCTTTTGAGTGCACACTTCCAGCTGCAGAACAGGGCAGAATAGATATATTTTTATCTATTCAGTGAACGAAACCAGCAAATTCAGCAGAATGGAAAGCAAATGGTTTAGAAAAATCAGCAGCAATAAATAAAATGGTTCAAGAACTGAAGTGGTATAGTTTCTCATGAAATATTCAACAAAACTGCAATTGTCACTCGTATTTAGCCGGATTGAAAGCGTATTGTTTTCACAAAGGCAAGGTTGAAGGAAATGCACTGTGTACATTATGGAACACAGTGGGCTGAGGTCCACCTAGACTGGCAGGTTTTATTTTTTATCCTGCCATGTGAGGTAGGGTTTTCTGGCTTGGCCAGTACTGTCGATAAGGGCGCTGCACTGACAGCAGCCTCTGCCTGCAGCCCGTTTGTTTTTCCTCATTTTTTTAATTTTTAGTCAGTTTAAAGTCTGTTTTTTTGGGAATCTTTGACTTTTATATGTGGGGGAGGGGGGCAGGGTAAGGGGGAAACTAACTCCCAGTCGCTTCCTGGCGGGGACATGACTATTTCTCCGAGTCGCGTCCTCGCCCCCCACCTCGCGGCCTACCTCCTGGATTGAGCGCCTTTCCTGCCGGGGACCGGGAACCGACCAGAGCTGCAAACAGCGGCGCGCTGGAGTCACCGCGAGCGGGCGATGCCTACCTGGTGTCGCCGTTGGAGCTCCGGAGCGTTGGGCCGCTGCTCCAACATCGTGGGGCTCTGGTTTAGAGAGCTCCCAACGCGGGCAGCGCTGACCCCTCGTGGAGTCCTGGGGCCCTTTGCCGAGGGCCCTCCAATGTTGTATCTCCACCAGGCGCGGCCAGTTGGACTTTGGAGCCTGCAACTCCGAGGTGGGCACCGGGTTCAGGCCGCTGAGACACCCCAGCCCCGACGTCAGACATACATTCACCTCGGGATCCGGCCTTAACATCGGGCCGCCCGTAGCGCGTCTGTGGAGGCTCGGGAGGCCCGACCACGGGGACATTGGGGAGTATCAGGGAAGAGACTGATTTTGGTGCCTTCCCACCACGTGGAAATTTTGATCACAGCTGTTGAGGGATGATTTGATATGTGAATGTCTGGTTTCCCGTCTGCAGGAAAGGCCGCCTCCAATTCCAGAGTGCCGCTATGTTTTTGGGCTGACTCGGATGAAATTCCGTTTTTTTTTATTTTTTTTCTGTTCTCTTGTTTGTGTTCTTTATTTTTTTTTTTTTTCTCTGGGCCAAGGCATCATGTGACAATATAAATCTATCTTATCGTATTATTGTTGTTAACTGAGTGTCTGGTAAATGGTCCGAGATGCAGGAGGTTAAGAATCAACACATCAGTACTGATCTGGAGGCCAATGGAAACTGTCCAAGGGCAATGTTCACTGCCGGTGATACCACCTTATGATAGCTATAGGTGTTTATTAATTGAACCACTAGTGGAAGTTGAATTCCCGAGTCATAGAGTCATCACAGTGTTGAAAATACACCCTTCACCCAATTGCCCAGCCGACCAACGGGCCCAATCTTGACAGATATCTTGACAGATTCTTGATAAGTACGGGTGTCAGGGGATATAGGGTGAATCAGAAATGTTGAAGGGAAAGATAGATCATCCATGATTGAAATGGTGGTGTAGTAGACCCTTGATAGCGCCAATTGGCCTCCTCATTTCTTCTCCTAGAATCCTATGAACATTAGGTATCTACACTATCCCACAATTCTGCATGTGCGCATATCCAAAACCCATCCTATCTCTATACCTGTCCAAATGTCTTTTGGACGTGATTGCTGTTTAGAGAGAGGTAGTGCACGGAAACAGGCCTTTCAGTCCATCTAGTCTACGCCACCCAGTGAGCACTATCCAGCATGCTAGAGACAATTTACAATTTTACCAAAACCAATTGAATGACCTGCCTATATGTCTTTGGAGTGTGGGAGCAAACTGTGCACCCGGAGAAAACGCATGCAGTCAGAGGGAGAACGGACAAACTCCGTACAGACAGCACCCATAGTCAGCAACGAACCCGGGTCTCTGGAGCTATAAGATAGCAACTACCGCTGTGCCACCATGCTGCTGGTCAAGTGAATAAGGAATTTCATTGCACTCTTGTGGATAGGACAAAAACCTAATTTAATTGAACGTTAAACTGAGGCTTTGTTCGGCTGTACAGATTTTACGGGTGATCTAGGAACAGAAGACTTCTTCCTTTCTTTACTGTCTTGCAATACATTTTATTCATAATGAACATTATTAAGAACAGACAATCTGACAATTTATCACACTGTTTGGGACCTTCCTGTGCACAGGACAGCAGGCGTGTTTCCAACACTAAAACACGTAACTTCATTTTGAAAATAATTTTTTAGTTGCCTCAAGAAAGAAAAGAAACATTGCAAAACTCAAAAATCAATAATTTAGTGCTTTTTAAGGAAAATATATATTTATTTTCTCCATCTATTCAATCTTTATATAAAAAGTTTTATTTCAGTTACTTATCTCCACTAAAAATCAGTATCCAGAGAAAGGGAATAACGCATCCAAATCCAATTCGTTTCAATCTGGTGTGATAAGAAGTAAGAAAGACTCTACATGTCTTTTTTCATCACAGTCCATGTCACCCGTGACATGTTTGTACTAGTACATTGGTCAATTGTCTTCAAGAATAAAAACTGACAGTACATCAACCTAAATTCAATTTTGCTTAGTATTGATTTGAGATACTGATACCAGTGGGAAATATAATCTTGTTTGTTGCTTACTCTATTTTCAGGTGAATAATAATTACAAAACGCGACTCGTGTTTGAATCCGTTGAAGAATACACGTACTTCTCCACAATGTAGTCAATGTGTTTACACTGTCTATTTCAGTAAGATATGAAAATAGCTGCATTTTCTTCAATTTGTTGTTTCTATTGAAGTGGCATATTTTCCATTCTATGGAGTGATCATGGTTCATCAGGGAGGTGCGTGATCTGAACAAACGGTCTTTCTAAAAGATTCATTCTTGCGCCAGGGTCGAAGATCACTCACTTCTTCATCGCCCATTGTTTAAATGTCATGGGATGATTGCTGGAGCAGAGAGGACAGAAGGGCAGAAGAAGAAGGGGACAGCATGGGCAGAGAAATTTGTTGGTAATGAAAATAAATGGGACTAAAGGTTATTTTAAGAGCCAGAGTAGGAAGAAAAAATTCTCTTTATTACGCAAAATAGTAAGAGACTAATTGAAATGGGACCAAGCAAAGTTATGCAAAGTGGGCTCTCTGTGAAGATGCCTCAGGACCAATGGAAAAATATGTTGTTTTACTAATTTATCTGCTACAACAGATATCCAATGTGGTACAATTAGTTTTTGAATTTCAATGATCTAAATGCACACATTGTATCAATTTTAATTACTATCATATCACAAAAATGTATTTTATATTTTAAACATCTGCTTCCTTTATGGGAAAGTCTGTTTTTTGGCACAGGTTATTTAGTTTCAGAGATACAGCTGAAAACGCCGACACCCCGACGAGTGTCAACGACGACCATAACTATTTTCTGTGAATCGATTATTTTTCTCATCCTAATTTCCTACACATTAGGTCCATTGTGGCAGTGGCTGAGTTGCTGCCTTTTAGCTCAAGATCCCGAGTTCATTCTGAACTACGGGTCTGTCTATGAGTTTGTACGTTCTCCCCATGACCTGCCTGGGTATTCTCCGGGTGGGATGGTTTCCTTCCACATTCCAATGACGTACAGGTTTGTAGGTTAATTGGCTCGGTAAAATTGTTCTTAGTGTGTGTAGGATAGTGTTAGTGTGCGGGGATCATTGGTCGACGCAGGCTCGGTTCGATAAAAGCCCTGTTTCTGTGCTGTATCTCTAAATTAAACTAAACAAAAATTAGAGGCAATTTTACAAAAGCTAATTAACCTACAAACGCGCACGTTTTTGGGATGTGGAGAGAAACAGAAGCACCCAGAGAAAACCCATGCGATCACAGCGAGAACGTGCAAACTCCACACTATCAGCCCCGAGGTCAGGATTGAACCCAGATCACTGGCGTTGTGAGGTAACAGCTCTACCAGCTGGGCTGCTGTGTTGCATCAATAGTTAGCATGGAGTCTCGTACAACGGATAATTGGCCAAACAATCAGGTGTTCAATTCCCTGACATCTAATTATTTTCATTTGTATAATCAACAGCTAGATTATTCAAAGGCTGTCAGTGGGTTTAGTGCTCTTGGTATCCAATTGTTCAGCTTTCCCTGTAATCATATGGAGCTTCACCCCTGAAGTGCTACCTCACAGAATGTATTCCTATCTGGCAGGTTTCCTTGTATTGCAAAGCCATAAACATATTTCTTATTCCCACAGAATAGTGAGAGAGGAATATATTCCTCACAATGTTTTAACAACACCCTCACTAACCATATTGGTGTGAATATTTTTTACATGTGTCCCAGAGGTGGAGTAGAGGAATGAGGGTTTGCTGGTTTGAAAATTGCTTTATATTGTTTCCATCTTTCTTTACTCATCCCATTGTTTGGATCTAAGTCTAGCAGATCTGGCGGCATGATGGGGTAGCGGTAGAATTGCTGCCTTATAGAACCAGAGACCCTGGATCGATCCTGACTACGGGTGCTGTCTGTACACAGTTAGTATGTTCTCCCCATGACCATGTGGGTTTTCTCCGGGTGTTCCGGTTTCTCCTCACATTCCAAAAACATGCAGATTTATAGGTTAATTGGCTTCTGTAAATTGTCCCTAGTGTATGGAATGAACTCTTGTACAAGGTGATTGTTGGTCAGCATGGACTGGGTGGGCTGAAGGGCCTGTTTCTACGCCGCGACTCTAAACTAAACTAAACAAAAACTAACCTACTGCTCTAGGTTGACCTAGGTTGATGGGTTGGATCATGCTGGACTGGGAGAAACCATCGCATTCACCTGGGCATAGTGGGCAGCTGTGAACTCAACTTCCACATCTGCAGAATGCCCTAAGTTCCATGATCGGCCCAGGCAGCAGGATAGGGAGCACATGGAAGCAGAGGGGCAGCCACGGGTTGACGAACAGCAAGTTTGCGGTGGTCTTGAGTCATGGTGTTGGTGGAGACGGCAGTGAGGAGGCCCTACAGCAGGTGGCCTGCGGCCGGTGTACAGAGCAGCGGTGGAAGGAGTCAATGGCATTGTGTTGGCCAGGCTTGGCCAACTCCTACATCATTGATCCAATACAGCCAGGATACTGGACCTTAAATTAAGAAAATAACAATTGCAAATCCCCTTGGATCAAGAAAAATTTAAAATATTGCACCATAACATGGTGACTTTCCCTGCTGGTCCTGAAGAGATCTATTGTATTCCTGTAGGGTGTGATTTGACTGGATAGCATGCAGAATAAGCATTTCACTGTATGAGGTGCTGTTCCACTCCTCCACGGCCAGAGTGAGCAACACCGCAAGTTGGAGGAACAGCACCTCATATTCCGCTTGGGGAGTCTGCATCCTCTGGGATTGAACATTGAATTTTCTCAATTCTGTTAACCCTTGCTGTCTCCTCCCCTTCCCACCTCTCCCTCAGCCCTCGGGCCCTGGCATTCCCTCTCTCTCTATCTCTCTCCCCCACCCTAGTCGCACTAGCTTCTCATTTTCACACCACAAACAGCTTACAATGGCTTGTTCCCTTTATCATCGATACTTTTTTGCATATCTTTCATTCATTGTTCTTTATCTCACGTTTCCCTGATCCCTGACCAGTCTGAAGAAGGGTCTCGACCCGAAACGTCGCCTATCTCCTTCGCTCCTTAGATGCTGCTGCACCCGCTGAGTTTCTCCAGCCTTTTGTGTACCCTCACTGTTACGTTGCCGGTTCATATGACAATTAAACACTCTTGACTCTTGGACAATGGCTTTCACTTCACTCCCGTCTGAAGGAAGAGGAGAGTGATGAGCTTGAAATCTAACATTAGAATGACATCTGTGCAGTAGGCAGATTAAAAATTGCTTCAAAGTTTAGAAATATTATTTCAGTCATCACGAACAATAGTGGCACAGTGGCGCAGCTGGTGGAGCTGCTGCCTCACAATGCCAGAGGCCAGGTTTCAATCCTGACCTTGAGTGCTGTACGTGTGGAGTCTGCATGGGTTTCCTCCGGGTGTTCTGAAACATTGGCCATGATAAATAGTAATATTAAATGAGAACTTACCAGTTTGAAGTTTGATCTTTATTTTATGAGAAGTTGTGATGAGGGATTACGTGAAGAAGCCCGCCAGCCCGCATGCGCGTCAACCTTTAAAGCAGCGGTGTGAAATCACAGAAAACTGTTGCTGAACTGATTATAGTAAGATTCGAAAACTAGAACTACCACACGATCTTTATGAAAAGAGGGTTGGGAGTGGAGGGCACGTAATCCCTCATCGCAACTTCTCATAAAATAAAGATCAAACTTCATACTGGTAAGTTC
Source organism: Okamejei kenojei (assembly GCA_035221665.1). Taxonomy (NCBI): domain Eukaryota; kingdom Metazoa; phylum Chordata; class Chondrichthyes; order Rajiformes; family Rajidae; genus Okamejei; species Okamejei kenojei. The sequence goes on from CM069154.1 coordinate 33,223,655, forward strand.
TCGTTTAATCTTACTATTTTACTTCGAAGTCACGTGAGTGACTACGTGAGGACTTCAAAGCTCTGTGATTTCATGCCGTACACTGCATTAGTTGCCCAGAAATGATTGAAAAGATAATGCATTCAGACATGACATAGCTTTAAAACATGCTGATGCTTTTAATAAACAAATGATAATAATAATAGTGCTCCCTTACATCCGGGAAAGCAAATTATTGAACAGAACTTAAAATTGAGTTGGCAAACGAACCCGGCCTGACAATTGGTTTGTTATAAAAGGTTTGGAAAGCCCGCTCTTTCGACCATCCTGCAGTCGCTAGGATGTGGTCCAGCGGAACCTCCATGAACCTCGCTGCTGAAGTTGTTGCAGCCCTGGCGGCGTGAGATTTAAAAACATCAGTGTCCACTCCTGCACAAGCCAATACATGTCGTAACCACCTGGAGATGATCTGCACTGATACCCTCTTGTGTGGTTTTTTATGACTTATAAACATTGCCAGTTCAGTGCCTCTCAGGTTCTTTGTAGCCTTAACATATTGTTGAATATGTGTGACCACACACAATTTATGGTCCATGGGATACGCCAAAAATTCCAGCTTTAGCCCTAACATCCCTGGTCTGCTTTGTTTAATTAACTCATGTACATAAAACGTTATTTTGTTGGTAGATATAACCATGCTGTCCAGCCGCAGCTTATGCAATGACTGGACGCGTTGTGCTGAGACTAGCGCCATGAGCATAACTACTTTGTATGTGAGCCTGACCAAAGATAACGATGTAGCTGGAGCCCACCGCCGAAGCAGTGTTAACACAATGTTAACATCCCATATCTCCGTGTACCTGGGCCTGGGAGGATTTGTGTAGAAGATACCCTTCATAAATCTGGATATCAGCGGGTGAGACCCGACAGAGTGGTGTCCCGATCCCAGCAACAAGTACGATGACAAGGCACTCTTGGCACAGTTAATGGCACTATAACTTAATCTTTCATCAGATAATAGTTTTGAGAGAAACTCCAAGACATCAGTTATTTGTGCCGTATCATACATTATGTTGGAATTAAAACAAAACACTTCCCATCTCTTGATTTTAGAGATGTACTGTTTCTTGGTGCTATCTCACCAAGCTGCAGTGATCATGTCCATGGTTCAGTCTGACAATCCGAGCCCCAGGAAAGATCTTCTCAAAACCTGCAAATCAACAAATTGATTCGATCATGCAGGAGGTGGCCTTCCCGAGTCATGGGATTGACCAGCAATTTTTTTGTGTTTTGAAATAACCATGCAAGATTCTTTTATCATTCCCAATATCAGCGGGAACCATGGCTGCGTAGGCCAGTCAGGCACTATCAAAATGTCTGAAGCGGAATCTTGCTGGATTTTTTGCAAGCACCGACTGATGAGGCAAAATGGAGGAAATGCATAAAAAACATTCCTCCCCAATGTAGCATCTACCGCCACTGCCCCTGGGTCTGGCTCCCATGCAACATACTTTGGTGGGTACACAAAAAGCTGGAGAAACTCAGCGGGTGCAGCAGCATCTAAGGAGTGAAGGAGATAGGCGACGTTTCGGCGAGACCCTTCTTCAGCATACTTTGGTAACTGGTGATTGACCCTAAATGCAAACAAATCGATATCCGGTGTTCCATACCAAGCAACAATGTTGTTAAATACTTTATGATCCAACATCCATTCTGTGTTGTCATTGAATTTGCGTGACCTGGTGTCCGCCACCATGTTAAACCTACCTGGCAAGTAGGTAGCTGAAACCCAAATGTTTTTTTTTGATACACCAGTGCCAAATGAGGTTAGCTAAATTATCACAGGATACTGACTTGATTCCACCCATGTGATTAATATATGCCACCGCTGCGGTGTTGTCAATCTGTAGTTGAACATGCAGATTATGCATATTCCTACAATAAGTTTTTAACCCATGGAATGCCCCCAGCATCTCCCAGTAGTTGATACCATGTAACTGAAGAATTGATAACTCATGCACATTCCATCTGCCACCGTAACTAGAGATGGTATTAGTAGCTCCTCATCCTTGAGCACTAGCATCAGTTTGTAATATAACTGAAGGTTTACTGACCAAAATGTTACTGGAGCAATGCCAAATATTGGTCGTCCTCCATTGTAGTTCTGATATAGCTTCAGCTGGTAATAGCATAGGTCTGTTAAAATTACCTAAATGGTATTTGAGTGCTTGCTCCTTTGCACGTTGTAAATGTTGATAATGCAAAGGCCCAAATTGTACATCTGGAAAGGCAGCCACTAGTTTGCCAATTACACTAGCCGCCTGTCAAATATATGGCTGTTCCATAACAACAAGGTTGTTACAGGCTTCTATTAATTCTGATCTCTTGCCCCAGGGCAGTCACAAACATATTAATAGGTAAACCCCAAATAATTAATAACTCTAGTTGGTATCAACTTGGATTTAACTGGATGGATGAGAAACCCCAATTTCTCAAATATGAGTTTCGTGGCTGAAACAGCTAATTTAGCCAATTTCAGCCTTTTTCCTATGATTAGAATATCATCCAGATATGCCATAACAATGTGTTTTTGAGCTCTAAGCAGCCTAAGCACCGGTTTTTAATTATTTGGTAGATAGCCTGGGGGCTGAAGTTAACACATTAGGCAACGCTTTAAACTGCCACAGTTGCCCCATCCAGCTAAATTTCAAATATCTCCTAGTGATCCCTGTGAATGGGCACCGAATAGTATGCATCTTTGAGATCGATGCATGCCATAAAACATCCTTTGGAAATCAGTTGTTTGGCAGTAACGAAATTTTCCATTTTAAAATTTCTATACTGCACATAGGTGTTAAGCTATGTTAAATCATGGGATGATCTGACACCCTCCATCATTCTTATGTCCAGAGAATATATTGGAGATGAATTGGTGATGTTCATGACTTGACTTCTCGATTACCCCTTTCGTGTATAATGTATGAATTTCAGCTTGCATATCCAAACCTTCTTGTTTGAAATGAACAAATGCCTGGCTTGGTGTATGCTGTGTGGGTGGCAATGAATTGGGAAGAAATTCAATTTGGAACCCTTGCATACTGTGCAGTATAAACGGATCTAATGTTATCCATTGTCATTCATGCAAAAACAAGTGTAATCTACCACCAACTTGTAACTGGTCCACACTCCCCATGTTCCGGAAAGAACCAGACCCACCTACCTCCATGGTTACCGGTGGTCTTATGGTAGGCCCGAAGGCCCCTGATGCGGGTTCTATTTCCGTCCTCGAGATTTGGAGGGTAGGACTGCTGGGGTGCGCGGATTGTGCATTTTCCATGAGGGCCGGCTTGGGCCTTGGCCTAAAAAAGACCTTTGTCCAGAGAAATCAGCTTTCGAGCTGCCACCAGCTTCAGCGAACCGCTTACTGCTTATGGAGGCGTAGGGGTGTTGTCGCCGAAACAGTGAAGCTTTGCTCGTCGTTAGTGCCTTGATTAGCCGACAGCTTTTGATACCTCATCCAGGTCTTTTACCTGTTTGGGTAGATCTTCCCCGAACAGAAGATTCAGCGGCTGGACATTACCTTTCCTTGCATAAGTCTGCAAATTTGGGACTCAAGGCAGGTCCGATGGCGTTCTTCCGAAAGCAGTTCATTTCAAAGTGTGCATTGCACATCAACGCCAAGGCATGCTGCTGGACGTCCCATAAGGGCCCGCTATCCGCAGATCTGGCAAATACCATGATGCCTGAAGCCAGTAATTAAAAAATTCTTTGGAGTTTCATATCCTGGGCTTTGATGCCCCCTCCAATGTATCCCCAGATAGCGCTGTTCACTGCCGGCACTTTCAGGGATGCGCAATTTACAGGTGTATGGTATTTTGCAGCCATTTCAACCATCACTTGTTCCTGTAATTGATGCGATGTGAGGTCGTTTATGCTGAAAGCCAGCTCTTCTTGCAGTGGCTCCCCTGTTAGTGAGGGTGTCGCAAACCTTGATGCCATGGCAGACAATTCTTGAACCTCACACATGTCAATTCCAGAACAGGCATTCAGAGTGTTGAATTCTGAATGCCTGTTCTGGCATTCAGAGTCAGTCATATACTGACCCTGTACACTCCCCTCCTCAGAGTGCGAGACATTAAGCAGCCTTGGACCAGGCGCTGCTGCAGGCATGAAAGGAGACCTGCGTTGATATGTTTCCGTTTCACGGAGCATATCATGATTGTGCATCCTTTCCATAAGGTGCTCCATACGGGATAAACGCCCGAAGACGCTATCCATGTTTGAAGGAGAATTCTCCTGGCCTGACTCGTCTGAGTATACAGGCCTATCAGACTTCTTTTTGGCTTTGCCCCCTTTCGGTTTTGCCAAAGTGCTTTGGGCAAGCACCAAGTCTGAAGTCACTGGCCGCACTGTCAGCGACTCAGACGGCGGCCGGCTACCCGCACTCCCGCGGTCCTCGTAGCCGGTTTCCCCGCGGCCCGTCTGGGTTTCCCCCTGGATTTTTCCATACTTCGTTCAGCAATTTGGAATTCTGTAACAAGAATTTTTCACCAAAAACGACCTCAGAATAAGTTTGAAACTTACCTGCAGGGTTTTTAAACTTACCGCTAGAGGAGCGACGCTCCTCCAAGCCAGTCGCGCGCCATACGTTAGAACGTACTGCCGTGCAAGCAGGCTGGCGGGCTTCTTCACGTAGTCACTCACATGACTTCGAAGTAAAATTGCCCCTAGTGTGTAGGAAGTGGATGAGAATGAGGAAAACAGAACTAGTGTGAACGGGTGTAGACTTGGTGGATAAAGGACCTGTTTGCATGCTCTATCTTTAAACTTAAACACAACTTAAGCTAAACATATTCTCAGTTGTAAACCAAAAGTTAATTTTAAAGAAACCTCACAATAATGAAATAATCACAAATGATCAGTTTACTGCTAAAGGAAGAAACAGTGTAGCTCAGTGTAAGCTGGCACTGATGGTACAATAAGAGCATTACTCACTCTTGTTTGTTGTGACTAACATATCCTTTCTGGCTTGATCAGACAAATGGATTCAGCCTATAGATACCGGCCATTAGCACAATTTTGTTTTGTTGGCTTATAAAGACCAATCTGTCAGAAGAAATTGCTTTATATTTTTTCCATCTTTCTTTACTCATCATATTTTTTGTACCTAACTTTAGCAGTTAGGTCGGCACGGTGGCGCAGTGGTACAGTTGCTGCATTACAGCACCAGAGACCCGGGTTCGATCCTGACTATGGGTGGTGTCTGTAAGGAGTTTGTATGTGCTCCTCATGACCACATGCATTTTCTCCGGGTGCTCCAGTTTCCCTCCACATTCCAAAGACATGCAGATATATAGATTAATTGGCTTCTGTAAACTGCCTCTGGTGTGTAGGATTGTACAGGATGATTGTTGGTCAGCATGGACTGGGTGGGCTGAAGGGCCTGTTTCCATGCTGCATCTCTAAAATAAATTAAACAAAAACTAACCTACTGCTCTAGTTGACCTAGGTTGATGGGTTGGATCATGCTGGATTGGAAGAAACTACCACATTCACCTGGGAATAGTGGGCAGCTGTGAACTCAACTTCCACATCCGCAGAATGCCCTTAGTTCCATGATTGGCCCAGGCAGCAGGATAGTGGGTTCTGAGCACATGGAAGTGAAGGGGCAGCCACTGGGGTTGACGAACAGCAAGTTTGTGGTGGCCTTGAGTAATGATGTTGGTGGAGACGGCAGTGAGGAGGCCCTACAGCAGGCGGGTGGATCAAGTGCAGCCTGCGGCAGGTGTACAGAGCAGCAGTGGAATAGCCATGGCATCGTGCTGGGCCAGGCCAACTCCTACATCATTGATCCAATACAGCCAGGATACTGGACCTTAAATGAATAAAATAACAAATTGCAAACCCCCTTGGATCAAGATCGAACTTTTCAAAGACTTCAATTGTTTTTAATATTGCACCGTAATATGGTGACTCTTTGCCTGCTGTTCCAGTAGTTATCTATTGTATTCCTGTAGGGTGTGATTTGACTGGATAGCATGCAGAATAAGCATTTCACTGCATCTCTGTACACATGACAATAAATATTGTACACTAAACTAAACTACATGTAGTGGGCCCATTACACTGCCCCTCTGGGCCCTTGAGTCAAATGGCAAGATCCATTTGGTAACTGGACCACAGTTCAAAGCCATCATTCAGTTTAAACAGATTTCATATGCGCTGGAGTTTCAGAGGCATTTTAAAAACAACTGCATTGAAAAAAAAACTTCAAATATTTATGGCATTTAAAAAATTAAAACATCATATATCAAAAAAAGAATAGTGGCAAGACTAGCTTGGCAACCCACCTGTCTTTTACAACAGTCAGATCAATTCTATGATATGCATAGAGACATTCTGCTGTGGATGGTACTCCGTGCAGATATTCTGAGCTCAGATCTAATTTCATGGACAGATGCAATCCCAGGCTCTTTGGGGTTTTTGTGGTTTTTCCTTGCACCTAGGAGTTTGGGGTATTTTTTGCACTATTCATTTATTGATTTTTTTAATGTTACCTGTGTGTATTGTGTTTACATGCCTGTTAAGCTGCTGCAAGAAAGAACTTCACTGTTACGTTGCCGGTTCATATGACAATTAAACACTCTTGACTCTTGGACAATGGCTTTCACTTCACTCCCATCTGAAGGAAGAGGAGAATGATGCGATTGAACTCTGGCAGTAGAATGACATTGATGTGTAGCAGACAGATTAAAAATTGCTTCAAAGTTTAGAAATATTATTTCAGTCATTGCCAAGAATGGTGGCACAGTGGCACAGCTGGTGGGGCTGCTGCCTCACTATGCCAGAGACCAGGGTTCAATCCTGACCTTGGGTGCTGTATGTATGGAGTCTGCACATTCTCTGCATGACTGCATGGGTTTTCTCCAGGTGTTCTGCTTTCCTCCCACATACCAAAAAACAGTATGTTTTTAGGTTAATTGACCATGATAAATTGCCCCTAGTGTGTAGGGAGTGGATGAGAATTTTGAATAACATAGAACTAATGTGAACGGGTGATCGATGGTTGCCGTAGACTTGGTGGCCAAAGGATCTGTTTGCATGCTTTATCTTTAAATTAAACATAACTTAAGCTAAACATATTCTCAAATGCAAACTGAAAGTTCATTTTAAAGAAGAGCAGCTCGACAAGTGGGTCGAGGAGTAACAAATAGCGTTCAATTCATTGTATTATTAATTAATTTAAAATGTTTATTATCTATGTGTATTGTGTTATAGGCCTCTTATGTTGCTGCAAGCAAAAATGTCATTATTCTGTTGCCAGTACATGTGATAATGAAACACCCTTGACTCTTAAAATCAGATCAGTGTGAGATTATGCATTTTGAGAAGTCAATCCAGGGTAAAACTTTTATAGTGAACGGTAGCGCCCCAGGATGTAACGTAGAACAGAGGGCCCTCATAGAAGTACATCTATATAACTAAAAGTCTCATCTTGACCACTTCCTGTCTGCGCCGAATATTGATTTTAGATAAAACGCTACCATATATCTCTATGATTTTTGGCCATCTTACTCACAGTCCTCCTCCACTGAGGCAGCCCCGAGTGTTTACAAAAATCTTGAGATCAGCTGATTGGTCCTCTTGCCTGTCAATCACCATGGTGAAGGTAACGCCCCTTCCGGGGGGGGGGGGGGGGGGGTAGGAAATTAAAACCCCGGATGCCAGGACGTCAGTCAGTCACTCTGGAAGATCGTGAGAGAGAGTCCACAACTGTGATTCTAAGCTGTGAATCAACTGAACTGTGAGTCTGCAAAGTACTTGCAATTAATGACTTGTTAGCACTTAATGACAATGCAATGAGTTGTTTGCCAATTTGGTGGTCTGCACTCTGCTTGAAATGCTATGAAATTGAATTTGGTGGCCTGCACTCTGCTTGAAATGCTATGAAATTGAATGTGGTGGCCTGCACTCTGCTTGAAATGTTATGAAATTGAATGTGGTGGCCTGCGCCTTGCTTGAAATGCTGCGAAATTAAATGTGGTGGCCCTCGCATGCTTGAAATGCTGTGAAATTGAATGTGATGGCCTGCGCCTTGCTTGTAATGGTGCGGAATTGAATGTGGTGGCCTGTGCCTTGCTTGTAATGATGTGAAATTGTATGTGGTGGCCTACGCTCTGCTTGAAATGCTATGAAATTGAATGTGGTGGCTTGCACTCTGCTTGAAATGTTATGAAATTGAATGTGGTGGCCTGCGCCTTGCTTAAAATGCTGCGAAATTAAATGTGGTGGCCATCGCATGCTTGAAATGCTGTGAAATTCAATGTGATGGCCTGCGCCTTGCTTGTAATGGTGCGAAATTGAATGTGGTGGCCTGTGCCTTACTTGTAATGATGTGAAATTGTATGTGGTGGCCTACGCTCTGCTTGAAATGCTATGAAATTGAATGTGGTGGCCTGCACTCTGCTTGAAATGATATGAAATTGAATGTGGTGGCCTGCACTCTGCTTGAAATGCTATAAAATTGAATGTGGTGACCTGCACTCTGCTTGAAATGGAGTTTCAAGGAATAGCCATGGGTGAACTGCCAGCCCACCAGCCCTGAGTGACTGATCTGCCAGCCCACCAGCCCTGAGTGACTGAGCTGCCAGCCCACCAGCCCTAAGTGACTGAGCTGCCAGCCCGCCAGCCCTGAGTGACTGAGCTGCCAGCCCACAAGCCCTCAGTAACTGAGCTGTCAGCCCAACAGCCCTGAGTGAGCTGCCAGCCCACCAGGCCTGGGTGACTGAGCTGCCAGCCTGCCAGGCCTGAGTGACTGAGCTGCCTGCCTACCAGGCCTGAGTGACTGAGCTACCAGCCCACCAGGCCTGAGTGACTGAGCTGCCAGCCCATAAATCCATTTGGCGCACAATGTCCATACTAGCTCTCTGGAAACCAGTCCCTTCAGCTCACAACACCCATACTAGCGCTCCAGAAACCCCCCCCACTGGCCACCAATATTGGAATTGGTGAAGAGGTGGAATATTGCATTGGGGGACCAGCCCGCCCATGTGAACATGTGACCCAACGGGTCCCACTTAATCTAGTAGTTCCTTAAAAGTGGTGTCACAGGTAGACAGAGTTGTGAAGAAGTGCAGGGCATGCTGGCCTTCACCAGTCAAGACACTGAGTGTAGTAGTTGAGATATTATGTTGTAGTTGTACAAGAGATTGGTGAGGCCACACTTGAAGTATAAGTGCGGCGTTTTGGATACATTGCTATGGGAAAGACATCATTAAGCAGGAATGAGTGCCATAAGATTTACAAGAGACTAGGGAACATATGTTTAAGAAGGGGAAGGTTAAAGAGGAACCGGAAGGGCATTTTTACACAGAGGGTGGTGTGTACATAGAATGAGCTGTCAGAGAAAGTGTTTAGAGCAGGTACTATAACAATGTTTATGAAACATTTGGATAGGTACATTGACAGGAAGGGTTTAGAGGAATATGGGCCAAATGAGAAAAATAGGATTAGTTGTGATGGGCATTTTGATTGGCAGAGAAGAGTTAGACTGAAGGCCCTGTTTCTGTGTTGTATGACTATGATATTTAAGGCTGGTGAAGGCAGGCTTCTTTCCCAAGTTCTGCTGAACATTAACTTTCAAAGCAGTTGAAGGAAATTGCTTGTTATCCCAAGGGAAGGATTGGATCCACATTGGATATCATTGACAACATCCTCTGGTTTTCTCTGCAATCTGTATTCATGGCTTTCCTCCAGAAAGAGCTACAATGACAGTGAGCTCGCTACAGCCGAACAACTGCTGAATATGAATGTTGCACTGAGCAAGAAAGCTTTTATCTTACCTGTCTTTTTGAAGAATTGTCTTTAAAAACATATGGGGTAGATTTTGACATGGTATGAAACTGTTTAATAGGTAATGTTTAATTGTAAGCTGTTGAAGTCATTAGAAGTAAAAAAACATGAGGTGAGGTAAAATGGAGTGCCTGGTGACTCGGGTCTGTCCAACATCATTATGATAAATTAGAGTCTAGCCGATGTCGTGCTGAATTGGTACCTGCCGCAAAACAACTTTAAGTTAATCATTTGTGTAAGAATATAGTTTATTATTAGATTGATTGCAAGGCATCACTTTAGAACATGTATGAAAGATAATGTGTTATCACCATGACAACATGAAACATTGGCTGGTTGTCAGTCATGAAAATATTGTGGAGAAATCCTTGCACATTATTTCCTCAGGACAAAAATAATCAGCTTGTGAGATGCAAAGGAGAATTTACTCTTTTGTAAACTACACTTTTGAGTCTGAAGAAGGGTTGCAACCCGAAACATCACCTCTGCATGTTTTCCTGAGATGCTGTCTGGCCCGCTGAGTTACTCCAGCACTTTGTGTCCTTTTGTGTAAACTAGCATCAGCAGTTCCTTGTTTCTACACTTTACAAGGAATCTGAGGCAAGATTTTAGTCCTTGCATAACATGTTTTGACTTGTGTAAACTTCTAGAATAATCCTGCGGATTATAGTTCTGTCTGGTTCCAGATAGAGCATTGCTGTACCTGAATAAAACCACAGCTTCCAGCTCTGACAAACAGCTCAATGAAAGGCCATATGAGCCATTTTGGGATACCATTATTGGTTGCACCAGAGTATCCTAATTAAAAGATACAGCATAAAAACAGACCCTTCGGCCCACCGAGTCCATGCCGACCATTGACCATTGAAGAAGGGTCTTGACGCATCGAACCATCCGCAGTCGGGGCTATCAAAGCCCCCGCAGCCAACGATTGAAGCTCCCGTCGGGGTGATCGAAACTCCCGCATCGGGCGGTTGAAACTCTCTGCGCGGCATGGAGCTCCCGAGTCGGCCTCTTCTTACCCGAGACTGCCTGCTTCATGATGTTAAAGTCCACAGACCCCGCGGTTGGAGCTTTGATCCGTGGCAAAGGGATCGCAAGCTCCGAGACGTTAAAGTCCCGCAGACACCCATGGCTTGGATGCCGGGTCAGTCCCCAGCAAAGGCCGCCAACTTCACGATGTTAGGCCGCAGTGGGGATGGAGATACGATACGGAAAAAAATCGCATCGCCGTTGAGGTAAGAGATATAAAAAAAGTTTCCCCCAACCCTCTCCCCTCCCCCCAACCGCCCACATAAAACAAACCAAGGAGCACTAAAACAAACTTTTTAACACATATTACAAATAACAAAAAGAAGAAAGGACAGAGGCGAGGCAGCTTTAAATTATAAATTATAAAAAAAGGATAAGCAAAATGTGTTTCTGTCCATTTGGAATTGAAAAGAAGCACAAGGATGAATAATGTGCCTGAGAAGTTTATCGGCCAACGGAATTCATTAACTTCCTCCATCTTCCACTCGAATGTATTTTTGAGCCAGATCATGCTTCATCACCCCTTTTAAAGGAGACTTTCTGGCAATTACGCTATCACTTTCTATCACAAAGTTTCCAATATCTACAAACTGTATGCCTCGGGATGCAAATTGCTATTAACCACAGCACGTTCACTTGCCACTGAATGCTTTCCCCTTGAACCTTTATTTAGGCACTTTTACTTTGCTGGTTTTGTCATAGAAAGAGTGTCATCACTGAAAGCTAGTTATAAATTAAAAGAGTAAGCTAAATGGGTTTCTGTCCATTTGGAATTGAAAAGAAGCACAAGGATGAATAATGTGCCCTATAGCCTAATGTTGATGTTTCCCATTTGCCCATAGGCATTTATGCTCATGTTGATCCCTTCTATTAGCTATCACCTCTTACTACTGCAGTCTCTTAATCAGCTAATAAGCCTGGCAAGGATAGAGTTTGCACGCTTCATTTGACAGCAGTGAAGGTTCATTAACCTCAACAAGGATCCACTAATGCCTCACATTAATATTCTTCTATCCTCTCGCGATTCTGTGGTCATGTTTTCCGAGGAGTGAACAGCCCCCTGACTGACCACCTCCAGATTCAAACATATAAAATGGCAATTATAAATTCTATGGACCTGAGTCTTACTAAATCTGCAGTGTATCACGACACAATGCATAAACATCCTGCACAATTATTTTTAACAATGCATCAATGCTTTTATCAGTTTGAATTGAAGTATAAATAATAGACACAAAAGCATTGTCAATTATCCTCAGTTCCACTCCACATGAATTGGTTTTATTCATCGCAGTTATTTATTCTTCAAACGTTACGAAGGGTCCGATCTGTTCTAAATACAGTGTACGTATGTGTAGAAACGAACTGCAGATGCTGGTTTAAACTGGTTCGGCACAAAAAGCTCAAGTAACTCAGCGGGGCAGACAGCATCTCGGGAAAAGGAATCGGTGATGCTTCGGGTCGAGACCCTTCTCCAGAAGAAGTGTCTGAAGAAGGTTCTCGACACTAAATATGGTACAATTCATTGGCATAGATAGGGTAGAAAAGTTTAAAGGAGATGTGCTGGGCAGGTTTGTTACACAGATGGTGGCAGGTGCCTGGAGTGCACTGCCAGTAGTGGTAGTGAAAGCACATATAATAATGGCATTCAAGGGAATAGAGGCATATGGATTATATGCAGGCTGATGAGATAAGTTTAGCCTGGCATCATGTTCTGCACAAACATTTTGGGCCAAAGCGGTGGTTGTGTGCTGTACTTTTCTATGTTCTATCTGGGAGAAATATTTGACACCCAGTGCAGTTCTCAGTGGAGGAAAGTGGATGAAGGCTTTTCTGGAATCAGGGTGGGGATGAAAGATTCCTTCCCTGTTTAGTGATACTGAGAGAAGATTCGTGAAAATGCAAAATCATGATCCCCAAAGGTAAAATTACAGAGAGATCGAAAAGATAATCGCATTCTAAATGGGTGTGGTGAGAAATGAAGCAGGGATATCAACACGTAATGTTCCCTTTTTTTTCTTTTTTCTCTTTTCTTCCCTTCACTATTTCTTTCATTTTCTATCTTTCTCGCTCTTTCTCTATTTCTTTTTTTGTTAAATTTAAAAATGGAAGATGTACAATAAATGTATTTTGTCATATGCCGTGGTTTATATTACTGTACACTGCTTCTAATAAAAATATTATTTAAAATTTTTTTTTTTTAAATTCTAAATGCATTTCTAAATGAAATGTCACCAATTCATGTTCTCCTGACCCGCTGAGTTACTCCAGAACTTTATGTCCTTTTAGTTTAATTTAGTTTAGCTTAGAGATACAGTGCGGAAACAGGCCCTCTGGCCCACCGAGTCCACACCGACTAGTAGCACCGTACACTAGCACTGTCCTACATACTCGGGACAATTTGCACTTTTTACCGAAGCCAATGTAATTTCTTAATTATAGAGCTATTCCGCAAATTATAAAAATGTTTTTCCATTTAGTGTTGTTTAGAAGTACAGCATGGAAACAGGCCCTTCGGCCAACCGAGAACACTCCGACCAACCATCCCCGGACACTAGCACTATCCTACACACTAGGGACAATTTACATTTTTTACTAAAGCAAATTAGCCTACAAAACCTGAACGTTTTTGGAATGTGGGAGGAAACCAGAGCACCAGGAGAAATCCTACGCGGTCACAGGGAGAACGTATAAACTCTGGGTGCCATCGTGCCACCCACCGCTTTTCTCTAAATGCCGTTAACCACTCGTCAAATCAAGTCAGATTGGAGGCCCATGACTGGTGGTTTGTTTCAAGGGTCATTGTTGGGCCCATTGTTTGTCAATGATATCAATGATTTGGATGAGAATGTGCAAACATGATTAGTAAGTTTGCAGATGCTGCTGAAATAGGTGGTTTCATAGAAAGATAAGAAGGTTATTAAGAATTGCAACAGCATCTTGATCAGCTGGGTAAGTGGGACAAGGAATGGCAGATGGAGCTTAAATCAGATACATGTGAGGTGTTACATTTTGGGAAGTCAAACCAAGGTAGAATTTTCACAGTGAATGGTGGGGACCTGGGAAGTGTTGCAGAGCAGAGGGACTTGGAGTACAATTCACTGAATTGCATATTTCACTGAAAGTGGCGTCACAGGGCAAGAGGTTCGTGAAGAAAGCTGGCCTTCATTAGTAACGGTATCGAGATTCGAAGTTGGAACAGTATGTCCAGCTGTACGAGCCATCAGTGAGGCAATACTTGGAGATTTGTGTTCAGTTTTATTCATTCTGCTATAAGAAAGATGCCAATAAGCTGGAAAGAGTGCAGAAGAGATTTTTGAGGATGTCACAAATGTTCAAAGGACTGAGTTATGTAAAAATGTTTGGAAGGCTGGAATTTTTTTCCTTGGATCATAGGAGACTGAGGAGTGATCTTATAGAGGCATGTTAAACCATAAGGAGAAAGCCACTTCCCTGCTGTTATAAGGCTTCCGAAGGTCCTTCAATAAGCTGGGGTATTCACCTCTACCACGTTGTGGACATTGGATCTTCTCTATGGAACTGCAATGCTGAGAACTATATTCTGATGAAATAATGAGCTGCAATTCTGAGAACTATATTCTGCATCCCATTTACTCTATCCATTGTACTTAAGGTTGGACTTGATTGGATTTATGTGTAATGTATCTGATCTGTTTGGATAGCATGAAAAGCATAACTTTTCACTGTACCTCGCTACATGTGACAATAACAAACCTAAATCTAAATATATGAGGTGAATACATAGAGTTTTTCCCAGGATAGCGGAATCAAGAATTAGAGGGCATGGGTTTAAGTTAAAAGGGGAAAAAAATTAAGAGGAAACAGATGGGCAATGTTTTCATACACAGAATGGTACACAGAAACATAGATAGAAACATAGAAAAATAGGTGCAGGAGTAGGCCATTCGGCCCTTCGAGCCTGCACCGCCATTCGATATGATCATCAACTCAGTGTTCCATACCTGCCTTCTCTCCATACCCCCTGATCCCTTTAGCCACAAGAGCCACATCCAACTCCCTCTTGAATATAGTCAATGAACTGGCCTCAACGACCTTCTGTGGCAGAGAATTCCAGAGATTCACCACTTTCTGTGTAAAGAATGTTTTCCTCATCTCGATGCTAAAGGAATTCCCCCTTATCCTTAGACTGTGACCATGTATGGAACGAGCTGCCAGAGGTAGTGGTTGAGGCAGGAAGCGGTTTAAAGACACTTGAACAGGTTCATGAGTAGGAGAGGTGAATGGTAATTATAGAAGGGTTTGTCAGGTATTGTTTGATACAATGTAGATTACATGCACTTGGTACTAATCAGTAAATTGATTTTCCTGACAATGTCAGGTTGTCTTATGAGTGCCTTTGTGTTTGGCACTTATTCCAAAGGCAATAGTTGTGATCAAAGTGTTGACACTTGTCACCAATTGCTAGCCACTGTGATACTCTGTTAAGAACCACTCACTCTTCTTCAGTTCCACGGAAAGGATCATGAACTAGGCTCTTCAGGATTAAAGTTAGTAAATACTTTTGCACTCAGAGGAAATTTCAAACTCCTTTGCACTAAGGGCAAGATTGCCCATTTTGGTGCTGGGTAGATTGCCAATTTTAAATCTGGGTTGAATACATTTTTGTCAACTGTGAGTAATGTCAAGACTCACGAGCCAAGAGTGTTTTATTGTCATGTGTACCAGAATGGAATAATGAAATTCTTACCTGAAGCAACAGCACAACAGGTTTGTAAACACATGACTCGATAGATAATATAATAAATATGCACAAAAGGAAGTTCAATAAATAAAAAACCCCAATATAATGCAAGAAACAAAATAAAGCTCATGTCCCCAGTGCAACCCAAGCAGCTTGTAGTTCAGAGTGTAGTTGGAGTGTGTGGTGTTCAATAGCCCAATGGTTGTTGGGAAGAATCTGTTCCTGAACCTGGACGTTACACTTTTTCAACTTACACCTTCTTCTCGATGGCAGGAGTGACGGTGCAAGATAAGGATAAAGGTAGGTATGAGGACATTGATCACAAGGAAGCCATGATCTTATTGAAGTGCAGAGCAACTTCAAAAGGCTGTTGACTTTTAACAAAACCTTAATTTATTCATCTGGAATATCCAGGGGGATGGGATAAGTGTAATATTAAAATGACATGCAAGGTGTCAGGCTGTCTGTCACAACATACAGCCCAGATAATCCATTATTTCCTTCAGTTAAATATTGGGAAGGTAGCACTATTGTCATTTGCCACTCAACTATTATGTTTGTTTACCTCGCTGTCTATTCCTAACCCCCCCCCCCCCCCCCCCCGCCACCCCCAAGTTCCTTTGACAGGTTGAATAAAAATGTCCCCAATCTCGTTGTTTTAATATTTGAACACGTAGCTGAACATCCTCAAGGAGTGTAATCAGATGAAAATTGATTCAGATGTGATGTTTAAGAGCTTGTTCAAAGAAGGGACATATTTTAAAGGAGTGACAGAGATACTTGCAGGGGAATGTGTGAGGAGGCTATTATTTGTCTTTAGTTTTAGCTTGAACCACGACATCTGAAGATTCTAAGTTTAATATAGTAATTGTGCTGACACTGACCCCAACCAACCACGTAATGAATATCATCCATTCCGGAGGTTTTATTTTTCTGATGTGATTTAAACTTCACTTGGATTTCAATCACTTTGATGCAAGAGTAATTGGGAATGGAGAGCATTGGAACAAAAATTTGCCCTCGGTACATATTAACTGTAATATAATAATGTATGCATGTTGGTAGGTGCAATCAAAAACAAAGATCTTTTTATCATTGTTGTGTTATAAATACCACAGAAAATATTACGTACTCTCAAGATCACATTTAATAGAATAATATTGCTTAAATATATAATTATTGGACTTTGCATTTCGGAAAAGTCCCAGCTGAGAGGAAGACAGCAAAATACTGAATATTGGAGGTGAAAATGACTTCAAGACAGTTTGTTAGGAAAATGAAGAAAATGGTAACAGAATACGTATACAGCTGAGTGAGTATAATTTTATGGTTGAGAAATTGTGTTCAACCAATTGATGACTTCTTTGACAAAGTAACTAGCACGTTAGATAACAAGGAAGCCAATGGATGTAGCAAATTTTGTTATACAAAATTTGGTCTGTGAAGTGCCGCATGAAAGATTACCGTATTAGATAAGCACCTGTGGACTTGAACTTAATAGGTTAGGTCCATGGGGTCAGATATATTGTCAGTGCAGAGGGGCTAGGAGCAAGGCCAAGTGTGCATCTAGAGTTAAGGTCTGGAATAGTCCTAGATGTGCAGTCAAAGCTGGGACAATTGGGAGTGTTCAGGACTGGGAACCTAAGCAGGTAAGCAGCTATGATCAGGTAGAATAGGGGGCCAGGTGTAAGGCTGGACACAGGATCAGGAATGAGAGAAGGTATTCAACTGCACTCAGGGTCAGGAGTTGTACCAGGTGTGCAGTGAGACCCAGGTTGGCCAACATGAGCCATGTGTATGATTATAATCTGATTTCCACACATGTACATACTAAGATCATTCATGTGCTGCACCTGTTGATCGGAGCCTGAGTCTACTGTAGAATGTAATTAGGAATGTAATTTAGCCTAAGCTTATTCAATCCAATTTAAAAGCATGAATATTGCAATCAAGTGTAAGTTAAAAGACTCGCAACAGTATGCACCAGATTGCACAATTTCAAGCTGAAAAATACAAAAGCACCAACACTCCCCTCCCACAACCTCCCTCCCAGGCACATGCTGTCAGGGTAGGCAAGGTAGGCACTGCCTACCCTGACTAAAATTATGAAATGGCAATTATTAAATATAAATAGTAAAGGCATTGGAGAATTATGCCTGTCTAAGAGATCGATCTCTGAGGTAGGCATAATTCTCCATGCCTTTCATCCGCAGCACTTGTAACACGCGAAGCTCTGTGCAGCCAACGTGCCGTCAGCGTTGCCTGAATCCGTCACTTTCAAGCGGGGCTGAAGGCAGCAGAAATTCTGCCTTTGCTGTACTGCGCATGCGCAGCGCGAGTTTCTTGGCGGAGTTTTCAAATATGGATTGCCATTATTTTAATAGTATCTCAGGAAACAAAGAGTGAAGAATGGACTTAATGTACCAATAATGTGGTAAGTGCATTTCTTGGTGCTTTATGTTTTTAAATACTGTATTTCCCGGGGTGGGGGGAGATCTCCATTCACAGTGTTTTGGGAGTCTGGCGTTGTGAAGGAGGGGATTGGGGTCAGTAACCCACTTGCCACGCTCTGGTCTGAGTGAAGGTAGATGGGACGGTGAGAGTAAGTGTTCGGCACGGAGTAAAAGGGCCGAGATGGCCTGGTTCCGTGCTGTCATTGCTATATGGTTTTATTGTGGCCGGGGTGTGAATTAGCCTGGGTGGCTGCCGCAGCAGTCCGGGCACGGACAGCAGAACTGGCCGCCACTTCCGAGGAAGGAAGCAGCTTGGGTGACTGACTTTGAAAGGCCGCCGGGACCCGACAGCAGAATCGGCTGCCACTTCAGCCCCTTCTGCTGGTCCCCTCACCGCTGGCAGTGCTCTCCGTCTGAACATCTCTCACCTGCCGCTCGCCGGCCGGCTTCCCGCAAATCTTTAAATTCCGACAGCGCGTTCACGGGACCAGTTGAGGTTACTTGTCTGTGGGAATTTAAGGATTTGTGGGACGCGGTTGACATGAGCGAAGCCGGCGAGCGGCAGGTGAGAGATGTTCAGACGAAGAGCATTGCTAGAGGTGAGCGGGCCGGCAGAAGGCGCTGAAGTGGCAGCCAGTCCTGCTCTCGGGTCCCGGCGGCCGCTCGCACCCAAGCTGCATCTATCCCCGGAAGTGGCGGCCAGTTCTGCTGTCCGTGCCCGGAGCGCTGCGGCAGCGGTGAGTGAGTCTGATATGATCTCAGACCCCCTCCTTCTCAACATCCTGCCCTCCCCGCAACTTTACCCCTGGCACAGACTCTCCACACGCTGTGAAAAGAACTCTCCCTCCAATTGGACCCTTGAATTAGTATTGTCATTCAATAAGATGACAACTGATTCAACGTCCCGGTGTGCTCCCGTTTTTCCCAACATCTCTTCACCTGCCTTCATCCTCCAGGCCCCACCCATTCCGTAAGTAAAAAATGAAAGAGATTGAGAAGCCTTGGGAAAATTGAATTGTTACTTTTTTTTTACAAAGAGAACAATCTGCGCATGCGCGGTTTAAGATTTTTTTTTAAGCCGACTGACTGCCTACCCTGAGCAATTACTCACGGAACGTGCCTGCTCCCTCCCCCCCCCCCCCCCCCCCCCCCCCCCGGTCGCTACGGTCCCTTGGGCTTGGTGTCTCCAAATTTCTAACTCCCAACTCTCTCCCAAGGTCGGCAGCCCTGCATAGATAAGTTTTTATCTTAGATGGTGACTTCTGATAATATCACAGAATGTTACAGGATGGAACCTGGCTTTTCGCCCCAACTCTTCCATGCTGATTAACATACCTATTCAACCATGTCCCATTTACCTATCGATATCCCTCTAAACCTTTCCTATTCATGATTTTAAAACCACAATCCTTGGCCCTAGATCTACCCAGCACCATCCCCCCTCCTTCCCCCACCAAAGAACTCAACCTTTAGTCCAGCACTTCCAACTAGGTCATCTTTCATCTTTCTGAATTCCAATGAATATCGCCCCAAACTATGCAAGCTTTGCTCATCAGGCAACTCAGGAATGGACCTGGTGAACCTCTGCCAAAACCCTCCACTTCTACATCCTTTTAAAACTTTTGTTCCTTGCACTTCAATGGAATAACATTTTTGGAACAGTTACAATCGGGGAAATATGCAGTAATTTAAGATTGACGGCATTTGAAGGGTCACGTTAAACACACAAGTAATACACATGGAAAGATATATGTGGGTGGCTCAATGTGTCCTTCTGGCACCTTCCTTAGCATTTTCCTGGCAACTAATATATAACATTAGTATTGTTGACTGGGACTAAATTTCCAGAGTCAAGTGTGTTTTATTATCATATGTCCCAGACAGAACAATGAAATTCTTACTTGCAGCAGCACAACAGAATATGTAAATATAGTACTCTGTGAACAATTTAATAAACGAGAAAAAAGTATATATACACGCATGCACACATATGTGTGTGTGTGTGTGTGTGTGTGTGTGTGTGTGTGTGCATATACACACACACACACATATATTTACTAGACTAAGTGGGACTCGCCGGATCCCCCAACGCAATATTCCACCTCTCCACCAATTCCAATGTAGGTGGCCAGTGGGTGGGGGGGGGGGCTTTCTGGAGCGCTAGTATGGGTGTTGTGGACCAAAGGGACTGGTTTCCAGAGGGCTAATATGGAAATTGTGGGCCGAATGGCAGCTCAGTCACTCAGGCCTGGTGATCTGGCAGCTTACTCACTCACTCGGGCCTGGTGGTCTGGCAGCTCAGTCACTCAGGCCTGATGGGCTGGCAGCTCAGAAACTGCCAGAAATTCTACCCTAAACAGATCTCTGTGAGAGAGAAGGGGGAGAGGGTGGAGAATCAATTTTAGACATTTTTCATCTTTTTGTACAGATCACAGCAATGAAGGAGGAAAATCTATCCTGGCCTGTATCTCACAGGGAGCCAATGAAGGGAGGGGGAAAAATACTGGGGTGAGGTTTAATACTTACAGGGGGAATACTTACTGATGGGCCGAAGGGACTCCTCCTGCACTAGTACCTGCCTGATGGGCCGGAGGGACAAAAATACGAGTGAAATCTCAGTGAATGGCATTTTTTGTGTTTTTCCTGGCATGGCCCTTTTAGGCCAAAATGCTCTTCCTGGGCTAATACGGGCATTTTGGGCAAAAGGGACTGGTTTCTGGGCTAAGGGGCCTTGAGGGCCAAAATGAGTGGTTTCAGGTGGGCCAAAGGTGGGCTAGCAGTTGACTCACTCACTCATGGCTGGTGGGCTGGCAGTTCACTCACTCATGGCTGGTGGGCTGGCAGTTCACTCACTTACTGCTGGTGGCTGGCAGTTGATTCACTCATGGCTGGTGGGCAGTCAGTTCCTTGAAATTCAATTTCAAGAAGAGTGCAGGCCACCAAATTCAATTACATACCATTTCAAGCAGATTGCAGGCTACCAAATTCAATTTCATACCATTTCAAGCAGAGTGCAGGCCACCAAATTCAATTCCATACCATTTCAAGCAGAGTGCAGGCCACCAAATATAATTTCATACCATTTCAAGGAAAGTGCAGGCCACTCAATTCAATTTCATACCATTTCAAGCAGAGTGCAGGCCACCAAATTTGATTTCATACCATTTCAAGCAGAGTGCAGGCCACCAAATTCGATTTCATACCATTTCAAGCAGTGTGCAGGCCACCAAATTCAAATTCAATTTCATTCCATTTCAAGCAGAGTGCAGTCCACCTAATTCAAATTCGTGGTATTTCAAGCAGAGTACAGGCCACCAAATTCAATTTTGTGGCATTTCAAGCAGAGTGGAGGAGGATTGTGAGTAAGATGGCCAAAAATCATAGCAAGATATAGGGTAGCGTTTTTTTCTAAAATCAATATACAGCGCAGACAGGAAGTGGTCAAGATGAGACTTTTAGTTATATAGATGTGTGTGTGTGTGTGTGTGTGTGTGTGTGTGTGTGTGTACTTTTTATCGTGTTTATTTATTAGCAAAAATACAAAACTAATGCCCCCAAATATATGTAGTTCAGAGTTGATTTGGAGGTTATAGTTTTTAATAGCCTAGTGGCTGTAGGGAAGAAGCTGTTCCTGAACCTGGATGTTACTGTTTTCAAGCTCCTGTATCTTCTTCCAGGTGGCAAGAGTGAAATTGTGTGGCCAGGGTGGTGTGGGTCTCTGATGATGCTGGCTGCCTTTTTGAGCAGTGACTTCTGTAAACCCTTTCGATGGTGAGGAGAACAAAACCTGTAAAAATTTGAAGCGCATGTTTGTACTGAGTGTCCATTTGTCCCATCATTGATTATGTACATTGTCCTATTACCACCCCTACACAGCACCCTACTGCACATTAGTAATTCAGAAATGTTTTGTTCACCTATAGAAGTGAGCTTTTATAACATTTACTGTGGGCAGAATTTTATACAACAGATGATTTTTTATTGTATTTTTGGTGTCATTTGAATAAATTACCAAGAACAATAATTACAGCATTTAACTGGCAAAAGCTGCTTTCATTTGTTTAAGTACATCTATAATTAATCTCACTCTGTGCAGGCCGTTTTCATGCTATCCAAACAGCTCAGATATAACTGATTAGTTTAGTTTAGTTTATTATTGCCACGTGCACAGAGGTACCGTGAAAAGCTTTTGTTTGCATGCCATCTGTTAAAGAGAATTCTATACACAAATAGAATCAAGCCATCCAAAATGCACAGATAAAGGATACAGTGAACTGACATAGATACAACCAGTTCAAACTCAAGTACAATCCACAGACCAAAGGGGAAGGTGCAGAGTGCAGAATATCGTTCTCAGCAGTGGAATGTATTGTACCACATCAGCTCTTGAGACAAAATCCAATGTCCCCAATGGAGTAGATGTGAACCAAACAGTACCCTAGTTTATTGTAGGATAGTTCAGAGGCTTGATAATGGAGGGGCTGATGCCGTTCTTGAGTCTCATGGTGCAGGCTTTCAAGGTGCTGTCTGTGTGAAGTTTTCACATTCTCGCCATGATATTGTGAGCTTGTGGCTGTTGCTCCAGTTTCATCACACACCCCAAAGATGTGCTGATAGGTTAATTTATTATTGTAAGGCAGAAGAGTCAAAGAGGAGTTAATGGACATGTTAAGGGCCTGTCCCACTTATGCAACCTTTACAGGCGACAGCCAGCACCTGTGGTAGGTCGCCGAAATTTTTAACATGTTGAAAATTCAGCGGCGACCAGAAAGCTCAGCTACGACTCTTTGGAGACCTCTCACGACCATAGGAGACCTCTCATGAACATACAGGCGACCCCTGGCTACATGTCGCGGGTGACCTCTCACGACCATACAGCTTGTATGGTCGTGAGAGGTCTCCTATGGTCGTGAGAGGTCTACAAAGAGTCTAAGCGTCTCTCTGGACACCGCTGAATTTTCAACATGTTGAAAATGTCGGCGACCTATCACGGGTGCCGGCAGTCGCCTGTAAAGGTCGCGGAAGTGGGACAGGCCCTTAAGAGTGCACGATAGAACTACAATGAAATAAAGAGACTGATGGAATAGTTCTGTTGTGAGCTGGCAGAAAACTGCTGGGATGAGTGACAGTTGACAATGTGCAGCTGGAAGATCAGTCTTTTGGTAGAGGGTGTCTTTAACCAAGTTTGTGATCTGTTAGCATCTGTCGATGTTTGTCTAGTTATGTGTCCCTGGGAACAGACTGTAGAACACAATCCTGTCTAACACAGCTGCTCCAGATAAACCTTTGCAAAAACATTGCCTTCCTTCCCAGACATTCTTGGCAAACACACAGCCCAGAGGTAGGTGGGTGAGAATCTCATTGGCACTGCAGAGTGAAGTGGGATTGCTTTGGCTGGGCATGAAAAACCAGACTGGGAGATTCCTTATCACCACTGGCCAAGCCAAGGTCTTAGTGCTTGTTTGAAAGTCCTGGTGATGAGGCCTTTTGCCCAATGACTTGGACTGTATGCTTGCTAAACTGTCTGGCAGGATTCACCACCTCCTTTTCTCCATGGCCCTCGAGGATATAGGCTGCCTGACGGACATATGGCCACAGTGTTTATCTGCACAAACCTCTTTATGACGAGCAGATGGTACAGCGCTATTCAACGGAGCAAACCTTCTACTGCTGCAAGATCAGGCCTATCCACAGCTACAGCGGATGCATAAAAAACAAGCATGCAGTGACACTTGGTGTTTGCATACCCAAGGTCTGATCACAGTGCAACAATGGGCATTATATTGAGGGCCACTTTGGGTAGCATTTCCTCCACTTTCTCCAGTTCTCGCAGATTATACAAATACAAGCATGAGATTGTGGTCATTATATTTTGTATTTTCATAGTCATGGAATCATACAGCGCAGAAAGAGTCCCTTCAGCCCAATCTGTCCATGCCAACCAACCTACCCCATCTACACTAGTTCCCTAGCTTTTCCCTGCAGCCCTTCTTGAATAGAGGCACAACACTTGCCACCCCCCAGTCTTCTGGCACCTCATCAGAATTTAATGTCGACTCGTAAAGCTCAGCCAGGGCATTTGCAATCCCCTCTCTAGCTTCTCAGATTGCCGATTGATTAACTGAAAGTAATTCCCTCCAGAGGTGGAGGTCTCTTACATTGTCTGTTGATGTACATATGATCACATTAGACTACATATGCACAATGGTCTTTTTTGTGATGGTACAAATAGCATCCACAGATGCTACCTGACCCTGCATGGCATACTGGCAGCTCTTAAAAGTTACAAACAAGAATTACAAATGTTTCGAATTTGTATTTGATTTTACACTTTTTAGTCATTAGTTTATAAAATTAGAAGTTGATTGGTCATGAAATCCAAATAGAAGAAGAGGGTATAATAATGGAAAAACGTGTTGACAAATGTAAGAAGCGGCCGATTTGGAAACTCCTGACCACAGAGTGTGTTCCGATCCGTTCCGACGCCAGAGTTTCGATCATCCCGGTGAGAGGGCTTGTACATCGGGCCGTCCCTAGCGGCGACTGGGGAGGTTTCTAGGCCCCGTCCACGGGTGAACAAAGAGGAAGATGACTGAACTTTATTATCTTTCATCACAGTGAGAAATGTTGATTCCACTGTGGTGGATGTTTATATTAAACTCTATTGAGTGTTGTGTTCTTTTTATTCGCATGGCTATACGGTAACTGAAATCGCACTGTACCAATTGTTGCAGGTAACAATAAATGGGAACTGGAACTGGAACATGAACATGAACTCGAACTTGAACTGGAACAAGCTTGATGTTTAATTGATATGGTTGCACCCGCACCTATTTGTGAATATGCACCAGAATATCAGTTATATTTTTGATGGATTATTTAAAATTCAGATTGGCCTGCTTACTTAGTAGTTTAATTCCAGACATTTTCCTTTGGCCATTGATGTAGTTGGCAGTTTTAAATGAGATGGCCTTGAACCCAAGTAGGTGGATATAATAGGAGAGCCTCAATTTTACGGAAAGCTATCCATATTCCTGAACACAACTGCAGTTAATAGCAGATAAATGACTTTCTTTGCTTTGACTAAACTTGGAAGCAAAACACAAAGTGCTGGCGTAGCATCTGTGAAGAGAATAGACAGATAACATTTAGGGTCAGGAAGAAGGATCCCGACCCAAATAATGATCTGTCCATTCCCTACGTAGGTACCACCTGACCCATTGATTTCCTCCAGCACTTAGTGTTTTGCTCAAGATTCCTCCATTTGCAATGTTTTGATAATACAAAGGATCCATTCTTTTTACATTTATTTGCAGTGGAAATTATTTTTCCCATGAATATCACGAGGTTATATTAAATTAAAAAATGTTCTTCTTGCTGAAGAATGCATGGGTGGGACAAATCTATTCCAGTTCATGGATCGTGCATTCAAGCTGCCAAGTAAAATTTCGCAATTGGATCAAAAATTGGAAATCTATGCTTTCATTCCTTATGAAATGTTGTTTGGAATTCTCCCTGCTGGTAACAGCAATGATAGATGATCTTAAGGTCAGTGATCAAACAAGTCAGTTGTACTGGATTTACAAAGTGTGCATTGTTAACAAAATTAGAATAGAGAGTCCATTGTGTTAGTACTTTGGTGTTGGGGGGGGGGGGATAGTCAGGATAGAAATAAACAAAGGTGGAAATGGAAGTTGGAAATATAGGAAGCAAGATAAAGAGTGGAATCGAGATAAATAATGGAAACAAAGCCAGGCAGTAAACAAGGTGAAAGTTTGGAACTGTGAAATCCATATTTCAAGGCAGCTGGAGGAACCAGGGGATATGGGAATAGGCTGCAAAATTGAGTTGCAATACAACATCGGTAGTAAAGAAAGCAAACTCAATGCTAGCATTTATTTCAAGAGGGCATGAATACAAAAACAGGGATGTAATGCTGAGGCTCTATAAGGCGCTGGTAAGGCCACATTTGGAATATTGTGGGCAATTTTAGGCACCATATCTGAGGAAGGATGTGCTGGCTCTGGAGAGGGTCCAGAGGAGGTTTACAAGATTGACCCAGGAATGACTAGGTTAACCTATGATGAGCATTTGTCGGCACTTGGCCTGTACTCGGTGGAGTGTAGAAGAATGAGGGGGGACCTCATTGAAACATACAGAATAGTGAAAGGCTTGGATATAGTGGATGTGGGGAGCATGTTACCACTAGTGGGAGAGTCTAGGGCTAGAGATCATAGTTTCAGAATTAAAGGACCTTGTTTTAGGAAGGAGATGAAGAGGAATCTCTTTGGTCAGAGGGTGGTGAATCTGTGTAATTCTTTGCCACGGGAGGCTGTGGAGGGCGTCAGTGGATATATTTAAAGCAGTGTTAGATAGATTCTTGATTAGTGCAGGTGTTAGAGGTTATGGGGAGCAGGCAGGAGAATGGGGTTAGGAGGGAGAGATAGATCAGCCATGATTGAATGGCGGAGTAGACTTGATAGGCCGAATGGCCTAATTTGCTCCTATCACTTATGACCTTATGACTTTGTGAACATCAGGCATGATTTTATTAAATGATAAAGCAAGGGATGTGGGCACCTGGAGAACCAAGGGATGGAGGATGGAACCAAGGGTGGAAAATTGAGTTGAGATATAACATCAGGCATGACCTTATTAAATGATAAAGCAGGACCAATTGGCCAAATAGTCTGATCCTTCCTTTGTTGTTTGCACTTATGTACCTACATATATAGGTTAATTGGCAGCTTTCACAAGACCTGGCAACAACACAAAATCACTGGATGCTAAGCACTAACAAAAGCATTTCTCTTGGTCTGAATTTTAATAGACTTGAATTCTTTTGCTGTGGATTCATTTCATAATTCAGTGTTCTTTGCAATGAAAATATGAAAACATTCAATCTACAAATGCAAGGTGTAGCTGTTGTTCCTCTGGGTGAACATTGTAGATGAATGATTTACACTGCATTCTGTAACTCACACCACATATGCAAGTTCTATGCAAGTGGGAAAAGAAACAGAGAAATCCCAAACCATTTCACGTGCTTTTAATGCAATAGTTTTGAAGTACAAAATGATTGATGAAGACAATGCAGTAGAGAACGTACCAGGCAAATCTTCTGAGTGTGCGGCACTTACACATTGGGGTAATCGGGCGATGATGTCCATGCATTGCACATTTAGCACCAATGCAGCAGCAACACAGTGTCAAATGTGCTGTAGAAGTAGTGTAGCCTTAAGTGCAGGAGGGTAAAGTCTGAGTAAATTAAAGAAGCAGCCCTTATCCAAAGTAGACAAAAATGCTGGAGAAACTCAGCAGGTGAGGCAGCATCTATGAAGCGAAGGAAATAGGTGACGTTTCGGGTCGAGACCCTTCTTCAGACTGATGTGGGGGGGGGGGGGGGGGGGAGAAGGAAGGAAGAGGTGGAGACAGTGGGCTGAGGGAGAGCTGGGAAGAAGAGGGGCAAGAAAGAAAAAGCAGGGACTACCTGAAATTGGAGAAGTCAATGTTCATACCTCTGGGGTGTAAACTACCCAAGCGAAATATGAGGTGCTGCTCCTCCAATTTACGGTGGGCCTCACTCTGGCCATGGAGGAGGCCCAGGACAGAAAGAGCGGATTTGGAATGGGAGGGGGAGTTGAAGTGCTGAGCCACCGGGAGATCAGGTTGGATATTGCAAACCGAGCGAAGGTGTTGGGCGAAGCGATTGCCAAGCCTATGCTTGGTCTCACCGATGTAGAGCAGCTGACACCTAGAGCAGCGGATGCAATAGATGAGGTTGGAGGAGGTGCAGGTGAACCTCTTATCCAAATGTGTGTTGGGGAGATAGGCACAAAAAGCTGGAGTAACTCAGCGGGCCAGACAGCATCTCAGGAGAAAAGGACTAGGTGACGTTCCGGGTCGAGACCCTTCTTCAGAATGGGAGTCTGCATCTGAAACCGGCCATGGAATCCTCACTAATGTTCCCTGTGTCTCTGATTTTACAGATAAGACATTTTTCACTGGGTCTCAAGTACACTGTCTGAAGAAGGGTCTCGACCCAAAATGTCACCCAGAGATGCTGCCTGTCCCGCTGAATTACTCCAGCATTTAGTGTCTATCTTCACACTAATTCTTAACCTGGTTCCCATTCTGCTGACCTTGACAACTGGGTGGTTGCATTCACTATTGATCTGGAGAAGAGAAGAGAGTCACTAACCAAGTTTATGGATAAATGAATGAGATGATGAAAGAAAGATGCAGTATAGCCACTGCTATAATGTAGGAATTTGTGCTGGAAAGTTATGCGCAATACATCCTACAAGGAAAAAGCTCAGCATAAGATAGTTTTAGTAATAGTGACTGAGGATGCAATATTGGGGTGGGTCCTTCATGCGGTCCGCCCTGTTTCAACGAATGCAATCAACCTGGTGCGCACAATCAAATAAGATCAAATAGAACAAGTTTACCCTACAACTTTAGGCTCTGCATGCCATACGCAAGAAGAAGAAGGAGGACGAAATATTGATTAGGAAAATTCCCGAGCTCTGTTTAGGAAAAAACATATTGGTTGATCAATCGGCAGATCAATAATGTAATCTATTAATTAATAGAGCTATTCCTCAAATTATAAAAATAATGTTTTTTAGTTTAGTTTGGAGGTATAGTGTGGAAACAGGCGCTGTCCACTCTGACCAGCGATCCCCGTACATTAGCACTATCTTACACACGAGAGACAATTTACATTTTTTACCAAAGTAAATTCACTTAGAAAGCTGTGCGTCTTTGGAATGTGGGAGGAAACCAGAGTCCCCGGAGAAAACCTAGGCGGTCACGGGGAGAACGTACAAACTCCGTACAGGCAGCAACTGTTGTCAGGATTGAAACTAGGTCTCTGGCGCTGTAAGACAGCAACGCTAACTCTGCGCCACTGTACCGTATTATTGAACAAAATCCCATAAATCGAATAAATTGGGAAAAATCCTGATGTGTAAATTGGACAAGGTATTCCTAGGGGCATATAGTGTACTATCAATTATGGCTAAAAATAGATGTGTAAACCAACAAGATGTACCACAGAGAATCAACAGCATTACAGCAGAAATATGTAAATCAAACATTTGTAAAACATAAATACTCAGCTTAAGTCTCTGAAGGGCAACAAGAAATATGCCTGTGACAATTGCTCAGAATAGTGTTTCACATAAGGAGAAGCTTTAGGGCAAAGACAGTAGCCCAAAATAATTATGATAAAATGGAGCAATAAAGGTAAAAGAATGAATGGAGAAAGCAGCAGGTTAGTTTAGTTTAGTGTAGTTGAGAGATACAGAGCATAAACAGGCCCTTTGGCCCACCAGCAATCCCCACACACTAACACTAGCCTACACACATTAGGGACAATTCGTTGGTTTATTAGGCTGTGTATGTGGGGGGGGGGGGTGGGAGAAACAGGGTTTTAGTCTCTCCCTTCGGGGGGATGCGACTTTTCTTGTCGTGTCCCCCGTCACCGTCTCCATCTGTGCTGAGGCCTAATGGCGGAGCTGGCGGCCTCGGAGTTATAGCGGCGTTCCAGCTTCCAGCGGCAGCGGCCCGGCTTCAGAGCTGTGGTGCTCCAGCAGCGACCCGGCTTCAGAGCTGCGGTGCTCCAGCGGCGGCCCGGCTTCAGAGCTGTGGTGCTCCAGCGGCGGCCCGGCTTCAGAGCTGCGGTGTTCCAGTGGTGCTCCAGCGGCGGCCCGGCTTCAGAGCTGTGGCGTTCCAGCGGCGACCTGGCCTCGGAGCTGCGGTGCTCCCGCGGCAACCCGGCTTCAGAGCTGCGGGGCTCCAGCGTTCCAGCGGCGGACTCGGCTCCAGAGCTGTGGCGGTGTTCCATCGTTCCGGCAACGGCGGTGGCGGCAGCCCGGCTTTGGAGGCTACGGGCCTCTAGGCCGCGGGCCTAGTGGACGATAACATCGGAGGCCTGGATCACCTCAGCGCAGAGGGAGATCAAGGAGGGAAGAAGACAAAGACTTTAAGACTTTTGCCTTGCACCACAGTGAGGAGGTGCCTGGTGAACTCACTATGGTGGATGTTAAATATGTGTTTATTGTGCGTTTTGATTTTTTTATTAAATGTTATGACTGCAAGGTAACGAAATTTCATTCAGACCGAAAGGTCTGAATGACAATAAAGGATACTTTACTTTACTTTACTGACAGACAGCATCCGTAGTCAGGATCGAACCCAAGTCTCTGGCGTTGTGAGACAACAATTCTACCTCTGCGCCACCATGCCACCCAGATGGCATCAATGGTGATGATAATAGTTTTTATGAGTATATTAAGAGTAAAGGAAAAGATTTTCGATGACTTTAGAGATAGAGGGTTTTTGGTCCACCAAGTCCGTGCCGATCAGTGATCACCCCATGAACTACACACTGTGACAATTCTCAGTAACTCAACGGGTCAGGTAGCATCTCAGGAGAACATGGATAGGTGATGTTTCTGGTCGGGACTCTTCTGCAGACTAATTGTGGTGTGGGGAGTGGGGTGGGGGGGGGGGAGGGGTGATGGAGAAAGCTGGAAAAGAGGTGGGGCGGGAAAAAGTTGGACAAGTAATAGGTGGATATAGGTGAGTGTTTTAGATTGGGAGATGAGTAGACAAAGGCTGGAGATGAAAAGGAGACAAAGGGTGTCAGATATGGAGAGAAGAGACGCAAAATGTGAAGCCAGAAGGAGGGATTTAGGAGGAACAGGGTGGAGGTGTGGGGGGTTGGAGGGGGAAGGGTTTTGAACAATGGGAGAAATAGCTGCACACTGAAAGGGAGGGAAAGATAAAAAGGTGGTTTTAATTAAATTCGTAGAATTCAATGTTCTTACCAATGTAAGCTGCCCAAGTGTGAATATGAGGTGCTGTTCCTCCAGTTTTTATTGATCTCGCTCTAGCAAAGGAGAAGGTACAGGACTGAAAGGGCAGTTTGGGAATGGGAAGAGGAGGTAAAATTGTTAACTACCAGGAGATCCAGCAGGCCTTGGCGGACTAAGTGCAAGTGTTCGGCGAAATGGTTGCCTAGTCTACTCTTGGTCTCACCAATATGCAGCAAGGTTACATTGGCGCTGTTCCTCTATCAGTACTATGTCCAAACCTTTACTGCACATGGTCCTGACTCCTTTATTGATATTGATTCACCGCCCTAAAGAAATTTCTCTTCATCTCCATTCTAAAGGTATGTCCTTTTTATTCTGCGGCTGTGCCCTCTGGTTTTACACTCTCCCATTACTGGAAACAGCCTTTCCACATCCACTCTTATCTAGGTCTTTCATTATTCAGTAGGTTTCAAATTCGCTTCATCCTTCTAAACTCCATCGAGTATAGGCCCAGAGCCATCAAAGGCTCCTTATTAGTTGGTTGTGAA
Organism: Okamejei kenojei; assembly: GCA_035221665.1. NCBI lineage: Eukaryota > Metazoa > Chordata > Chondrichthyes > Rajiformes > Rajidae > Okamejei > Okamejei kenojei. The sequence continues at coordinate 33,255,066 of CM069154.1, forward strand.
GCTGAAATTGTAAATTGAGTTAATGACTTCTAAGCTTGTCCACAGGAAAAAGTTTTATCCATATCATTCCAAAATGCAGCTTCTAGATCCATGTTTTCCTAAAAAATAACCTTTCAACTCTCATGCTGAGGTTAATTTCTCTCAAAACTAGTTGGAATTGCTCTTTGGTGAAGAACCATAACAGTTAAATTTTCAGCAAAATGTCTGTGCTAGGAACTTAAGTAAAGCAGGTTGCCATGGTTATGCTTTTCTCACTGTTTAAAATGCCATTGATTGCCACATAACATAGAATATAGAACAGTACAGCACAGGACAGGCCCTTTGGCCCACAATGTCCGTGCTGAACATGATCCATATCCCTCCATTCCCTGCATATCCATGTACCTATCTAAAAGTCTCTTTAATGCCACTATCATATCTGCCTCACCATCACCCCAGCGAAGGCCCGAAACGTTGCCTATTTCCTTCGCTCCATAGATGCTGCCTCACCCGCTGAGTTTCTCCAGCATTGTTGTTTACCTTCGATTTTCCGGCATCTGCAGTTCCTTCTTAAACGTCCTCATCACAATGCCCTTTTTTACCTATTGTTATAACATTGGCAAACCTGGAAACATTATTTTTCTTTATGTCATCTAGGTATTTAATGTAAACAATAAAATAAATATGTGTGTGTATCTCCCCCCACTAGTTTCATCCTTCCATCTTGGAAATAATTAATTTAATCCAAATCTCCTGTGACAGCCAGTTTTAATCTATTCAAACACATATCCTCCAATACCTTGGGCTCTTAATTTCTGCAATGACCTCTCATTCAGTACCTCATCAAATGCTTTTTGGAAATTTAAATGCGTTACGTTTACAGATTCCCATCAATCAACTATCTCCTTCACTACTCAAACATTTATCAAATGTAATTTTCCTTTCATGAAACCATATTAACTAGGTTTGTTTATAATTTGTTATTTCCTCCCTAGTTAGTGATAGGTTAAGAGGTAAAATAGGAAGGTGTTACATGTGATCACTCTGGTCACATGTGAAAGTGCTCTGAGATGGAGACTCTAGTTCACAAGTTTTAAGAGTAGAATTAGGCCATTTGGCACATTGAGTCTACTCCGCCATTCAATATCAGCTGATCGCTGCCTCCCTAATCCCATTTTTCTGCCTTCTTCCCATAACCCGTTCTAATCAAGAATTTGTCTATCTCTGCCTTAAAAATATCCACTGACATGGCTTCCACAGCCTTCGTGACACTGGGTTCCACAGATTAACTACCCTCTGACTAAAGAAGTTCCTCCTCACCTTTCTAAAAGAGAGCCCTTTAATTCTGAGGCTATAACCTGTGGTCCAAGACTCTCCCACCAGTGGAAACATCCTTTCCACAACCACTCGATCTATGTCTTTCATTATATTGTAAGTTTCAATGAGGTCCCCCCTAAACATTCTAAACTCCAGCGACTGGAGGCCCAGTGCTGTCATACACTCATCATATGCTGACCCACTCATTCCTGGAATCATTCTTGTAAACCTTCTCTGAACCCTCTCAAGAGCCACACCATCCTACATCAGATATGGGGCCCAAATGCGGCCTGACCAGCAACGTATAGAGCTTCAGCATTACATCTCTGCTTTTGTATTCAGTCCTCTTGATATAAATGCTAGCATCTAGATGGTGGAAACAGAAGACTGAACATTTGTTGGCAGTTAGCTCTCACGGCTAAGCCACCCCATCACAGCCAATCACAATTTTATCTTCATTGCAGTTCTTTCTTTGCTATTTAAAACATGCCCGAATTTTAACCTTCGTTATTCTTAAAAAAAAAAGAAGACATTGGGTCAATTGGGCTGGAAGATGCTGGAATCTTGGACTAATTCTAAGGTGAAGACATACATAGGTAACTCCTACATTCACATTTTCTCTTCACTCCTTTGTCATGCCTTCGTAAGTCATGCCTAAAGACCTGTAATTGAGATTGTGCAAAAACTAATCTGATTACTATAATACACCTCAATTCATAATCTACTCAATCCATTTGGAAGCAATTATTTACGTGTGTGCAATGAGAAAATGCAGCAATAGCATGGGAGGTTCCTGGGAAATACCAACCATAGGCAGATTGCCATTATTTTGTTTAGCAACATGCTCCCTCGCTACAACAGTGACATGTTTCTCAACCCCTTTGTAGTCTATCCCTCAGTCTGCAATAAAGTCTCCGCTCCCTGTGCTGTTTTAGATTCTGATTCTCCAGCTCTTCTCAGAGCAGATTAAAAGTTTAATTCCTGCCTTGATTGAGAGATGATCTTCATCATTAACCCAACTTGGACCTGCTCCAGCATTCATTGTGAGCCCCACTCTGGCTTTATCTTTCGCATCCGCTTCGAGCAGCTTCAGAGCTAGAAGGGTGAAGGACAAGATATCTTGTGCAGAGATGAACACAGGAGAAGGCAACTGGGTGACCGAAATGGGAAAGTGTAAAGTGGTTGAAGAAAGAAAACAAGTGAGAGATAAAAAGAGGCAGGTGAGGAAAATGAAACAAGTGAATGAGAGAGAAATTAAGAGAGGGCAGCAAAGAAGATGTGGTGTCTAAACAACACATTTTCTTCTGATGTTAGCATACTAGAGAGCCACGATAGCCTGTGGGGTTTATATAATGTGCTTATTGCCTTATCTGATTTCTATAATTCACCTTAATTCATGATCTACTCAATCCATTTGGCAGCAACTATAAGGCCTACATGAAAGCACCAGCTTAAATTTATTACAAAGGGGCAGCACAGTGATGCAGCGATAGAGTTGCTGCCTTACAGTGCCAGAGGCCCGGGTTTGATACTGACTACAGGTGCTGTCTGTCACAGAGTTTGCACATTTCCCCTGTTCAGTAAGGTTGGATACATCCAATGTTAAACTTTCAAAGCTGCATTATGAGAATTATTGGAACATTTGAGAGTTCATTTTTATATTCTTTAACTTTCCGTTTCCTTCATCTGCAAAACAACACAACCTAATGCGTTGTTGAAACTAAGGTTCTCTCTGGGAATTGTACTGTAAATGAAATGACTCAAATAGCGGCAACCATTATTTCTAAAAAAAGAGTAATCCTTGTAGAAGCAGGGACCCCACAGACGAACACTGGGCCATCATCTCCCAAACAGTTTCTGATCTATCACTTCTGTGAACTCATCTTCACATACTCCGATTCCATCCTATCCCCCCTTGTCCCTTCCCACCTACATCCGAGATACCTCGCACACCCTTCAACTCTTCAGTAACTTTTGATTTCTAGGTCCCCATTGCCTCATCTTCACCATGGACACCCTGTCCCTCTGCACCTCCACCCCCTACCACGAAGGTTGCAAGGCCTTCCATGTCTTCCTTCAAAAGAGACCCAATCAATTTCCCTCTACTAACACTAGCAATGTTACAAAATTTTGAGATTTAAAAAATCAAGTCTGCAATTTATCCCATCAGATAAAGCATAAAAATAAGTTTAATTTGACACCTAATTCACTTTCATATCTTCAGTATTAAGAATGTTATGGCCATTTTCATACTCGGAAATTAGCCTCTTGTTCCCAATTGCCTTTCCATTGACTTAACTCAAAAGCTGTGATCTTGGACAGTCAAAAGCCCATAGCTTTCTTAAAAATTAAGAGAACTGAAAGAAATTTTCAGTTATTATAGATTGAAGCATTCTGAAATAAATATGAAACAATCTTACTTGGATGACCTGAAATAAAAGCATATCATTAGTTAGTTACCTAATTGTAGCCAATTACAAAATTCAATTACTAGATCTAAACATCTAAACATCTATCCATTTCTTAAGAAAAGATAAACATTTTTAAATTGCCTAAGTGTTCAAATAATATTCACACAATAATTCACAATATAACATGATTTTTAAATCTAATTTTCATGAATTTATAGGCCAAATGGAAGGAATTTAGTGTTTAATTCCCGTAAATAAATGGCCATTTAAATCAACTTGCGAGTGGGTTTTAGTGGAATGCAGTGAATTGGAACGTTGCGGTTTGCGGTGAATTTAACCCACAGTCGGCAGGAAAAATACTACCGGTTTGTATATATTTTTTGTCCCCATTTCGCAACATGAAAATGTGATTAAATGATTCCTAAGAACCACGATTTTATGTAAAAATAAACTGTGTACCTTCTTTTCTCCCCTACGTAAAGTCCTTCCCGTTGTCGGCGCTCACGGCTTTAGAAGATGATTTTTAAATTACTCTAGCTAATAAATGATCTAGTGTAGTTTAAAAATACCTTCATAAAACAAATGTTGGAGCGATTTCTCTTTAGCAACGAAATCCCCTGAGATGGATCGACTTGAACTATCTGGAGAAAAACGGCATTTTAAACCCGCCCCCCTCTGAAAGGCGCCAAAGTCGCGCACACGGGGAGTGGCAGAACTGCAGCGCCGCTCAAGGGAAATATTGTAACATACCTACTAACACTCTCTTCCACCTGGCGGAACTGTCCCCACCATCAACTCTTTCAACTCCTCTCCATTTCTTCAAGTTAAAGGTGTAGCCATGGGCACTCCCATGGTCCCCCGCTATGCCTGCCTCTTTGTTGGTTACGTTCCTTGTTCCTTGTTCCAGGCATACACTGGCCCTATCCCCCAACTCTTTCGCTGCTACATCTAGAACTGCCTCCTACACCCATGTAGAACTTGTGGATTTTATTAACTTCATCACTAACTGAGTCTGAGGAACGGTCTTGGGCCGAAATGTCACCTATTCCTTTTCTCCAGGGATGCTGTCTGACCCGCTGAGTTACTCCAGCTTTTTGTGTCTATCCACTAACTTCCACCCTGTCCTCAAATTCACCTGGACCATCTCTGACACCTCACTCCATTTTCTTGATCTCTCTGACTCCATCACAGGGGCACAACTATCGACAGATGTCTGCTATAAACCTACTGCCTCCTGCAGTTATCTGGACTACACTTCCTCCCACCCTGCCTCTTGCAGAGAAACTATTTCCTACTCGGAATTCCTCGGTCTCCACCGTTTCTGCTCCCAAGATGAGACGTTCTATTTAGCACATTTGAGATGTCCTCTTCCTTTAGTAAATGAGGTTCCCCTCCTGTTATAGATGGATCCCTCACCCACATCTCTTCTTTGCCTCGGTGTTCTGCTTTTAACCCCAACCCCCCCTCCTCAGACAGCGTAAGGATAGAGTTCCCCTGGTTCTCATCTTTCAACCCACCAACCTCCGCACCCAACACATCATCCTGCGACATTTCTGTCACCTCTAACGTGATCCCACCACCAGTCATCTTCCCATCTCCACCACTTTCCACCATCTGCAGAAACCGCTCCCTCTGCCACTCCTTGGTCACAGACCCCTTCCCATCCAACCCACCCCCTCCCCAGCTGCAGGAGATGCAACACCTGTCCCTATACCTCCTGTGCTTCCATCCAGGGACCACAGCAGACCCCCCAGCTGAGAAAGAGGTTCACATGCACCTCTTCTAATCTCATCTACTACGTACAGTGTTCACGATGTAACCTCCTGTACATTACCGAACACTTGCACTTGGTCTGCCAAAGCCTACTGGATCTCCTGAATGCTACATTTTTTTAACTCCCTTCAATTCACTTACTGGCATTTCTGTCCTGGGCCTCCTCCATTGCCTGAGTGCGGCCATATGCAAACTGGGAGGAATAACATCTCATATTCTCCATTGAGTCTGTTCCACAAGGGGCGCTGGACTGCCAGCAGCCTCTGCCTGCAGCCCGTTTGTTTTTCCATCTTTTTTAAATTTTTTTGTCAGTTTAAAGTTTGTTTTTGGGGGAAACTTTTACTTTTATATGTGGGGGAGGGGGGCAGGGTAAGGGGGAAACTAACTCCCAGTCGCTTCCTGGCGGGGACACGACTATTTCTCCGAGTCGCGTCCTCGCCCCCCACCTCGCGGCCGACCTCCTGGATCGGAGCGGCCTTTCCTGCCGGGGACCGGGAACCGGACCAGAGCTGCAACAGCGGCGGCGCTGGAGTCACCGCGGAGCGGGCGATGCCTACCTTCGGTCGCCGTTGGAGCTCCGGAGCGTTGGGCCGCTGCTCCAACATCGTGGGGCTCTGGTTTAGAGAGCTCCCAACGCAGGCGGCGCTGACCGTCCTCGTGGAGTCCTGGGGCCCTTTGCCGAGGGCCTCCAGCGTTGCATCTCCACCCGGCGCAGCCAGTGGACTTTGGGAGCCGCAGACTCTGGTAGGAGAGGGCCGTCTCGGGGTCCAGGCCGCTGTGGAGTTCCCCCAGCCCCGACGTCGGACTTACATCACCCCGGGGAGCGGGCCTGAACATCGGGCCACCCGTAGCGGCGACTGCAGGGGCTCGGGGAGGCCCCGACCACGGGGGAACAGTGGGGAACATCAGGGGAAGAGATTGGCTTTGGTGCCTTCCCTCACAGTGGGAAATTTTGATCCTGCTGTGGGGGGGTGTTTTATGTTGAATCCTATCTACTCCATGTTGAGTTCTTTATTTTTACTGTATGGCTGCATGGTGATTTAATTTCGCTGTGCCAACTGGCAAATAAATGCATCTTATCTTATCTTATCCTGCTTGGGTGGCTTATAACCCAACGGTATGAACATTGAATTGTCAAATTCTAGATAACCTCTAATTAGCACCCCCTCCCCCCCCCCCCCCCCCTCTCTCCCCCATCTCTTCTCTCCCCCTCCTCCTCCATTGAGCTGTTCCACCATTCAATGAGAACTTTAGCATAAAGTTACCTCCATTTCCTCATATTTGGTGAACAAAAATCAACTCAAATTCAGAGTTAATAATTGACATAAATAAGTGGAGCTTTTAAAATTCATTTCACAGCACGGACATAATTTCCATATCAGAAACATATTGTGTTTTTTTTTAATCAGATCTATAATTTCCAGTTAATAATTGTAAATATCTATAAATCAACTCTTATCCCTGACCAGTAAACTCACTAAGTCGGAGATCAGGTTCATGTTATAGGAGTAGAATTAGGCTGTTCAGCCCATTGAATCCACCACCATTCAACCATAGCTGATCTCCGACTCCTAATCCCATTTTCCTGCATTCTCCCCATAAACCCTTGACAACCGTTCTAATCAAGAATTAAAAATGTCCACTGATTTGACCTCCACAGCCCTCTGTTATAGTGAACACTACGGTGACACAGTGGCACATCTGGTAGAGAGCTACAGCCTCACAGCGCTAGACACCCTGGTTCGATCCTGACCTTGGGTGTTGTCTGTGTGTAGTTTGCACATTCTCTATGTGACCGCATGGGTTTCCTCCGGGTGCTCTGGATTTCTCCCATATCCCAAAGGCGTGTGGGTCTGCAGGTTAATTGGCCGCTGTAAATTGCCACAAATGTGTAGGGAGTGGATGAGTAAGTGGGAATAACAGAACCAGCGTGAACAGGCGATCGATGGTCAGCATGGTCTCAGTGGATTGACGGGCCTGTTTCCATGCTGTATGTCTAAACAAAATAACCTCAGCTTGTGCATTCCCTTTAGTAATGTATAACCTAGAGACTAAATATCATTCTGATATTCTATGTTGCCCATCCCCTAGGCATGACATGTCCTTTTACACGTGGTACATTCTAAGTTATTAACATTGCTAGAGAAGTTATCTGACCAGGTCTTTGTAAATGATTTGGTCAGACCAGATGTTACATAATGCTTTTGCATTCTTGTCTCTCTATATATAGCGGCCAGCTTTGCAGCAGCCCCTTGGGTTATTTTCTGTTGCTAGTGCGTGACATTTTAATGACTTACCTACATAAATTTCCAGTTTCTCTAGACCTCCTCTGAGTCCGGCTTAGCATGGTCTAGAAAGTGCGCTGTTCCATCGTTTTTATCTGGTCAGTTGGTGCTAACAGCCACATCTATAATTAAATAGCTTGTTCATTGAGCCCTGGAAATTTTTACAGAAAATTCCACCATTCCAGGGGGAACTTTTAAATGCTCAATCGTCACAAAGGCAGAAGCAAGGGGCAGATTATACACCAAGAAAAGTCAAATGAAACAGATATTCTATATTTTAAAAGCACAATATGGATGCTCTTGTTTTATGCATGAAATGTTCTTCAAAATACACTAGGATGTGACATGGATCATGCAACTGAATCCGACAAACAAAGGCAGCGTAAGAAGGCACTGGTGCGATTGAATCTGCCTCACCAGCTCAGATCTCCAGCAAGTTTGAGTAGAAATAATTTTGACAAGAAGCTAAAACCATTACAGCCCATTCTTCTGGATACTAGATTAATCCTGTGAGATTGAAGATAAGTGTCTTGTGCACAGGCTCTTATTTTTAAGGTGAATTGTGTCAGCGCAACCTCAGTGTTAGCAAGTAAGCACTGAATGTACACTAACTGCAAATGAAACCACATGCATCCATTTTTAAGAGCGTGCTAATTACTCTAAACTGGTTGCTGGGGGTTGATAGCTGGCTTCTGCTACAGTTCTACAAGTGCTCCATGTTTTCCACCGAAGATAGACACAAAATGTTGGAGTAACTCAATGGGACAGGCAGCATCCCTGGTGAGAAGGAATGGGTGACGTTTCGGGTCGAGACGCTTCTTCAGACATGTATTCCATACTGGTTTCAAACAACAGCGGACACTGGCGCAGAAAACATGAAAGATGTTTCATTGACATCAAAGCTTCTGAACAAACTAGTTTTTTCAATGTATATTGTTGAAGGTTTCATCTGAAATACAGCGTAACTGGGAGAATGGGCAAAGGACAAGCCCCTCAATGAAAGTGGAGTTGATTGCGGGGGGGGGGAATTTGGTAATGGATGGTGGGCAGTTTTGCGGAGGGTTCCCAACATCAGACATTGCTTGCCTGGATAAACTCAGAGCAACCCAAATATACTTGGTTAATTTTTCTTTTGCACAGCCAGTGCAAACAAGGATGGAAAAGACACAGATGAACAAAACTTGTAGAGGTCTGGATGTAGGAACAGTGTGGCCCCAGGATATTGTGGTGATCATCTCTGCATTGTTCACCATGGTTACCTTATCTCTGGCCACCAACCAGCAGTTTGATGATATGAGGTCAAATAAAGGGCCTGTCCCACTGTACGAGGTAATTCATGATTTCTCCCGAGTTCTCCCCTGATTCGAGCTCGTGTAATGTACGTAGCGGGTACGTAGGGGCTCGTACGAGTAAAAAATAACTTTTGTTTTCATCACGAGTTTTTTTTACTCGTGGACATTTTTCACAGTGTTGAAAAAAATGTCACAAGTTTACCGGATTTCTCGAGTACCTACCATTACTCGTAAGAGCCGCTACGTGACATCCTCGTGCTCCTACGTACCCGCTATGTACATTACACGAGCTCAAATCAGGGGAGAACTCGGGAGAACTCTTGAATTACCTCGTACAGTGGGACAGGCCCCTAAGCATGAACTGCCGCTATTTGTAGTTCGCAATGATGTTCAAATCCTCAAATTGTACAAGAATCATTTTAGTTGCCTGAATGTTGTTAACGTGGAAACAAGGAAATGCCTATCTTAGCCATGTTAGGTTTAAATGTCATTTTTGGAAGAAGTCCTCAATGGTTTGCAGAGAAGATTTTCTATTCTCTTTGTGTGGCTCGGGCAATAATGTCAATGTAACAAAAAATGATGTAAAGATGTAACTGGAATCATGCAAATGCATCTGTGGTAAAGGACAGAGAAAGGATAGAGAAAGTGGGATAACACTGAGCTAGTGTGAAGGGCCTGTTTCCGTGCTTTATCTCGAAACTAAACTAGACTAAATGCTTCTGAGGGAGAAAGCCGCCTCAAGCCAACCAAAGATGACACAAAACAGGCCACCGCAGTTCTCCTCAAGTTGTTGAACTCAGAGCAGTAGTGACATAAAATGGTTGAGTAGCTCGACAAAACAAGCTAAAGCACCAGACCTATTGCTGGGACCTGGGGAACATACCAGTCATCTCAAGGAGCAATACAAAGGTCACCGTAGTCACTGACCTTGCAGCTAAAACAGTTGGACAATATGGTCATAAATAGTAGTCCTGATGAACATAGAACCACATGGAAACTATGTCTGTGCCAAACTTAATGCTAAGTTAAGCTAATCTCAACTGCTTGCCTGTGATCAATATCCGTTCATTCTATGCATATCCACGTACCTACCTAAAAGTCTAAAATCTCTCTTTTCTCCGACTCTTTCACAATGGAAGAACTAGTCAAAGGACTTGCAACAACACTGTGTGGGCCCTGGTGGAGTATTCGGAAAGTTTCCTGGGAACCTAGGAATGTGAACCTAGGAGATACCAGGAGTCTGAAAAAGAGTCTCGACCTGCAACGTCACCCATTCCTCCTATATGGAGATGCTGCCTGCCCCGCTGATTTACTCCAGCATTTTGCGTCTATCTTCAAGGATCTGCAGATGCTTATTTACAAAATAAGACACAAAGTGCCGTCTGAAGAAGTGTCCTAATGCAAATCGTCTCCCAACCATGTTCTCCAGAGATGCTGCCTGACCCGCTGAGTTACTCCAGTACTTTGTGTCTTGTTTTTAATGTGAGGCTGTAGTTTGTGAATATTTTTAGCAACATGATGCTCTGTGAAGGAAATCACCCTAATCAGGGAGCTTGGAAATCCTGCTGCTGCCTGTGACCAGCTGCAGTGAAACCACTCCTCTGGCTTTGGTTCACTTGAAACCCAGCCTGGAGACCACCGCACCCAAAAATCAAGGACTTCTGTGATAAAAAAATAAGAGCTTATGGTTGTATTCGATTGTTGTGTTCGATAAATTACCAGATTCAGACATCAGTTTGATTCATTAAGTATTTTATTTCCACTATTAACTAAGGCACATACACTCACATATCCCCTAATATCACCCCAAATACCCAGCAGAGCACGCCACAAGGTTTTTCGGTTCTCGATCGCTATTCGCGACACGGTCCAAGGCTGGGTCTCCACCAAAAGGGCGCCCAACACCATCCTTTATGGCATTTCTTATCAGAGCAGACTGCGCCACTGCCCCCTCCCCAAGCCAATAATAAGCCCCCCTTGTCTGCAACGTTTCTGCGCTGCTAGTGGCAGGGTGGTCCACCCAACTATTGCTGCTGTGTTTTGTTCACCAACGCTAGGCTTTCCCAAAGAATGGCCTGAGAAAGGCTACGTTCCCAGGCAGTGTGCACAGCTGCAAGGTCAATTCCAGGAGATAAAGCGTTTGAATCTTGTTTTCAAGGGGCTATAGAATGCAGTGCTGCTAATTTAGCTGATAACTCCATTTCACATTTTAGCTGAAATTGTCTGTTTATCCTTTACACTACATACTGGAAGCTGGATTAAACACAACTTACAAACAAATGTAGTTCTTACAGATCTTTCCTCTACCTATGACATTGGCTTTTACAAAAGGTTGGTAAAGTCAAGTGTGGACATTTCCATGTTTACTTTAGTTAAGTTAAGTGATACAGAGCGGAAACAGGCTCTCCGACCCACCGGGTCTGCGCTGACCAGCGATCCCTGCACATTGACACTATCCTATACTAGGGACAATTTTTACATTTACCAAGCCAATTAACCTACAAACCTGTACATCTTTGGTGTGTGGGAGGAAACCGAAGATTTTGAAGACCACCCACACAGATCATGGGGAGAACGTACAAACTCCATACAGACAGCACCCGTAGTCAGAATCGAACCTGGGTCTCCAGCGCTGCATTCGGTGTAAGGCAGCAACTCTACCGCTGCTGCCTATAAAGACACTTCTATCAATCCATAGCTTCTGGGTACACCTGAGTCAGATGTTCTGCTACCTTCTACAACATCCAGAACAAGGGGTCACAGTCTAAGGATAAGGGGGAATTCCTTTAGGACCGAGATGAGGAAAACATTTTTCACACAGATAGTGGTGAGTCTCTGGAATTATCTGCCACAGAAGGTTGTTGAGGCCAGTTCATTGGCTATATTTAAGAGGGAGTTAGATGTGGCCCTTGTGGCTAAAGGGATCAGGGGGTATGGAGAGAAGGCAGGTACGGGATACTGAGTTGGATGATCAGCCATGATCATATTGAATGGCGGTGCAGGCTCGAAGGGCCGAATGGCCTACTCCTGCACCTATTTTCTATGTTTCTATGTTTCTATCTCCAATCTCACAGCTGTAGAGGAGGACATTGACAGTGACCCCCTTGTTGATATTTTAATCCAATGACTCCTTCTGGAGCTAGGGACTTTACGGTCACACACCGAAAAAGAGATATAGAAATAAAGAACTGCAGATGCTGGTTACCAAAAAAAAGACACAATGTGTTGGAGTAACTCAGTGGTCAGGCAGCATCTTTGAAGAACATGGATAGCATAACGTCACCAGACTGATCGTAAGTGGGGGGGAGAAAGCTGGAAGAGAGGAGCGGGCAGATAATAGGCAAACACAGAAGGGGGGGGGGGTGGGGGTTACAGAGGAACTAGGCAAAGGCCTTACAACTGCCATGTCAGGAACAGTGAATGGCCCTTGATCGAGGATACAGAAAGTTTCTTGGGAACCTAGAGATGTCAACCTTTGGTTTGTGAGTATTTTCAAAGAGGATTAACTTCAATTTAACTTCCATGCTAGAGCAGCAGGGGGGATGAGCATGATGATGGTGAGCTTGCCCATGAAGCAAGATGACATAGACAGCATGCATTCACCTTGTTGGCACAGACATGTATACTCTGCTGTGCGTTAGAGAACAAAGGCTCAGCTTCCTCACTATCCAGCTGATAAACGGGCAATGGGGCGTGCAGGTCAGTGACAGCTAGTCTAGCAGTCTGCTCAGCCAGCTGTATTTGCACTATCAAGCAAACAATGGATGACTAAGGGGTGACAAAGGTTTACTCATTTACAGCAGAGTGATAACCATGCTGTACACAACCTGCAGCAGGCATATAATGAAAGCCATACCACCATATGAAATGTGATAGAGCAGACAATTGGTGGGTTGACGTTCTCCTGCATCTTGGGTCTCGCTGGGTAAGTCCTGTCATATTTACTTCATCGAACAGCACAGAGGCACAGTTGGTGGAGCTGCTACCTAACAGCACCACAGACCCAGGTTTGACCCTAAAGGGGCTGTCGCACTTGGGCGACCTAATACACGAGTTCTGGCGAGTTTGCCCTCGACTCAACTCATACATGAGGTTGAAGGAGGTCTTCGTAACTCTCCTTCATGCTCGAGGGTAGTCCCCGCATACTCGAGGCCTCAGCTAGGTCACGGCGTATTTTTCAACATGCGAGAAGAAAAAGGTCGCCATGGAAAAAATCGATGCTTTTTTACTTGTAGGTTTAGTCGTAGTACGTAGGTATGTTAGTCGTAGGTAATCGAGGGTAGTCGAAGATAGTCGTAGATAGTCTTCATCATAGTCGAAGGGAGGTCGAAGGAGATCAAAGGAGGTCGTCTTCACTCTCCACTATTCAGTGTCCAATTTCCCCGAAGTTAGTTGTAGCTAGTCGTAGCTAGTCTTCAACATAGTCGAAGGAGGTCTTCTACATAGTTGAAGGAGGTCTTCAACATGACATTTTTTCAAACTCTCCTAAACTCTTCTAAACTCGCCAATAAGGTCGCCCAAGTGACACAGCCCTGTTACCATGTGTGCTGTCTGTCTGGTTTGCACATTCTCCCTGTGAACATGGGGGTGGGGCAAGAGCTGGCAAGTGATAGGTGGATCCACGGGAGGAGGTGGTTGGTTGGTAGATGGAGTCAGATGGGAGAGGCATGGGTGGAAATAGTGCCATAGGGAGGAATGCAATGTGTGAAGGCTACAAAGAGCTGTAGATCATGGAATTTCATAGGAAATGAAGATGAAGCACAGAACCAAATCAAGGAGGTGGGGGGCAGATGAGAAATTGGGGGAGGGGACCCAAGGAGAGGAGTGTGTGGGTGCGATGCAGATGGAATGGGTGACATCCCAACTCACATGTCCTGTATGCTGACTGATGATGGCAAGATTGGCAACTGCCTCCTCTATCCCCACTATTAGGGAACGGTGTGCTTGTGTTCAAGTGTTTCACTGAGTGTTGCGCAGTTTTTTTGTGTGATGCGACTTATGTTTCCAGGGGACGGTTGGGAAATGCAGTTGCCAACATTAATTTGGTGAGGGGCTAGCGGAGGATATGCACTGTGTTAAATGGCTTCTAGTTGCCAGTGATGTGGGTGTGATGAACCTCAGTTCATGTGGGAGGTCAGGAGTGGAGTTACCAGGATACGGCATTTGAAAATATGGCATTTGCGTGAGCTCACTGCACTTCTTGTACCACCGCCTTCCGACAATTGCAGCTTAACACCTGGCAACGGTCTCCATGTCTATCTGCACCTCTCTGCCTTTTCTAAATACCTAGTCTATTTCCTACTCTTAGCACAGAGCTCCTGTGCACAACATTTGGAGTCTACTCTCAGGCATATTCTGCCACTCTCATTCTTTCCCAAGTTGGATTCACTTCCTATATAAGTCCCAATATCTGCTCCAGCTGCAGAACCCCTCTAAAATGATGAAAGTCTCTGGGTGGCACAGTGCTGCCGCTGGTGTACCTGTTGCATCACGCGCCAGAGACCCAGGTTCAATCCTGACTTTGGACAGTGTCTGTGTGGAGTTTGCACGTTCTCTCTCTGACGGACTGGGTTTCCTCCAGGTGCTCCAGTTTCCACCCACATCCTAAGAAACGTGCAGGCTAATTGGCCTCTGTAAATTGTCCCTGGTGTATAGAGAGTGGGTGAGAAAGTGGAATAACATAGAACTAGCGTGAATGGGTGATCAATGGTCAGCTTGGACTCAGTGGGCTGAAGGGCCTGTTTCCGTCTCTAAACTAAACAACTAAACTAAACAATGAAATGAGTGGGCAGCATGCAATTAGGGTCCAGTGTGCAATCAAGTGACATGGATTAATCACGTTAATTTCTCATCCTCACTAATTACGTTAATTCCTCATCCTCACTTTCAGGTCTATTTAGTTTTTCCAACATTTTGGAGAATCACCCTTACTGGCAGTCGGAGGCATTTGTGGCAGAAGGGTAGAAAGCACGTGAATCGCAGGGTGAGGTACTAATTCATAATAATACTTTCTCCCTGTAGCAATTTGTCTTGTTTGCTCATGAATTTCTTAACTCCTGTAGTTTGTTTCAGTATCTGAGGAATGTTATCCTCTGGGCAGCACAGTGGCACAGTGGATAGTGCTCCTGCCTCACAGCACCAGAGTCCCAAGTTCGATTTTGACCTCAGGTGCTGACTGTGTGGAGTTTGCTTGTTCTCCCTGTGACCGTGTGAATTTCCTCCAGGTGCTCTGGTTTCCTACCACATCCCAAAGCCACACAGGTTTGTAGGTTAATTGGCCGCCCAAAATTGTAGGGAGTAAATACAAAAGTGAGATAGCATAGAACTAGTGTGAACGGGTGAACGATGGTCAATGATAGATCAACAAGCCTGTTTCCATGGTATCATTAAACCAACTAAATTAGTTATAGTACAATGGCCTCTGTTAAATCTTAGACAATTATACCAGAAGCTCCTATTATGGAGTGTTTTGCAAATTTAAAAGGAAAAGCAAAACTGTCCCCAACAGAGTAATTACTGGAATCAACGGGTTGCCAAGTGCAGCAAGCAATATACAGTATGTCCAAAAACAGTCACAGCTCAATGTAAAGGCTCTCAAAAGCACATGCCCAAAAATAGTGTCTCGCTCACAATGGAAATAAGTATTTGATTGTAGCCGTGGGATGTGAATTATTCACACTTAGCAAACAACTGTGAAGCTCCTTCTATCTTTCAGGGCACACGTGGGCTACCGGTTGGTGCAAGTTAGGATACAGGTAGCAGCTTTGTATGAGTCAGCACAGAGAAGGTCTTCTGAGGACAATGATTGAAAGATGACAAATGCTTCTTGACTGCCCCCCCCCCCCCCCCCCACAGTTCATGCCTCCCCATCCGAGTCTCTACCTCCCCATCCTTCAGCATTCCCTTGTAACTCAGACAATGGAATCCAAATTACTTGTCAAACATCAGAAAACAATGACAACTATGGGACATAGAGTATAGAACAGTGCAGTGCAGGAACAGGCCCGAAGGCCCTCAAACTAATCTCCTCCGCCTGCACATGAACCAATTTCCTGCCTAAACATCTGCCTATCTAAAAGCCTCCTAAATGCCACTATCGCATCTGCATTCACCAACATCCCTGGCAGCACATTCCAGGCATTTACCTGACGTTGTAAAAATGTGCCCCATACAATTCCTTTAAACACTCCCCTCTGAGTTTAAATGTATGCCGTCTAACTTTGACAATTCCACCCTGCAAAAAAAACATGATTGGCTACCCTGCCAATGCCTCTCAACATTTTATATTATTTTATTAGGTCTCCCTTCAACGTCTGATTCTTCAGAGAATATAATCCAAGTTTGTCCAGCCTCTCTATAAAACTAATATCCTCCAATCCAGACAACATTCTAGTAAATCTCTTCTGCATCCTTCCGAAGCTCCCACATCCTTCCTGTAAAGAGGTGACCAAAACTGCACATGATACTCCAAATGTGGCCTAATCAAAGTTTTGTAAAGCTGCAACATGACAGCACCTCAGACTGCCAACTCATGATGACTGGGCTTATATTCACTAGAATTTAGAAGGATGAGAGGGGTTCGTATAGAAACATAGAAAATTCTTAAGGGATTGGACAGGGTAGAAGCAGGAAAAATGTCCCCGATGTTGTGGGAGTCCAGAGCCAGGGGTCACTGTTTAAGAATAAGTGCTATGCCATTTAGGACTGAGATGAGGAAAAACGTTTTCACCCAGAGAGTTGTGAATCTGTGGAATTCTCTGCCACAGAAGGCAGTGGAGGCCAATTCTTTGGACGTGTTCAAGAGGGAGTTAGATATAGCTCTTAGGTCTAATGGAATCAAGGGATATACAAGATACAAGATACATTTATTTGTCACATGTGCCAGATGGCACAGAGAAATGGGATTACCATACAGCCATACAATAAAAATAAAGAACACATGATAGAATTCAACATAAAAACATCCCCACACAGCAGAATCAAAAGTTTCCCACTGTGAGGGAAGGCACCAAAGTCAGTCTCTTCCTCTAATGTTCCCCATGTTCACCCGTGGTCGGGGCCTCCCCGAGCCCTCCGCAGTCACCGCTATGGGGGGCCCGATGTTCAGGCCCACTTGCCGGGGTGATGTAAGTCCGACGTCAGGGCTGGGGGACCTCCTCAGTGCCCTGGACATCAGAGTCGGCCACCTCCCACCGGAGTCCGCGGCTCCCAAAGTCCGCTGGCCGCGCCGGGCGGAGATGCAACACTGGCGGACCTCGGCAACGGTCAGCGCCGCCCGCGTTGGAAGCTCTCCCAAACCGCAGCTCCACGATGTTGGAGCAGCGGCCCAACGCTCCGGAGCTCCAAACGGCGATCCAGGTAGGCATCGCCCGCTCCGTGATGAATTCAGCGCTGCGCCGCCGCTGTTGCAGCTCTGGTCCGGTTCCCGGTCCCCGGCAGGAAAGGCCGCTCCAATCCAGGTGGTAGGCCACGAGGAGGGGGGCCAGGACGCGACTCGGAGAAATAGTCGCGTCCCCGCCAGGAAGCGACCGGGAAACAGTTTCACCCTTACCCTGCCCCCCTCCCCCACATAGAAAAGTTAAAGTTTGCCCCCAAAACAGACTTTAAACTAACTAAAAATAAAATAAAAAGATTGAAAGGACAAACATCTTTCATTCATTGTTCTTTATCTCTCCACATCACCGTCTATATCTCTCGTTTCCCTGATCCCTGACCAGTCTGAAGAAGGGTCTCGACCCGAAACGTTGCCTATCTCCTTCGCTCCTTAGATGCTGCTGCACCCGCTGAGTTTCTCCAGCCTTTTGTGTACCCCCTGTAGGCAGAGGCTGCCGTCAGTGCAGCACCCCTAGTGGCAATGAACTGCCACTAGGGGCGCTGCACTGGAGAGGAGGCAGGAACGGGGTACTGATTTGGATAATCAGTCATGATCATATTGAATGGCTGGTTTGAATGACCTACTCCTGCACCTATTTTCTATGTTTCTGTGACTCATAAACATGTGGGTGCATAATGCTCAATCATTAAATTAGTCCTTCAAAGGAGAAGGTTAACAGTTAAAATGGAAAAAAAATAGTCAAACCAAACAACTAGCATATTGTTTGCAAAGCTAAGTGGAGCGTGGATCATACTTCCCATTTGGAAACTTGGCTATCTTGGCCCCAGGTTTCCTGAGCACGCTATCCACTGAGATAGCTCGCAGTTAAGGGGCTGTCCCACTGCGGCGACCAAATCCAGGAGTTCTGACGAGTTTGCCCTCGACTCATACTCGCAGCATGGTCGACATGAGGTCCTAGGAAGTCTTTGTAACTCTACTACATGCTCAAGAGTAGTCCCCGCGTACTCGAGGCCTCAGCTAGGTCGCGGCGTATTTTTCAACATGATGAAAAATGCCCGCGAGTAAAAAAAAAGGTCGCCATTGAAAAAATCGATACTTTTTTTACTCGTAGGTTTAGGTGAAGTAGGTCGGCATGTTATTCGTAGGTAATCGAGGGTGGTCGAAGGTAATCAAACGTAGGCGAAGGTAGTCATAGATAGTCTTCAACATAGTCGAAGGGAGGTCAAAGGGAGGTCGAAGGAGATCGAAGGAGGTCGTCTTCACTCTCCACTATTCGGTGTCCAATTTTCCCGAAGCTAGTTGAAGCAAGTCTTCAACATAGTTGAAGGAGGTCGAAGGAGGTCTGCAACATGACATTTTTTCAAACTCTCCTAAACTCGCCAATTAGGTCGCCGCAGTGGGACAGCCCCTTTAGCTCAGTGACAAAGTTCTTGTTGACTGCTCTGACCCCGACAGATATGTTCCACCTTGACCGCTCAATCCGCTTGGGCCTACGCAATCACCTGGTTGCCAAATATTTAACTCCTCTTCCCATTCCCACACTGACCTTTCTGTCCTGGGCCTCCTCCACTGTCAGAGTGAGGCCACTCACAAATTGGAGAAACATGACCTCATATTTCACTTGGGCAGCTTACAACCCAGCGATATGAATATTGATTCCTCTAATTTCAAGTAACCCTTGCACTCCCTCTCTCTCTCTCTCTCTGTGTCCCTCCCCCACCCTAGTCGTCCTGCTAGTTTCACTGTATCTCTTTATTATCCCCTCTTCCACAGCCAACAATGGACCATTGTGAATCCACCTTTCCTTGGTCATTGGTACTTGCTCTGATTTATTCTGTATCTTTTCATACCTCTAATCTCCCTCTCACCTGACTCTCAGTCTGAAGAAAGGTCTCAACCCGAAATGTCCCTATTCCTTTTCTCCAGGGATGCTGACTGGCCTGCTGAGTTAAGGGCCTGTCCCACTTGAATGTGATTGCGTGCGTTTGGCCCGACCAAACGGAAGCGGAGTTCACGCTAAGTACGCGCTAAGTTTGCGCGTGATGTCATTTGCGTCATGCTTACCAATCAGCTGGGCAGGAGGCGGGCCGACTGAATTTGGGCATCGCAGGGCATCGGGTGGTGACGTCATCACGCAACGCCACGCCGGGTTTATGTTAGGTGTTTATGTTAGGTCTGGTCCTGAGCTGTGCCCAGGGCCACACTTGCTTACTCAGACTGACATGGTTTGGCTAGAATAAGCCTCACCCACAAATCTGATGAGGAAACTATGGAAATGAGGCAAAGCTTTGCTGGCAATGCTTCTAAACATATCTCCTATTCTGGTACATTCAAACACTCTCAAAATTGAAAGATACAGTTGCTATTTTAAGCATCTGGAAACAATCCAAGAACAATCAGTAACAAAATATTTAAAATAAGAGGAAAGATCACTGCAATTGTAACTAATTAAAGAAAATGTAATTTTCCTCATTCTTGGTTTCTTCTTTGTAGGTGTAATATCACCATTGAACTGAATGGGCTCATGGAACCTATTCCAGGTCCATTCCAGTACAGGATCCAAGTGCCCCAACATCATGACTGAGGAACATCAGCAGTTGGTCTGCATGGTTCTCGACCCAAAACGTCACCCATTCCTTCTCTCCAGAGATGCTGCCTGACCCACTCCAGCTTTGGTAAGCTAGCATCTGCAGTTCCTTCCTACACATCAGCAACCGTGTTCTAACATTGGACTCCAAGCAGAGTACAACCAGCATATCATTTGTTCAGTTGTGCCACCAAGCCTACACCTCATCATTCTAGTAGAATCCTTGAGTCTACCAATAGTTTGTTGCAGAATCATTAACAAAACCAGAACTGAAGATAGATACAAGATTCTGGAATAAACCATCGGGACAGGCAGCATCTCTGGAGAGAAGTTAATTGCTCCAATCTACATTTCCTTGTTCGTTGTCTGCTTTGATCTTTTGTTTTCACACCTTACCCTTCCATATCTCTAGTCTCCCTCTCCGCAGCAGTGTCTGCTGTTGTTTGAAACCAGTATGGAATACATGTCTGAAGAAGGGTCTCAACCCAAAATGTTACCCATTCCTTCTCTCCAGAGATGCTGCCTGCCCCACTGTGTTACTCCAGCATTTGTGTCTATCTTTGGTGTAAACCAGCATCTGTAATTCCTTCCGACTCAAATCCAGAACATTGTTCAATTGGAAATTTGCATGGTGTTTAATTTTGTGTTATTCAGAGATACAACATGGAAACAGGCGCTTCAGTCCA
This sequence comes from Okamejei kenojei, assembly GCA_035221665.1. NCBI lineage: Eukaryota > Metazoa > Chordata > Chondrichthyes > Rajiformes > Rajidae > Okamejei > Okamejei kenojei. The sequence continues at coordinate 33,275,731 of CM069154.1, forward strand.
CCAAACCCATACCGACCATTAACATATGATTAACGTTTGATGGCTCTGGGCCTGTATTCGCTGGAGTTTAAAAGGATGAAGGGAGATCTCATAGAAAACTACAGTATAATGAAACACAGGGAGAGAGTAGATGTGGAGAGGATGATTTCACTAGTGGGAAAGTCTAGGACCAAAGGGCATATTTTCAGAATAAAATAAAGTACCTTAAGAAAGGAGGTGAGGGGGAATTTCTTTGGTCAATCTGTGGAATTCATTGCCACTGATGGCTGTGGAGGCTATGTCTTTGGGGTACTTTCAAAGTGGAAATTGACAGGTACTTGGTTAGTAAAGGGCCTGTCCCACTTGGGCGACATTTTCGGCGACAGTTGTCGCACCGTGGTCGGGTCGTGACGTGGCGTGACGCGAGGAGACGCATGTAATGACGCGCATGTGATGTTGGAATGTTCAAAATCCAGGGGTAACATCTGGGTGTCTCATGATGTCGTGCGCCCTGTCACACGCTGACGTATGCTGCCCTGCGGGTGACAGGGTTGGGGTTAGGGACCAGAGATGGGCTGTAAATTATTCTTCCTTCAATGCATGGATTTTAAACATTAATATATTAAAATTAATACAATAAAATCAATTGTGCAAATGAAAAGATGTCTGAGTCTTTCAGTTTTATTTACAGATGATTGGTCCGCTTCCAGATCCAATCACCATCAACTTTTCACAGGGATGGATTCAGTGAGTGTAGACTGAACTCCCCTCTCCCCTCCACCCCCCTCCCGCCCCCATCCCTCCTTCTCCTCTTCCCCTTCCCTTCTCCCCTACCCTCTCCCCCCTTCTTCCCTTTCCCCTCTCCCACCCTCGCCCCGCTGCCAGTCTTCTCCCCCTTCTCCACTCCACCTCCTCCTCTCACATCCCCTTCTCCCCCTCTCCCTCCCTTCTCCCATTCTCCAACCCCCCCCCTCCCACCACACTTTTCCCGACACCCCCATACACCCCCATTTGTGGACCCAGCCTGTGACAGCTAGATCCCACTAATATACTGCACAAAGGCCACACCATCTGTTTTAGTAACATTGACTATGGGATAAATGCAGACTTTGGGAACAACAGCCCCCCCCCCCCCCCCCCCCCCCCCCCCGCCCCCTTGCCTTGCTTCAAAATGGGTGGTGGTATTTAGACTCAGTTGCCGGAGCAGGTGGATGTCACTGGTACATTGACAACATTGCCTGTACCCAGTTGAAAAGCCCGCTGCCTCTGGGGGTTTTGAAAGACCATTGGAAGAGAGATCTGCCTCTGGGACAACTCGCGGCCAATAGTTTAGTTCCCACGAGGAGCAGGCAGAACATTGGGGGTTTGATCCCAAACCCTGGGGCCCGTGTGTCACATTTAGTCCAGAGATACAGTGCCCTTTGGCCCACCAAGTTGCACTGACCAGCGATCCCCCGCACACTATCCCCCACACACTAGGGACAATTTATACTTATACCAAGCCTATCAACCTAGAGTTACAGTTAGGGTTAGGTTTAGCGTTAGGGCTAAGGTTAGGGTTAGGGCTTCCTCCCACACTCCAAAGGCACACAGGTTTGTGTAAATTGTCCCTAGCGTGTGTGGGATAGTGTGCGGGAATCGCTGGTCGCAGGCTGGGTCCATAAATGGGGGGCGTCGGAGAAAGTTGGGGGGGATGGTTTTGGGAATGGGAGAAGGGAGGGAGAGGGGGAGAAGGGATGAGAGGGGAGGGGAGGGGATGAGAGGGGAGGGGAGGGGAGTGGAGAAGGGGGATAAGAGTGGAGCGGGGCGATGGGAGGAAGAGGGGGGGAAGGGAAGACAAGGGGGAGAGGGGAGAAGGGTATCCTTCTCCCCTCCCCTCTCCCCCCCCTGTTCCCAAGGAGGGATGGGGCGGGAGGGGGGTGGTGGGGAGAGGGGAGTTCAGTCTACATTCACTGAATCCATCCCTGTGAAAATTTAGAGACGGTGATAGGATCTGGAAGCGGACCAATACATCTGTAATTAAACTGAATGACTCAGACATCTTTTCATTTGCACAATTAATTATATTGTATTAATTTTAATATATTAATGTTTAAAATCCATGCATTGAAGGAAGAATATTTTACAGCCCATCTGTGGTCCCTAACCCTAACCCTAACCCTAGCCCTAGACCTAACCTTAGCCCAAACCCTAACCCTGACCCTAACCCTGACCCTAACCCTAACCGGGCTTCACCCGCAGGAGAGCATGTTGTACAACTTGACGGTTTTCCAGGCGTCTGTCACTGACGCTCACACTCGCCGAAAAAATTGCAAAGTGGGACAGGCTTTTAATGGTGTCAAATGCTACAGGGAGAAAGCCGGAGAATGGGGTTGAGAGGGAAAGATAGACTAGCTATGATTGAGTGGCAGAGTAGGCTCGATGTGTTGAATAGTCTACTTCTGCTCCTATGACATGGACTTATTGACCATCGACCACTGGTTCTATGATAGCCCACATTCATATCCACTCCCTTCTCACATGGGCCAATTAACCTACAAACCTATACATCTTTGGGATGTGGGGGGGAACCCAGAGCACCCAGAGGATACCCATGGGAGAATGTGCAAACTCCACAAAGTCAGAACCGGAGGTCAGGATATAATCCGGTTTTGCACTAGCTTAAATTAATTGTCAGAAGATAGTGCATGGTACGTTCTCAAAACTTGATCTGTGCTCCTTACTGTGCTTGGAAACGTATCGATCTTGTGTTTTTATGGAAATATTTGATTTATTCGGATAGTTTATATTGTGCAGGAAGCAAATCTCCACAAGTGAGGTTGATTGATTAAAGTTTCATTTTACCAACATCTATCCTGTCTCTGGTCGCCAAAGGATATATCATTTGATAGCACTTTACGGTGTGAATTTTGAGTGAGTACATTTGTATAGAATTATTAATGTGAAAATAATAATTCCTGGACTATAAAAGTGATGGCAAATTTCAATAATTCTGACATATTTGCTGAGTTGAAGCTTATGTCTCATTGAGCAAGGCTGTTGAATAAATAAGCTCCACTTTATTTCAAAACTTACCGAGATCTTCATAACAGGCCACAGGAGAACAGAGGCCCAGGAAAAAGGGGAATGCCAAATAGGTTGGCTGGCTCTGACTGGAAGAGGAATTTTAATGACGGAAAAAAAAAATGTTTTTGTTTCCAATCATTAAAATATTACTTGGTGAGGTAACTCAGATAAGTTCCAATTGGTGCTACAAAGTCTTTCGAAGTCTGCAATGCTCAATCTAGGTACAACATACAGCTATTAATATGTATGCATGTACCTTGCAAGCTACTGAGAACAAATATCTACCTTAGCACAGCCCATAAATAATCCCGCCTGGATTTTCTGACCCTACTCATACTGATGTAAGAAATGTCAATGTCTGCAATGGGCAACAAATAACAACTAACATATTTATAGTGTCTTTAATGGGGTAAAATGTCCCAAAGTACTTCATAGGAGTCTTATAAAAGGAAGTTTTACCTCAATCCTGTGAGAAGTTACTTGGCTAGATCATCAATGGGCAGCACAGTGGCACAGATGGTAGCACTGCTGCCTCACATGTCAGAGACCTGGGTTTGATCCTGTCCTCGGGTGCTGTCTGTGTGGAGTTTGCACGTTCTCACATTGACCGTATGGATTTTCTGCAGTTTCCTCCCAGACTCCAATGTTGTGCAGGTTTGTAGGTTAACGGGTCTCTGTAAATTGCCCCTAATGTGTAGGGAGTGGACGAGATAGTAGGAAAACGGAGAACTAGTGAGAATGCGTTATCGAAGGGCATTGTGGTCTCGGCAGGCCGGAGGACCTGTTTCCATGCTGTATCTTTCAATCAAGTGTTTGATCAAAGAGGTATATTGCATGTGGCAACTCAAAGGAAGAGAAAAAGGTAAAAGGACAAAAAGGACAAGGAAGGAAATCACAAATCCTCAGTGTGGGAGTGGCTGAAATGGGGAACCATCGAGAGATGTTTACATTAAACTAGACTAAGTGGGACCCGTTGGGTCCCATGTTCACATGGGAGTACTGGTCCCACAATGCAATATTCCACCTCTCCACCAATTCCAATTCCAATATTGGTGGCCAGTGGGAGGGGGGGGGGGGGCTTTCTGGAGTGCTAGTATGGGTGTCGTGGGCCAAAGGGACTAGTTTCCAGAGGGCTAGTATGGAAATTGTGGGCCAAATAGATTCTTGGGCTGGCAGCTCAGTCACGTAGGCCTGGTGGGCTGGCAGCTCAGTCACTCAGGCCTGGTTGGGCTGGCAGCTCAGTCACTCAGGCCTGATGGGCTGGCAGCTCAGTCACTCAGGCCTGGTGGGCTGGCAGCTCAGTCACTCAGGGCTGGTGGGCTGGCAACTCAGTCACTCAGGCCTGGTGGGCTGGCAGCTCAGTCACTCAGGGCTGGTGGGCAGGCAGCTCAGTCACTCAGTCCTGGTGGACTGGCAGCTCAGTCACTCAGGACTGGTGGGCTGGCAGCTCAGTCACTCAGGCCTGGTGGACTGGCAGCTCAGTCACTCAGGGCTGGTGGGCTGACAGCTCACTCACTCAGGGCTGTTGGGCTGGCAGCTAAGTCACTCAGGGCTGGTGGGCTGGCGGCTCAATCACTCAGGGCTGGTGGGCTGGCAGATCAGTCACTCAGGGCTGGTAGGCTGGCAGTTCACTCACAGCTATTCCTTGAAATTGCATTTCAGGCAGAGTGCAGGCCACCAAACTCAATTTCACAGCATTTCTGATAATGCGGGCCACCAAACTCTATTTCACAGCATTTCAAGCAGAGTGCAGGCCACCAAACTCAATTTCACAGCATTTCAATCAGAGTGCAGGGCACCAAACCCAATTTCACAGCATTTCAAGCAGTTTGCAGGCCACCAAACTCAATTTCACAGCATTTCAAGCAGAGTGCAGGCAACCAAATTGCCAAACAACTCATTGCATTGCCATTAAGGGCTAACAAATCATTTATTGCAAGTACATTGCAGACTCACAGTTCAGTTGTTTCACAGCTAAGAATCACAGTTGTGGACTCACCCTCACGATCTTCCAGAGTGACTGACTCACGTCCAGGCATCCGGAGTTTTATGGTCCCGCCCCCCCCCCCCCCCCCCCCGGAAGTGGCGTTACCTTCACCCTGGTGATTGACAGGCAAGAGGACCAATCAGCTGAACTCATAACTTTTTTACTTTTCATCGATCTGAAAAATCCTCGGGGCTGCCTCAGCGGAGGAGGACTGTGAGTAAGATGGACAAAAAATCATAGCGTTATATGGTAGTGTTTTTTATAAAATCAATATACAGCGCAGACAGGAAGTGGTCAAGATGAGACTTTTAGTTATATTGATAATTGTACAGTTCCCTCAGGTATGTCGGACCTGTGTAACCTACGGAGAAAGGAACGGGAGCAACACATGGGCTATTTGACACAATTTCTTAAATTCAGCAAAGCAACACATTCCCCACATGCTCCAGGAATTGGGGTGAAGGGGACGGATTTGTTTTCCCACCACATACCGCACTGGCAGCTGTCTGATTAGTTAGGGAAAAGCCATACCGATTTTGTGCATCTGTTCAAACAGAGTCTATACTGGCCTTTATACAACAGTAGCAGAACATCCAGCCCTAAATCTGAATGGGATCAGTAACAAAAATACCAGGTCAATGCACTGTTAACATCAGTAACCTGTGAATGAATCCAGGAAACATCTGAAAGCCATTTGTTTTGTAATAACAGGATCAGAATTTGATTTGAAGCTTCAACAGCTATTTCAAATGCTTGAAAATCAAATATTATCAAGACAATGATGGAGGAGAAATGGAAATGCCATCCATTCATTGATTTAAATTTACATTATAAAAGGTGCTAAAAATACACAAAGTGCTGATGTTAAATAGTGGATCAGGCAACATCTCTGGAGAACATAAATAGGTAACATTTCAGGTTGGAACCCTTCTCTCATCCAGAAGTGTCACCAAACATGGCGCCTCTTGCATTCGGGATCAGTGGACTATTTCTGCACACTTGCTTATTGGGGATGTGCTTGGATATGGTAATCCTCTACTGGATTGTTAGTAAGAAAATAATCTCACTGTGCATTTGCTCTCTGCACATGTGACAATAAATGTGCCATTGATCCATAGTGTATTTTTTTTGCAAATCAGCATTTGCAGTTCCTTGTGTCTGCACCGTATAATAAGAACTGTTCAATACAAAAATGGCTGAAAAAGAAACAGAGTGCTGGAGTAATTCAACGGGTCGGGCACAATCTCTGGAAAGCATGGATAGGTGATGTTTTGAGTCGGGAAGCTTCTTCAGACTCAATTTGGTGCAGGAGGGGGGAAAGCTGAAAGAGACGAGGTGTGGGGACGGGAAGATGTGGCTAGTGGTGGGATCATGTTGAATATGGTGGAAATGTCAGGGAATGTTGTGTAGGGTGCTGAAAAGGACCAACACCAGTCTCATCTTCCCATCCCCATCCCTCTCTACCATCTGCAGAGACTGCTCCATCTGCAACTGCTTGTTTCATTCATCCCTACCCATCCAAACCACCTCCTCCCCAGGTACCTTCCCCTGCAACCGCAAGAGATGTAACACCTATTCCTATACCTCCTCCCTTATGTCTATCCAGAGTTCCCAGAAGTCCTTCCAGGAGAGACAGAGAGGTTCATGTGCACCTCCTCTAACCTCATCAACTACATTTGGTGTTCGCAATGTGGCCTCCTTTACATTGGTGAAACCAAACGAAGACTTGGCGACTGTTTTGAACAACACTTGCACTTGGTCCACCAAAGCCTTCTGGATCTCTCAGTTGCTAACCATTTTATCTCCTCTTCCCATTCCCATACTGACCTTTCTGTACTGCGCCTCCTCCATTGCTAGATTGAGGCCACACATAAACTGGAGGAACAGCACCTCATAATCTGCCTGGGTAGCCAAAACCCAATGGCTTGAAAATTGATTTCTCCAACTTTAGGTAACTAACCTACACACAACCCTTCCGTCCCCCATCCCCACCCCTTCTCTGTGCCCATTTCTCCCCTTCCCACTCCCCTTCCACCAATATTCCTTCTCCTGCCTTCACAATTTGCACTTTGTCTATCCTTATCTCACTCATTTTATCCTTTCATCACTGGCGTTTGTCCAACCATCTGCTTTTCAAATAAAATCCTAACTTGTATTCACCTATCGCTCGCCTGGTCCTGCCCCTCCTCTCTTCCGGCTTTCCTTCTCCCCCACCCCCACAATCAGCCTGAAGAAGAATCCGACCGGAAACGTCACCTATCCGTGTTCTCCAGATTTGCTGCCTGACCCGTTGAGTTAATCCAGCACTTTGTGTACTTTTCAGCCATGTTCTTATTGAACAGTTCTCATTACAAAATGTAGACACAAGGAACTGCAGCATTTGTGTCTTTTTTTGTAAACCAGCATCTGTAGTTCCTTGTATCCTATAAGACGAATCTTATAGAATTTTTCGAGGATGTAACTTGTAGAGTGGATAAGGGAGAACCAGTGGATGTGTTATATCTGGACTTTCAGAAGGGTTTCAACTAGGTTCCACATAAGTAATTAGTATGCAACCGTAAAGCACACGGTATTGGTGATTCAGTATTGATGTAGATAGAGAACTGGCTGGCGGACAGGAAGCAAAGAGTAGGAGTAAACAGGTCCTTTTCAGAATGGCAGGCAGTGACTAGTGGGGTACCGCAAGGCTCAGTGCTGGGACCCCAGCTATTTACAATATATATTAATGATCTGGACGAGGGAATTGAATGCAACATCTCCAAGTTTGCGGATGACACGAAGCTGGGGGGCAATGTTAGCTGTGAGGAGGATGCTAGGAGGATGCAAGGTAACTTGGATAACTGGGTGAGTGGGCAAATGCATGGCGGATGCAGTATAATGTGGGTAAATGTGAGGTGGCCATTCTGGCCACTTTGGTGGCAAAAACAGGAAAATAGACTATTATCTGAATGGTGGCCGATTAGGAAAAGGGGAGATGCAACGAGACCTGGGTGTCATGGTACACCAGTCATTGAAAGTAGGCATGCAGGTGCAGCAGGCAGTGAAGAAAGCGAATGGTATGTTGGCATTCATAGCAAATGGTTTTGAGTATAGGAGCAGGGAGGTTCTACTGCAGTTGTACAGGGTCTTGGTGAGACCACACCTGGAGTATTGTGTACAGTTTTGGTCTCCTAATGTGAGGAAATAAATTCTTGCCATAGAGGGAGTACAGAGAAGGTTCACCAGACTGATTCCTAGGATGTCAGGACTTTCATATGAAGAAAGGCTGGATAGACACGGTTGTACTCGCTAGAATTTAGAAGATTGAGGGGGGATCGTATAGAAACTAACAAAATTCTTAAGGGATTGGACAGGCTAGATGCAGGAAGATTGTTCTCGATGTTAGGGAAGTCCAGAACAAGGGGTCACAGTTTAAGGATAAAGGGAAAGTCAGAGAGTGGTGAATCTGTGGAATTCTCTGCCACAGAAGGTAGTTGAGGCCAGTTCATTGGCTATATTTAAGAGGGAGTTAGATGTGACCCTTGTGGCTAAAGAGATCAGGGGGTATGGAGAGAAGGCAGGTACAGGATACTGAGTTGGATGATCAGCTATGTTCATATTGAATGGCGGTGCAGGCTCGAAGGTTCGAATGGCCTACTCATGCACCTATTTTCTATGTTTCTATGTTTCTATGTATCTACAAGAACGCGGCTGATTTGTCTGAAAAGCCTAAACCCTCCTTTTCCCTATATGCCTTAACAGTTTGAAAAATCTCAAATTAACGATTTTCCTGGCATCATTTGCAAATTGCGGAGGAATGATAAATTTCTATCACTCTCTGTCTGTTGAAGTGTTTCCTAATTTCACTCTTGAATGGCTCCAATTTTCAGATTCTTTGAATCCATGGAAGGTGGAAGTATTTTATTTGTTTTGAGCGTATGAGTTCTTAATATTTAGAAACTTTCTATTTAATCATTACTTAACTTTCTAATTCCTGGGGAATTAAATCATTGTTTTAATCATTTAAACTTTATCATTTATCATCTTTGATAATTGGAAACCATTGCTGTAAATCTCAGATTCAGACCCTTTCGAAACTAATTTACCCTTTCGGTGATGCCCAGAACTGCACACAATACATGGTCGATACATTTCTTCAGGAAAATGCTTTGACATTTTAGCGCTTTTGAAAGTATTCTACTCATCATTTTCAACAGTGGATGAAATCCATTTGTCCATTACCTGAATTTATCAATTTATTTTTATAGTTTAAGACATTCATTTGTACAACTTACAAACTGTTGTGTCATCAGATATTTGGACATGAGGCTTTCTATCCCAACATGGAGTGTTGCGTGCAATAGAGATTACCGCGAGACAGATATACCAATGTGTAAATATGATACATATGTGTAGGATGGAACAGCAGATGTTGGTTTATACAGTAGACACAAAATGCTGGAATAACTCAACGGGTCAGGCAGCATCTCTGGAGAAAAGGAATAGGTGACATTTCAGGTCCGAACCCTTCTACAGACTGAAAGATAGAGGTGGGTGGTGGGTGTGGGGGGGGGGGGGGGGGGTGGAAACTGGAGGTGAGAAAAGGTTAGAACAAATCAGGTCCAGCAACGGGTGACCTCAGGAAGGGTGGTGTCCATAATGGCCCATTCTTGGCTGGGTAAGATGTGTCAACGAGAGAGATACAAGGATGTAAAAAGTGGAACTAGTAGGATGACTAGAGTGGGGGGAGGGGACGAGAGAGAGAGGGGAGGGGAGGGAATGCAGGAGTTATTTGAAATTTGAAAAATCAACATTCATTCCATTGGGTTGTAAGCTGACAAGCAAAATATGAGGTGCACTTCCTCCAAATTGCATATGGCCTCACTCTGACAGTGGAGGAGGCCCTGGACAGAGAGGTCAATATGGGTAGGAAGGAACTGCAGATGCTGGTTTAAACCGAAGATAGACACAAAATGCTGGAGTCACTCAGTGGGCAGGTAGCACCTATGGATAGACGTTTTGGGTCGAGACCCTTCTTCAGACCTATGGGCAGATTATCAATTCAGATCAGCAATATGGGAATGGGAAGGGGAATTAAAATGTTTAGCAACTGGGCGATCACGTAGGTCAAGGCAGAGTTAGCATAACGTGTTCGGCGAAACGATCACCAAGTCTACACTTGGTCTCACCGATATATAAATGAGCCCACACCGGAACACCAGATATAGTAGATGAGGTTGGAGGAGGTGCAAGTGAGCCTCTGCCTCACCTGAAAGGACTAGTCGACTTGTGATTCACTTGTAATGACTATAATAGTATGTCGGAAGGAGCTGCGGATGCTGGTTTACATTGAAGATAGGCAAAAAAATGCTGGAGTAACACAGCGGGACAGGCAGCATATCTGGAGAGAAGGAATAGGTGACATTTTGTGTTGAGACCCTTTTTCAGACTGAGTGTCAGTGGAGGGGAAAACTAGAGATATGGAAGGGTAAGGTGTGAAAACAGCAATGTGTGAATAGTAATGTATAAGATGTGACTATAGCAATAGTCCTCTCCATAATCATGTGAATTGCTCCTGAACTCATATTAGCCATACACTCTCTCCAGCTCTTCATAAAATAAACCACAGAAAGCAATGGATTATCTTAAAATAGCTTTTGTGACAAAATTCCCTTTGCTCCCGTGATGACATGACTGCATACAGTTTATTTCATGTTGTGGTCGTTAACATAAACCTTCACCCAATCCACACAAGTTGATTGTAAGATAATTTAACAAGTCCTTTGGATCTTCATAGTATCAGATTCTTTTTTCCTTTATGGTTTCTCAATCCATTATACTTTTCTAGTTGGATTGCACTAATCTTTTGAAATTTCTCCAGAGAGTGACAATTCCAGCTCACTGGAGCTCTGCACAAAAATCCATATACTATTTCTCGCATCATATTTTCTATTTCATACACAATCGTTTTTATTTCTGTTTGATTTTCTAATGCCCCCATATTTTCCCCCTTTTTAAAATAAATATTTTCTTGGTGTGCGTGTAGGGGTATGGAATACCTGTGATTTTTGAAGAGGAGTTTTTGTAGCACTTTGCAACCCGAGAACATTTTGCATTTGTATTCAAACATCAGGTTGTGTGCAGAAGCACAAAGGAAAGGTCACTATTAACCTCGGTGCATGTCCTGACATTTCAAGGAATAAAAATTTGCAATGAGATTAGTTCTAGAATATTTTACAAAACACACTCCTGGATAGAAGGGCACACAGCTTTCTTCAGAGTCTGTTAACCTGTTTATCCAAAGAACCGCGCCAGTTATGGTGGGCACGGTTTCACCACCGATTTTCCTGCAACGGTGCAGCGCTAGAGACCCGGGTTCGCAGCGGTAGACTTGCTGCCTTGCAGCGCTGGAGACCCGGGTTCGATCCTGACTACGGGTGCTCTAATGTACAGAGTTTGTAGGTTCTCCCCGTGACCTCGTGGGTTTTCTCCGAGATCTTCAGTCTCCTCCCACTCTCCAAAACGTACAGGTATGTAGGTAAATTGGCTTGGAATAAGTGTAAATTGTCCCTAGTGTGCGTAGGATAGTGTTAATATGCGTGGATCACTGGTCAGCGCAGACCCAGTGGGCTGATTGGCCTGTTTCCGCCCTATATTTCTAAACAAAATTAAGCAAAACTGCTGGTCCGGCACCTCCTTTAATCCGGACAAGATTATGCGAGCTCACTTGCAATCTATCCCGGAAGTCCCCCCGAAAATGTGGCGCCTAGGCCGGGTGTGGCAGTCGATCTCGACCTCATCGGGACATCCACGGTTGATCAGTGGGCCGAATTTGCCACCTGCGGCCAGGGCTCTGGGACTCTGGCCCGGCTGGAGCCGGCAGATACGTTCCCATAGCGAACCTCCGCAGTCAATCGGCGGGTTGAATTTTCCCCATGCGGCCGGAACTCTGGGACTCCAGCCAGGCAGGAGCCGACAGATCTGTTCGCTTCCCAAGCCCGACTTTCCAGGCCTTGGCGGCCTAGGTACCGTTGCGATGTTGTTGGACCCCTCTTGGAGGCCGTGACCTTCGTTGGTCCAGCAAAACAGTTAATCCAGAAATGCTCTGGAACCAAGGATGCCAAAACATCGGTGGTGGACCTGTTTTAACATCTGCTGGATTTGAATTGGAATGGAAGACAAAGTATATCATTATTGCATTGTGTCTGTCCTGACTGGTCATAGGTCAGGATGTTAGTGACAGGGTATCGGTGATCAGCGATTACTGATACACGGGATTCAGGAATTTGTGGGCTTGAAGGGTGAGATCAAGAGTGAGGAGGTAATGCTGCCGTAGAGAATGGCAAGATCACAACTTGAATAAAGAGATTCCCAAAGAGTAGAAAATAAATGAGGAATTATATTTAGGAGTGGTCCCATTGATAGAAATATATAGTTGGAATCGTAAAGCATGGAAAGAGGCCCTTCGGCCCAACTCGCCCATGTTGACCAAAATTCTCTATCTACACTATTCCCACTTGCCTGTGTTTGACCCATATCCTTCTAAACCTTTCCTATCCATGTACCTGTTCAAATATCTTTTAAATGTTGTATAGTTCATTTCTCAACTACACTCTCTTGTAGTTCTTTCCATATACCTACCACACTCTTAGTGAAAAAGTTGCCCCTCAGGTTTATATTAAATCTATCCCCTCTCACCTTAAACTTATGTCCTCTGGTTCTTGATTCCCCTACTCTGGATAAAAGACTGTGTATTCAACCTATTGATTCCCCTCAAGATTTTATATACCTTTGTAAGATCACCCTTCATCCTCCTGCGCACCAAGGATAAAGTCCTAGCCTGCTCAATCTCTCCCTTTAGCTCAGGCCCCAAGTCCTGCCAATATCCTCTGCACTCTTTCCAGCTTAAGAACATCTTTCCTATAGTATGGTGACCAAAACTGAACACAAAATTCCAAATGTGGCCAAACCATTGTTGTCCTAGAAGTGCCCACTGGCAGCGACTGAAGCCATTTCATGTCTGCCATGATTCTAGCCATGATCTAAAATTAATCCAGAAACAGCACTATACCATTCAATTTCCAAGCCACTGCTTTTCCTCCATATTAATGTTAACATGACTGATATGGACATGATTTACCTACTCTGTATAGTAGGCTATAAAACTAAAATGATAAATTATTCTTAATAAATTCAGGAAATCCTAGTGACAGCCCATCTCAATTGCTACTATTTCATCCAGATTTTTTATTTTTATTTTAACAAGACGGAAACAATTGATTTGAAATTGAATTTCGGACTTAACTGAAATCAACAATTTTGTTTTAAGGTCATAAGTACAGGGTAAGAATTGAACTGAGTTAAAAGATGCAGCATGGAAAACGGACCTTCCGGCCCACGAGTCCACATTTATCATCGATCACCCGTTCACACTAGTTCTATGTTGTCCCATTTACACATCCACTCCCTACACACTAGGGGCAATTTACAGAGGCCAATTAACCTACAAATCCCCCATGTCTTTGGGATAGCGGAGGAAACCAGTGCATTCAGAGGAACCCACGTGGTTAACGTGGAATGTATAAACTCCACACACACAACATCCAAGATCAAGGTAGAACCTGAATCACCAGGTTGAAGTCACATCTTGTACGAAGGGAAATGGTTGTGGTTGTCAGAGGTCAATCATCTCAGAGCAGCACTGTGCTACTTTAGACATTAGACTTTTAGACTTTAGAGATACAGCAGGGATACATGCCCTTCAGCCCATTAAGTCCGCGCTGACCAGCGATCGCCCTGTACACACCCTGTACACACATATACGTCTTTGGAGTGTGGGAGGAAACCAGAGCATGCCGGAGAAAGCCCACGCAGTCACAGGGGGAACATACAAATTCCATACAGACAGCACCAATATTCAGGATGGAAGCCGGGTCTCTGGCGTGGTAGGGCAGCAACTCTACTGCTGCTCCACTGTGCCACCCTAGAAATTATTACAACATCCAAAATAATGAATAATGTATTATGACCAAGTAGCACAGGCCCTTTACTATTTGCTAAAATTTACTGTAAATGGTCCACTGATGATGTGGATCTTTGGAGGAAGCCAAATTAATCATCTTCACATTTGTCTGAACGTGATTGTGAATTCTTCAATCTTGTCTTCAGCACTCAAGTACTCTGCTTCACCATCACTGAGGATGAGCTTATTCTTGGAGTCCCCGACATCTGTACGGCCATTGAAGAAAGGCCAGCTGCAAAATGAGGCAGAATTGTGGTAGCAGTTGCTGCATTACAGCATCAGAGACACGGGTTCAATCCTGACTACGGGTGCTGTCTGTGCGGAGTTTATACGTTCTCCCTTTGACCACGTGGGTTTTCTCCGAGTGCTCGGTTTCCTCCCACACTTCAAAGGTACACAGGTTTGTCGGGTGATTGGCTTCTGTTAAATGAGTGTGCGGGGTGAATGCCGGTCGGCGCAGGCTCGGTGAGCTAACGGGCCTGTTTCCGCGTTGTATCTCTAAAATCTAAAGTAAATTGGTGCTGATGTGCGGCAGGTATTGTGAAGAAAGCTATGAAAAGCAAATCAAGGGTTAAATATAATGGAGAAAGTAGGCAAAGAATGGAAAGGGTCAATTTTCTGAATGTGTTCTTACCTTAGATTATGTACAGCTATCTCAAAATTATTTGCAAGGAAGAAAGATGTTCATTTTTTACAGGGCATTTCACAACCACAGAATGTCCCAATGCAATTGTCACCCAAAGAAGTACTTGTGAATTGCACTCACTTTTACAATGAGATCATCTGTTTCTTTGTGTTGTGTTGTTTAAAGGATAAATATTGCTCAGGCCTTTACTCCCAAACTCTACCTCAAACTAGGACCACCAGAGAGAGCAGGTAGGAGCAAGGTATAATGTTTAATTTGGAGGACTGTATCTCCAGCAGGGCACCAGGCAGCACTGCACTGCATTGCCAGCCAAGAGTTTACAGATCAGATTCTGGAATGAAACAAGAATCCATAACTTTCTAACTCAGAAGTGAGAATGTTGACAAGTTTGAATATAGTTCATTGTCAACTTGTACCGAGGTGAAATGAAAAGCTTTGGTTCCGTTGCAATCCAGTCAGCGGAAAGACGATACGTTATTACAATCGAGCCATTCACAGTGTACAAATACATGATAAAGGGAATAACGTGAATAGCGTTTAGTGCAAGATAAAGCCAATAAAGTTCGATCAAAGATAGTCCAAGGGTCTCCAATGAATGACCAAAAATGTGAGATACTTTGTTATGCTCAGTTTTAATGGCAGTATCATCTTATTCTATTAAATCAAACCAAGCAAAATTTAATTATTGTTAGATTGAGTTTATTGTTATATGAGTATAGCGTATTGAGTTCATTGTTATACAGTATGCATAAGTAGGGTGAGGTGCGGATGCAATAAAATCTTGCTTGCAGCAGCATTACAGGAATATGACCTCAGGCAATACATGACAAATTATACAGTAAAAATAGAAAGATTGTGCAAGAACAAAATATTAGCACAAAATACAATTAGAAAAAGAAGTCCTTGGTAGTGCAAGAGGTGGTCTGCAGTGTCGCGCAGATGAGGTAGGATTAGGGTTGTGCAGGTTGGCTCAAGAATTTGATGGTTGTAGGAATATAGCTGTTCTTGAAGCTGGTGGAGTGGGAATTCAAAGTGCTGTATCTCCCACCCAATGGCAACGACAAGAAGAGGGCATGACCGGATGGTGGGAATCTTTGATGATAGGTGCCGCCTTCTTGAGGCAGCACCTCATGTAGATACTTTCGATGGTGGGGAGAGCTCTGCCAGTGATGGACTGGGCTGAGTCTACCACTCTCTGCAGACTCTCGCACACCTTTGCAATCATTGGAACATTTGGGTCAAAATGAAGCCCATTCCAGGACATGTATGATTGGCATCTGTTGCTTTCAATGAACAGGGGCCTTCTACGGCCACATATAACCAGCTGACATTTCATAACCAGGGATAGGTTCTTCTGGAAAAAGGTCGTGTGAAATCACCTGAAAGGAACAGCTTTTTGTGGTTTGGTTGGGAACAATACAAAATGTTATTTCAAAGGTCAAATCTGGATTATAAATTCAGATGGAATGTTTGTGGGAAACCTGGTCATTTGAGACTTACGTGCAGCAGGTTTATGAGTTTCATGATTGTGCATGTTTGCAGCTAATCAAACTTAAAATAAAATTTCAGATTTTAAGGTTCTGCTATTTTTTGATATCCAGTAATTTTTATATTTAGCTGTGGGGAGAATTGATCGACCCATGGAATTCAAACGTATGCAATGGAAGTGCATTGATTAGTATAGGATTCCCAGCTTCCCTCAAACAGTACTCCATCATTACAATGATGGGCTAAATGGAGCAATCTTCAGCCCTCAGTGTCTTCTGTACTTCCACAGAAGCTGGCCAACCCTCATGCCAAGGACCAGAGGTACAAACAAGTGTCCTCCATACATGCAGCTTCTGCCCTATCTCCACGGATGATCCCAGCACGATGTTAACCAAGTATCCCGGACAAATGGACATTGCAATGGACTTTCCCCTCTCCCACAGACAAAAGAACAAACACAGTTCACAGCAGTAAAGCACACTCTCACTTCTGGCTAAGAAAGCTCTCGTATCAAGTCCCAGTCCAGAGGTTTGAACACAAAAATCTAGATTGGCACGCCAATAAAAACAGCTGCAGTGTGACAATTCTATCTTTGGATGAGAGGCCAAACAGATGGTTGGTGACTAGTTTTCAAAAGTACGCCCATCAGTCTGTAGAAAGGTCCCAAACTGAAACACCCTTCAAAGTTGCTCTCTGGCCCGTTGAATTTCTCCAACCCCCCCCCGCACCTTGTATTTTTTCCAGAAGTACTAACTTGTTTGTAAAGCACGATACTTTCATTTTATTGGCCTTTACCAGTGTGCCTTAGGTAGCACATTGTGGAAACCAAGAAGGCTGTTTGTTGTCTAGGAAACAGGCACAACAAGTCCAAATTTCCAGGCCAGAGGTTGGGTGCAGATGTCAGATGGAACATTGTGCTTGCTCAGACAGCATGATCTACATTCAGAGAGCAAAGCACAGCTCTCAACACCAGTAGTTGGAGCTCAGGTTGGGAGAGGGCCATGGTCATCATGGAATGCCTTTCATCAGAGCTGTTGAATGACACAAAAGTTGATTCAGCAGATGCGTTAAATAGCATTATTGGGAATTGTGCAATTTCAGGACTACAAAAAGAAACATGTTTCAAAGTGTGTTTTCAAGAGTCAATGGTCTTTAATTACCATCTGTATCAACAACAGTACAATGAGATTTCTACTTCATGCAGCTTAACAAGCCTGCAAGATGCCTATCAAAATCCCTCGCTCACCTGTGTCTGCCTATTATCTGCCATGCTTTGTCCTGCCTCTCCTCTGTCCCAGCTTTCTCCCCCCCCCCCCCCCCCATCATATCATATTGATCATATTAACACATGATAAGTTTATTGTGGGAGATGTAATTAATTGATTTATACTTGGTTTCAGTCTATGAGGGAGATTCAGTTGAAAACCTGAATGATGACTTTTAGTGGAACTCAGGACTCAGAATGAGAAATGCTTGCCTGCGTGGAGTGTTTCACTGGTGCTATAGAGATGTTAGTGGCTATTACCATAAATGTATATAGCTGTTCCTCTCTACATCACAGAATCCCCCCGAGGTGAAGAATTACATTACAAGTTCTGGTTGAGCACATCCAGCTGTTTATCTGGGAACAATCCTACAGTTTCTGTGGTGTAAGAGATCAGGAGACAAACAACGGAGTTAACAGATGGGCAGCACTAACAAGCTGCTCAGTGCTTTCCTAATTTACAAGCAACACAAAAGGCCCAGGGAAAATGCAGGTAACCCATGCTGCAAACAGATGCAGATGGTGAAGATTCCTCTCTGGGCTCTCGGGAGATCCTCCCTCTCAAGCTGCCGAGCAGCTCTCAGCAATTTCTTTCCTGGATCGCTGTTCCTGCAGGGATCTGTGACTTTTCTCCCCCAATCAACGTTAACATGTCCTGGCATGTGTAAGAACATAACCTTGCCCACACACAGGCACATTCACACACACGCACAGACACACACACACAAGCACACATAAAAATATCAGGCTGTTATTAGATTATGTGTGCACAGCAACAGCAGTGTGTTTTCTCCAATCTCCCGACACGGATTTACAAACATCATGTGAAAGCCACAGAGAAGAGATTTGAAATGTGGTGCATCGCAAAGGT
Organism: Okamejei kenojei; assembly: GCA_035221665.1. NCBI lineage: Eukaryota > Metazoa > Chordata > Chondrichthyes > Rajiformes > Rajidae > Okamejei > Okamejei kenojei. The sequence goes on from CM069154.1 coordinate 33,294,033, forward strand.
AAGGTGATTATGTTTTAACAAGTTTAACTCTCTGGACACTGAAATTCACTGTTTAATTAACACAGTGACAGTGGCTTTTCTCAATTATGATATCCATATATAAAAGGGACAGTTATTTCCCTGGCTCTTTGCTGTTTAACACATTGGCACAGACTTGAATTTGAGAAACAGGCCACAGATGTAAATGTTAAAATGCAGTCAGATCTAAACTCAGGTGGACTCACACTGTGCCTGAAAGTGCAGTTTTTGTGCCCAGGTTAACAATGAACACTAGAAGAAAGGATCTTGGGCTGTCTAAATACAAGATCAAGGAAGTCATTATAAACTGCAGATCAGCCACATATGAAACAATATGTTCAATTCTGGGTATTGCATTCATGTAAGACAGTAAGGCTTTAAAGTGGGTGCAGACAAGATTTACTAAAATTATTCCAGGAATGTGGATTTTAATCGATTGACTGGAGAGGCTGGTGTTGATGAAAGTGGGAAGGAATCTGATGGAGGTATTTAACATTATTAAGTATTATGTATGTAAATGGAAATAAACTGTTTTATTGTAAGGTTCAAGAACCTGGAGACGTGGAATAAAGATGATCGTAGAAGTGACATGAAGAGAAGTTATTTTTTTACATTGTGAGTGAGAAGCAGGCAGGAGGATTAGTGAAGGTAGAATCAATCAGCACCAGAAAGGAGCTGGAAAAGCAGCTGATCGGAAATAACTTGCAGGACCACCAAGGAGAACAGGCAAGGAGTGGGACTGGTTGGATTGCTTTTACATAGAACCGGTATCGATCTAAGGGGTGAATGGCCTTCTTCTGCTTCTAACCATTCTGTAATTCGGTGATTCAACGAAAAAACTAACAACTCTACTGCTTGTAAATGTAAGTTTTTATTTGTGCTATTAAAAGGAAGTAAGCCAATGTGACATGTTTTTTAAATATATGCTTTGCAAGGAAAATAATCAGTACTCATTTGATTTTGGCGATGTGAGAGAGGGAGACCAGTTTACCACCAGACCCTTAACTCATTATAAGGTGTAATAAGAGAAGAGCTTAACTTTTGTAGTTTGGTTCTGTAATCTAGCTGCTGCTCTTGATGTTAACAATGATGTCTGTGGGGGAAGAGGGTTTCTGGTGTGTTTACCCCTTAAGCATAGAAAAATGAATAAAAGTTACTTTCTCGTACTTGCATCTTGTAAGAAGACTGAGTGAAATGTGAAATTATTGTTGGGGAATGAAGGATTCAGGAATAATGAGCAATAGATCAATCACAACAATCATTATCAAATGAAATATTGATCATTATCATTAGGGATCATATTGTGAAAAAACAATGGTCTTCATTTGTGGAAGCATTTCAATCCTTTGAAATCCTTTGAAGAGGATTTCAACACTGAGCAAAGGACTTAAGTAAATCTATTGAACTAATGGTGCTGAAAGACTATCATTGCCACTGATGAAATTGAACTTCATGTAATTATCTCCCTTTAACCAAACATTATTTTGGAAAGAAACACTCCTCATTTGGTTTGTGGTATTTGCTTTAAGATAAATACAATTTTCAGCCTTCAAAATGTTAAGGTTTTGGGAGCTGGGCACATCCTGGACCTCGCTATGTAATTGCTGTCAACCAATACATACGGTATTACTTTGAAATTAAATTCTTTTGAAATAAAATATGGAAGAAACTTCAGTTTGCTCAAAAACATTTGTATTCGCTGCCAGACTTCACCTTCTGCCAAAGGCACTGGGTTTCTGGTGGAGAAAGGTTCTATTGAGGAGGGGTATCTCCTGTACTTCAAACAAATGTCCATGCAACATTTGATTCCAGCTACTTTGTTAGCTGAAAGGAGAGGAAGGTGAGGGCCAATGGTGCCAGACTAAGTATAAAAAACAAGGAACTGCAGATGTTGGTTTACTAGCAAAAAAGAGACAAAGTGCTGGAGTGACTCAATGAACCAGGCAATATCCTTGGGGAACAAGGATAGGTGATGTGGAAGGGTCCGAAGAAGGGTCATGACCTGAAACATCACCTATCCATGTTCTCCAGGGATGATGCCTGACCCCTTGAGTTACTCCAGCACTTTGTGTGACGCTTTAGGCCAGGCTGTCTTCAATCCTTATTCTGCTCTATTCTCCATTGCACCCTGCTGAGGTTAGGTGCAAGAATTCTGCCTGACCCCATTGTCCTTCTCCCCCACCTTCCCAAATTCAATACAACCAATATAACAAAACAGTTCTGAGAATTGGACTCTCTGAATTAAATGGCTCAGCTACATTCTTCTTCAGTGAGTGAGTCATAAGAGATTTGAAATATATTATTTATAGCACAGTAGGGATAAAAAATCCCACATCTAGTTTCCTGTGTAGAATGCATAGGCTTTAACTCTAATTCTCCAAAGATTTATTTGGAACGTTAACTGAAATTATTACAATTAAAGAAAATCAAATGGGTCTTTGGAGACAAACTACTTTTTGTGTAAAATAGTGTAATTTCATTAATTTCCTTATTCTCTGAGGGAATGTTGGCACATCAGATGAGGATGGTACTTTTCTTTAAATATATTGCAGCAGAGGTGCATACTGACTTTTACTGCGTAAAGGTAGGTTTATTATAAACTGCTGTGCTGAATTATAGCTGTGCCCATCTCTAAAGGTGTTTTTTTTTTCTCTTTAGAATCAGTAGCACTTATTATTTTACACCTGTAAGCACATTAATGAAAACATTGTCATAATCTAAAATATAACCAAGCATATAATAATAGATGCAGGGTATTTTAATACCTGGCTATAAAAGTGCTAACAATTTGATTTTCTTCATTCTATAGTTAATGAGAATTGGACAGAAATTAATAAAGGCGAAAGTTGTAAACAATGATTGGTAAGTTGTCTTTAATCATTTTGAATGTGGTTATGTTCAATTATAATTTAGCACCTAACTTCAGTAAAAAGTGAGTTACGGTTATGAATTGGTGCAAAAGTATATTAAAATTCTTAATAGTTGCAATGGTTTCATTAAAATTTAAATCGTACAAAACAATGCTGTGTCCGTACAGCCAGCAATACCAAACAAAATACAAGTTAAATAGAGCGTGCTGGATATACTCAATAGCCAACATCAGTACACTACGCTCAATACTCAGCATCTATGAAGAAACAAAGTCAAGGCATTGTTTAGAGATACAACGTGGAAACAGGTCCTTTGGCCCACCAGGTCCGCACTGACCAGCAATCGCCTCGAGTTCTATCCTACACAATAGGGGCAATCAACAGAAGCAAATTAACCTACTAACCTGCATATATTTGAAATGTGGGAGGAAACCGGAGCAACCAGAGAAAACCCATGCAATGACAGGGAGAACGTACAAACTCCGTACAGACAGCACACGCAGTCAGGATCGAACCCAGCCCTCTACCGCTGCGCCACTATGCCATCCAAAGAAATAACATGGAGGAAGTTCTGTGACTGGGTGGAAAGCAGCACAAGATTAAAAGGCTGATAGACAAGAGAAGATCATGTTAGGGTAACAGGCCTAATTGAGGGAGAAGGTTTCACACAAAGAAACTTGAGGGTAGAGAGTTATGAATTTCACAAATGAATTCCAAGGTTTGGAGGTCAGGCAGATGTAGATGAGATCTCTCATGAAGCACAAATGAAAAACAAGCATTATCAAGAGGGTGAAATTGGAGAAGCAGAGAGATTTTGATTAGTAGCAATGTTGTAGGATCTTAGTGCTTTAGCATCTGGAGTTAGGGCTTGAAGTCTTCAAAAAGCGAGTTGTTAGTGGACCAGGATGCGCTGTCAGCAGGGCCAAGGGTGAAGGGCATACAGACAGTGCCAGTAAGATGCTGGCAGCAGAATTTTAGATGCGTTTGTCTTTTGGAAGAGTGGATAAACAGCAGTCAGCAGGTGGAGATTTGAAACAATTGAATCAAAGAGTAAAACAAATAGATGAGGATTACAAAAGCATGGAAGAGGATTTTTGCAGACAGCGAACTGAGGGAGGACAAACATAGGTGATGTTGCAAATACAATGGAGACAACAAAGGCACAGAGGCTGAGCTTGCAGTCCAATCAGACATAAAACACGAAAAGAATGATTCTGTTTGTCAAAAGCCAAGCCAAGAAGGGAGCTACAATCAATGACTGAAAAACAGAGCATTCCCTCGTTTAATCCACACCTTCAATCCAATCCATAGAATGTAAAACACAGAGCATAGGAACAGGCCCTTCAGCCCGCAATGTCCATGCTCAACATAATGACGAGTTAAACTGCCTGCACATGTTGCTTATCCCTCCATTCCTTGCATATCCATGTACCTATCTAAAAGTCTCTTGAATGCCACAATCGCATCTGTCTCCACTGCCACCCTTGGCCGTGCACTCTAGGCACCCACAATGCCCACTAAACCCACTAAAAAAGATTTCCCCCTCTAGGGGTGGCACAACAGTAGAGTTACTTCTTTACAGCGCCAGAGATCTGGATTCATTCCTGACTATGGGTGCTATCTTGGCGGAGTCAGATGATCGCATGTCAATTATACCTTTGGCCATGTTAGTAACTGAAGGGAAAATACTCTTGGTGAGCTGGAGGAGTTGATCCAGTAAATCTTGTTAACTGCAATGACGCTGTTGCGTTTGTGGGGATATGTGATAGCATCTGATGGGAAAGGACCAATCAAGTCAACGCCAATCGTTTGGATAGCTTACTACCTAACGGCATGAATTTGGCTTGCATTCTCCAATTTTAGGTAACCTCCAACAACCCCCCCCCCCCCCCCACTCCTTCCCCTCCCCTTTCACCCTCACACCATCCTTTCTCTCCCATATTCCCCTTTCTAAACCCCCTCCCCATTTGGACTTGTACCTATTCCACTCCTCCCCCTCCCCCTTCTCCTACATTCCTTCCTCTGGCTTCACAATTTGCAACTCTTCAATCCTCCTGTCTCACACCTTCTGCTTCAATCTCTGCCCTAGGTTTCAACCATCTGCCTATCTAAACCCCTCCCCCCCTTTGCCTGAGTCCACCTCTTACCTGCCACGCTTCATCCTACTCCTCTTCTCCCTGCTTCCTCCACCATCCCCCCCCCCCCCCTACAATCAGTCTGAAGAAGGGTCTAGACCCGAAACGTTACCTATCCATGTTCTTCAGGGATGCTGCCTGACCCACTGAGCTACTCCAGCATTTATGTCCTTTTGTGCAAAACAGCATCTGCAGTTTCCAGCTTCTACAATCAGGCACATAGTTCCTTGAAAATGCGTCACAGGTAGATAGGGTGGTCAAGAGGCTTTCAGCGCATTGGCCTTCATCAGTCAGAGTATTGAGTGTTGTTAAGCTGGAAAGGGTGCAGAGAAGATTCACGAGGATGTTGCCAGGACTCAAAGACCTGAGCTATAAGCAGAGGCTGAGTAGGCAAGGACTTGCTATACCATTTTTTTAATGGTGTACTTGTGAACACCATTAAATAAAATTGGGACAGGTACATGGATAGAATAAGTTTAGAAGGATATGCAGGCAGGTGGGACTAGTGTAGATGGTTGGTGTGGGAAATGTATTTTTTCAGTGCTTTTTTTTAAGCTGATGCATTGATCTAAGTAAGTAATGAAGATTTCATCTTCTTTCTGGTTTGAATCACATCAACAATTCGTGTTCATCCATTCACAGTGAGCGAGGATCACTGGTCAGGCCAATTTTTATCGTAGCTTTGCAAGTGACCTTGAGAAGATGCTGGTGATTTGCCTTATTGAACCATAGCAATCTCTATGGACAATATACTCCCCAAGTGCTGATGGATAGTGGGTTTCAGGACTTTCACCCAGCTGTAATGAAATAGTGGTGATTTATAGGTTAATCTGGACCGTGCAGAACTTGGAGGTTGCAGTGTTCTTAGTTTCTATTGACCTTAACCTTCAGTAAGGTAGAGGTCATAAGTTTACTGGACAGCTTAGATACTGCGAAGGAAGCCTTGTAAAGTCACTGAAGTACATATTGTAGATGATGCACTCTGAAGCCATGTCAGTTTACAGTTTAATTTATTGTCACGTGTACTGGGGTCTCCAGTCAGCGGAAAGACAATACATGATTACAATCGAGCCATTTACAGTGTATAGATACATAATAAAGGAATAAGAATCAGTGCAAGGTAATGCCAGCAAAGTCCAATCATAGTCCGGGGGTCACCAAAGAGGTAAATAGTAGTTCAGGACTGCTCTCTGGATGCGATAGGATGATTCAGTTGGCTGATATCAACTGGGAAGAAACTGTCCCTGGTGCTGCACAGAGTGAATATTTAAACGTATGGACGTGGCGCCAAACAAATGGTTGATTTGTCTTGGATCATTTTGAGCTTCTTGAGTCTGCTAGATGCAGATTTCTAGGCAAGTGATGAAACTCCATTGCACATCTGACATGTCATTTACACGTTGACTAGGCATTGGGGAGTTAGGGACTAAATCACTGTTGAATACCCTGCCTCTAATATTACTTTAAAGAAGTTGCAGAGTCATAAAGTCATACAGCGTGGAAACAGGCCCTTTGGTCTAACTTGCCCACGCCGACCAACATACCCCATCTAAACTAGTCCCACCTGCCTTGCCTAATCTAACCTAACCTAATCTAACCTAACCTAACCTAACCTAACCTAACCTAACCTAACCTAACCTAACTTAACCTAACTTAACCTAACCTAACCTAAAGAACATTGCTGTGGGTGAGTTGGGAAGTTGGCTAAATACAGGTATCCTTGCTGAGACAGTCCACGAATACAAATCCTGGGAAGGCCATGTCGGGTCTTGGGGCTGTTGATATGGGAGTCACACTTGCATGGACATTTGATAAACTAGACGTGGAGAGACTCTTTGACAACTATTTCTGGGGGCTTTATTGATTGTATATTATATCTATTTTCACTGTTATGTGAACCATTCATTAGAAATTCTAGCCATTCAGTGTCTTGATAATATAGATAATATAGACCTAAAGCAGTAGCCTCCAACTCTGTACTATGATGCAATTTGTGATAGACAATAGACAATAGGTGCAGGAGTAGGCAATTTGGCGCTACGAGCAAACACCGCCATTCAATGTGATCACGGCTGATCATCCACATTCAGTATCCCGTTCCTGCCTTCTCCCAACATCCTTTCACTCCGCTATCTTTAACTCTATTTAACTCTCTCTTGAAAGCATCCAGAGAACCGGCTCCAGCGCCCTCTGAGGCAAAGAATTCCACAGACTCACAACTCTCTGTGTGACAAAGTATTTCCTCATCTTCGTACTAAATGGCTTGCACCTTAATGCACATTACATTAATGCACACTCCATTCATTTGGGTTGTAGTTTCCAATTACGTATATCATTCTTATCTCATCCTTACTAATGCAGAAGTGCACATTGGTAAAATTCTCAGTGAAATCATCACAGGTACAGCACAGGGACATATCAATTTTCAGTGGCTTGGATCATTTCGATACTTCCTTACTTTCTCAACCATACCTGCAGGCTTCATCTGCAGGCTTGCAGTCTTTGAAATAAATTCCCTCTGTGGCACACAGCAATGGAAATCATAGAAACATAGATGCAGGAGTAGGCCATTCGGCCCCTCGGCCCTTTGAGCCAGCACAACAATTCAATATGATCATGGCTGATCATCTAAAATCAGCACCCGTTCCTGCTTTTTCCCAATATCCCTTGATTCCTTTAGCCCTAAATCTAACACTCTCTTGAAACAATCCAGTGAATTGGCCTCCACTGCCTTCTGTGGCAGACAATTCCACAGATTCACAACTCTAGATGAAAACGTTTTTCCTCATCTCAATCCTAAAAGGCCTACCCCTCATTCTTAAACTGTGACCCCTGGTTCTGGTCTCCCCCAAGATCGGGAACATTTTTCCCCCTCAACTTAAACCAATGTCCTCTGATTCTTGATTCCACTATTCTGGGTAGAAGACTCTGTGTATTTACCCAATCTATTCCTCTCAAACAAAAAATAAAATAAAAGTGCAAAAAGCACTTGGAAGGCCAGTCAGTATCTGCAGAGATAGAAACACACCTGATGACCTTGACAACACCAAGAGAAATTGTTGACGTGAAGAGCCCACTCTGCCCCTTCCCAACAGATATCCCTAACCACTTGGCATACACTGCATCCCATGCACTTACACAGAACCCTGTTTTAACCCTGTCTGAAGAAGGGTCTCGGCCCGGAACTTCATCTATTCCTTTTCTCTAGAGATGTAGCCTGACCCGCTGAGTTACTCCAGCTTTTTGTGTCTATCCCCTGTTCTAATTCAAACTGGAAAGGATATTTATCAGACGTTGTTGAACTCTAATGGATGAAATATTCCTGTACAGAAGATGATGTCCCTTGAGCTTACGTTGACATTTTTTGGAATTGTTTTTTGGTTTTTTTATTTGTTTTTATTTATTTGCTTCGAGTTGTGTAGAAGAACTCTAGAATGGTTGCAATACTACCAGATAAAAAAAGGTACTACAGTTACATGGATAGGACTGATGTGGAGGGACATGGACCAAACGGCGGCAGGTGGTACTAGTCTAAATGGGACATGTTGGCCGGTGTGAGCAAATTGGGCCAAAGGGCCTCTTTCCACGATATATCACTATGACTCATTGTTTCCTGAAATCAAAGCATTCCCTCTTAACCCAGGCAATGTTGCAGTACAATACTCTAGCACTTTGTAACTGAGTTTACTTAAAGTGCAGTTACCAAGAAAATGTGTCTGTTTTCTGCATGTACACACACACACACACACACACATACATGCACACACACACATATACACAAAGTGAAAGGCTCTGGAACCAATGATGCTGGAAATTTGATGGTGGACCTGTACCAAGTTCATTATTTGTAAATCTGCTGGAAAATGCCCCAGTAAGATCTGTGTCCCTTGCAGCTTCTGTTACAGAGAGAGCTGGAACAACATCCATCAATCCATCAGTGAGATGCTTCAGGTACTCTTTGAGAGTTGGGCTGCTTTGGTTGCCAGAGGATGAAGTGCACAATTGCGGGGGATTGAACTAAAATAATAAGCACTTACCATGCAAAGTAACAAAAATAATGCACTGGCACTTGGCTGCCCACTACCTAGAACATCATTGAATTCACAATTCCAGTGTGCAGAGAATGCAGCCATACATTTGTAAGAACACTACTATTGAAAATCAAGGCACACAATCAATGGCATAAACAAGCACTCGTTGTTCCCCAGCACCAGGTTTGTACATTAGTTAAGAGCAAGGAAATTTTAGCCCAGTAATCCTAAACCATCAATTTAACTTTGAAAATTAATTATTTCCCAGGATAAGATTGAAATGCAATTGCATGTGACTTGAGTTTTCTGAATGATGTCACAATAACGTGGTGCCACGGTGGCGTAGCTGGTGGAGCTGGTGGAGCGCAAGAAAACCGGGTTTGATCCTGACCTCGGGTGCTGTCTGTGTGGAGTCTGCACGTTCTTCCTGTGACCGCATTGGTTTCTTCCAGGTGCTCTGGTTTCCTCCCACATCCGAAAAACATGGGTTTTCAGGTTAATTGGCCTCTGTAAATTGCCCCCTAATGTGTAGGGAGTGGATGAGAAAGTAGGGCAACATGGAAATTAGGTCAACAGGTGATTAATAGTTCGGCATGGTCAGTGGGCCAAAGGGCATGTTTCAATGCTGTATCTGTAAAACTAAAAACTTTATCACTTCTGCATGTGCATGCTTCTCACTGTGACCTACAGTGTCACAAAAGATCTGCTGTGTCTTACAAAACGGTGCTTCAATGTGGAAGAATTTAATAATTGCAAGCACGACCTGTTCATTTTGAGGGTTGATTAAAGTACATTCAATTATTCATGATGTCTGCAAATCCTTCTGCATTCAAATGTTAGCCCATTGTTTGAGGGTGAGATTAAAATTAATGAGTCCTGTCAGTCTTTTGTGCAGGGATTACGGTGGAGGGGCTGATGAGATGGAATCAGCTCAAAGAAGCCGCAGGGTGAGCCCACCAATTAGAAAGTGTCTGATTTGCTCAAACATACCAAAGGCCAAGATGCTGCTGAGAACTTTAAATACTGTAATCACTAGGCTTTACAATGTTAGTGTAACCGTATGACTGGCCCTGAAATGCCGTGTTGCAAGGATATTCTGCTCATGTTCACACCTAATCTTGATGACTCCCACTCCCCTGAATCTCAGTCTGAAGAAGGGTCTCGACCTGAAACATCACCCATTCCTTCTGTCCAGAGATGTTGCCTGTCCCGCTGAGTTACTCCAGCATTTTGTGTCTATCTTTGGTGTAAGCCAGCATCTGCAGTTCCTTCCTACAAATTCTGCCTTTCCCTGGGCTGAGTGCATTTAATTGCAACGCTGGAGCAGATGATACCCTTTGTTGGTAAGATAAAAATACATGGCAGCCTATCCAGTCCTGCTTTGTTCCGGCCCTTTCTTACCTCCAGTTCCCTCCCCTCTACTTTCAGTCTGAAGAGGGGTCCTGATCCAAAACGTCACCCACCCTTTTCCTCCAGAGATGCTGCCTGACCCACTGAGTTACTCCCCACAACGTGTCTATCTTGTGCATAATCTTTTGCTAGCTCTGCCCTACATATGTTGTGATATTTTGCTGTGGCACAGTATCATATAAACCTTTAACTTGTGCAGTGGTTTATAATTAGCAAATTCTAAACGTGGACTCAACAAATCTCAGATGCTGGTTTACAAAAAAGCGCTGAAGTAACTCAGCAGGTCAGGTAGCATCTCTGGTGAATGTGGATAGGTGATATTTCGGGTTGGTACCCTTCTTCAGATCCTCTAGTGAATGCTAAACCTTCGACCAGCCTTGGCTCAGGCTAAATCTGGTCAGATTTTATATTTCAAGGCATCCTATCCATGGACTGAGAAGCAAACAGTGTTCTAAATTATTTTTAAGGAGCCTCGTGTGTGTTATCCAGAAAAAAATATTCAACACCAAAGGAAAAAGAACAGTAGCTGTATTTAATGACAGTGCACAGAGGCAAGTGAAATGTGCTTGGAGTCAACAGAATAAGAGTTTCACAGCAACTCTTGAGTGGATAAATGTTTCCACTTCTATCAAAGAGTTGGGCCACAGGGTAGTTCTCTCTCCTCGACGCTCAGTGAGTAATAGTGGTAGTATAATCAATCACGGCAAAGTCTCTTTGGCAGAAAGCAATGAGTACTTAAGCAGTAAAATGAACAGACAGTCAATCGTAAGATGTCAACAGCTAGCTCAATTGATTTTTGCTTTTTAACTCTATTTAATGCGACGTTTTCATGAAATGGCCAGCTGCTGATGTGAATCTTAAAGACTGTTAATCTGAGCTCCGCATGCCAGGATTCACAACTCGATTGATTGCTCTTATTTTTCTGCTTGTGGATAGATTTAACTTCTTTACAATAGATCTGGACTGACATGGTTCACTCCATTATAAATCATTACCTTACTTACTGCAACCATTTGTAGTAAACAAGACAAGTTTTTTGCAGGGTTGAATGGATTGTAACTTCGGCTAGGATGTAAGTTTATTTCTACTGTTTTTGGCTCATGTCCAAGCTGAATGTCCTGTCAATAGTAACTAAACAACAAGTTAGGAGGAGTTTATTTGAATAAGGCCCAAAGGGTAATCTTGCCCCATGAATCTCATCACGAGTGCACTTCATGTTTCAGAATATGATAAAAGGGGAAGAGAAATAGCTAATGCCAAACTCAATAATAGGCTTGGTAATAAATAATACAAGACACATTTTTAATTTAATGTTTACTTGAAATCATTTTACTGATCCTGACCTCAGGCGTTAACTGTATGAAGTTTGCATGTTCTCTCTGAGATTACACGATTCTCCTCCTACATCCCAAACTGCACTTGTAGGTTAATTGGCTGCTATAAATTGCCATGGTTTGGGTGAGTGGCTGGTGAACCAAAGGGTGTTTTGGGCAATAGCTTATTGGAGGATATTGGAGGGCGGCATGGTGGCACAGCAGTACCAGAGACCCGGGTACGATCCTGACCATGGGTGCTGTCTTTGTGGAATTTGTACATTCTCCCTGTGACAGCGTAGGTTTTCTCCGGTGCTCCGGTTTCATCCCACATTCTAAAGACGTAGAGGCTCGTAGGTTAATTGGCTTTGGTAAAATGGTAACATTGTCCTTCATGTGTAGGATAGTGTAGTGTGCGGGGACCGGTGGTCAGGTTCGGACTCGGTGGGCCGAAGGGCCACTTTCTGCACTGTATCTCTAAACTAAACTAAACTAAAGAAGAGGCAGGAAAATGAGAATGATGGAATTGCTCACTCAATCAGCTATTCAGTCGCCCCATTATGCAATGAAATATGAGAAATGAAAATTTATGCTAACATTTCCAAGTATGGTGAGATTGATTTGATGGGTAATGCGCCTGTTCTTAATGATAAACCAATATGGAATCCTTTCTATCATAGAAACATAGAAACATAGAAACATAGAAAATAGGTGCAGGAGTAGGCCATTCGGCCCTTCGAGCCTCCACCGCCATTCAATATGATCATGGCTGATCATCCAACTCAGTATCCTGTACCTGCCTTCTCTCCATACCCCCTGATACCCTTTAGCCACAAGGGCCACATTTAACTCCCTCTTAAATATAGCCAATGAACTGGCCTCAACTACCTTCTGTGGCAGAGAATTCCACAGATTCAGCGTGAAAAATGTGTGAAAAATGATTTTCTCATCTCGGTCCTAAAAGACTTCCCCCTTATCCTTAAACTGTGAGCCCTTGTTCTGGACTTCCCCAACATCGGGAACAATCTTCCTGCATCTAGCCTGTCCAACCCCTTAAGAATTTTGTAAGTCTCTATAAGATCCCCCGTCAGTCTTCTAAATTCCAGCGAGTACAAGCCGAGTCTATCCAGTCTTTCTTCATATGGAAGTCCTGCCATCCCAGGAATCAGTCTGGTGAGCATTCTCTGTACTCTATGGCAAGAATGTCTTTCTTTAGATTAGGAGATCAAAACTGTACGCAATACTCCAGGTGTGGCCTCACCAAGACCCTGTACAACTGCAGTAGAACCTCCCTGCTCTTGTACTCAAATCCTTTTGCTATGAATGCCAACATACCATTTGCTTTCTTCACTGCCTGCTGCACCTGCATGCCTACTTTTAATGACTGGTGTACCATGACACCCAGGTCTCGTTGCATCTCCCCTTTTCCTAATTGGCCGCCATTCAGATAATAGTCTACTTTCCTATTTTTGCCACCAGAGTGGATAACCTCACATTTATCCACATTATACTGCATCTGCCATGCATTTGCCCACTCACCCAGCCTATCCAAGTCATCCTGCAGCCTCCTAGCGTCCTCCTCACAGCTAACACTGCCCCCCAGCTTCGTGTCATCTGCAAACTTGGAGATGTTGCATTCAATTCCCTCATCCAGATCATTAATATATATTGTAAATAGCTGGGGTCCCAGCACTGAGCCTTGCGGTACTCCACTAGTCACTGCCTGCCATTCTGAAAAGGACCCGTTTACTCCTACTCTTTGCTTCCTGTCTGCCAGCCAGTTCTTTATCCACATCAATACTGAACCCCCAATACCGTGTGCTTTAAGTTTGTTTACTAATCTCTTATGTGAGACCTTGTCGAAAGCCTTCTGAAAGTCCAGATATAACACATCCACTGGTTCTTCCTTATCCACTCTAATAGTTACATCCTCAAAAAATTCTATTAGATTCGTCAGACATGATTTACCTTTCATAAATCCATGCTGACTTTGTCCAATGATTTCACCGCTTTCCAAATGTGCTGCTATCCCATCTTTAATAACTGACTAGCATTTTCCCCACTACCGATGTTAGACTAACTGGTCTGTAATTCCCCGTTTTCACTCTCCCTCCCTTTTTAAAAAGTGGGGTTACATTAGCTACCCTCCAATCCTCAGGAACTACTCCAGATTCTAAAGAGTTTTGAAAAATGATCACTAATGCATCCACTATTTCTGGGGCTACTTCCTTAAGTACTCTGGGATGCAGCCTATCTGGCCCTGGGGATTTATCAGCCTTTAATCCATTCAATTTACCTAACACCACTTTCTGGCTAACCTGGATTTCACTCAGTTCCTCCATCTCATTTGACCTCCGGTCCCCTTCTATTTCCGGCAGATTATTTATGTCTTCCTTAGTGAAGACAGAACAAAAGTAGTTATTCAATTGGTCTGCCATGTCCTTGTTCCCCATGATCAATGCACCAGTTTCTGACTGCAAGGGACCTACATTTGTTTTAACTAACCTTTTTCCCTTCACATATCTATAAAAACTTTTGCAGTCAGTTTTTATGTTCCCTGCCAGTTTTCTTTCATAATCTATTTTCCCTTTCCTAATTAAGCCCTTTGTCCTCCTCTGCTGGACTCTCAGTCCTTTGGTAAGCTGCTTTTTCTGACTAATTTGAATGCTTCATCTTTTGTTTTGATACTATCCCTGATTTCCCTTGTTATCCATGGATGCATTACCTTCCCTGATTAATTATTTTGCCAAACTGGGATGAACAGTTGTTGTAGTTCATCCATGCAGTCTTTAAATGCCTTCCATTGCATATCCACCGTCAACCCTTTAAGAATCACTTGCCAGTCTATCTTGGCCAATTCATGTCTCATACCCTCAAAGTTACCTTTCTTTAAGTTCAGAACCCTTGTTTCTGAATTAACAATGTCACTCTCCATCCTAATGAAGAATTCAACCATATTATGGTCTCTCTTGCCCAAGGGGCCACGCACAACAAGACTGCTAACTAACCCTTCCTCATTACTCAGTACCCTGTCTAGAATAGCCTGCTCTCTCATTGGTTCCTCAACATGTTGGTTTAGAAAACTATCCCGAATACATTCCAAGAAATCCTTTTCCTCAGCACCCCTGCCCATTTGATTCACCCAATCTATATGTAGATTGAAGTCACCCATTATAACTGTTTTACCTTTGTTGCACGCATTTCTAATTTCCTGTTTGATGCTATCCCCAACTCCAGTACTACTGTTAGCTGACCTGTACACAACTCCCACTAGCATTTTCTGCCCCTTAGTGTTTCATAGCTCTACCCAATCGATTCCACATCCTCCAAGCTAATGTCCTTCCTTTCTATTGCATTAATCTCCTCTCTAACCAGCAACGCTACCCCATCTCCTTTTCCTTTTCTGTCTATCCCTCCTGAATATTGAATATCCCTGGATGTTCAGCTCCCAGCCTTGGTCACCCTGGAGCCATGTCTCCGTGATCCCAACTATATCATATTCATTAATAACTATCTGCACATTCAACTCATCCACCTTATTACAAATGCTCCTTGCATTGAGACACAAAGCCTTCAGGCTTATTTTTACAGCACTCTTACCCCTTATACAATTATGTTGAAAAGTGTCCCTTTTTGATTTTTGACCTGGATTTGTCTGCCTGCCACTTTTACTTTTCACCTTGCTACCTATTGCTTCTACCCTCATTTTACACCCCTCTGTCTCTCTGCTCATGCTCCCATCCCCCTGCCACATTAATATAAATCCTCCCTGACAGCACTAGCAAACACTCCCCCAAGGACATGGTTCCATTCCAGCCCAGGTGCAGACCATCCTGTTTGTACTGGTCCCACCTCCCCCAGAACTGGTTCCGATGCCCGAAAAATTTAAATCCCTCCCCCTTGCACCATTTTTCAAGCCACGTATTCATCTGCAATATCCTCCTATTTCTACTCTGACTAGCATGTGGCACTGGTAGTAATCCAGAGATTATTACCTTTGAGGTCCTACTTTTAAGTTTATCTCCTATCTCCTAAATTCGCCTTGTAGGACCTCATCGCGTTTTTTACCTATATCATTGGTGCCAATGTGCACCATGACAACTGGCTGTTCACCCTCCCCCTCCAGAATGTTCTGCAGCCGTTCAGTGACATCCCTGACCCTTGTACCAGGGAGGCAACATACCATCCTGGAGTCTCATTTGCGGCCGCAGAAACGCCTATCTATTCCCCTTACAATTGAATCCCCTATTGCACACAATCTATTCCCCGTACAATTGAACCGCAGCTCCAAACGTTCAAAGCGGTCTGCCAGGAGCTGCAGCTGGATACACTTCCTGCAAACGTAGTCACCAGGGACACCGACCATATCCCTGATCTCCCACATGTTGCAGGATAAGCAAACCATGGGGCCGATCTCAACTGACCTCGCTTGCCCCCAAATTAAATCAACTAACTCACACTATAAAAATCTTAATCCTTTAAACTAACCTTAACTAAAAAGCACTGTACCCTTAGCTTACTGTACCCTTAGCTCACTGAACCCTTAGATCACTGAACCCTTAGCTCACCGAACCCTTAGCTCACTGAACCCTTAGATCACTGAACCCTTAGCTCACCGAACCCTTAGCTCACTGAACCCTTAGATCACTGAACCCTTAGATCACTGAACCCTTAGCTCACCGAACCCTTAGATCACTGAACCCTTAGCTCACCGAACCCTTAGCTCACTGAACCCTTAGATCACTGATCCCTTAGCTCACTGAACCCTTAACCAGAAAACAGAATTGCACCCAATCAGCTGCTTCCTCCAGTCCGCTTCCACCAATCAGCAGCTTCCACCAGAACACTTCCTGTTTGTTTGATAACATATCCTATGTCATCAAACGACCTCACCATGAAGATACTTTGCATGCAATAAAAAATGTTATGATGTGTCCTATGAGTTGGCACAGGTTTTACTTGTGTGCACTGATTTGCTTGAATGCTGGTTCTGGTTGTATCACTCACTGCTGCTCTTGCTCCACATCCATTGAATAGCTTGGAGCTTAGATGGTTGAGGGGAGATCCCATTGAAACTTACTGAATAGTGAAGAGTTTGGATAGAGTGGATGCGGTGAGGATGTTTCCACTAGTGGGAGAGTCTAGGACTAGAGGTTATAGCCTCAGAATTAAAGGATGTTCCTTTGGGAAGGAGATGAGGAGGAATTTCTTTAATCAGAGGATGTTGAATCTGTGGAATTATTTGCCACAGAAGGCTGTGGAGGCCGTCAATTGATATTTTTAAGGCAGAGGTAGATAGATTCTTGATTAGTACGGGTGTCAGAGGTTATGGGGAGAAGGCAGGAGAATGAGGTTAGGAGGGAGAGATAGATCAGCCATGATTGAATGGTGGAGCAGACTTGATGGGCCAAATGGGCTAATTCTGCTCCTATCACCCGTACCTTTGGACAAGGCATGACAATGTGTAATGTCATTGACTCCTAGAGCTTCATTTAATGTCCTTAGGGAGGCTGGGAACTACAGGAAACATTTGTGTGCAATGTGGATAAATGAGACTTCTCCACTCTTAGCTGTCCATTGGCATTTAGTAAACAGTGAATAATATTTCTGGATCTTCTTGATGGTGCCCCATAAAAGGAAATTAATTGCTGTAAAACTCGCCTAAGGCCTGCCGACCTGTCATAAAAATGTTTAATTTTCCCAGTATCTCAATAGGAATCTAGTAATCAGTTCCTGCGGTCTCTCTGGCAGTACAAACGATGTACATCCGAGTAAGTGGTATTAAATGCATTAATTAGCATTGAGAATGAACTTACCTTCCTCCTTTTTAACATGGTGTCAAAGACTCATGGAAAAGCTAGAAACTAGATCTGGGTGCCGGCTGCTTTGCAGCAAGAAGTTTGACAATGTCTTGCGTTGTGGGTTGGGACCAACTGTAGCTCATCCCTGATATGCAAATTTGCATTAAATTTTCGACATACCAGTAGCCCATGAATTACACTAACACAAGGTCTTTCGCTGCTCTGTTCCACAGGTTCAAGTGCACACTTCTGATTTCCTATTTATGCTGATTGCTTTAATTTAGGATGACAAGACCAGGGAGTTGGTAGAACAAAATAATTCATACCCTGCTGTTAGATAACCTTTACTGCCAACAGAATTATTAGTAGCCCATTATTTTTAGACATGTTTGTGTGAGACCTGAACACAGTGGTGGCATGAAAACTCTATGATAAATACCGTGTACAGCATTCTGTTTCTTGAGGGGCAAAGATGATTTTTCTCACATGGGAACTGGACACATTTTAACTTATCAACATTTTGAAGTAGTCATTTTATAATTTTTCAAGTTTCAAATTCCATTCTTGGACTGTGAATATCAGTTACAAGCTGATTACTTTAGTTGCCCTGACACTAGAACAGACGACTGGCCACAGTAGACAGTAATATGAACTTCGAAAATATTAATTTAGCAATGGTGTAACGTACTTAAACCAATTCAGTAAAGGCAACACATTTATTTTGCAAAGGCCCCTTTTTTTGACTAAAGGGCCTGTCCCACCAGCATGCGAGACTCCATGCGGTGAGCGCGACCAAACTGGAAGCGGGGTCCGCGCGGAGGTCGAGTGATCCCCGTACAGGGCCGGTCCCACCAGCATGCGCCTGCATGCGGCGAGCGCGACCAAACCGGCAGCGGGGGCCGCGCGGAGGTTGGGTGAGTGGCGCAACGTGGTGCGAAGTTGGAGCGAAGTCTGCGGTAAGTTCGCAAGGACAGAGAGGGGGACACAGAGAGGGACATGGAGGCACACAGGTCACGGAGGCACACAGAGAGAGGGCCACGGAGGCACACATATAGAGGGTCACGGAGGCACACAGAGTGGGTATCGGAGGCCCACAGAGAGGGTATCGGAGGCACACAGAGAGAGGGCCACGGAGGCACACAGAGAGGGTATCGGAGGCCCACAGAGAGGGGCACGGGGGCACACAGAGAGAGGGCCACGGAGGCACACAGAGAGGGTATCGGAGGCACATATAGAGAGGGCCACGGAGGCATGACGTCGAGGCGGTGCGTGCGGCATTGAGGTGGCTGCAGGCCAACAGGCCGTTGCCGCGCGGAATTTTTGAACACGGTCAGTTTTTCGGAGCCCCACGCGATGTCGGGACCAGCTCCGCACAACTCTATACGGTTCTGGCGATCGAAGTGGGACGGGCCCCGCGAGGCCGGATGGCTCAAGCGACCACGTTAGGTCGCGCTCACCGCATGGAGTCGCATGCTAGTGGGACAGGCCCTTTATAGTCTTAAAAGTAATATTCCTTTTTTTTTTAAAGACTGATTTCAATTTATTAAGGTTGCCACAGAATTCCCCAGTTTGAATGAAGAACTCCATTCTGAAGAAGGGTTCTGACCTGAAACATCACCTATTCATTTTCACCAGCGATGCTGCCTGACCTGCTGAGATACTCCAGCATTTTGTATCCATCTTTGATGGTTATCCCATAAATGTGATGAGCTTTTGTCATCAATTGTCGTGCCCAATTTCACCTATTTATTTTAAAAGGAAACCAATTGATAAAATAATTGGCAGCAGTGACTTGTAAGATTGTGTACCGGAACAGGTTGTTCTCAAGTGAAGTGGTTTCATGATGATTATTACAATGGCATTTGTGCCACATCCACCTCCTCCATCACTGACGCACAGAAGTTGCTCCATGTACAATCTATTATACAGAGATACAGAGTACAGCAGTAGCTCTTCAACTCACTATTATTTGAGCCCTGTTGCGGCAAGGATGTCATCGGTTTACTTCCTCAGTGGATAAAATGGGGCCATTACACACATCCTGAGAACATTGTTTTCAAAAAAGAACTTAAGGGTGGCACAGTGGCACAGTTGGTAGAGTTGCTGCCTCTCAAACCCAGAGACCCAGGTTTGACCATGTCTTCAGGTGCTGGCTATGTGGAGTTTGCACGTTTTCCCTGTGACCGCGTGGGTTGCTTATGGGTGCTCCGGTTTCCTCCCACATCTTAAGACATGCAGGTTTGTAGGCCTCTGTAAATTGTCCCCCCCCCCCCGGTGTATACAAGAGGATGAGAAAGTGGGATAACATAGAACTAGTGTGACAGGGTGATCGATGCTCAGCGTGAACTCGGTGGGCCAAACGGCTTGTTTCCATGCTCTATCTCTGAACTAAACAATGAGTATTTGACAGCACTGGGCCTGTACTTACTCGATTTTAGAAGGCTGAGGGAGGACCTAATTGAAACTAATCGAAAAATCAAAGGCCTGGATAGAGTGGATGCGGAGAACATGTTTCCACTGTAGCATGTTGAGAGGGAAAGATAGATCAGCCATGATGGAATGGCAGAGTAGACTTGATGGGCTGAATGGCCTAATTTTGCTCCTATAACAACTGAACAAATGAAATTATAAACCAAACTAAATTGATAATGCATAACATTTGAAAGATGGCTCCTCATGGCTGCGTACATCCTTTTGAGGTGACGTCTTTTGAAGTTCTGTGTGGTATCCACGCCGGCATTGCCTTTCACAAGAAACTATGAAGCCTATTTCCATGCTGTATGACCCTATCACTCTATCACTTATGACTATGACTCTGTGGCAGTCATAGACATAGTATGCAAATTCCACACTGATAGCACCCGAGGTCAGGTTGGAACGCTAGTCTCTGGCGTTGTGAGGCAGCAACTCTACAAACGGCCCCACCGTGCCTTCTTCATACATTAGCAGTGTGATTAACAGTTTTGAACACAATTCTGCATTGTTTAATTCCAAAGATTACTCCCAGGTAATAATTCAAAAAATCTGCAGATGCTAGAAATCAGAAATAAATGGAAACGCTCAGATGACCAGGCAACATCTGTGTTTGGAAAAACAAGATTTATGCTTTAGGTCAAAGATCCTTCATTCACCAAGCCACCTCTGCATTTTCTTCTTATTTTCCTCAGTATAGCTTCGCACTCCTATTGCTAATAGAGACTTCAGTGTTATTGATTTATCTCCGTTTTCGGCTCTCAGCTCTCACCATCGCTCCTTTTGGATGGAGTAAGAAGAGGGTTTTCCACAGTCACCTGACATGGCACCAGTCTGTGGAGGAGATCACTTCATGAGCTTCGAATCCAGTGCTGCTATAAATTGGATAGGTGTGGACGGAAAATACTGCTTCACCTGCAAGGATTATTTGGGTTGCTTGATGGTGAGAAATAAAGAGGTAAAAAAAGCAGGTGTTGCAGCACCTGGACTGCATTGGGGTGGCACAGTGACATCGTAAAATGGGGTCGTTTGTGGAGTTGGAAACGCTCCAGAAATGGCTTCTTCAGAATGTTTATAGGGGAAGGGAGAAGTCAAAGTGTCTGGTGGTAGAATCTCCAGTACACTGGGACAGCACGGTGGCGCAGGGTGGAGTAGCTGCCTTACAGCACCAGAGACATGTGTGGGATCCTGACTGCGGGTGCTGTCTGTATGGAGTTTGCTCGTTCTCTCTGTGACCACATGGGTTTTCTCCGGGTGCTCCAGTCTCCTCCCACACTCCAAAGACAGACAGGTTTGCAGGATAATTGCCTTAGGCCACATTGTAAATTGTATTTAGTATGTCGCATAGTGCCAGGTGTACGGGGTCGGCGCGGACTCTGTGGGCCAAACAGTCTGTTTCTGCGCTGTATCTCTATAGTTTGAAGTCTAAAGTAAAGTCTAAAGTCAGTGTCCACATTCAGCAGATCATGGAATCATGGAAAACTTTATTGTCATTCAGACCTTGTGGTCTGAACGCAATTTCGTTGCCTGCAGTCATACATATAGTAAATAACAAAACACACAATAAACACATATTTAACATCCACCACAGTGAGTTCACCAGACACCTCACTGTGATGGAAGGCAAAAATCTTGTCTTTGTCTCTTCCCTTCCTGTTCTTCATCTTCCCCTGCGCTGAGGCGACCCGGGCCTCCGATGTTGTGACCGCACCGGGTGATGTAAATAAGTCCCGCGGGTGAACCGCGCTCCGCGAACGGGCCGGTTCCACTCCGCGGCCCGGGACGGTCGAAGCTGCCGAAGCTGCCGCCCTGCCAGTCCAGCGGACGCAGCTGTTGCCGCGGGAGCTCCGGAAAAACAGGTCACCAACCTGTGACCTGCGAGCTCCCGACGATGTCGTCCACTGGGCCCGCGGCCAAACCTCCAAAGTCGCTGCCTCCGCCACCGGAAAGCCGCCACAGCTCCGAGTCGGGCCGCCGGAACGCCTGAACCCGCCGCAGCCCCGAGGTCGGCCAGCCCCGCGCTGGTAAGTCCTGGCTGGCTCTGCCTCCGGAGCCTCGAGGTCGGTTGCTGTTGGAGGCCGTCAGCTCCGCCATTAGGCCTCAGCGCAGACGGAGACGGAGACGGGGGATACGACAAGAAAAATCGCGTCCCCCCCAAAAAGAAGAGACTAAAAACGTTTCTCCCACTCCTCCCACACACATACACTACATAATAACTCAAATTAACGCTAAAACTAGACAAGAAAACAACAAAAAAAAAAAACAAAAACAAAAAAAAGAAAAACAGACGGACTGCAGGCGAGCCGCTGCTGCCAGGGCAGCGCCGCCACTCCCATCCTTCTTAACCTCTGTTACTTTCAATAAGATTCCATCACCAGACACATTGACACCTCTCTTCCCCTGTCAGTATTCTAAAGAAGCCGTTCCTGGAGTGTCCATAAACTACTCCACTTCTCACTGCACCTTCCCAATGCAATCGCAGGAGTTGCAACACTTGTTCTTTTTTTAACCTCTTTTACTCTCACCATCAAGTGTCACGAACAATCCTTGCAGGTGAAGCAGCAATTTCCTTCCACGTCTTTCCAATTTATAGCACAGGATTTGAAGCTCTTGAAGTGATCCACTCCACAGAATCTAAATGTAGATTACATGACTGCTCTGCCGTGCTCCTCCACTCATTCTGTGGGAGGGATTCTGGGCTTCCAATTTCCTGTCACTTTAATTCTTTATTTCACATCTACTCTGGCCTACACGTCTGTGGCCTCTTGCACTGCTCCAACGAGTCCCGTAGTAAAGTTAATGAACAGCATCTCATTTTCTGTCTGAACAAACTGCCGCCTTCAGACCTCAATAATGGAATTCAACAATCTCAGGTATCCCACCTTCCCTGTTTGAATCTGTACTGGGCATTTCCGACATTGTTGTCCTGCAGTAATATTAATTAATTTTTTTCTCTTTCCTCATCCAGTGCCTGATTTGCATGATTTTCCCAGCATTCTCCCTTTGAGTTTAGTTTAGTTTAGTGTTTAAAGTAACAGCGTGGAAACGAGCCTTTCAACCCACCGCACCCACACCAACCATCGATCGCTCATGCATTTGTTCTATGCTATCCCATCCAACACAGGAGGGACAATTTACAACTTACAAACCTGTACATCTTTGGAATGTGGGAGGAAACCCGAGCAGCGGAAGAAAATCCACTGTTCCACCTTCAGATTCAGCTAAAGAACAGGCCTGCATCCTGCAGCTCAACGCAATGCTTTGTTTGTTTTCTCTATCCCTATCTTCCCTTATTTAATCTGTGTACCATTTGTCTAAGTAAACAATAAAATTACCCTATCAGCAATATTCTGTTTGACCTTTCCATTCTCTGCCACTAAAAATTGAATTGTTTACTCTTTTTCCCAATTATTGCAAAAGGTCTCAGACCTTAAAAGTTAACAGTATTTATTTTTTTCAAAGGATTTTCCTGACTTGACTAACACTTTTCGAGTGTTTCGCAAATTAAATATTGAAGAGAGGGGAGGTGTTGCTTCAACTGGTGATTTGCTGGGATTGTTTTCAAATGTTCTGCAAAACGCAGCTCTTAATCTCAAACATAAACCTTTCTTTAAAGGGAATTGTCGTGCAGGCGTTTTAATTGTATATATTTGCATTTCAACAATATTTATGGAGGGATTAAATGTTAATGTGTTTGATTAATTTTAAATCAACTCTTAGCTGGGTTGCAGAACTGAGCTTTGTATTTCCTCAGTGTGTTAGGCAGAAGCCACATTCTGTGTGAACTGAATACTGAGATCACACAAAAGGAAGGGAGGAGAATTGTTTGCATGAACATTATGTTTAGACTTAGTGGGCTGTGGGTGCCCTGCTCTTCTTTGTTGCTTTAGCAGCTCATGTGAAAAAGCACGGGTCATGGTGGCGGCAATGGTAGAGGGCCAGGAAGTGTCTTCTTTTGGGAAAACACATCTTGCAGTGCAAGAAGGATGGAGATTTAAAATACGTGACTACTTAAGATACACCCTTCCTTCTCCCAAATCAAAATGGCCTAGTAATTGCTCTGGACCAAAGATCCTCCGCTATACGATCTTTGATCTGGACCACTTCAAATATAAAAGGTGCCGTGCAGCTGAAAATCACCTTACATTGAAAAGAAGGGCAATATTGCCTATATTTCTAGTTGTCTTATCATCAATCAGTAAATTCAACTCCTGCTTTTTCAATGACAATTTTGTTTGCAGTAAAATATTTATTCTGGTGTGAACGTCCTCCAGGTGACAGAGACTGCATGACAATGTCTAATAATTATCTCCAGTTTGATATGCGGCATGGCTTGATTTGAAATGAGAACGTTCTTATTTACTCACAAAGTCTGTTTTTATGCAGTCGGGGGCCTGAGCAACAAGGAAAGGTTGGGCAAGCAAGGACTTAATTCCTCGGAATGCAGGAGGCTACGATGTGTACAAAATCATGAGGGGCATCGATAGGGTGAGAGGTTTAAGATTTTATAGGAAGGTTTGGAGCAACATTTTCACTCAGAGGGTGGTGGGTATATGGAACAAGCTGCCAGATGAGGCAAGTACCATAACGATATTTAAAAGACTCTTGGACAAATACCTGGGGCTAGGAAAGGTTGAGAGGGGTATGGGCCAAACATGGGCAAATGAGACTGTTTTAGATGGGCATCTTGGTGGACTCGGACGAGCTGGGCTGACAACCCTGTTTCTCTGCTGGAAGACTCTATATCTCCATGTCTCTACTAAACCATACAGTTTATGGATCTGTGACCTCTAGCAACCCCAGATATGAGCTCACACTTGTATCTTACCTGACTTTCTCATGACAGAGTAGGGGACTCTTCAGCCCATCAGGTCTATGCTATATCTCTGAGCTTGTCACTGCCATTCTCCCACATATTCTACTGCCACCCATTATCTTTCACAAGTCCACCTGATTTACCCACCTACCGAAAGGTAATCACATCCAGCAAGAAACCTCCCAAACAGCTTTGCTTTGGAACGTGGGAGGATATTTGAGTAGCTGTAGGAAACCCTACGTGGCTGCATGGAGCACGTGGAAATTCCAGACGGACAGCACCTGAAGTCAGGATTGACTCCAAGTGTTTGTAACGATGATCCAAGTTCCATCCAAGGTCCTTCCAAGACCACAAAAAATTGCAGAGAATTGTGGACGCAGCCCAGACCATCACAGAAACAAACCTCCCTTCCATTGACTCCGAGGACTAATCAAGGACAAGTCTCACCCCGGACACTCCCTCTTCTCCCCTCACCCATCAGACAAGAGGTACAGAAGTGTGAAAACGTGCACCTCCAGATTCAGAGACAGTTTTTTTCCCTGCTGTTATCAGGCAATTAAACCATCCTATCACCAACTAGAGAGCAGTCCTTTGCCACTATCTACCTCATCGAAGACCCTCGGACTATGTTTAATCCGATTCTAGGGTTAGGGTGGGAAGGGACGAATTGACCAGGGAGTTACGGAGGGAGTTGGTCTCTGCGGAAAGCCGAAAGGAGAGGAGATGGGAAGATGTGGCCAGTGGTGGGATCCCGTTGGAGGTGGCGAAAATGTCGGGGGTTTATCTGTTGTATGTGACGGCTGGTAGGGTGGAAGGTGAGGACAAGTGGGGGGAATGTGGAGAGAGAGCAGAGCTACGGGATATAGAAGAGACCCTGGTGAGAGCCTCATCTATAGTCAAAGAGGGGAACCCCCATTCCCTGAAGAATGAGGGCATTTCCGATGCCCTGGTTTGGAACACCCCATCCTGGGTGCAGATGCGGCGTAGACGGAGGAATTGGGAGTAGGGGATAGAGTCCTTGCAGGAAGCAGGGTGGGAAGAAGTGTAGTCCAGATAGCCATGGGAGTCAGTGGGTTTGTAGTAGATGTCGGTCAGTAGTCTATCACCTGCGATGGAGATAGTGAGGTCTAGAAACGGTAGGGAGATGTCGGAAATGGTCCAGGTGAATGTGAGTGCCGGATGGAAGAGGATCATTCTTATACAGTCTGGTCAATTCCCTCTGATTCCCTGGGACACAGTGCCGTCCGCACCCACCTCCCCGTCCACATTTCATTGCAGCATTAATTATTTTAATAGCGATCCTCAGAATCATTCAATAAAGTGGTGCAATGTAAAACTAAAAGTGCAGTCTTACCCAGGGAAACCCAACAGTGCTGTTCTGGGGACTTCACAGGAGAAGATTGCTTTGTTTATCGGATGTTTAAAAACAGGATTAGAATGTGACACATCGCAGCTTTAATGCCATTAAAATGTAGCAAAGCATTTTCCAAGCCATTATGTGAAAATTGCACAACCAATTTGGGACCATTTTACAAGAGGTTGTGGGTGGGATAGGTAAAAGTAATTTCTTACAAGCAGATAATCAGCAGGTTCGTAACAAAAGCAACGAGACACAAGAGACTGCAGAGGGTGGAATCTTGATCAAAAAACAAATTGCTGGAGGAACTCAGCGGGTCAGGCAGCAGCTGGGGAGGGGATTGGATAGACGACATTTCAGGTCAGGACCCTTTTTCAGTCTGAAACACGAAATGTCAATTTTCGTCCACAGATGTTACCTGACCTGCTGAGTTCCACCAACGGTTTGTTTTTTGCTCATAACAGAACCACTTTTTATTTTGTTTGCAAATGCAGTAGAGCTGCTGCCTTACAGCACTTGCAGTGCCGGAGACCTGGGTTCGATCCCGGTGCTGTCTGTACGCCATTTGTACGATTTCCCCGTGACCGCATGGGTTTTCTATTTCCTTCCACACTCCAAAGTTGTACAGGTTTGTTGGTTAATTGGCTTGGGTTCATATACTTGGTATAAGTGTAAATTACCCCTAGTGTGTGTCAGCTTGTGTAAATGCGCAGGGATCGCTGGTCGGTGGGCCAACGGGCCTGTTTCCGCACTGTATCTCTAAACTAAACCAAAAATCAATGTTTACTTTCTCAAGTGACTTTGGCCTTTATCGACATGTTACTTTGCCACAGAGACTGGCAATTCAAAAGGAGAGTAATAGAGGCTGATTGACTCAAATGAGCCGGATATCATACAGCACCTAAAAAAGCAAATTACCGTGGCATAAAATAACACACCACCTTAATGTAAAAAAGAAAATTATTTTCCTGAACTCCTGTTAGTTATCAATAAATTCAATTTAAAGGCATCTTATTATAATTTCAAAATAAACTGTGCAATTGTCTCTAGTTCTGAGCAAATCACTTCTCAGACATTTCTTATATTTCACATCAGTGCAGTAAGTATATTTTTCTCAAGAAATATATAATTAATTCAGAAAACCATTCCCAGAAAATCTTCAGCCGTATCGTAAACATCCTTACCGATAGAAAACAGCTTGACTATTGCAACTATTAAACTCTGATTATAGGCATCTGCCCCAAAATTCTACATCCAAGTGGGTTTGCTGGTACAATATTGTTGCCACACCTTAGCCGGTTTCAGTACACCTGGGGCCAACTAAAGGTGTGTTACACATTAGGTAAGTTGTGCCACCCGGAACCAGAGATGTATCGAGGGGTTGGTGAGGGAGAAGGTTGCCAATCTTAGGCCAAAGGTTTGCTCCAAGGGATCAGGTAGTCAAGTTGGTAAGCGGCCAGGAGGATGGCAGAATGGGTGAAGCTAGGAAGTAGGGCAAGGCAAGGCCATGAAGGGTCAAAGAATCGGAGGTTATATGGTACATACCTTAAGGGGATACCAATCTAACCTATGATATTAAAGCCTAAAAAAGGACACAAAGTGCCGGAGTAACTCAGTGGGTCGGTCAGAATCTCTGGAGAATGTGCATAGGTGACATTTTGGGTCGGGACATTTCTTCAGTCTGAAGAAGGTTTTAGACTTGAAACGTCACATATCCATGTACTCTACAAAAGCTGCCTGCCCTGCTGAATTTCAACAGCACTTTGTGTCTTTTTTTGTACACCAGCAACTGCTGTTCATAGAACATAGAAACATAGAAAATAGGTGCAGGAGTAGGCCATTCGGCCCTACGAGCCTGCACCGCCATTCAATATGATCCTGGCTGATCATCCAACTCAGTATCCTGTACCTGCCTTCTCTCCATACCCCCTGATCCCTTTAGCCACAAGGGCCACATCTAACTTTCTCTTAAATATAGCCAATGAACTGGCCTCAACTACCTTCTGTGGCAGATAATTCCAGAGACTCACCACTCTCTGTGTGAAAAATGTTTACCTCATCTCGGTCCTAAAGGAATTCCCCCTTATCCTTAGACTGTGACCCCTTGTTCTGGACCTCCCCAACATCGGGAACAATCTTCCTGCATCTAGCCTATCTAACCCCTTAAGAATTTTGTAAATTTCTATAAGATATCCCCTCAGTCTTCTAAATTCTAGCGCGTACAAGCCAAGTCTATCCAGTGTTTCCTCATATGAAGTCTATCCAGTGTTTCCTGCCATCCCAGGAATCAGTCTGGTGAACCTTCTCTGTACCCCCTCTATGGCAAGAATGTATTTTCTCAGATTTGGAGACCAAAACTGTACGCAATACTCCAGGTGTGGTCTCACCAAGACCCTGTACAACTGCAGTAGAACCTCCCTGCTCCTATACTCAAATCCTTTCGCTATGAATGCTAACATACCATTTGCTTTCTTCGCTGCCTGCTGCACCTGCATGCCTACTTTCAA
This sequence comes from Okamejei kenojei, assembly GCA_035221665.1. Taxonomy (NCBI): domain Eukaryota; kingdom Metazoa; phylum Chordata; class Chondrichthyes; order Rajiformes; family Rajidae; genus Okamejei; species Okamejei kenojei. The sequence goes on from CM069154.1 coordinate 33,322,763, forward strand.
TGACTGGTATACCATGACACCCAGGTCTCGTTGCATCTCCCCTTTTCCTAATTTGCCACCATTAAGATAATATTCTACCCTCCTGTTTTTGCCACCAAAGTGGATAACCTCACATTTATCCACATTATACTGCATCTGCCATGCATTTGCCCACTCACCCAGCCTATCCAAGTCATCTTGCAGCCTCCTAGCATCCTCCTCATACCTAACACTGCCCCCCAGCTTCGTGTCATCCGCAAACATGGAGATGTTGCATTCAATTTCCTCGTCCAAATCATTAATATATATTGTAAATAGCTGGGGTCCCAGCACCGAGCCTTGCGGTACCCCACTAGTCACTGCCTGCCATCCTGAAAAGGACCCGTTTACTCCTACCCTTTGCTTCCTGTCTGCCAGCCAGTTCTCTATCCACATCAATACTGAACCTCCAATACCGTGTGCTTTAAGTTTGTTTACTAATCTCTTATGTGGGACTACTAATCTATTATGTGGTTCCTTGTATCTCATCATTAAAACCCAGTTGTCTCGTGTGTCTGTCAGTAGTCGCTGTTGGGACAATTTGACCTGGTGTTCCCCTCGATGCCTCTTAAGGAGCATTGCATGGCAATGGAATTGAATGTGAATTTGCTCAAGGATGAACACCTCTGGTACAGTCAAATTCCCAGACTGGGCTTGGATCCAGAAATGTTCAATGGTGTAGTTTACTTTGAGGAAAGTCAATTTTCAATCACAGAGCGATAGGGGAAAAGCAAATGCAATTGAATCTCCGGGCACTTGTTTTATTCTTTCTAATTATTCTACAGAAGAAAGATTTAGTAGATCTGATGTGATATACAGTACCATATTTAATATTGTTCAGGCATTCGGCCAAAACACTTTGCTCAGATGAGACCAAAAGCACGGCTGTTACCATAGTTGCTATGGTTTGAGCAGCTATTGTTGTATTAGATTACTCACCTCACAGCTAACAAGAGAAATAAAATAAATTTTCAGATTGTTAATTTGGCCAACACTGGAGAAATGATCACAGTGGGTTAAGGATAATTACTGAACATGGGATGGAAGTTGTGCCCAAGGGTGGATAGGAGCACTAATCTAGTAAAACAGCAACCTCATTACGCATGTTAACTATTGTAATAATTGCAGTGTAGGACATCTTTAAAATGTTATAAAATTATAATTATTGAAGAAATTCGATAGGGTGCTAATTTGGATGGTGTGGGGATTATAACGAGTGATAAACCTACCACGTCTTTTTGATCCAACACAGAATTATCCTACCAGATAATGACTGATCATTTTAGGGTGGCACAGTGGCGCAGCTGGTAGAGATGCTGCCTCACCGCACCAGAGACCCAGGTTCGATCCTGACCTCGGATGCTGTCTGTGTGGAGTGTGCACGTTCTACTTGTGATCGTATGAGTTTCGTCTGGGTGTTCCAGTTTCCACCCACATCCAAAATCCATGATAGCTAGTAGGTTATAACCTCTGTAAATTGCCCCTAGCGTTGTAGGGAGTGTGGTAGAGAATATAGAACTAGTGTGAATGGGTGACCGGCAGTCAGTGTAGACTCGGTGGGCCAAAGAACCTACTTCCATTCTGTATCTCCAGACAATGATGCCAGTGTTCATTGTAGTGTTGTTTGCCGATATCCATCAGAAGAGAGACCAGGTGCACTAGGGGCGCGGCACTGACAGCATCCTCTGCCTGCAGCCCGTTTGTTTTTCCATCTTTTTTTTATTTTTAGTCAGTTTAAAGTTTGTGTTTGTGGGAATCTTTAACTTTTATATGTGGGGGAGGGGGGCAGGGTAAGGGGGAAACTGTTTCCCAGTCGCTTCCTGGCGGGGACGCGACTATTTTCCGAGTCGCGTCCTCGCCCCCCACCTCGCGGCCTACCTCCTGGATCGGAGCGGCCTTTCCTGCCGGGGACCGGGAACCGGACCAGAGCTGCAACAGCGGCGGCGCTGGAGTCACCGCGGAGCGGGCGATGCCTACCTGGGTCGCCGTTGGAGCTCCGGAGCGTTGGGCCGCTGCTCCAACATCGTGGAGCTCTGGTTTGGAGAGCTCCCAACGCGGGCGGCGCTGACCGTCCTCGTGGAGTCCTGGGGCCCTTTGCCGAGGGCCTCCAGCGTTGCATCTCCGCCTGGCGCGGCCTGCAGACTTTGGGAGCCGCGGAATCCGATATGAGGGGGCCGACTCGGGGTCCAGGCCGCTGAGGAGGTCCCCCAGCCCCGACGTTGGACTTACATCACCCCGGGGAGCGGGCCTGAACATCGGGCCGCCCATAGCGGCGACTGTGGAGGGCTCGGGGAGGCCCCGACCACGGGTGAACAGTGGGGAACATCAGGGGAAGAGACTGATTTTGGTGCCTTCCCTCGCAGTAGGAAATTTTGATCCTGCTGTGTGGGGATGTTTTATGTTGAATCCTATCAACTTTATGTTGAGTTCTTTATTTTTACTGTATGGCTGCATGGTGATTTCCATTTCACTGCGCCAACTGGCACACGTGACAAATAAATGTATCTTGTATCTTGTAGGTTCAAATAAGTCTGCACTGCTTAAAAGTGTCAAGCAGTAGTTAAGCAGGAGGTGCAGCAGAGAGGCTAAATTGATTCAGAGATAGTTGCAACTTAGAAGATGAGGCAGCATAGACGCAGCATAGAGAAGAATGCCAGGAAGGCAGTCTGAAGATTGAATTCGTGAGAAGAGATGGACTAGCAGGGACTGCCTATATGGCCTTTCACGCTATGTGTACTATTCAATACAGACACAAACGATTCACGAACCCTCACACTCATGGCTAAGAATGTTGTTACATCTTCACATCTGTTAATGTACCACTCCCCACCCGTCCATGGGGAATGGTTTAATAATCGCTACCAATAAGGCCTTACCAATCAAATGCTTGAACCTCACACAATCCACCGCACTGAGTCTCATGCCCATAAATTGCACTTGTTACCTCATTTTCATCATGGCAGGAATGTGCCTCAAGTGCAACCAAACACACATCTGCCTTTCCTGGAAGACAAGGCAATACTTAACTGGTTCCACCAGTAGCAAACTGACAGGAGATGGTTCAGTTCCATCACCTTACTTAAGTTTAGTTTATTATTGTCACGTGTACCAATGCACAGTGAAAAGCTTCTATTTACATGCTATCCAGTCAAAGGAAAGTCTATACATGAATACAATCAAACTGTCCACAGTGCACAGGTCAAGGCTAAAAGATACAACATTTAGTGCTGGATAGAACATTGAGGTCTATCCTGTAGTGATAGTGGTAAGGTGATGTATTCAAGAGAGAGTTAGATTTAGCTCTTAGGGCTAACAGAATCAAGGGATATGGGTAAAAAGCTGGAACGGGGCACTGATTTTGGATGATCAGCCATGATCATATTAAATGGTGTTTCTGGCTCAAAGGGCTGAATGGCTTAAACCAGCACCTATTTTCTATGCACTATAACTGTATGTAATCTGCAACCATTGTGAAATGAGATAATCAAAAATGACACTTTCTTTGTTCTAATCCTCCTCCTCCCACTCCCACATTCCTCTCAAGTCTCCTCTAAGCTGACAATCTGCAGAACGTGTAAACCATGTATCTCTTGCTCTGTATCTAACATCTTCCCACCCGCTGCATCCCATCTTCCCCGACACGTGCGTGCGCACACGCACAAACACATGCACACACACGCACACATAAACATATGCACACACACGCATACATAAACATATGCACACACACGCACACACACACACACACACACACACACACACACACACACACACACACACACACACACACACACACACACACACACACACACACACGTCTTGATGCTCCCCTTACTTCTTTCTCCTTTCAACGGCAAAGAGGGAGGGCAGAAGGGCACTTAATCTGACCAGGCAGTGACACAAAGGAAAGAGGAGAATGATGATAAAAACATACCATCGATTGTTTCGACACTTGTGCCCAACAGTTCAGGTATATACACTTAACATCCCATGGAGGCTGACTGGGATTGGCAACTGTGTGCGGAAGATCACTAGACATAAATGGCCTGCTGTTGGGAAAGAAGAAAAGCTGCCAATTCCCTCTCGGGATGAGTTTATGTGCAGGCTCTGCTGCAGAAAACAGACTCTAAACCTTGATGAGGCAGATTACAGAAATAGAAACCCTTTTCCTACCTCTCGTTCCCCACCCCCTACTTTCAATCCGAAGAAAGGTCCTGACCCGAAACCTTTTCTCCAGAGATGCTGCTTGACCCGCTGAGTTACTCCAGCATTTTGTGTCTGTTTTACAGAAATAAAACATTTCAATCACATGGTGCTTTGGAAAAATTGTAGGTAAATTCAAAAAGGTGGAGGAGAACAATGTCAACACACGTGCAGAAACATTGGTTATTACCATGACATAATTCAAGGCAAACCCAACCAACTCCCAATACTCTGACTCCTTTAAGCTTCAGTTATTACTGTTAAAACACAAAGTACATGTGCAATAACACCAGGATAAGTGCTCAACCAAGAAAACCAAGCCCAATGCCAAAGTAATATCTAAACTGCCTACACACGAATGCTATAGGACAATAACCAACTTCATATTCAGTAGTCTAGTCAAGTCAAGAGAGTTTATTGTCATGTGTCCCAGATAGGACAATGAAATTCTTGCTTGCTGCAGCACAACAGAATATTGTAAGCATAAATACAGAGCAGTTCAGTGTGTCTATATAGCATAGACCATATATATACACATAAATAAACAGATAAAGTGCAATAGGTTGTTATAGTTCACAGTTTGTTTGATGACGAGTTTAATAGCCTGATCGCTGTGGGGAAGAAGCTGTTCTACATGTTAACAAACACACACACTAAATGTTTAACCAAGAAACGCAATCCCAATGTCACATGACAACCTAAAATGCCTTCACAAAGTTAAATTATGGGACAACAAAAACTAGGCATGTGTCAGAGAGGTTAAAGAAACATCAGTTGACTCAACGCCACACATGATAGAGATGAAATCAGCAACTACATTGAAAGCACTAGATAATATATTTAAATTGCACAGAAATTGACTTACTCCAATAACTGAAAGCTTCATCTTCCACAAGTGTTAACTGCATCATGGAATTCCAAAGTGACTACGTTGCCAATAATGTTGCATGTTGATTGATATAATAATCTACTTACTCGCGGAGATCATTTTTGGCAAGTTACATGTTCAGTTTAGTTTAGTTTTCAGATACAGCAAGGAAACAGGCCCTTTGGCCCACCGAGACTATGCCAGCTTTTGATCACCCGTTCTGCTATCCCACTTTCACACCCACTCCCCACACACCAGGGGCCAATAACGGAGCTCAATTAACTGACAAACCCGCACGACTTTGGGATGTGGGAGGCACCTGGAGCATCCGGAGGACACCCGCATGGTCACAGGGAGAACGTGCAAACTCCACACAGACAGCACTCGGGTCCTTGGTGCTGTGAGGCAGCAGCATTACCAGTTGCTCCAATGTGCTGCCCCGAATAGATAAACTAATTTCCATTGCAAGATGGGTCACCTTGTAACTCTTACCAAGAATGTATGGGCACACACGTTGTATATCAATTTGAAAGGTGATCAGTATTTGGTAGTGCCCAAATAAAAGGGTCTACGCTGCAGAATAATGTAGTCCTTAGCAGCTGTCAGTCATAATGGGTTTCAATTTTGGACTGCTATGGATTTAGAAAGAAGGAAGAAGAAAGTTTTGAGGATATTGAAATATTATCAAGCTATCATGATGCAATTTTAACCTTTGAGATCATGGTAAATAATAAAAAAGAATATAAAATGCTTAACCACAGTGACAAGGTCTATGGGGAATGATGCATATCTAAATACCTAATGTATTTCCGGATTCTTGCCTGAAAGGATATAAGACCTTGGGAATTAAATAGTTTCTCTGATACAAATTTCTGCCCCTTAATGTTGATTATCTATGACAGGTGTCCATTGGAGAACATGCATGGCTCGCCAACATTATGTTCACTGAGTTAATATAGCAGTCGAGCAGCTACAACTAAAGGGGATTGTGCTCACTTTAACCTAAGACACATCAGATTGAATAAAGACATTTTTAAGAACAAACAACTATCTTCTAAGATAGACACAAAATAGCAACTCAGCTGGACAGGCAGCAGTCCTGGAGAGAAGGAATGGGTAACGTTTCGGGTTAAGACCCTTCTTCAGACACCCATTCCTTCTCTTCAGAGATGCTGCCTGTCCCGCTGAGTTACATCAGCATTTTGTGTTTATCCGGTTTAAACCAACATCTGCAGTTCCTTCCTACAAATATCTTCAAAGTGCAGAACATCTGACAGACAGAAATGTTTAATTTGCTCTGCTTCCCGGCAAACCTGAGTCAGGAAGAAATGTACCTATGTTATCTTGACTATGCAAACACCTGTCACATATTAACAATGTATAATACATACATTCCCTGGCTAGTAACACATTTTGTAGCAATCAAAATGTTTTCCAACACGTGTTATCTGTGTAGGAAGGAACTCCAAATACTGGTTTACATCGAAGACAGACACAAAATGCTGGAGTAACTCAGAGGGACAGGCAGCATCTCTGGAGTGAAGGAGTGGGTGATGTTTCAGGTGAAGACCCCTTCTTCTATCTGCATTGTCACATGTAATGTGTTGAACAGTTGTTTTGCTTACTTTGCAACCAGCATTTACAAATGACTGACTAAAATAGGGATAGTATTTCCACTTCTATCACCAATTGGGAAGGGACTTTTGAGCACAGATTGGTCTAATCAGCCTTCCTCGCCCACATCACAACACAAGAGGCTAGTTGTCATGGTAATGAGAGATGAACAATAATATTTGAACATAACCGATTAACCAAATTCCCATTTAATCTTGTTATTTTAATATTTACATGGATTAAATCGCAATCCATTTCGTTAAATTCCTTCCAGATCAGTCCCATTGAATTGTTCCATTTTCATTCCTATGCCACACAATTACATTGACAAAGCCACTCCCGTGACATTGAATTCCAGTGAACCAGGACGCATTTATTTGCTGTTGTAGAGGTTTTGCAGTTGGCTGATTATTTATAGTATGGTAAGTAAATACACGGTTTAGCTTAGTTTAGCTCAGTTGTTTAGTTTAGTTTAATTTAGAGTTGCAGCGTGGAAACATGCCCTTCAGACCACCAAGGCTGCGAAAAGCAACGTTCACCCATACACTGGTTCTCTCATATGCATTAGGGACAGTTTACAGAAGCCATTTACAGGAGTTGGAATGTGGGAGGAAACCATAGCATCCAGTGAAACGTATAAACTCCGTACAGACAGCACCCGTAGTTGGGATCGAACCTGGGTCTCTGGAACTGTAAGGCAGCAATTCCAACACTGCACCAGTGTGCTGCTCCCTTTTGCCATTGTGCTGCCCCCAAGGTAATGCATATCGATGCAAGAATATAACCTTACCAGAGGTAATTGGTTATGAGTCTTTATTTCTCTTTTATTTCTGAGGGATAATTTATTTTCCCTCACTTTAAGCTAAGATTGAATAAAGACATATTTAAGAACAAACAACTATCTTCTAAGATAGACACAAAATGCTGGAGCAACTCAGCTGGACAGGCAGCAGTCCTGGAGAGAAGGAATGGGTGACGTTTCGGGTCAAGACCCTTCTTCAGACACCCATTCCTTCTCTTCAGAGATGTTGCCTGTCCCGCTGTGTTACACCAGCACTTCGACAGCAACTCCGAACCCCGACGCATGTGGCATGGCATCCAGGCCACCACTGACTACAGAGCCACCAAATCCACCCCCACTTCCAGCGACGCATCCTTCCTCGAGGAACTCAATCACTTTTACGTCCGCTTTGAAAGGGACAACCAAGAGTTGGCCATCAAGGCTGTGCTCCCCGATGACCACCAGCCCCTCACACTCAACCCCTACGACGTGCACGTGGCACTGAGTAGGATCAATGTACGTAAGGCTGCCGGCCCTGACGGCATCCCCGGGCGCGTCCTCAGGACCTGTGCTGCACAGCTGACAGACGTCTGGACTGACATCTTCAACCTGTCACTTGCCCAGGCAGTTGTCCCCACGTGCCTTAAAACTACCTCCATCGTGCCAGTGCCAAAACACTCCACTGCGGCGAGCCTCAACGACTTCCGCCCAGTTGCACTCACCCCTATCATCGCCAAGTGCTTTGAAAGGCTGGTCATGGCACACCTCAAATGCTGCCTACCTCCCACTCTGGACCCCTACCAGTTTGCATACCGCAAGAACAGGAGCACGGAGGATGCCATCTCAAGGGCAACTCCACTCCGCCCTCTCCCACCTCGACAACAGAAACACTTATGTGAGAATGCTGTTCATCGACTACAGCTCAGCATTCAACACCATTATCCCCTCAAAATTGATCGCCAAACTCGATGACCTGGGCATCAACCCCTCCCTCTGCAATTGGTTACTGGACTTTCTAACCAACAGACCACAGTCCGTTAGGTTGGATAACTACTCCTCTTCTACGCTCACCCTGAACACTGGCGTACCCAGGGCTGCGTGCTGAGCCCCCTCCTCTACTCCCTCTTCACCTACGACTGCATACCTGTACATGGTACCAACACCATTATCAAGTATGCAGATGACACGACGGTGATTGGCCTCATCAGCGACAATGATGAGTCGGCCTACAGGGAGGAGGTTCAGCTCCTAACAGCATGGTGTGCCGACAATAACCTGGCCCTCAACTCCAAGAAGACCAAGGAGCTCATTGTTGACTTCAGGAGATCGAGAGGCTGCACGCACAACCGCATCCCTATCAACGGGACGGAGGTGGAACGTGTCTCCAGCTCCAGGTTCCTGGGGGTCAACATCTCCGATGACCTCTCCTGGACCCACAACACATCCTCGCTGATCAAGAAGGCTCACCAGTGTCTCTTCTTCCTGAGGAGACTTAAGAAGGTCCACCTGTCTGCCCAGATTCTGGTGAACTTCTACCGCTGCACCATCGAGAGCATCTTTACCAACTGCATCACAGTATAGTATGGTAACTGCTCTGTTGCCGACCGGAAAGCTCTGCAGAGGGTGGTGAAGATCGCCCAACGCATCACAGGCTCCTCACTCCCCTCCATTGAGTCTGTCCATAGTAAACGATGCCTGCGCAGGGCGCACAGCATCGCCAGGGACAGCTCACACCCCAACCACAGACTGTTTACCCTCCTCCCATCCGGGAGACGCTACAGGTCCCTCCGCTGCCGGACCAGCAGGCTCAAGAACAGCTTCTTCCCTGTCGCACTTGTCAACGCTGCACCTCAATGACTGCCTGTCTCCACCCCTCACCCCCCCCCCCCCCCCCCCGGACTATCCAATCACCAGCAAATTGCACAGATACCACTGCATATTACTTGTGTATATGTATTACTTGTTTATTCGTAAGTTCGCCCTTCGGAGATACCAACTGCATTTCATTGTCTCAGTATTGTACACTGCACAATGACAATAAAGATTGAATTGAAATTGAATTTAATTTTTCTAGGAGTTTTGGGCAGTTTTATAAAATTGTTAAACCTATTGCTCCTATGGAGAAGCTGTGTTGGTCTGTTTACTCCCCTGCTAGGGTGCTAACTACCAATTGGAACATTCCCAGAGCAGCAGCAGCAATCCCACTTATATTTGACTTTCACCCAGTCCTCTGTCTGAAAACAAAAGATTCTAATTGGATGTTGTTTCCTAAGACAACCCAAGTTGTTTCCAAAAATGGCGAACATCATCACACTGCTAGTCTTATGAGGGGATTGAAAGATTCCCAGTCAAACACACCAATATAAAGAAAGACTGGTCTCTTCTCCTGCCTCTCTGTTCAGAAATGACCATTAATTGAACTACCAGTTATGCAAAATGTCGTGAGCATGGCATTTAATAAATTACTCTAGAATGTTATCTTCTGTGGTGATATACTGTTGCTAAACATTGAGAGATGACATTACTCCTCATGCAACCAGTTGGAACTAAAATAAAACCTTGCTTGCTTTCTGGTCCTTCATACTGCAAGCTAAACCCTGTATTGTGAATCAATCTGGTGATATGCCTTGCTTCTTGGTGACTGACCAGATCATTGTTCCCCGACTGCAATCTCTGCCCTCCACATGTGTGATGAGTTCTGATTCAGGGTCTCAACCCAAAATGTTAGTTCTGCCCTTGTCTCCATTGATGTTGCCTGACCTGTTGTCTTCCTGCTGCAATTAGTTTTTGTGTTGCTCCAGATTCCATCATCTTGTATTCCTAATTTGATGTCAGCAAAAACTAATCATCTTTCATCTGAACGCAGAAAAAATAGAACTCAGATAAGTTCAGATAAGAGAAAAGGGAGGGGTGGAGAGAACTAAGCAAGTGCCTGTGATGAAGTGGAGACCAAGAATTCTGTTGAAGATAGACACAAAATTCTGGAGTAACTCAGCAAGACAGGCAACATCTCTGGATAGAAGGAACGGGTGACTTTTCGGGTCGAGATCCTTCTTCATTTACGTGTATGGCAGTGTCAGCTGAGACTAGGAGGTGAAGGAAATTAATGTGTCTGAAGGAAACACAATCGGGGAAAACTGATGAAAGTAGAGGAAGAAAGAAAGAAAAGAAAATGCTGAAACAATGGGATCGAAACTGGAGAACCAAACCATGGCAGACGTTGGAAATAGGAGATAAATACAGTAAAATATATATATTTTGCAGGTCAGGCAACACCTGTTGAAGATAAACTGACTGATTACCTTTCATCAAGAACTAGCCAGCTCTAATTCAAAGTGGAAAGGCTGGAAACATGTCAAATTCATTAAGGCTCTAACATGCCTGATTGGAAGATGAGGTCCTCTACCACAAGCTTATTTTGTTGAAACATTAAGTGGAAATCAAAGATGGATGGTTCGTAGGAGTGGGATGGAGAATTAACGTTACAAGTGAGCTGGAGCCGCAGAGTGTCTTTGCAAACTCAACAGGCATGTTCTGCAAAATGGTCACCCAATTTGCATTTGGTTTCTCCAACATAGAGGAGATCATGTTGTGAGCAGTGATTACAATACACTAAACCAAACGGAGTACAAGTGGATCACAGGTTCACCTGGAGCGTGTTTAGATCCTTGAATGTTGAGCGGTGAAGAGAAGAAAGGGCAAGTGTTACATCTCCTGAGGTCAGATGGAAAATTGCCACTGGAAAGGGAGTGTGGGTTGGTGGAGTTGGAAGAGTGAGTCAGAGCAAAGCCGAAGGAACAGTTACTTCAGAATATTAGCAGGAGCCGAGAAAATGGTGGTGGTGATGGTAGAATTCCACTCAAGCTAATGAAACTAAGGGCAGCACAGTGGCGCAGCGGTTGAGTTGCTGTCTTACAGCACCAGAGACACGGGTTCAATCCTGACTATGGGTGCTGCCTGTACGGAGTTCGTACATGCCCCCTGTGACTGCGTGGGTTTTCTCCGGATGCTCTGGTTCCTCCCACACTCCAAAGACATGCAGGCTTGTAGGCTAATTGGCTTGCTACAAATGTGAGTATGTAGGATCGTGTTAGTGTGCATGGATCGCTGGTCGGCACAGACCCGGTGGGCTGAAGGGCCTGTTTCCATGCTGTATCTCTAAAAACGTAAAACTAAAACCAAAATGAAATAAAAATGATCCTTTGAATGTGGAAGATGATGGGGTGGACAAAAGGAACCCTAGCTGTCTCTGGGGGGGATGATTCCCATCACCTATTGTTGGAAATGATCAGACTCACTTAAAGTGATTAGAATTCATAGTCTTTTATTAGGGACTCTGTAGAGGAAACACAAGGTGCTATCATCTCTACACGCATACTACTAGTCGGTCAGGTAGAGAGAGAGCTCTCCAATAAGCCTGTGGGCAGAGCAATAGTATGAGTGACACTAATCTACATCCTCCCTCTTAAAGAATTAAATGCAAATGGATACTGCTGACTATATAAAGCACACATAGCCAAGGAACTTTATGGTGGGTTTACAAACGCGACCAACACGCTGACGGTACAGTCCATCTCCTCCCATCACCGGGGACACAATCGGTGGTGAAATAGGTGTCAGAGATTGAAACGGCATTCCCGGGGACAAAACAGGTGGAGGTGGCACAGGTGGAGGTGGAGTAACCATCGGCAAAGTAACCGGATGAGGAACAGGTTGGCGTGCTGGTGCAGTCAGGCCGATGCCGCTGGATGTTGATGGAAGTATACTTGTGTGATCGGGATAGTACGGAGTAGATGTTGACTCATTCACAGGCAGGATATGTTGCCTGTTGCGTCTGTAGGTGCCGCCATCGGCATTGACCAAGTATGAATGTGGCTCAGAGGCAGTTCCAGAAATTACACTGATGCGGTCGTGACCTTTGTCGGTTTGCAGACGCACCACTTGTCCATCGGCTAGTGGTGGAAGCGGTCTGCTCGTTTTGTCATACCACCCTTTCTGAATGTCCCACTTTTGTTGTAGTCTGGACTTGACCTCTGATGGTGGGACCACCTGCGGGTCTAGTGCCTGCTTCGCCACAGGCAGTGTTGCTCGGGTCTGTCTTGACAATAGACGCTGAGTGGGTCAACCCAATACTGGGTCGCGGGAGATGTTGTGCAGGTTAAGCAGCTCCAGGTACACATCTGATTTTGTTTTGTGGGATAGTTCCATTAATTGTTTGGCACTACTGACAGCCAGGCCAGTTTTTTGAACATTTTTTTTGCTCGCAGGATAGTTGCTTCGGCACCTGGGTGTCCCACATGGATAGCATCAAAATACTTGCTGTGTGGGGAGGCAGGAACCACAGCTTTGTGGCCTTTTATGATAATGCCGTCTTGCAGTACTAGTTCATCACGGACGGCAATGAAGGGCCGAACTGGAATTGGTAAATTGTATTGCTTGTCAGGCCAACCGCGCTTAATGACGGAGGGTATCGTCAGCGGCAATGTGGGCTACCAGGTCCTCTAAACAGGACGAGGGAATAAGGGAAACCGTCATCTGGTGAGGGTGGACCCTCGCAGGTCTTTCAAGGAGCACACGAGAGAGAGGGTGTCAGCCAGATGCATGTCCTTGCCACGTTTGTAGGTTAGATCAACGTCATACTTCTGAAGCTGTAGCAACATCCGTTTGAGGCGTCGTGGAGAGGCGTGTATTGGTTTGTTCAAGATGCTGATCAGGGGTTGGTGGTCAGTTTCAATCGTTCCCGAAGATAAAGTCATTAAACTTCCTGCATGCGAAAATGACCGCTAGCAGCTCATTCTCAATCTTGGCGTAGCTTTGTTCCATGTCTGTCATGGTGCGTGAAGCATAGGCAGCAGGCCTGGTGCCGTTACCATTATCTTGGAGGCAAGCTGCCCCTAAACTGTACCGTGAGGAGGCGCAAGTCAGTGTGACCGGCAGTTTAGCATTAAAGTCGGCGAGAGTGGGGGCACAAGACATCTGTTGTTTAAGAGTGTCAAACGCCCTCTGCTGTTGCTCTTGCCAGGTCCAAACAGTGTCTTTGTGGGTCAGCTGGCGCAGTGGGGCCGATATTCCACTGAAGTTTGGAATACATTTCCCCAAATAATTTACCATGCCAAGGAATCTCTGCAGGCGGAGCACGTCTGTGGGTGCTGGTAACTCATTGATAGCCATGGTTTTTGATGGATCGGGTTTGAGGCCGTCTTTAGTGAACACATGTCCTACATAGTTTACCTCATTTCCTCAGAATTTGCACTTTAGAGGGTTTAACTTGGGTGTGATAGAAGTGGTTGTTTTTTTGATGTGGTGGTAGACTGTTGCGCACTAAACAGGATCCCACTTCTGACACCATGTTGGAAATGATCAGACTGACACATAGTGATTAGAATTCATAGTCTTTTATTAGCAACTCTGTGGAGGAAACACAAGGTGCTATCATCTCTACATGCATACTACTAGTCTGTCAGGGAGAGCGAGAGAGAGAGAGCTCTCTAATGAGCCTGTGGGCGGAGCAATAGTATGAGTGACACTAATCTACACCTATCTTACAAAGGAAGCCAACTGAGAAAAACGAAAGACAGTTTGGAAGCACTGGTGTGGAAGATGGCATTGCCGAACAGCTGAGGCAAATTGGGAGAGACTGAAAGAATGGAATGGATCCCTTGCACGGTGCAGGAAGGGAAGAGGTGCACAGAACATGGCTACTGGAGTCCATGCATAGTGAGGGATATTCATTGCTCATCCATCTCAAGAAATGGCGATAGAGAAGTTAATTCAGGGGAGGACTCAGGGGTGATCAAGTGAAAGCAGGGTGAGTTAAATGATAAAAGTATTGCAACTTCCATGTTTTGTACAGGAGCAGAAGCGAAACCAATAAAGTCATGGATGGAGGGGTGGCACAGTTGTGCAGCGGTAGATTTGCTGCCCTACAGCACCAGAGAATCGGGTTTGATAATGACTATGGGTGTTGTCTGTACGGAGTTTATATGTTCTTCCTGTGACCATGTGGGTTTTCTCCGGGTGCTCTGGTTTCTTCCCACAATTCAAAGACATACGGGTTTGTAGGATAATTGGTTTTGATACATTGTAAAAAAATGTTGCTAGTGTGTAGGAAAGTTTGAGTGTATGGGGGGCATTGCCAGTCACTGCAGACTTGGTGGACCAAAGGGCCCGTTTCCACGCAATATCTCTAAATTCTAAAGACTAAAGTAAAGACTAAAGTACGACCTTGGTAAGGCCATCAAAAAGGCCAAAAGGGACTTCTGCTCCAAGCTGGAGGATGAGACGGTGTTTGGCAACTGTGGCTGGGCTTGAATGCAATCACCTCCGATAAGGCGAAATCAGAAGGCAGCTCGCATGTCAGCGATGTGTTTTACGCACGCTTTGATAGGGCGAACACTGATGTGCCTTCCCGAGCCCCCATTCGCTGTGATGGTATTTCAGTCACAGTCACAGAGGTCGACGCCAGAAGATCCTTCAGAGGGCTGGAGTTTTTTAAACATTTTCAACCTCTCACTTCTGAAGTCTGAGGTTCCCACCTGCTTTAAAAGGGCATCAATAATACCCGTGCCCAAGAAGAGCAAGGTGACGTGCCTCAATTACTATCGACCAGTGGCACTAATGTCTGTGGTGATGAAGTGCTTTGAGAGGCTGGTCATGGCGCAAATCAACTCCTACATCGACAAAAACCTGGACCCACTGCAGTTTGCTTACCGCCACAACAGATCAACGGTAAATGCGATCTCATTGGTTCCCCACTCCGCTCTGGACCACTTGGATAACAAAAACTCATATGCGAGGCTGTTATTCATTGACTACCACTCGGCATTTAATACCATCATCCCCTCCAAGATGATTACCAAGCTCTCAGATCTGGGTCTCTGCGCATCCCTCTGCAATTGGATCCTCGACTTCCTCATTCACAGACCTCAGTTTGTCCGTATTGGTGGAAATGTGTCATCCTCGATAACAATCAGCACGGGAGTACCTCAAGGCTGCATGCTCAGCCCTCTGCTATACTCACTTTATACTCATGACTGCATAGCCGGACTAGTGCGAACTCCATCATCAAGTTCGCCGACGACACCCGTGTTGTGGGACGTGTCACTGATCGGGATGAGTCAGAGTATAGAAGTGAGATCGACCGATTGACCAAATGGTGCCAGCACAATAACCTGGCTCTCAACACCAGCAAAACTAAGGAACTGATTGTGGACTTCGGAAGGGGTAGGATGTGGACCCACAGTCCCGTTTATATCAACGGGTCGATGGTGGGAAGTGTCAAGAACTTCAAATTCTCTGAAGATCTCTCCTAGTCCCAGAACACTGATGCAATCATAAAGAAAGCACATCAGCGCCTCTACTTCCTGAGAAGATTACGGAGAGTCGGTATGTCAAGGAGGACTCTCTCGAACTTCTACAGGTGCACAGTAGAGAGCATGCTGACCGGTTGCATCGTGGCTTGGTTCGGCAACCTGAGCACCCAGGAGCGGAAAAGGCTGCAAAAAGTTGTAAACACTGCCCAGTCCATCATTGGCTCTGACCTCCCCACCATCGAGGGGATCTATCACAGTCACTGCCTCAAAAAGGCTGCCAGCATCATCAAGGATCCACACCATCCTGGCCACACGCTTATCTCTCCGCTGCCATCAGGTAGAAGGTACAGGAGCCTGAAATCTGGTACATCCAGGTTCAGGAACAGTTGCTTCCCCACAGCCATCAGACTATTAAACACAACTTCAAACAAACTCTGAACTATAACAGCCTATTGCACTTTATCTGTTTATTTATGTGTGTGTATATATATATTCTATGGTATATGGACGCACTGATCTGATCTGTCCTATCTGGGACACATGACAATAAACTCTCTTGACTTGACTTGACTTGAAAGTCCAGAAAAAGTGCTGTAGGGTGACACTGAACAACTTGATTTCCCGCCACTTTTTGTCCTTGCTCTTTAATTCCCTACACAGAGCTATCACTTCTTACAGGTGGATATTAGTACCCAAATAATGAACTGGAAGATGATGAATTATTACTTTCCTGGTCCTAGCACAACAATTTTGAAATTACCTCTGGACAAGGAATATAAGGGCACAGCTATTTTTCCTGGATTCTAGGATAAATTCAATCAATGCAGGTATGTGGGTTTATTTTGAAAGCAAACCTGTTCAATCTGTTACGGAAAACCTTAGCTTTGACCTTACATAAAGATTTGAGATGTTGATATTTTTCAAGATAACCCTAAATGTATGTTATCAAAGCCCTTTGAATGTAATTGACATGTGGTTGGTATGCATTGTTTATGATGCATGAAGATTCACTCAATCCCCACCCTCACACTGAAAATGAACACAGGCTATGTATAAATTTTGTCAGCTAAACCTCAAAGTCTAATTATACTTGTCGTCACTGAGACAAATAAGTAGGGTGATTTATTTTCCCTACAATCTCTAATTACAAGCATTCGTTTATAGTTGGGTTTTCAAGCATAATTATTTTGTGGTTTGCATTTGATTTACTTCTGCTTCCACTGCTAGGTTTTATGGCGAGAGGTTGTTCTGCTGTATATCTTCTCAACCAGATCGTATATGCCATTTCAGGTAATCACACCTGATTCGAGTAACATTTTTCCAAGCACATGGTTCTTATTCGTCTTTATTAACACTGAAATTACATTGAATTCAAATACCTGGAATTTTAGTTCAGTTTAGTTTTGTTTGATTTGGTTTAAAGATACAGCATGAAGAAAAAGTCCCTTCAGCCAATGAATCCATGGCAACCATCGATCATCTGTTCGCGCTAGTTCTATGTTATCCCACTTTCCAATCCTCACCCTACACTCTAGGCACAATTTACCTACAAATTTGTGATGTGGGAAGAAACCGGAGCACCGAGAGTAAACCCATGCGGTCACAGTGAGAATGTGCAGACTCCACACAGATAATAGGCAATAGGTGCAGGAGTAGGCCCTTCGAGTCAGCACCGCCATTCAATGTGATCATGGCTGATCACCCCCAATCAGTACCCCGTTCTTGCCTTCTCCCCATATCCTCTGACTCCGCTATCTTTAAGATCCCTATCTAGCTCTCTCTTGAAAGTATCCAGAGAACCGGCCTCCACCACCCTCTGAGGCAGAGAATTCCACAGACTCACAACTCTCTGTGAGAAAAGGTATTTCCTCGTCTCCGTTCCAAATGGCTTACCCCTTATTCATAAACTGTGGCCCCTGGTTCTGGACTCCCCCAACATCGGGAACATGTTTCCTGCCTCTAATGTGTCGAAACCCTTAACAATCTTATATGTTTCAATAAGATCCCCTCTCAGCCTTCTAAACTCCAGAGTGTAGAAGCCCAGCCGCTCCATTCTCTCAGCATATGACAGTCCCACCATCCCGGGAATTAACCTTGTAAACCTACGCTGCACTCCCTCAATAGCAAGAATGTCCTTCCACAAATTAGGGGACCAAAACTGCACACAATACTCCAGGTGTCGTCTCACTAGGGCTCTGTACAACTGCAGAAGGACCTCTTTGCTCCTATACTCGACTCCTCTTGATAGTGAAGAAAGTGTCATTCGCTTTCTTCACTGCCTGCTGCACCTGCATGCTTCCTGTCATAGACTGATGAACAAGGACCCCCAGATCCCGTTGTACTTCCCCTTTTCGCAACTTGGCGCCATTTAGATAGTAATCTGCCTTCCTGTTTTTTATACCAAAGTGAATAACCTCACATTTATCCACATTAAACTGCATCTGCCATGCATCTGCCCACTCCCCCCAACCTGTCCAAGTCACCCTGCATTCTGATAGCATCCTCCTCACAGTTCACACTGCCATCCAGCAAATTTCATCTGCAAATTTGTTAATGTACTTTGAATCCCTTCATCCAAATCATTGATGTATACTGTGTTACCCAAGATTAGGATCAAACCCAGATCTCTGGCTCTAAGAGCCAGCAGCTCTATCAACTGTGACACTGTGCAGCAGTGTGCTGATTAATGACCCAAACTAACAAGCTTTTTATCTGATATGGGTGAATTAATTTGTTTATTATTTTGAGCATGCTAAACCATTGGAGCATCTAGAGCTAGCACCAATCAGACAACCCACAAAATATCAGGAATTAGTGAAGTCAATCATTAGGTTGGTTTAAACTTTACTTGCATATTTCCTGAGAGTATTTGCCTGCAGAGCCACCATGTATTTCAAACCTTAATCTAAATTTCTCACAATCTGAGCTCAATTTTCTGGACGGGTTTGCTTTCAAAATAAACTCACATACCACCATTGATTGAGTCAGGTTACTCTAGAATCCAGGTCAAAAAGTTGTTCCCTTTTATTTCTTCTCCAGTGGTAATTTTAAATTTGCCATGTTATGACCAAGAAGGGAATAATTCACCACAGATCACTGGGGAACAGGTTAGCTCTTAACAAACATTCTCCACAGGAGCCAGGCAGCAGCAGAGTGAAGGCTCCCTTGAAAGTGAAAGTAAATGGGAGAACAGATAAGGGGGACCTTGTTGCTCTTATGGACTGATGCAATTCAACCGGGTGCTATCACTGTGATGTGCCAATGGAGGCTGCATAACATAGAAATGCTACAATCATTACCAGTGAAGAATGTGGACAAAAGTGGAGCACAGAAAAATGAATTCTGGCAGAGGCCATGGGCAAAACATTCATGCTCCTTTGAGAACTATTTAATTCACTTCCCTTTGCCAATTTTCTATTGTTTTTCTCCCCTGTAATTCTGTGTGAAAAGTACCGGTCTTGGGTCATATGGTTGACAGCCAATTAATGTTGCTGACATGGAAGAGGCTGTTGCAATATCAGATCACATTTGATCTCAGACAAATATCAGATGCACCGAAGTGAATCGTATATAATAAAACATATAGGTAAAACATATATAAATAGGTCAATTTTTGACGGAGTCTTATTTATTAAAATTATTTATTTTTATCCTTTCATCTATAGTAAATTAGAGCCTTTCCTTCTACCTGCACATATTTTATCTAAACAGGGTGAGATTTGGGAATTAAATAAGACCAAACGTAGTCTCGGCGACCATTTACCAAACACTTGCTCTCGGCCCGCCGAGGCTTACTGGCTCGGTTACAGGCTTACAGTTGCTAACCATTTTAACTCCCCTTTCCATTTCCATACTGACCCTTCTGTCCTGGATCTCTTCTGTTGCCAGAGTGCGGCCACATGCAAACTGGATGAACAGACCCCATATTTCGTTTGGGTAACTTACAGTCCAATGGTAAGACCATTGAATTCTTCAATTTTAAGTAAACTCTAATAATCCCCTTCCTCCTCCCCTTTCTCCCTCACACTCCCCTTTCTTCCCGCCCCCCCCCCCCCCCATCTCCCCTGTACCCCACCTGGTGCCTATTGCTCACCTCCCCTTCCCTACCCTCATGTCCCTCATATTTTCTTGGATGAGGGAATACTTTTAGGAGAAAAGATTGATCAGAGCGGGCTTATATTGGCTGAAATTTAGAATAATAAGAGATCATTGAAATATATAAGATTTTGAGGAGAGGATGCTGTGAAGATGTTTTCTTTGATGCAAAACTTAGAACTTGGAAGAATAGACAAAGAAGGGGATCGACATCTATATAACTAACAATCTCATCTTGACCACTTGCTGTCTGTGCTGTATATTGATTTTAGGAGAAACATTACCCTATATCACTATGATTTTTGGCCATCTTTCTCACAGTCTTCCTCCGCTGAGGCAGCCCCGAGGATTTTTCCGATCAATGAAAATTAAAAAAACGTATGAGTGTTAAAAAAATCTTGAGATCAGCTGATTGGTCCTATCGCCCGTCAATCAGTATGCTGAAGGTAACGCCCCTTCCGGAGGTGGGGGGGGGGGGGGCAGGACTATAAAACCCTGGATGCCTGGACGTGAGTCAATGACTCTGGAAGATCACACACGGGTGAGAGGCCACAACTGTGATTCTAAGCTGTAAATCAACTGAAATGTGAGTCTGCAACGTACTTGCAATAAATGATTTGTTAGCCCTTAATGAAAATGGAATGAGTGGTTTGGCCTGCCCAGTGCTTGAAACTGCAGTAGAAATGGAAATGAAACTGCAATGAGCTGTTTGGCATGCCCTGTGCTTGAGATTGCCAGGCCAGGAAAGGTCCAGAAAAAGTGTCTTTCACTGAGATTTCACTGGGTTTTTTTTTAAAGAGCCCCTTTGGTCCATCAGGCCTGTACTAGCCCAGGAGGAGTCCCTTTGGCCCATCAGTAAGTATTCCCTCTGCAAGTATTATACCGCACCCCAGTATTTTTCTCCCTCCCTTCATTGGCTCCTTGTGAGATCCAGGCCAGGATAGATTTTCCTCCTTCATTGCAGTGATCTGCAGAAAAAGATGAAAAATGTCTAAAATTGATTCTCCACCCTCTCCCCCTTCTCTCTCTCACCTGTTTTGGGCAGAATTTCTGGCAGTTTCTGAGCTGCCAGCCCACCAGGCCTGAGTGACTGAGCTGCCAGCCCACCAGGCCTGAGTGACTGAGCTGCCAGCCCACCAGGCCTGAGGGACTGAGCTGCCAGCCCACCAGGCCTGAGGGACTGAGCTGCCAGCCCACCAGGCCTGAGTGACTGAGTGACTGAGCTGCCAGCCCACCAGGCCTGAGTGACTGAGCTGCCAGCCAAAGAATCCATTCATCCTACAATGTCCATACTAGCCCTCTGTAAACCAGTCCCTTTGGCCCACAACACCCATACTAGCATTCCAGAAAGCTCCCCCTCACCCCACACTGGCCACCAATATTGGAATTGGTGGAGAGGTGGAATATTTTGTTGGGGGACCAGCCTTCCCATGTGAACATGGGACCCAACGGGTCCCACTTAGTCTAGTCTTGAAGAGAAGTTTCCTCTCTGTGAAACTCTGCAATTCTCTACCCAATATAGCCATGGATGTTGAGCCATTAAATATACTCATAGCTGATATTGACAGATTTCTATCAACACTGGAATTGGGAAGGAAAAATCAGGTGAAGCCGTTGATGAGTTCATCAATAATCTATTTAAACAATGGAAGTGGCTTGAGCGACATTAAGGCTTGCTCTATCCTCGTCTGCTTTTATGTTACTGTCACTAATTAAAAGGCATCAATGGAGAGCACCTTATAGAAAAGGCGTGTACAATTTGATGAGCTGTTTGAATGATTGTAAACTGTTAAGAAATTGAGGAAGGCAGCTAGACTTGCACCTTAGATCAAAGTCACATTCACAGGAAATAGATCAAATGTTTAGATGGTTAGAAAAAACAGGAAGCACTTTTATCTCGATAATTACTGGTAATCCCGCATAACATTAGAGAGGGGGGAAGAGGGAGAGGGGGGGGTGAGGGATGAATTTAATGGAAAATTAACTTGTAATTATGCTTATTTATTCATTAACTTGCATCATGCATGGAAATAAACCACTGGTGCTAAAGCAGATGATCATGCAACATCCTTATATTCATTATCTCTTAATTAGTGCATAAAAATGCTGTTACTACTCCAGGAGTTATTGGTAATGTATGGTGTTGAGCCCTGCAGCTGAAAGTATTTTATCCCTGATAGATGGGGTTGTGTTTGTATCATTAATTCATTTTATAAATAGCTACAGAATCATTTCAGTTCTCTCCTTTATGTAACAACAGCTGTTGTTGAATATATCCACTTTGTCAGAGGCTTTCAAGCCTGTGTAAACATAATTTTTATTTTCCATTACATTTTTTATGAGATTCTTCTTGTTTGTTTTATGCAACCGTGAGGAAAAAAGTTTTTTTTTCTCTCCCTGGAAGCATTGACATTTGCTATGGCTGCCTCTGATATAACCATTGAATAGAGCAATCAATTAACATCAAATACCTATTCTACTTTTGTGTGCATCAACGTCAAACCAATGATTCTCAAAGCAAAGGCCGCCAACACCTATGTTGCAGTGAACAAGGATAGATACAAAAAGGATGTTTTTATTGTTGAGGACCTCAGAAATTGGGGGCATACACAATGGACAAGGGATAAAGAGGAGTTTCCTCTGAGTGTTGTGAAGCTATGTGTACACAGAATTTTTGCCATTCATCCCGTAACTGTTTCCACTGGTTGTTCCCTCCCACAGCCCAAGATGGACTAATTAATGGGTTAATTACCTAATTGTAAATGGCCCCTAGTGTGAGTGGATGGCAGGAGAACCATGTGAGAGAATGGGTTACAGGCTAATAAGCTGAAGAGCAGTACTGATGGGAATGATATAACAACAAGCATACACTTGATGGGTCAAATGGCTGCCTTCTATGTCAATATGAAAAAATTGAATAATAGTTCATATAATCTTAATAAATGTTATTGCCAGTACATAACACTAAATATAAAAGCCTTGATGTCAGCAATGTCAAATCTATATTTATTGGCGAGTTTTGTCAAGCAGCCTGAATCTTGTTATTAGAGAACCTGATATTGGCTGTGATTGCAGACTCCGTTGTGTGATGGTCTGGGCTGCGTCCACAATTCTCTGCAATTTCAATTTCAATGGAGCCTGACCACAAAACCTGAAATTCTCAGTGAAAAATTGGAGGACTCTAAATATGTTGTGGTTTCATAACCTTCAGTAAATCAACACTTCCTCTTACCCCCACATGTGACTGAATAGTGTGGAAAGCTTCCTGATTTCTTCCTGATTTCAAGTTCATGTGAGTTTATTGTCATGTGTTCCTGATAGGACAATGACATTCTTGCTTTGCTTCAGCACAACAGAACATAGTAGGCATTGACTACAAAACAGATCAGTGTGTCCATATACCATTATATATATATACACACATGAATAAATAAACTGATAAAGTGCAAATAACAGATAATGGGTTATTAATGTTCAGAGTTTTGTCCGAGCCAGGTTTATTAGCCTGATGGCTGTGGGGAAGTAGCTGTTCCTGAACCTGGTCATTGCAGTCTTCAGGCTCCTGTACCTTCTACCTGAAGGTAGCAGGGAGATGAGTGTGTGGCCAGGATGGTGTGGGTCTTTGATGATGCTGCCAGCCTTTTTGAGGCAGCGACTGCGATAAATCCCCGCAATGGAAGGGAGGTCAGAGCCGATGATGGATTGGGCAGTGCTTACTACTTTTTGTAATCTTTTCCTCTCCAGGGCGCTCAAGTTGCCGAACCAAGCCACGATGCAACCGGTCAGCAAGCTCTCTACTGTGCACCTGTAGAAGTTAGAGAGAGTCCTCCTTGACAAACCGACTCTCCATAATCTTCTCAGGAAGTAGAGGCGCTGATGAGCTTTCTTGATAATTGCATCAGTGTTCTCGGACCAGGAAAGATCTTCAGAGATGTGCACGCCCAGGAATTTGAAGCTCTCGACCCTTTGTTGGTTGTTCACTTTTTTCTTCTCTCTCGTTTATTATATTGTTTACAGTGAACTGTATTTTCATATTCTGTTGTGCTGCTGCTGTCCCCACCAAAGTCGCACCAGCTTCTCGTTTTCACCCAACAAACTGCTAACAATGGCTTGTTTCCTTTATCATCGTTACTTTTTTGCATATCTTTCATTCATTGTTCTTTATCTCTCTGCATCATCCCCTATATCTCTCGTTTCCCTTATCCCTAATCAGTCTGAAAAAGGGTCTCGACCCAAAACGTCACCCATTCCTTCTCTCGAGAGATGCTGCCTGTCCCGCTGAGTTATTCCAGCTTTTTTTGTCTATCTTCAGTAAGAATTCCATTGTTCTATCTGGGACATATGACAATAAAACACCCTTGACTCTTGAATCAGTGGAACTAAGATTTGTTTTTGGTAAAGTCACAGAGATTGGCTTCTCGTGCTTGAACAATTTTGTTATGATTGGTAAATATCAGTAAATATGTGGAAAGGTTGTGAATGGAACCTGAACGTTACAGTTGGGTGCTTTCGATGAACGTAAGGAAGCAGGATCAAGAGCAAAGGAGTCAGCCTGAAGAGCCAGTTATATCATTGCTAACGTGTTTCGTAACTCCAAATGATTGTACTAATTTTATGGCCCCATACCATGACCTATCAATCACCTATGGTTCCCAGATTCTCAATTTTCAAATTACTAAACTCCAACATACTCCTACAGGAAGTAATTCCAGATTTCCCTTTGACTGAACAAAAATGTTTTTATTATTACTCCTGAAAGGTACAACTCTAATCTGAAGACTGCTCTCCTATTTTGGATTCTCTCCTCAGACAAAAGAGTTCCTCTCTACCTAATAAATTCCTTTTGATTCTCGGAAATATCTCAGTTTGACCTATTCTAGAAGGGAATTCGACTAGACTGACAGTACCTCCTAAATCTGTGACATTTACAGCCAAATGGGAGTCAAGGGGAGCAAGTACATGGGGACACCTCAACGTGCAGGTTCTCTTCCGAATGACTCTCCACAATATCTTTGTCATTACTGGGTCTAAATCCTGGGACTCCTGGCATTACACTGTGAAATGGTGAGAAGACATTGACCACCACCTTCTAAAGGATTGGGAGTAAATGTTGCTGTGCCAAAACACCCATGTCGCATGAATGGATAAAAGTCATCAGTACTGATCCATTTTCCAATTTAGCTCCAATATTTTCAATGGAGCCTTTTGGCACACCCCTGTAACAATCTCATCTCTTTCATTTCTTTATAATCTGCCTTCTCCAGATAAATTCCAATATTCCTTTTGCTTTTTTAAATAATATTTTTTTAACTGGCCTCATCTCTGCTTGGAGCCCTTTGACTCTATGCTGATCTGCAGTGCCAAGTCACTCACCATCTGGGAAATATTCTGACCTTTCGTGAGTCCAAAGCAGATGATCTCACACTTATTGCATTGAGCTCCATCTGCCACAGTTTTGCCCACACACTTCATTATCAACTTACTTTTCCCATCTCACTATTTATTTGATATATGCTTCCATTTTGTTTCATAAGACCCTTATAAATACATCAAAAGTTTATACCGCAGTAAATATCTTTGAAGGATGTCACAAATCACAACCTCTGAAATTCACTCCACATAGATTATGTTGTTGTTTGCATCCTGACTCAGAAAGTTAGCTTTCAGATGCACCTGAGAAGAAAGAATTTTGCTGGCTTCAATCAGGATAGACTTGGTGTGTGGGCATAGCAAAGACATGGATTGAGGGACAGAGGAGGCAATTGAGAAAGAGGAACAACACAGGTCTCTTCTGAAGGAACAGGGTACTGGAAATGTCTGAAGAGTCAGTTGCGGAACACTTTGAGACCAATTACCATAATTATCTTAAATTTATAGTTATGGAAAAGGACAGGACTGGGCAACAATTTTGAAGACATTAGGCAGGAACCTGCAGAGGTCAATTGTGTGAGTCTGTTTGCAGGTAAGGGGATGGCTGTAAAGTGGGAGGTTTCAAGAGTGCCACAGCAAGAGTACATGAGCAGCATGTTCCTGTTAATGTGAAGGGCAGAACTGGCAAACTGAGGAAACCCTGGTTGACAAGAGATGTTGAGGCTCTGGTCAAGAAAGAGAGGCATACGTCAGATGTAAGCAGTTGGGAGCAAGTGAAATATTCTGCAAGTTTGAGAAGCATAAGAGTACACATAAGGAGGTCAAAAGGAAGACATGAAATGTGTCTGGCAGACAGGTAAAGGAAAATCATAAGATATTCTACAAGTATATTAAGAGTAAATGGGTGGCTATGGAAAGTGTAGGTCCCCTTACAACATAGCCATCTTTATGTAGAGCTGAAAGAGATGGAAGAGATATTAAATCAATATTTCTCATCTGTCTTCACTAAGGAGAAGATCATGGAAGCTAAGGAGTTGTGGCATACGAGTTATGATGTCGTAGAACTATATACGAGTTACCAAAGAGGAGATACTGGTGGTGCGTTCACAAACCTTCTGGGAAACTACAGAAGAAATTGTTGAAGCCTTTGCAGAGATATTTGCATCATCTTTAGCCACAGATGAAGTTCCAGTAGACTGAAGAGTGACTACTGTGTACTGTTAATTAAGAATAGCAGCAAGGACATGCCAAGATATTACAGGTATAGTGGACAATGAGAAATACAGTGCCCTCCATAATGTTTGGGACAAAGACCCATCACTTAATTTATTTGCCTCTGTACTCCACAATTAGGAATTTGTAATATAAAAAAAATCACATGTGGTTAAAGTGCACATTGTTAGATTTTATTAAAGGTCATTTTTATACATTTTGGGGGGACTATGTATAAACACAGCTGTAATTTCTACATGGTGAAACCAAATTGTACAAAAATACTCTTTAATAACATCTGACAATGTGCACTTTAACCACATGTGATTTTTTTCATATTACAAATCTCAAATTGTGTACAGAGGCAAATAAATAAATGATGGGTCTTGGTCCCAAACATTATGGAGGACACTGTATATCTGTTTACAACACAATCTACATCAGTTTGGACGATGGGTCGAAGAATGGGGAAGGAAATTTAATCTGACAAGTGTGAGGTATTATGCCCTGGTATGGGATTTACACAGTAAATGGTAGACCCTTGGAGAGTGTTGTCGAACAGAGAGATCTAGGTGTACATGTTCCTCTGTACGCGGCAGTTCTGGTGGACAGGATGAAGAAGGCGTTTGGCATGCTTGTCTTCATTGGGAAGGGTACTGAGTACAAATATTGGACCATCATATTGCAGCTGTACAAGTCATTGGCAAGGCCACACTTGGAGTACTGTGTGCAGTTCTGGTCGCCACTATAGCAAAGATGCCACTATTTTGGAAAGGGTGCAGAAGAGCCACCGAGACGTTTCCTGGACTTGCCAGCTTGAATTATGGGGAGAAGCTAAATGGCCTAAGACTTTTTTCTTTGGAACTTAGGGGACTGAAGGGTGACCTTACTGAAGTGTATAAAATCATGAGGGGCACGTATAAAGGTATGCTCACAGTCCTTTACCAGAGTAGAGGCTTCTCAAACTAGAGAGCATAGTCTTAAGATGAGAGGGGAGCGATTTAAGAGGGATCTCAGAGGCAACTTTTTCATTCAGCAGATAGTCAATATTTGGAACAAGTTGCTTCTTCTTCTCATCGAGTCCACACACAAGATTAGAAGTTGTTCAGCCAGAGCTGAACACACTTCTTGGCATCTACATACAATGGTGTCGGTCTTGTCGTTTCTTGTGCTTCTTGTGTGTGGTGCTGGAAAGATTGGTGGAAACAGGGCCGCGACGTGAACGCTCTTTCCTTGATCTCGGAACGAGTTGCAAGCGGAAGCCATAGAACTGGATTTGGCTTTCAAAAGACATTTGGACAAATATATGGATAGGAAGGATTTGGAGGGATGTTGGCCAAATGTATGCAACTGGGACAGCTCAGAATGCCAATTTGGTCAGCATAGACAAGTTGGGCTGAAGGGCTTGTTTCCGTGTTCTGTAGTTCTATGAACACTGTAGTGGAATGGAGCACGGAAACAAACCCTTTGGCCTACGGAGTCTGCGCTGGCCATCAAACATCTGTTTACATCCAGCTTTTGTGTGTCTATCTCCAGCTTTTTGTTTCTATCTGATTACACTAATCTTACTATAATCTCATTTTATCATCCCCCATATCCTCATTCACTTCTCTGATTATACCACTTATTTAACACTAGGCATAATTTATGGCGGCCTATTGATCTGTCAACCTATGGTTGGGAGGAGCAAAGCATTTAATTTTGATGTTTTCATTTAGAAATAGATGACCTTTGATGTGGCATTAGGAAATAAAAGTGGCCAGGATGACTGTTACAGTTAAAGGTGCTAAACCTGACTCTCCAGGATATTCCCATGCCAGGTCCATTTGAACTTTCAAGTTTGAGATCAGAATTTGTTTGGTAAAGTGTACCAATAAATATGGCTTCACAGACATTGCAAAGGATTGATGTAGAGGTCAGCTATAAATCAATTGAATGACTAGCTAGGTTTGAAATGCTGAATGGTGCAGTGCAGTGCCAACATTCCTTATTTTGTTTTCTTAATATAAACAATATTACTTGGTTTGAACTGAGAAATGTAACTCAAATATTTCTGAATATGCCATACTGTAATGAAATGTTGCCATGTTGTGTGCCGGTAATCCTCTTTTTATTACCTAGAGAAGAACACTTCCAGGAAATTGAAAAAATCAGATACAATTAAATAACCTCTTGTAAGCTATACTATCCATGAACTGATTCTCACAAAGGAATCACTTGATTTTGAAACCAATATATTGAAGGCTGCATGACATGGTTTAGGATTTGTTCAATAATCGGAATCCCACAGGGGGAGATTTTCCAACATTTGAGCAAGCCTGTTGTGTGTCGGTTAGACTGCACTGTTTACTGTGCAGAAGTGCAGTGTTTCGAAATGAAGAATGTCTGCTGACAAATGACTTGCATGGTTTAGAGAAGGGAACACATTTTATCTGCTTGCAATATAAGGAAGATGTTACAATGCCATTTAGTAGCATTGAACACACACTTGCTCTCTCGCATACTGTGAGACAAAGGCATCCTGCAGAGAGATGAGAAACATGATTCCTCCAAACCAGTGGCACAAAACAGATTAAATTGAAATGCCAGTCTGTTCTGAAGGCTGAAGAAAGACACAAAAAGCTGGAGTAACTCAGCGGAGAGAAGGAATGGGTGACGTTTTGGGTCGAGACCCTTCTTCAGACAAACTGTCTTTTTTGTTATTGATTAGATTTAATTAGGGAAATTGTTAGCTTTTCTCCAGTCATGACAATGTTCACCTCCATTTGTTCTCAATTACCAGTTTCACTACATTTAAATTCATTTAAAATTCAGCAGATTCATTGCTGCAAAATAGACGACTTATTGATTGAAAATGAAAAACTATTGAAAGAGATCCAAAAGGACATCCTAGACTGAAGTCTTAATGGTTGTAGATACTCAAACTGCCCAATCATTGTTCTATTAGTTATTACCCAAATGATAGACAAAGGTATTACAAATAAGTTAGAAAATATAGTGTGTGGTGAGTAAGAAGCAACTGCAGATGCTGGTTTAAACAAAGATAGACACAGAAAGCTAGAGTAACTCAGCGGGACAGGCAGCATTTCTGGAGAGAAGGAGTGGATGACATTTTTTCAGACTGGTTAGGGATAAGTAAAACGAGAGATATAGACAGTGATGTGGAGAGATAAAGAACAATAAATGAAAGATATGCAAAAAAGTAACGATGATAAAGGAAACAGGCCAGTGTGTGATGTGTTTGGTACTCAAGACCACTCCAGATGCCCAGATTAAGGAGGTACAAATTAACTAAGAAGTAGAAATCAGAGAGTATTCCAGAAAAACTAACTGAGGTATTCCAGCTAACCAACATTGATCCTCAATGTATTTGAACCCACAATGCAACCATCCTTTCTCAACAGTTGTCATTTTTCAGAATTAACTCCATTAGTCATATTGTCATAACCAGCTTATGAAGAAAGGTCTTGACAGAAAATGTTACCCATTCCTTCTCCCCAGAGATGCTGCCTGTCCCGCTGAGTTACTCCAGCATTTTGTGTCTCTCTTCAGTGTAAATTGACATCTGCGGTTCCTTCCTACACAATAGATCAGTTCACAAGTTCCAGGAGTAGAATCAGGTCATTCAGCCCATCACGTCCACTCAGACATTCATTCATGGCTGATCTCTGCCTCCTAATCCCATTTTCCTGCCTTCTCACCATAACCCTTGACACCCGTTCTAATCAAGAATTTGTCCATCTCTGCCTTAAAAGTATCCACTGACTTGGCCACCACACCCCTCTGTGGCAATGAGTTCCACAGATTAACTAACCTCTGACTAAAGAAGTTCCTCCTCACCTCCTTTCTAAAATAGCACCCTTTAATTCAGAGGCTATGACCTTTCGTCCTAGACTCTCCCACCAGTGGAAACATCCTTTCCACATCCACTCATCTATGCCTTTCATTATTCTGTAAGTTTCAATGAGGTCTCCTCTAAACCTTCTAAACTCAAGCGATTAGAGGCCCAGTGCTGTCAAACGCTCATCATATACAGTCTAAGGATGAGGGGGAATTCCTTTAGGACCGAGATGAGGAAAACATTTTTCACACAGAGAGTGGTGAGTCTCTGGCATTATCTGCCACAGAAGGTAGTTGAGGCCAGTTCATTGGCTATATTTAAGAGAGAGTTAGATGTGGCCCTTGTGGCTAAAGGGATCAGGGGATATGGAGAGAAGGCAGGTACAGGATACTGAGTTGGATGATGAGCCATGATCATATTGAATGGCGGTGCAGGCTCAAAGGGCCGAATGGCCTACTCCTGCAACTATTATCTATGTTTCTATGTTTCTATATGCTTATCCATTGACTCCTGGAGTCATTCTTGTAAACCTCCTCTGGACACTCTCGAGAGCCAGCACATCCTTCCACAGATATGGGGCCCAAATTTGATCACAGTTGATTCCTGTATAGTGCCTGTGATAACATGAATATATTATATTGAATATAACTTAGCGGGTAACAGTCTTGCATTTTGTCCAAAAAGTTGTGGATTTGTGTCCTACCTGAGAGATGTGATTACAGGATTAAGGCTGGTTTTCTTATGCATTACCAAGTGAATATCAGGCATTAGATGCAACTGTGAATCATGGACCATTCTTCCCTCACCCACAACTGTGATAGAAAGAAGATAAACACAAAAAGCTGGAATAACGCAGCATCTCTGGAGAGAAGGAATGGGTGATGTTTCAGGTTGAGACCCTTCATCAGATAGAGAGGCTGCACACTTGTGATTATTATCGATAGATTTTGATTGGGACTTGGATGTATTGAATTCCTGAATTAATTAATAAATTAGAGGTTTGATGCAAACTTTGTATTTGGCTTTTGGCTATAATGGATTCCTAAATTAATTAATAGACCTTATGTTTGTTTGTTTTTTTTAATCTGCAAGTTCTAAAGATACCCTCCCCAAAAACATTACATGTCATAACAAACTAGTCTACACATGTCTCTGCTTCTCCCCCTGCTGCTTTTGAAGCTAGTGACTAGTGAATTCACAGAAATGCTGCTGTGAAAAGGCATCAAGTGTAATTACTTTTTTTTCCCTATGACAATGAATAAGAAACAGACACAGTGGAGATAAAACATTGAATTATCAGTTCCCAGCATGTGCTGAAAATTAATATTAATATTTACTGATCTCTGGTCTGCTTTGGATATAACTTGAAAACTGTGTACATCATGTCTTCAAAAGCAGGAAAAAATTGTGAATTGCTCTTATTTTTGAAAGAAAAAAAATTATATCTCAGACAAGATTGAATACCTCATTATTGACAACATATCTCCGGCTTCTTTTTATTCATGAAGGCAGGCTACTTTTCATTTATGAAACAGATCAAAGTCATTCGTGTTTGTGATTGTCATATTTGTCTTCTCGCCATATTTCAAAGTGGTTATGAAACAAAGTGACCTTTCAACATATTTTAAGGATATATTTTTTTTATAAAGATGTCAAATCAGTTGTTAGATCATTAAAGTTCTCACAATGTAGCTCTGGTTTTACGTTTTGTATTGCTGCTAATATCTTTTGTACATTGTGTGGAATTTGGGCATGACTGGAAAGGCTCAATTACATCTGTCCTTGGAAAGGTGGCAATGAATCATCTTTAGTTCAGAGATACAACGCCGATACAGGCCCTTCTGCCCACCGAGTCCGCTCCCACCAGCGATCTCCGTGCACTAACACTACCCCGCACACACACCAAGGACAATTTTTATCAAAGTCAATTAACCTACAAACCTGTACGACGTTAGAGTGTGGGAAGGAACCGGAGCATTCAGAGAAAACCCATGCAGGTCATGGAGAGAATAGCAGTAACTGTACCACTACGTTCACAGGGAGAACATACAACAATTACAGGGAGAACGTACAAACTCTGTATGGACAGCACCTGTAGTAAGGATCGAACCGGGTCTCTGGAGCTGTAAGGCAGCAACTCCACCACTTTGTCACCCCTTGGGTCACTGTCTGAATCTTCTTGAACTACTGAAGTGTTTTTGGTGAATGCACAGCCTCAGGGTAGAGAGCTCCAGAATTTGGAGCCAGTGATGAAGAAGGAATGGTGGTACACATCCTAATCAAGATGGCATGTAGTTTGAAGGGTAGCCTGCATGTGATGGTCCATGTAGTTTGAAAGGTAGCCTGCATGTGATGGTCCATGTAGTTTGAAAGGTAGCCTGTATGTGATGGTCCATGTAGCTTGAAGGGTAGCATGCATAAGGACAACACCCTGTCACTGGCCCAGGGTGTCGTCCCCACTTGCCTCAAGACATCTACCATTGTGCCAGTGCCCAAACAATCAGCGACAGGGAGTCTCAACGATTTCCGGCCAGTGGCACTCACCCCTGTCATAGCCAAGTGCTTCGAGCGGCTGATCTTGGCTCACCTCAAAGCCAGCCTCCCCCCCACACTGGACCCCCATCAGTTTGCCTACCGGACCAACAGGTCTACAGAGGACGCCATATCGGCGGCCCTACACTCTGCCCTGACCCACCTGGACAGTAATAACACCTACATCAGGTTGCTGTTCATTGACTTCAGCTCCGCCTTTAACACTGTCATACCCGCTAGCTTGATCACCAAATTCAGCGGTCTTGGCATCTCCACTTCCCTCTACAATTGGACACTGGATTTCCTCACTAACAGACCACAGTCTGTTAGGATCAACAACCTCACCTCCTCCACTATAACACTGAACACTGGCGTGCCACAGGGCTGTGTGCTCAGTCCTCTTCTCTACTCTCTCTTCACCCATGACTGCATCCCTAAGTATGGCTCCAACGCCATCATAAAATTTGCCGACGACACCACGGTGGTAGGACTGATCAGTGACAACGACGAGTCAGCCTACAGGGAGGAGGTCCAGCACCTGACAACCTGGTGTGCCAACAATAACCTCGTCCTCAACTCCCAGAAGATGAAGGAAATCATTGTCGACTTCAGAAAGAACAGAGGGGGCAGACACACCCCCATCCATATAAACGGGACTGAGGTGGAGCAGGTCTCCAACTACAAATTCCTCGGGGTACACATCTCGGAGGATCTGTCCTGGTCCCTCAACACCTCCAAGCTGATCAAAAAGGCGCAGCAGCGCCTTTACTTCCTGAGGAGGCTCAAAAAAGCCCACCTGTCCCCCCTGATCCTGACCAACTTCTCCCGATGCACCATTGAAAGCATCCTGACCACCTGCTTTACGGTATGGTACAGCAGTTGCACCGTAGCAGACAGGAAGGCACTACAACGGGTGGTGAAAACCGCCCAGCACATCATCGGTGCCCCGCTCCCTGCCATGGATGCCCTCCACCGAAAACGGTGTCTGAGACGGGCTGGGAAGATCATCAAAGACCCCTCCCACCCTAACCATGGACTGTTTGCCCTCCTACCATCGGGGAGGCGGTACAGGAGCCTCAGGTCCCGCACCAGCAGGATGAGGAGTAGCTTCTATAATAACACCATCACACTGCTGAACTCGGAGTCCCGCCAATAGATTTCCACATCTGTATTTACTTATCTGTATTTACCTATATATTGTTATCACTTCGTACTGTCACTAAACTGCATTTCGTTGTACCCATGCTTGTATCTGTGCAATGACATTAAAGTTGAATTGAATTGAATTGAATTGAAATGCAGGTGGTGGTGTCCCGACGCATTGGCTGTCCTTGTTCTTCCTGATTACTCAGGATTACGGGCAGCAGATATTGTCAGGGTGGCTCAGGTGAGTACCTGTAGAGCATTTTATACAGTGCCCTCCATAATGTTTGGGACAAAGACCCATCATTTTTTATTTATTTGCCTCTGTACTCCACAATTTGAGATTTGTAATAGAAACAATCACATGTGGTTAAAGTGCACAATGTCAGATTTTATTAAAGGGTATTTTTACACATTTTGGTTTCACCATATAGAAATTACAGCTGTGTTTATACATTGTCCCCCCATTTCAGGGCTCCATCATGTTTGGGACACATGGCTTCACAGGTGTTTGTAATTGCTCAGGTGTGTTTAAATGCCTCCTTAATGCAGGTATAAGACAGCTCTCAGCACCAATTCTTTCCTCCAGTCTTTCCATCACCTTTGGAAACTTGTATTGCTGTTTATCAACATGAGGACCATAGTTGTACCAGTGAAAGTCAAAGAAGGCGCTATCAGACTGAGACACAAGAATAAAACTGTTAGAGACATCAGCCAAACCTTAGGCTTATCAAAATCAACTGTTTGGAACATCATTAAGATGAAAGAGAGCACTGGTGAGCTTCCTAATCGCAAAGGGACTGGCAGGCCAAGGAAAACCTCCACAGCTGATGACAGAATGATTCTCTCTATAATAAAGAAAAATCCCCAAACACCTGCCCGACAGATCAGAAATACTCTTCAGGAGTCAGGTGTGGATTTGTCAATGACCACTGTCCGCAGAAAACTTCATGAATTGAAATACAGAGGCTACACTGCAAGATGCAAACCACTGGTTAGCTGCAAAAAAAGGATGGCTAGGTTACAGTTTGCAAAGAAGTACTTAAAAGTGCAACCACTGTTCTGAAAAAAAGGTCTTGTGGACAGATGAGACGAAGATTAATATGTATCAGAGTGATGGCAAGAGCAAAGTATGGAGGAGAGAAGGAACTGCCCAAGATCCAAAGCATACCACCTCATCTGTGAAACACGGTGGTGGGGGTGTCATGGCCTGGGCATGTATGGCTGCTGAAGGTACTGGCTCACTTATCTTCATTGATGAACAATTGCTGATGGTGGTAGCAAAATGAATTCTGAACTATACAGACACATCCTACCTGCTCAAGTTCAAACAATTGCCTCAAAACTCATTGGCCGGCGTTTCATTCTACAGCAAGATAATGATCCCAAACATACTGCAGAAGCAACAAAGATTTTTTTCAAAGCTAAAAAAATTGTAAATTCTTGAGTGGCCAAGTCAATCACCTGATCTGAACCCAATTAAGCGTGCCTTTTATATGCTGAAGAGAAAAATGAAGGGGACTAGCCCCCAAAACAAGAATAAGCCAGAGATGGCTGCAATACAGGCCTGGCAAAGCATCACCAGAGAAGACACCCAACAACTGGTGATGTCCATGTATCGCAGACTTCACGCAGAAATACAAAATATGACCACTTTCATTTGCATGACATTGCTGTATCCCAAACATTATGGTGCCTTGAAATGGAGGGACTATGTATAAACACTGCTGTAATTTCTATGTGGTGAAACCAAAATGTATAAAAATGGCCTTTATTAAAATCTGACAATGTGCACTTTAACAACGTGTGATTTTTTCCTATTATAAATCTCAAATTGTGGAGTACAGAGGCAAATCAATATCCCAACATTACGGAGGGCATTGTAGATGTAACACAGTGCAGTCATTGTACAGCATGGCAGAGTGATGGATGAGGTGTGAACTAAATGGGCTGCGTTGATCTGACGAATAAAGACACAAAATGCTGGAGTAACTCAGCGGGTCAGGCAGTATCTCTGGAAAAAAGGAATAGGTGAGGTTTTAAGGAATAGGTGAAGGGCCAAGATCCTCATTCAGACTGAGAACCAGGGGAGAGGGAAACTAGAGTTATGGAAAGGTACAGTGAATGAGAGGTATGAAAAGAACAAATCAAAGCCAGCCACATGATCATGGAAAGGTGGAGCCCACACTAGTTCATTGTTGGCTGTGGAGAAGGTGAGGTACAGGGACAGCTGTTGCATCTCCTGCAGGGGAAAATACCCGAGGGGGTGGTTTGGGTGGAAAGGGATGAGTTAACCAAGGCTTTGCGGAGGGAGCGGTCTGTATGGAAATCGCAAAGGGGTGGCGATGGGAAGATGTGACTAGTGGTGGGATCCCATTGGAGATGGCAAAAATGTCGGAGGATTATATGCCATATGCGACAGCTGATGGGGTGAAAGATGAGGTCCAGGGGGACTGTCCCTGCTGTGATTGCGGGGAGCGGGAGCAATAGCGGAGCTGCGGGATACCGAGGAGACCCTTGCAAGGGTTTCATCCGTGATAGATAAATCTGTGATAAGGGGGAATTCCTTTAGGACCGAGATGAGGAAAACATTTTTCACACGGAGAGTGGTGAGTC
Organism: Okamejei kenojei; assembly: GCA_035221665.1. NCBI lineage: Eukaryota > Metazoa > Chordata > Chondrichthyes > Rajiformes > Rajidae > Okamejei > Okamejei kenojei. Next base: position 33,359,368 of record CM069154.1, read on the forward strand.
TCTGGAATTCTCTGCCACAGAAGGTAGTTGAGGCCAGTTCTTTGGCTATATTTAAGAGGGAGTTAGATGTGGTCCTTGTGGCTAAAGGGATAAGGGGGTATGGAGAGAAGGCAGGTACAGGATACTGAGTTGAATGATCAGCCATGATCATATTGAATGGCGGTGCAGGCTCGAAGGGCCGAATGGCCTACTCCTGCACCTATTTTCTATGTTTCTATGTGATAGATCTGACAAATATTGATTTTCTTGATTGTTAGAGTTTCTCTCATTTAAGCAAGTGGAGAGTATTCCTTCACCCTCCTGCCTTGTGTATGGTGGAAAGGCTTTCAGGGTCAGGAAGTGAAACATTCATCACAAGATGCCTAGCTTCTGACCCCCCTCTCGCAAGCACAATGTTTATGTAGCTGGTCCTAAAGAAATGTCAATGTCAATTTCACAATAGCCATTGACTGTTTGAGGTAGTCAGTCATGTCACTATCTCGCATATTTGTGGTGAAAATATTAATTGCCACATAATTTCTGAAATGAATATTGTCTAGGAATATTCTCTATATGGGTGACATGGTGCCATAGAGGTAGAGCTCATGCCTTACATGCCAGCGATCCAGGTTCAATCCTAACTATTGGCGCTGTCTGTAGAGAGTGTATGTTCTCCCCGTGACCTGTGTGGGTTTTCCCAAGATCATTAGTTTCCTCCCACATTCCAAAGACATAGTAGGTTTGTAGGTTAATTGGCTTGGTGTAAATGTAAATGTCAGAGGATTATATGCCATATGCGACAGCTTGGTATAAATGTAAATTGTCCCTAGTGTGTATAGGATGGTTTGAATGTGCGGGGATCGTTGGTCGGCGCAGACTCGGTGGGCTGAAGGGCCTTTTTCCACACTGTATCATTACACTAAATTGAACTAGGAATTGTTCCATGCAGGTACAAATTGTTACATTTTGTGGGCAGTTGCAAATGGATTTAAGATTCTGCACATATGCTCACTTCTGATATTAACATGGTTGCAAGATCATGGATAAAACAGCTGAAGATGGGTGAGCCTGGAACGCTACAATGACTGACTTCCTTTTACCATCATACCACATTGTGCGTATATTTTGTGCAAACACCTTGAATGGGTGATTTTTCATTAACTTTAATTTTCACAGTTAATTCATGCCGTATCCAGAAACATGCTGCCTTAGTGTCAGGAGCAATCATTCTCAACTCACCTGTAGAATTCAGCTGTCTGAATTCTAAATTATTTTTTTTTATTTTTTTTATTGGAAGTAAATAAATAATAAAAAACATTTTGTTTGTTATATTCATACATTATTAATATTATTTATATTAACAATTGTATCGTAATTGTACTTCTTTATATTTTTTTAATTTTTATATAGATAGAAAATAGTAGAAAAAAAAGAGAAAAAAAAAGAATGGCGTATTCGACTGATTATCCATCCTTGGAGCTATATCCGTGGGTTATAAAATATAATTCTTCATCTATTCCTTAATTCAGGTTTCAGTAAGGTTCTCGTGCCGAACCAATTTGCCCCTTCAAATATTCAATAAATGGGGACCATATTCTTATGAATCATTCTTGTTTGTCCATTAAAACAAATCTTAATCTTTCCAAATGTAGGGTCTCCGACATTTCCATTGTCCACATTTTAATTGTAGGGGTTATAGGGCATTTCCAGAATTTTAATATTAATTTTTTCCCAATTATTAAACTATATTCGATAAAAGTTCTTTGGTATGTTGTGAATAATTGATTTGGTTCTAGTATTCCTAATATTATTAATTTTGAATCAGGGACCAAATTGGTATTGACAACTTCCGAAATTATCTTAAAAGTCTCCGTCCAAAAATTATTAACTTTTATACAGCTTACAAATGTGTGCATAAGATTAGCCTCTAAGTGTTGACATTTATTACAAATAGGGGATTCACATGGAAAAATTCTGTTTAATTTGGTTTTTGAGTAGTGCAATCTATGTAAAACTTTAAATTGTATTAAAGAGTGTCTAGCATTTAACGAACAGTGGTGTATATGTTGTAAGCTTTCATCCCATATTTCTGGCCCTATTATTTGACCTAGTTAATTTTCCCATGATTGCCTATGTTTTTCCGTCATGGGTACATCATTACCCAATAAAATATTATAAATATAAGATATCAATGTTTCTTTGTTCAGGTGTTTATTCAAGCATTCATCAAGAATTTCTGTCTTTCTATTTCTATAATCCTGTGTATTTGACTTAACATAGTCTCTACTTTGTAGATATCTAAATTAGTCTTTTGAATGATGCCCATAAATTTGTTGCAGTTCCTGAAATGAGAGAAAGGAATTTTTCCTATAGAGATCGCCCATCTTAATAATTCCATGATTTTTCCATTGCAAAAAACCTTTATCCATCATTGAAGGTTTAAATGTAGCGTTGTTTACAATGGGAAGGGATAGTGGTAAACAATCCAATTTTAGCGTCTTCTTTAATTGTTTCCAAATGCGTATTCCACTGTCTATTATTGGGTTTTCTTTATAGGTTTTTTTGGCTTAATTTAGTATTAGCAAATAGAATCGACCCAATTTCAAAAGGTAAACAATCTTCCTTTTCCATTTTTAACCCATCTGGTTGTTTGTCCAGTTCTTCCAACCAAAAATTCATATTTTTAATATTAACTGCCCAATAATAAAACATAAAATTTGGTAGTGCTAAACCTCCATTTATTTTTGATTCACATAAGTGTTTTTATTTATTCTGTGGTTCTTATAATCCCAGATAAAGTTGGTGACTATAGAGTCAACCTTCTTAAAATAAATTTTTGAGAGGTATATCGGGATTAATTGAAAAAGGTACAATAATAGCGGAGAAAAATCATTTTTATCGCATTAATTCTCCCCAACATCGAAATAGGTAATGTTTTCCAATATAAAATATTCTTATGTAATTTGTTAAATAAAAGCGGAAAACTAGATTTAAACAAAGAACTATATATCTCTTTGATTCCAAGATATTTGAGTTTTTCATTTACTATTTTAAAAGGGAATTGTTGTAGTATATGTGGATTACTTTCCATTATTGGCATGATTTCACTTTTATTCCAATTAATTCTGTATCCTGAAAACGAGCCATATTGAGTTATTAAATGTAATAAGTTAGGAATACTAACTTCAGGTTTTGTGATATAGATTAATGCATCGTCTGCGTATAAGGAGATTTTATTTTCAGTATCTTTAGTTTTATACCCATATATTTCAGGATTTTACCTCATATTTTCTGCTAATGGTTCTATTACAAGTGCAAATAATAGCGGGGATAACGGACATCCTTGTCTACAGCCTCGAGCTAAGCTAAATTTAGTTGATAACATGTGATTTGTTGATATTCTAGCCGTTGGATTAGTATATAATAGTTTTACCCATGTACTAAACTTCTCGCCCAGTTGTAAAATTTCCATAACCGAAAATAAATAGGGCCATTCTACCTGGTCAAAAGCTTTCTCAGCATCTAACAAAATAATTGCTAGGCCTTTGTTAATACTTCTTTTTGAGTATATAATATTGCATAATCGTCTCAGGTTATATGAGGAATACCGTTTTGGTATAAATCCTGTTTGATCCGGGTGTATTAGTTTATTAATCACTGTACTTAATCTTTGTGCTAGGATTTTAGTTAATATTTTTTGGTCAGTATTTAGAAGAGCTATAGCTCTATATGATCCTGGATCATCCAGATCCTTATCTATTTTTGGTATAAGTGTTATAATAGATTCGTTTAGCATTTCTGTTGGGTATAAATATGTTCATACAGTGTCTTTAAACACGGAACAATCAGATCATAGAATATTTTATAAAATTCCGAGCCAATGCCACCTGGTCCTGGAGATTTACCATTTTTTAGTGATCTGATAGATTCTTCAATTTCTTTTACTGTTATTTCAGTGTTTAATAATTCTCTATCTTTCAAATCTAACCCTTTAAGATTACATTTTTGTAAGAAAGCTTCTATTCCTGTCCGGTGATCTGTCGTTTTGGCAGAATAAAGATTTTGATAATATTGCAGAAATCTCTCATTAATGTCCTTAGGTTGTACTAGTGATTCTCCTTTGTCTGATTTAATCCTATGAATTGTTTTTTCCCCGTCCAGTTTCCGTAATTGACGAGCAAGTAATTTTTGAGGTTTATCTCCAAATTCAAAGTGTAATTGTTTAGTGTATTGATAACATTTTACAATTTGGTCTGAATATATTTTATTTAATTTGTATTTCGATACTGCAATTTTATTGTGTTTTATCATGGTTGGTGTAGCCGCATTCTCTATGTCTAATTGTTTAATTTCCCTTTCCAATGCCTGTTGTATCATCCGATTCTCTTTATTATAAAATGCTTGGGAGGAGATCATGGCTCCACGAGTAAATGCTTTAAATGTTTCCCATAGTAAGGAGGCAGATGTTTCAGGGTTATCATTTATTTCAAAGAACGTATTAATCTGTTTAGTAAGATATTCCTGGGATGCTTTTTCCTTTAAAATTTGTGGGTTAAGTCTCCATTGTGCCTGTTTCTCCGTCTTACCATTTGTTTTAATCATAAATGTTAAAGGGGCATGATCCGAAATTATAATATTGTGGTATTTCGAATTATAAGTAAATGGAATAAGCTTAGAGTCCACCAAAAAATAATCTATTCTTGAGTACGTTTTATGTAAAGGTGAATAAAATGAATATTCTCGTCCAGTTGGGTTTTCTATTCTCCAAACATCTTTGATACTACTAGTATCTATATATGCGTTTAATAAATCACTGGAATGCGATTTTATTTTCCATTGTCTTGATGATCTATCTAAATAGGGATCTAATGTACAATTTAAGTCTCCTCCAATTATTAAGTTGTGTTGTGCTAATTCCGGAATTGTATTAAATATTTTCTTAAAAAACAAAGGACTATCAAAATTTGGTCCATAAACATTAATAAGAGTCAATTTTTGTGCATATAATTCACCTATTAATATAATGTATCTACCATCACTGTCCGTTATAGTTGATGTATGTTTAAAAGGTATCCCTTTACGGATTAATATTGCCACACCTCTGGATTGGTGTGTAAATGAATAATTATATGCTTTATCAATCCATTTAGCTTTCAATCTATGCTCTGCGACCTTTTTTAGGTGTGTTTCTTGGAGGAATATTACTTCTGTTTTAAGTGCTTTTAAGTGTGCTAATACTTTACCTCTCTTAATTGGTTCGTTAATACCCTTAACGTTCCAGCTACAAAATGTTATTCCTTCACCCCTGGTCTTCATTTTTGAGTCTTGCTTCTTTTGTTTAGGGAGGTCTATAATAGAGCGAATGGTTCAGTTCGACAAACCCGACATTACACCCGAACTTCAAATAGATGAATTTTAAATCCCGTTGAACTTTCTCACGTATATATCTCCTTTGATATAACTTATTACTCCATTCAAATTTAAAATTATAATAGAATATTATATTAAAAAAGGGATAGATTAGAAGGTTAGTAAAGTGCAAAAAGAAGGAAAAAACTACATCTATTAGTAGTGTAGTTAGTGATAGCCATACTAGCATGGCTAACCATCTACCAACTTCCATAGTCGATGTAAAAAAAAACCCTAACTAGCTCCATGTTTTCTTTAAATTGATATTCCATAACAATATTTTACCGGGGGTAGGTTTTAGGTTCCAAAGTGTTCAAATTCCATTAATCAAATATATCAGAAATATATATATATATATATATATATATATATATATATATATATATATATATATAAAAAACGTATGAAGAAGAAAAAAAAAATTCAAAGGAAGAGAAATTAAATCAGACTTTACATCCAACCGCACTCATAAATACCATTTAGCTAATTCTAAGTAATTCAGTTGTAATTAATTAGTAACCAATAGTAATAATTAATAATAGTACCGCGCAGTGAAATTAGTATTTGTTAGTTATTTATATTAATAGTGTTATAGTAGTAGCTATGAGTATAACGTCCATAGGAAATGCCTCATTCAGCATCTTTCTCCAGTGTCGATTGTCCTTAGGTATAACAGGTCCTTAGTTGCATCCGATCTTACAAAGTTACATTGTTCGTTGGCGTAGTTCATTTTGTAGATAATATTCAGACATGAATTCTAAATTCTGAATAGAATTCAGTCTGAAGAAGGGTCTTGACCCAAAATATCCCCTAATTCCTTCTCTCCAGATATGCTGCCTGCCCCACTGAGTTACTCCAGCATGTTATGCCTAACATCCTTTTAGAATTCAGCTGCTTGGTTCATGCATTGACCAAGGCTGTAATGAAATGTGGAAGCTGGTAGTCTCAGTAAAACCTAAATTAGGCATTGATGAGTACGTTATTTCTCAGCGGAGAGTACCTACCAGATCTGTCAAAAACATCTTTCACCATTTTGCTGTTGATTGAGAAGGTCCCGGTAAGCTGCGCACGGCAGAATATCCCGGTGAGTCCCGGCTATACCTCGAAAGCAGGACTGGGTCATCCACCGCGAAACCCCCCCTGAAGTGAAAGTCTCGTCCAAGGCTCATAAGTACATAAGAGATAGGAGCAGAATTAGGCCATTTGGCCAATCAAGTCTACTCCACCATTCAATCATGGCTGATCTATCTCTCCCTCCAAACCCCATTTCCCTGCCTTCTCCCCATAACCTCTGACACCCGTACTAATCAAGAATCTATCTATCTCTGCCTTTAAACTATCCACTGACCTGGCCTCCACAGCTTTCTGTGACAAAGAATTCCACAGATTCACCACCCTCTGACTAAAGAAATTCCCCCTCATCTCCTTCGTAAAAGAATGTCCTATAATTTTGAGACTATGACCTCTAGTCCTAGACTCTCCCACTAGTAGAAACATCCTCTCCACATCCACTCAATCCAAGTCTTTCACTATTCTGTACATTTCAATGACGTCCCCCCCCCCCCCCCCCCCCCCATTCTTCTAAACTCCAGTGAGTACAGGCCCAGTGCCATCAAACACTCATCCTAGGTTAACCTAGTCATTCCTGGGATAGTTCTTGTAAATCTCCTCAGGACCATCTCCAGAGCCAGCACATCCTTCCCCAGATATGGTGCCCAAAACTGCTCACAATACTCATTTCCTGCTCGCCCCCAAAGACCAGGAACCAGAGTGGAGGGTGGAGGAAGTTGGCAACGGCGGCGGACATGGGAAAACGGGCTGATAAGAAGAACTGGATGTCCTACCTTCCGCGCCTTCAAGGTCAGCCGCAGGAGGCACCCCTGGTGCACGAAGGCTGAGAATGCCAGCCGAGGGGAGGGACGACTGGTCGCTGGCAATCCAGATTGGAGGCGATGCCTACATTGGGCCTTTATGGCCATCTGCAGCTGGGACTATGAAAATGGCGCCAAAACCTGGTAACTCTTGCATACGGTCTCAGTGGGCTGAAGCTTACAAAGTGATCAGATCTGAAACTGAGAAGAACTGAGACCAATATAACTAACTGATAACTCAGAAAATTAATTAGTTACCCAATTCATGCATTCAGACGCAAGTAGTTTTTTTAACTGTGTTGTCAGTCTTACTTAATCCTTGGCCCCGATGTTTAGTGTGCATGAGGGTTTCCAATCAGTGTTGGAGATTTTAAAAAAATAATTAAAACGATTCCTTTCCTTCATTTTTTTCCCTTTAATTCCAGCCTTTGTTGTGAACATTGTTTGGCTTTTCTAGATGATTGGATCAAATTTCTACTTTCTAGTTTTCTGTTTATGGTTTTGGACATTGTTGTGTTCAGAATTCTTCAGTCTGGCTGGTTGAAAACCCCATTGTTACTTGACTTGCTGTACAAGTCACAGATTCCCAGTATTAGACCATGTTCATAAGTCATAGGAGCATAATTAGGCCATTCGGCCCTTCGAGTCTACTCCACCATTCAATCATGGCTGATCTATCTTTTGCATCTCAACCTCATTCTCCAGCCTTCTCCCCTTAACTCTTGACAGCCTTACTGATCAAGAATCTCTGCCTTAAAAATGCCAAATGACTTGGCATCCAAAGCCGTCTGTGGCAATGAATTCCACACATTCACCACCCTCCGTCTAAAGAAATTCCTTTCCGTCTCCTCTCTGACACCAGTCTGGCTTGACTCCCCAATTGCAGCAAACCAACAGGCCAGCAAACTCTCATACAGTAAAAGGTCTTGAGATAAGGAAGCAGAAGACTTGACATATGATCAGTGTTGGTGGATATTTGGTTTGGGAACCCACATCCTTCTAAAACCTGTTGCTGATTTACATAAAAAAATGAAATTAACTGATCTTTTCTCACCTCAGGCAGAGAGAGTTTCTTGTAGATCCATTATTATACAGTTGTCAGTCCCAGTCTCCACCAATCTACAATTAAGTTGGGGCCTCAATTATGTCAGCCTTCTGTAATTATTAGTGAGGCTTGGGTTTGTCAAATGCAAACCGAAATAAGAACAAACTGCTAATCCTGAACTTTTTGCTTACCAACCTGATCCCTCCCGTATAGGTGGGTTATTAAAATTGACACTGGATGTTTGGTGAAAGTCTTGGTAATTTTTCCTACATATTAAGGATAAAATAAGGAGGGAATATCTGTCAAATCTGCCTGTTGTGAGAAGCAAGATTTTGTCAGGGCAAGCATGAAATAGATTGGAAGTACATTCAAACACATGCAAATGGGGTTGTTTTTCCAACAGTGAGGCAACATGTACAGAATTCTACAACCAAAATGTCAAAATCAGACAGGTATATATTTAGAACACACAGCATAGACTCGAAGATGACAGTGTTACTGGCTTACTCCTGCGTAGTTTTAGGCCTGCCATTAGACACTAGTACATGGATCCATGTGAATAATGGATTATTCACTCCCAGGAAGGAACTGGAATCTATATGTCGTGTTAGGTATCACTTATTTATTTCCATTCCAGTTTTGAATATCTGTGAATATATGACGTTATTAATCACTCCCATCCAACTACCCACCCACACATATCACATACACATATAGCCTTGGTTTGTGATTTATTCCAGTAATTTAATGATTAATGATATGAACTTATAACAATGCAAATCAAGGGCTCGACACTTGTTTTCTGTTATAACAAATGGTTTTGGCAACCAAATTTGATGCTGCTTTTCATTGAATGGATGCTTTGTTACTTCAGAGAACAAAACCTCACAATCAGTTCACATAAGGGCGGCACGGTGACGCAGCTTTACAACGCCAGAGACCCGGGTTCAATCCTGACTATGGGTGCTGTCTATACGGAGTTTGTACGTTCCCGTAACGTACATGGGTTTTCTACGGGTGCTCCAGTTTCTTGCCACACTCCAAAGATGTAGGCTAATTGGTCCGGCAAAATTGTAATTGGCCCGAGTGTGCGTATAGTACAGTGTTAGTGTCCTGGGATCGCTGGTCGGTGCAGACTCGGTGGGCCGAAGGGCCTGTTTCCACGCTGTATCTCTAAACTAAAACTAAAACTAAAATACACACTGTTCGATCAGTGCACTTCTGTTGCAAGTTTAGTCTTGCATTTGCAACAAATATTGATCACGATGGATAACATCTGTACATGATAATATTCACACACAGTGAGTAGTCATTGTTCCTTCAGCCAAGCTGTGGGGAAAGTGCAGTCCTTCATTTACAACACAATAGATCACAGTAGAGTAACACCAGTACATGGTAACTGATACAGTGAGGCAAATCGCCCACTACCCCCACATCAAAATCCTGAACCTAAAACCAGAAAGTAAATTAGATGCAGAATGTGGATGTGGAGAAGACATTCCCAGTAGTGGGAGAATCTAGGGCCTGAGCCTCAGCACAGCCTCAGGAGAAAAGGTCCTACCTTCACAATGGAGATCAGGTGGAATTTATTCAGCCAGAGGGTGGTGAATCTGAGAAATTCATTGCCACAGACGGGTATTTTTAAAGCGGAGATTGATAGGTTCTTGATTAGTAAGGGCGTCAAAGGTTACGGGGAAAATCAGGGAGATCAGATAGGTTAAGACTGACTGAGCGGAGGCGTTCAGTGAAACGATCGCCGAGCCTGCGCTTGGCCTCGCCAATGTAGAGAAGTTGACACCTGGAACAGCGGATACAGTAGATGAGGCTGGAGGAGGTGAAGGTCTATTCCTATGCTGTACTGTTCTATATTCCATGAGTCAATGGGGGAGGGGTTGATTTGTGTGATTGACTGGGCTCCATCTACAACTCTGCAATTTATTGTGTTCTTTAACAGAGCTTTTGCCAAAACAAGCTATGATGCATCACAATAGGATGCTTTCTACAAGGGCATCCGTAGAAATCAATAAGAGTGATTGGAGACATGCTGAGCTTCTTTACTTTCTGAGAAACTAGCGGCATTGCTGTGATTTCTTGACCATACCTTCATGTGCTTTGTTTACTTTAGAGATACAACGTGGAAACAGGCCCTTCGGCCCACTGTGTCCGTACCGACCAGCGATCACTGCATATTAACACTATCCAACACCCACTAGGGACAACCTTTACATACACCAAGCCAATTAACCGACAAACCTGTACGTCTTTGGAGTGTGGGAGGAAACCGAAGATCTCGAAGAAAACCCACGCAGGTCACGGGGAGAACGTACAAACTCCGTACAGACAGCACCCCTAGTCGGGATCTAACCCGGGTCTCCGCCGCTGCATTCGCTTTAAGACAGCAAATCTACCACTGCGCCACTGTGCCTCCCCTTTCTACAAGGCAAATGCGGGTGCGTTTATACTTGGGACTTTGAAGCTCTCGACCAACTCCACTTCAGTACCACAGATGCAAACTGACATGTACACCACCTAATTTCCTGAAGTCAATAACTAGATCTTTTTTTTGCTGACATTAAGGGAGACGTGTGACACTATGTTACTAAGCTCTATACCTGCTTCCTATACTTCATTGTTCAAGAAGTAACCCATTGAAAATCAACCCGAAAAATAAAGGTTCTTGCAATAATTGATCCATCTGCCACATTTCTCCTGGTCCCACCTCTCCAGAGCAGTTAACTCATGTGTAGGCAGGTTGGGCAGATTTCACCTCGGTAGAAGTTAACCTCACCGACCTTGCCTGGTAGGTTTAAACGTGAAATATTCTGTAGGATTTATTGCCAGAACTTCACTTGTCAACTGAAAATAAAAAGTGGAATAATGTACATTATGTATTATTCAGTTCATCTGTCAAAAAAGATCCTTACTACCAATAGCAAGTACGATTCCTTAGTCATAAAGGGCAGGGTCCTACTCACAAATTTGCTGTCAGTTCAAATGTAAACAAATCCAACATTTCCATGAATGAGCCTGTCGAAGTGTGCTGAAACTCCCATTTCACCCCTACACTACAGTCCTCATGCAAATGGCAGTCCGTTGACAGGGCTCCATCCTGCTGAGATTCCTCTAGTTGGAAAATTACTGCTGGAGTGTGCCAGATTACACTTGACTCAAGATCTTAGACCCCAATAATCTCAATGGGATACGTTGCGAATCTGTGGATTTTCACCCAGCGTTGTGAATCTGTGGATTTTCAAGAGTTAGGGGAAAGAGAGAGAGGGGGAGAGGGGAAGGGAGGAGAGAGGGGACAAGAGAGAGGGAGAGTGAGGTGGGAGAGAGGTGGAAGAGAGAGAGGGGGAAGAGAGGGAAGAGAGAGGGAAGAGAGAGGGGGATAAAGGCAGGGGTGCCAACTCCCATGCACTGAGCGTGAGAATCACACATTTCGCCAAATTCTCACGCTGATCACAAATTTTTCACACTCTGTCGTGAGAAATTCTGTGATCAACGAAAATTTCAAAACTCATATCAACTGCATGGGCTATGGGTGTTGGAAGCAGAAGCAGCGACGGGGACAGATGCGGACGGGGAGCGGAGCTGGCGAGTGTTTGCCGGGCTGGCGAGTCGCTCACTGCAGCTCCGGCCATGGAGCAGCCTCAGTGCAAGGCGTCGGAAGCGTTGCGCCGCTGCCGTGAGAGTCTCTGTGCCAAATACGCCCAGGTGACCGGCATGGATCAGGCTGCTGCTCGGTGCATCCTGGAGGACAACCAGTGGCTGCTGGAAGTAAGTACCAAGCCCCGGGGAGAAACGGTGGAAGATAGTGGACTTCAAATGGGGGTTTGGAGAAAGCATCCTGCTTGCCTGCTAGATTTTCACTTACTGTAACTGCAGGAAAAATGTTCCCGATGTTGGGGGAGTTCAGAACCAGGGGTCACAGTTTAAGAATAAAGGGGGGGCCAGTTAGGACTGAGATGAGGACAAACTTTCTTCACACAGAGAGTTGTGAATCTATGGAATTCTCTGCCACAGAAGACAGTGGAGGTTAATTCACTGGATGTATTCAAGACAATGTTAGATATAGCTCTTCAGACTAATGGAATCAAGGGATATGGGGTGAAAGCAGGAACGGGTACCGATTTTGGATGATCAATCATGATCATATTGAATGGTGGTAGTGGCTCGAAGGACCGAATGGCCTACTCCTGCATCTATTTTCTATATTTCTATGTAGGGTTGTTTATACAAATCAAAGGGGACATTTTTTTTCATAGTTATTTTTGTTTAGTCCATGGTGTTCGATTAATTTTTGCATTTTTAAAGTCTTTCACATATTGTCATATGAATTAGCATCAAACTTCCATGAACATCATATCATCCGGAAGATTACGGTTCATCTGATCAAAAACCCAAATACACATTCCAGCCTCTACTTAGTCACTCACATTCACCACCTTGCTTCTCAAGAATGTAATCAACTGTATCTCAAAAACATGCTATTATTTTGCTTCCGACACCCTCAGTGAAAGAGACTTCCAAAAGACTCAAACAATATGAGAGAAAAAAAATGCATTTAATTCATGTTGCAAATGGACAAACTATTATTATTAAACTGTGACATTTTGTAGATTATTCCATAAAAGGGAATATTCTCTGCATGTCCACCCTATCAATACTCTTTAGAATAATATGTTTCAATCAAATCCCCTCTCTCTTTTCTGAACAGCCGTAGATGCAAATTTAGCCTTTTTCCACCTTTCCTTACAAGACAATTTGTCCATTCTTGGTACTACCCGAGTAAATCATCTCTGAATTTCCTTCACTATATTAATATCCTTCCTTGAATAAAGATACTTCTTCTGTACACAATACTCCTATACACTATATAACTGAAGCATAACTTTCCCAATAACATGAAAACAATCCTCCTGGCAAGAAGCAATGACATTATATAACATAGTCAATGAGTCAGATTAATATAGCATCTTCAGCCCAACTTCCTATGCCAACCAACATCCCCATCTACACAAATCCTACCTGCCCACATTTGATCCATATCCCTCTAAACCTATCCTATCTACCGCATCTGTCTAAATGTTTCTTAAACATTGTGATAGTACTTGTTTCAACTACCACCTCCAGCAGCGTGTTTCATATACCTACCACCCTTTGTGTAAAAAAGGTTGTCGGGTTCCTATTAAATCTTTCCCCCTTCACCTTAAACCTATGTCCTCTGGTTCTTGATAACCTATTCTGGGTAAAATACTACTATGCATTTGCCCTACCTATTCCTCTCATGATCTTGTACACATCCATAAGATCATACCTAATCCTCTTGCGTTCCAAGGAATAAAGTCCTAGCCTGCTCAATATCGCCCTATAACTCAGGCCCTCCTCATAAACCTTCTCTGCACCCCTTCCAGCTTAATAACATAATTCCTATAACAAGGTGACCTAAACTGAACACAATACTCTAAATACTCCAGACATTAGTCTGAAGAAGGGTCTCGACACGAAACGTCACCTATTCCTTCGCTCCATAGATGCTGCCTCACCCGCTGAGTTTCTCCAGAATTTTTGTCTACCTTCGATTTTTCACGCATCAGTTCTTTCTTAAACAATACTCTAAATGTAGCCTCACCAATGTGTTGTACAACTGTAACGTTATCTTCTATACTCAATACTCTGACTGATGAAGCTCAATCTGCCGGAAGCCTCCTTGAACACCCAATCTACCCGTGAAACCACCTTCAAGGAACTATGTACCCTGTAATCCTAGATCCCTCTGCTCTACAATACTCTCCAGAGCCCTGCCTGTAAGTCTTGCCTTGGTTTTACTTCCCAAATGCAACACCTCACACTTCTCTGTATTAAACTCCATTAAACATTCCTCAGCCCACCTTCCCAACCAATCAAGATCATACTGCAATTGTTGACATCCATCTTCGCAGTATACAATACCACCCACTTTAGTATCATCTGCAAGAACAGTACACCATGGAAACAAGCCCTTCAGTTCACAATGTCCATACGCAACATGATGCCACATCAAACTAATCACATCTGCCTGTACTTTAGCCATTTCCCTCCATTCCCTATATATCAATGTGCCTATATAAATGCTTCTCAAATGCCCCTATTGTAAATGCCCCTACCACCTCCCCCAGCAATATGTTCCAGCTTTAAACTTTGCCCATCTCACCTTAAAGCCATGTCATCTAACCTTTGACAGTTCACCCTGGGGAAATGGTTCTGTCTGTCTACCATATCTATGTAGGAATGTTACCAAAATTTGAGATTAAAAAAATCAAGCCTGTAATTTATCCCATCAGATAAAGCATAAAAATAACTTTAATTTGATACTTAATTCACTTCCATATCTTCAGTATTAAAAAAAGTTATGGTCATTTTCATACTCAGAAATTTGCATCTTGTTCCCTATTGCTTTTCCATTAATTTAACACAAAAGCTGTGATCGAGGACAGTCAATTGACATAAAAGCCCATAGTTTTTTTTTACATTAAGAGAACAATGAAATTTTCAGTTATCATAGATTGAAGCATTCTGAAACAAATATGATACATCTTACTTGGATGACTTGAAATTAAAGTATATAATTAGATAATTACCGAATTAAATAGCTAATTACAAAATTAATCGTGACGGAAATAGTAATAAACACTCAGACTGCCTTGAAAATTCAAAAATGTGATATTCTCAAGATCAGAACTTTAATATTATTGTAACATTAAAATAAATAATAAATACCCAACAAAAAAATCATATTCATCAGTGTCATCAAATCAATTAAATTCAACTAAATTCGATTACAAGATCTAAACATCTATCCCATTCTTAAGAAAATGCTAAAAATAAAATTTTCAATAGCCAAAGTATCCAAATAACAAACTGATCCCATTCGCACAAGAATTCACAATATAACATGATGTTTAAATCTCACGTTGTCATGAATTTCTATGCCAAATCAAAGGAATTGAATGTTTAATTACCATAAATTTTACTCTGGGGTACACAAAAAGCTGGAGAAACTCAGCGGGTGCAGCAGCATCTAAGGAGCGAAGGAGATAGGCGACGTTTCGGGTCGAGACCCTTCTTCAGACTTTACTCTAAATTTTACTCTGTTGGTTTATAACACTGCAGCAGGCAAGGGCCGTTTTACACAGACATGTGTTCAAAATCCACAAACAACCACTCTGAAGATAAACACATTTTTTTTTTTTTTTGCACAATCATGTCATAAGAACATCTAAATTATCTATATTTTGTGTAATTGCCTATCCATGATCAATATTTTCATGCTAAATATCTGACTAAAACTATGTACTGCGGAAGTTTTTAGTCAGATATTTAGTATGAAAATATTGATCATGGACAGATAATAACTCAAAATATAGATAATTTAGATGTTCTTATGACATGATTGTGCAAAACATAATGAATTTGATTATCTTGAGAGAGGATATTTGTGGACTATGATACAGAGATCGGATTGTGGCCACCACCATGATTTTGCTCACACTCAGTCACAGCAGGCAGGCAGGACACGGCCGATATCGGGCCTCAATAACATATTTCGCATCATCAGATTAAAATGAAATTACACCAAGAACTAAATAAGATGTTAAATAAACGCCCTACAGTACATACCTTTTGTTTTGTCCTGAACTTGTGATCCGCGATTTTGAAGGCTTTGCTGTCATCCCAATTTGCATGCAGCAATTCAATAGTTAAGCAACATTTTTTTTTTAAATTGCGAATGGGGTGACAGAACAACATTTTCTCTCATATTATTATCCATTTACTAGACTAAGTGGAACCCGTTGGGTCCCATGTTCACACGGGAGGGCTGGTCCCCCAACGCAATATTCCACCTCTCCACCAATTGCTGGCCACTGGGGGGGGGGCTTTCTGGAGTGCTAGTATGGGTGTTGTGGGCCGAAGGGACTGGTTTCCAGAAGGCTAGTATGGACATTGTGGGCCAAATGGATTCTTGGGCTGGCAACTCAGTCACTCAGGCCTGGTGGGCTGGCAGCTCAGGTGAAACTGCCAGAAATTCTGCCCAAAACAGGTGAGAGACTCTGCGATAGAGAAGGGGAAGAGGGTGGAGAATCAATTGAAGACATTTTTCATATTTTACTGCAGATCACAGCAATGAAGGCGGAAAGTCTTTCCTGGCCTGGATCTCACAGCGAGCAAATGATGGGAGGGAGAAAAATACTGGGGTGAGGTTTAATACTTGCAGGGCAAATACTTACTGATGGGCGGAAGGGTCTCCTGGGATAATACAGGCCTGATGGGCCAAAGTGGCTCTTTTTAAAATCTCAGTGAAAGGCACATTTTCTACACTTTTCCTGGCCTGGCACAGGCCTTTTGGGCCAAAATGCTCCTCCTGGGCTAATATGGGCATTTTGGGCAAAAGGGACTGGTTTCTCGGCTAATACAGGACTTGAGGGCCAAAATTAGTGGTTTCAGGCAGGCCAAACAACTCATTTCATTTAATTTCCAATCGCATTGCAGTTTCAAGCACAGGGCAGGCCAAGCCAAACAACACATTGCATTTTCACTTAATTTCCATAGCCATTGCACTTTCAAGCACAGGGCAGGCTCAAGCCAAACAGCTCATTGCATTTTCACTACATTTCCATTGCCATTGCAGCTTCAAGCACATGACAGGCTCAAGCCAAACAGCTCATTGCATTTTCACTACATTTCCATTGCCATTGCAGTTTCAAGCACACGGCAGGCCCAACAACTCATTTTATTTTCATTAAGGGCTAACAAATCATTTATTCAAGTACATTGCACTGGGCTGCCAACATAGGGTGAGAGTTGGAAGTACGAAATTGCGAGACCAAGCCCGAGGGAGCGTATCGACCGGGGGGGGGGGTGTGGGAGGAGCGTGTCCCCCCACCCATTGGTATGGAACTTTTGCATTTTTCTGCTTGAAATAGTGTAATATGGTGCATACTGTAGCGGGTCCTTTACCTTACACTTGAATGCAATATATATGTTTTAAATTGG
The DNA here is from genome assembly GCA_035221665.1 of Okamejei kenojei. Classification (NCBI taxonomy): domain Eukaryota; kingdom Metazoa; phylum Chordata; class Chondrichthyes; order Rajiformes; family Rajidae; genus Okamejei; species Okamejei kenojei. The sequence continues at coordinate 33,376,705 of CM069154.1, forward strand.
ATTAGCTATGAATAAGGTTAGAGTAAATTACATTCCGATTTACATTCCACAGTAGAGCCCAGGCTCTGATCCATACATGCAGCACATGAATGATCTTAGTGTATTCATGTATGGAAATCAGATTATAATCAAACACTTGGCCCATGTTGGCCAACCTGGGTCTCACTGCCCACCTAGTACTACTCCTGGCCCTGACTCCAGTTGCATACCTGCTCTCATTCCTGTCCCCGAGTCCAGTCCTACACCTGGCCCCCTATTCTACCCTGATCATAGCTGCTTACCTGCTTGGGTTCCCAGTACTGAACACACCCCTGGTCCCAGTTGCCCCTGACTGCACACCTTGTACTATTCCAGACCTTGACTCTGGATGCACACTTGGCCTTGCTCCTAGCCCCTTTGCACTGACAATATATCTGGCCCACACATAAAGCCCCATATCTGAATCCCTGGACTTAACCTATTACGTTCAAGTCCACAGGTGCTTAGCTAATGCAGTCATCCTTTATGGGGCACTTCACAGACCAAATTATGGAGAACAAAATTTGCGACATTCATTGGCTTCCTTGTTATCTAACATGCTAGTTACTTTATCAAAGAAGTCATCAATTGGTTGAACACAATTTCCATCCATAAAATTATACTCACTCAGCTGTATAAGTATTCTGATACCATTTCTTTCATTTTCGTAACAAACTGTCCTGAAGTCATCAGGCTAATTACAAATCAATAACATTAGCCAACTCTGAAACATGAAGCGGTGAGCATTGGGATCCAAACATCATGGACAACTGGCCTCAGTTCCCCGCTCACATCTGGCAGTGTTCTCCATCTGAACCAGGGGCCACGGAGGGTTTTTGAAAGTGGGGAGGCTGAGCGATCACTGATCACTGGCCTTGGGGGTACCCGGTGAGGGAGTGGAGCAACCGAGTGGGGAGAGGCTGTGGAAGAAGGGTGTCCCCCCTCCCAGGGTAGGAACGTTTTGAAATTTGAATATTAAAATCATATTTTAGTGCATTGTAGAAGTATGATTTCAATGTTTTTTGTATGAAGTAGTTTTAAGAGGTAATTTTTTAAGGGGTAACTTTATCCACACAAAGGTGGTGGGTGTTTGGAACAAGCTGCCAGAGGAGGGAGTTGAGGCAGGGACCATCCCAACATTTAAGAAACAGTTAGACTGATACATGGAATGACAGGTTTGGAGGTATGGACCAAAAGCAGGTAGCGTAGCTGGGACATTTGGACAAGTTGCGTTGAATGGCCTGTTTTCACACTGTATCACTCTATGCCCACATTATACCTCCACCATGCATGAATGCTTCAAAATCAAGTGGTCGAGTTTTATTGCCATATAGTCAAGCATAGAAACATAGAAAATAGGTGCAGGAATAGGCCATCGGCCCTTCGAGCCAGCACTGCTATTCAATATGATCATGGCTATTCATCTAGAATCTGTACCTCTTTCCTGTTTTTTCCCCATACCCCTTGATTTCGTGAGCTAAATATAACTCTCTCTTCAAAGCATCCAGTGAATTGCTCTGCACTGCCTTCTGTGGCAGAGAATTCCACAGATTCACAACTCTCTGTGTGAAGGAAGTTTGTCCTCATCTCAGTCCTAACTGGCCCCCCCTTTATTCTTAAACTGTGACCCCTGGTTCTTAACTCCCCCAACATCGGGAACATTTTTCCTGCAGTTACAGTAAGTGAAAATCTAGCAGGCAAGCAGGATGCTTTCTCCAAACCCCCATTTGAAGTCCACTATCTTCCACCGTTTCTCCCCGGGGCTTGGTACTTACTTCCAGCAGCCACTGGTTGTCCTCCAGGATGCACCGAGCCGCAGCCTGATCCATGCCGGTCACCAGGGCGTATTTGGCACAGAGACTCTTACGGCAGCGGCGCAACGCTTCCGACGCCTTGCACTGAGGCTGCTCCATGGCCGGAGCTGCAGTGAGCGACTCGCCAGCCCGGCAAACACTCGTTAGCCCTGCTCCCCGTCTGCATCTGTCCCCGTCGCTGCTTCTGCTTCCAACTCCCATGGCCCATGCAGTTGATATGAGTTTTGAAATTTTCGTTGATCACAGAATTTCTCACGACAGAGTGTGAAAAATTTGTGATCAGCGTGAGAATTTGGCGAAATGTGTGATTCTCACGCTCAGTGCATGGGAGTTGGCAGCCCTGCCTCTCTATCCCCCACTCTCTTCCCTCTCTCTTCCCCCCCTCTCTCTCTCTCTCTCTTCCACCTCTCTCTCACCTCACGCTCCCCCTCTCTCTTGTCCCCTCTTTCTTCCCTTCCCCTCTCCCCTTCTCTCTCTTCCCCTAACTCTCTCTCTCCCCTCTTTCCCCTAACTCACTCTCCCCCTCTCTCTCTCCTCTTCTCTCTCTCTCTCTCTCATCCTCTCTCTCCCCCTCCCCATTTCTCCCTCCCACCTCACTCTCCCCCTTGCTCTCTCTCCCCTCTCTCTTTCTCTGTCTCCTATTTCTTTGCCCCCCATCTCCCTCTCTTTCCCCCGTTTTTCTCTTTCCCCTCTCTCTCTTTCCCCCTCTCCCATTCTCTCCTACCTCTCCACCCCCCCTCTCTCTCTTCCCTCTTTCTTCACTCTCTCTCTTCCCCCTATCCCACCTCACTCTCCCCTCTCCCCCCCCTCCCTCTCACTCTTCTCTCTCCCCATTCACTCCCCCTCCGTCTCCTTCCCCTCTCTCTCCACCTCCCTTTGAGAGTCTCTGTCCCATCGGAACAGAGACTCTCGCGGCAGCGGCGCAACGCTTCCGACGCCTCCGATCGGCCCGGGACTCTTGCACTGAGGCTGCTCCGTGACTGGAGCTGCAGTGAGCGACTCGGCAGCCCCGTTCGCGGTATCTGTCTCCAGCAAACACTCGGCAGCCCCGTAAACACTCGGCAGCCCCGGCTTTCCGTCCGCATCTGTTCCCGCCGCTACATCTGCTTCCATCCCTCCCTCAGACCCGGCTCTCCAACACCCGCGGACCACGCAGTTTATCTGAGTTTTGAAATTTTCGTTGATCACAGAATTTCTCACCACAGCATGAGAAATTTCTGATTGGCGTGAGAGTTTCTTCAAATGCGTGATTCTCACGCTCAAAGTGTGAGAGTTGGCAGCCCTGATTGCATACTCACAGTGTTCTGTAGTTTCCCAGCTCAGACAGAGAGTCGTGACCTCTCCCTCGCCATCTTGCAGACAGACTGAGCTACGCCCACACTTCCACGTTTTATAGTCCCTCCCCCTCCCGCCAGAAGGGGTGTGGTCTTTGTGGCGGTGATTGACAGGAGAGAGAATCTCAAGATTTTTTAAACACTAATAAGTCTTTATTTTTAATCGATGGGAATAATCCTCGGGGCCTGCGCAGCGGAGGAGGACTCTGAGTAAGATGGCCAAAAAATCACAGCCATATGTGTAGCATTTTTTCTAAGCACAGTGCAAACAGGAAGTGGTCAAGATGAGACTTTTACTTATATCGATATATGGTCTCCCTTCAACTTCTTAACGAACCAGAGAAAACAACCCAATAATACCTAACCTCCTTATACCTAATACTCTCTAATCCAGGCAGCATTCTGATAAACCTCTTTTGTTTGGACTAGGTATAAACACTGCTGTAATTTCTACGTGGTGAAACCAAAATGTATAAAAATGGCCTTTTAAAAAATCTGACAATGTGCACTTTAACCACATGTGATTTTTTTTCTATTACAAATCTCAAATTGTGGTGTACAGAGGCAAATAAATAAATGATGGGCCCAAAGATTATGGAGGGCACAGTACATTGAGAAGCTTCCTCATTCTCCAGAACTTTACCAAGTTCGGCTGCAAACGTACCAACCAACCCATCTACATTTATATTTATGTCATTGATATCTATCTTACAAAAAGTCTGATCTTGACCACTTCCTGTTGTTCTGTATATTGATTTTAGGAAAAATGCTGCACTTACTGCTGTGATTTTTGGCCATCTTACTCAGAGTCCCCCTCCGCTGCGCAGGACAAGAGGATTTTTACCATCGATTAAAAATGAAAGAGTTATTAGTGTTTAAAAAATGTTGAGATTATCTCTCCTCAAGGAATTGGTGGAGAGGTGGAATATTGCGTTGGGGACCAGCCCTCCCGAGTGATGCTGGGACCCAATGGGTCCCACTTAGTCTAGTATATATTACAAACAAGTGGTCTGTCCACAGATCTTTTTACTTCCTCCTTACTGGAACATGTTTGTTCTAAATTCTGATCAGCTGACCTTTAATCGACTGCAACATATGCAACGTGTGGATTTCCCAATAACAACTGCTTGCAATTTACACTGCCTAACTCCTGCCTAATAATGCTGTAATCTGCCTAATAATGACAATTTAGTACCTTTTCCAAGCTCTAGACCCATCCTTACTTCTTTAAACTTATGGAGTTGTGATCACTGTTCCCAACATGCTCTACCAATGAAACACGTGTCACCTGGCCAGGTTCGGTTTCCCAATCAATACATGATCCAGTTTGGTCTCTCCTAGAGTTGGATTATGCACATACTGTTTCAGGAAATCCTTTTGGATATACCTAACAAAATCTGTACCATCTAAGACTTTTGCACTAGCTCCTAGTCAATATTGGGGAAGTTAAAGTCGCCCTAACAAATTCTGTACCATCTAAGACTTTGCACTAGGTCCTAGTCAATATTGGGGAAGTTAAAGTCACCCATTAAGACAATCCTGTTGCTTTTGCATCTTTCCGCAATCTGTCTACACGTCTACTCTTCTATCTCCCGCTGGCTGTTGGGAGGCCTATAGTACAATCCCGTGAAAGTGATTATTTATCTTTATTTTTAAGCTCTACTCATGTCGCCTCGTAACATTCTCTGAGTGCTTCCATGACATTCTCCCCAATTAGTAAAGCAATTTCACCTTTTTTACATCTGAAACATTGAAACACTAGACTATTGAGCTGCCAGCCCTGTCTCTTTTGCAACCAAGTCTTCATAATGGCCATTACATTATATATCTAGGCACTGATCCAGACTCAGTTCATCTACTCTACCCATGTGTTGAAATAAACACACTTCAGTGCATTCTTTTATCCATCTCAGACAATGTTATTTATTTCCGACCATAAATGGACAACTTCACATGTCCCCATATAGGATAGCCACAAAGTGCTGGAGTAACTCAGCCGGTCAGGCAGCAACTCTGGAGAAAAGGAATCAATGACGTTTTGGGTCGAGACCCTTCTTCAGACTGAGAGTCAGGGGAGAGGAAAACTAGGGGTATGAAAAGGACCAGAACAAATCGAGGCTGGCACGAACGACTCAAGAATGTCACTTATTCCTCTTCTCCAGACATGCTGCCTGACCCGCTGTGTCACTCCAGCATTCTGTATCTTTCTTCGCTGTAAACCAACACCTGCAGTTCCTTCCTCCCCTTATAAATAACGTGGGCGAAGGCATCAAAGGCGTGGTTGCACAAAAAGCTGGAGAAACTCAGCGGGTGCAGCAGCATCTAAGGAGCGAAGGAGATAGGCGACGTTTCGGGTCGAGACCCTTCTTCAGACTGGTCAGGGATCAGGGAAACAAGAGATATAGACGGTGATGTGGAGAGATAAGGAACAATGAATGAAAGATATGCAAAAAAGTATCGATGATAAAGGGAACAAGCCATTGTAAGCTGCTTGTGGTGTGAAAATGAGAAGCTGGTGCGACTGGGGTGGGGGAGGGAGATAGAGATAGAGGGAATGCCAGGGCCCGAGGGCTGAGGGAGAGGTGGGAAGGGGAGGAGACAGCAAGGGTTAACAGAATTGAGAAAATTCAATATTCAAGCCCAAAGGATGCAGACTCCCCAAGCGGAATATGAGGTGCTGTTCCTCCAGCTTGCGGTGTTGCTCACTCTGGCCGTGGAGGAGGCCCAGGACCGGGAGGTCGGGTTGGTTATTGCGGACCGAGCGGAGGTGTTCGGCGAAGCGATCGCCAAGCCTCCGCTTGGTCTCACCGATATAGATCATCTGGCAGCTGGAGCAGCGGATGCAGTAGATGAGGTTGGAGGAGGTGCAGGTGAACCTCTGTCGGACCTGGAAGGACTGCTTGGGTCCCTGAAAGGAGTGGAGGGGGGAGGTGAAGGGACAAGTGTTGCATTTCTTGCGGTTGCAAGGGAAAGTGCCCGGGGAAGGGGTAGAGGGGAAGGGGTAGAGCGGGAGGGGAGGGAAGAATTGACAAGGGAGTTGCGGAGGGAGCGGTCTTTGCGGAAGGCAGAGGGGGGGGGGGGGGGGGGAGGGGAGGGGGGGGATGGGAAGATGTGGCGGGTGGAGGGGTCACGTTGGAGGTGCATCAAAGGCGTGGTTGCACATTTGCTGTTGATGCAGAGTAGGTGTGAACGTATATTTATGAGGAGGACACAAGGAGACAGTGAATGGTAGGTTACCTGAATTGACAAAGCAAAGCCTGTACGTTATAGAAGCTGAGGTCCGCAAGCCGATCGCCAATGTACACCCACACGCTTCATCACGAACCATCTGCTTTCATTTTAAGATGTGACACTTTCTCAAATGCCTGTTGGAAACTGTTAGTACAACCACCAGTTCACATGGCATGTTACATGTTTAACTCTTTGTTGGCATTTTTATAGGGAAAAATAACGATTTGAGGCATTTTATTTCCCTTCTTTAATCTGTTTGAAAGTTAGACACGTTTGAAAAAAAAAATCCGATTAATACAACAGAAGGCGGGGAATTAAAGCTTGTGGGCGCCGCTGCTGTCCGAGGCTCTCAGCGTTGATCCCGCCCAACTCACAACACAAGTTGTTCTGACAAAACATAAAAATGTTTCCTAAACGTATTTCCGTCCCCTTCCAGACTGGGGGCTGTCCTGTTATCGAGAATATGAAGGGGAAAAAAACCCACACAACCGGGCTGAACCTTTAGAGAGGCGTGTGAGGGAGCTGTCGGGGTCAGCGGGGCCGTGGCTGCCGGGGCCGGGGTTCGGTGCGGTGGCGCCGCCCGTTTTACGCTCGGTTCTGTTTCCCTCCCTCACCGGCCGCTGTGCCCAGGACCGCCAGCCGGTCTGTAGATGCACGGGCGACGGCTGAAGGAACTCTTTTCATTGCCCCGGCATTTACAGAAGTCAAAGGCAATCTGTCAACACACGCACCACGCACCACGCCAAGAATGATGTGGCCCGTGTACAGAGCGGTGCCAACGCCTGCCAGCAACGCCGCGTCCACACGCTGACTGGAGGCAACGACCGCTGACAACAGACCCGGGCTCTCTCTCTGGCTCACTGTGAGGAATGTAAATCAGACTCCGCCCCGGGACTTTCTAACCCGAGACGTGAAGTCTGTCATTTACTTGTTGGAGATATTGTGCGAGCAGGAAAAGAAAACGCAAGTCACCACTCGAGTCCACAGCGCACGCCAAGCAAGTCGGCTGCAACCAAGTTACTGTCGGTGTTCCGATCTGCGGGTTTACCCGGCTCCAGTGTAATCTCAGGTAAAAATCTCCCCCACAAAGTCGATAAGTGGTTCAGCGTTGCTCTTGCGCCAGCATGGTTTTGATTGCAGGAACTCGGATGGCTGCTGGGGTCTCAGGTAGGCAAAACAAAAAAAAAAAGTTTTATTCTCCTCGCTTCTAAGTGTGGCGGGTAACGTGGGTTGAACATTAGTGCTGGAGTAACTCAGCAGGTCTGGCAGCCTCACTCGAGGATGTTTCGGGTCGGGACCCTTCTTCGCGTGGGTTGTTCTGAGTATTATTATTGGGTGGGAGGGCGAAGACACGAATTGCTGGAGTAACTCAGTGGGTCAGGCAGCCTTTATGGACAACATGGATAGATAACGTTTTGGGTCGGACCCTTCTTCAGACTGATTGTGGTGGCGGGAGAAAGCTGGAAGAGAGGAGGAGGAGGAGGGGGGGGGCGGAATAAAGTTTAGTAAGTGATAGGTGGATAAAGGTGAGGGGAGTGGGGTGATTGGCGGATGGTTGGACAAAGACCAGAGATAAAGAGACAAGGATAGAAGAGTTTCCTATTTGTGAAGCCAGAGGATGGAATTTAGTTTGAAGGGAGCCGGAGGGGGGGTGGGGGGGGTGGGGGGGGGGGGGGGGGGGGGGGGGGATATAAAGGGAAACAATCGGTGTGAATCCAGGTAGAACAGGAAAGGGGGACTGTTTATAGGTTATTCACCTAAAATTGGATAATTCAATGTTCATGCCTTTGGGCTGTAACCTAAACTTTGAGAAATACATGTTCAACCTAATATTGGAGAATTTGGTGTTCAGCCTAACATTGCTTCTCCAGAGATGCTTCCTGACCTGCTAAATTACTCCAGCACTTTGTGTAAACCAGCATCTGCAGTGTCTGTGTCTCCATTATTTATGGGGATATTACACCGTTTTCCCACTCTGACTGGATTTGGTTAGTCAGTGTAATCAAAATGAAGCTTGCCTGTAAGCCAAAGTTTCAGTCCATTGTCAGGATGTTATAATATCTGATTATGAATGAGAAACAGAAGAAATAACCCTCAAAGTGTATCTTTAAAAATCCAGATTATTTTAAATACACAGTGCTGTTTCACCAATATGTCAAAGAAAGGTGTTGATTATAAAGACAGTAGCGATACGATACAATACAAGTTTATTTATCCCAGGAGGGAAATTGATCTGCCAAGGTATAAAAATACAAAATACATGAAATTAAAGTGAAAGGATTGGAGATATGCAAAGATTGGGGAAGTGGGGAAGTCGGTGTCAGTCTGCCCCACAACAGAAGGGGGAGGAGTTGTACAGTTTGATAGCCAGAGGGAAGAAGGATCTTCTGTGGTGTTCTGTCCTGCATCTTGGTGGACGGATTAATGGTGGATGGATGAATTAAGATGGATTAAAGAAGAAACATTATCTCTCTCATCCTGGTGCTCTTGTGTTAAGAAGGGAATAAGGAAAAGAGGAGATCTATGAGTTAATGTTGTGGCATGCACTGGCCCAATGGAAGGAAAGTCTGAAAAAGGGTCTCAACCTGAAAAGTCACCCATTCCTTCTGTCCAGAGATGCTGCCTGTCCTGCTGAGTTACTCCAGCATTTTGTGTCTACCTTTGAGGGAAAGCATTTGGACTGTATGGTTGTCAGGAAGTTGAATCAACAGCATTTTGACTAGATCGGGTGACAAAAGCCTTTGGCTGGCAACATTAATCCAGGAAAGACCAATGTATGCTCCAGGCAACACACCTCATCTTTTGGCTCCACATGTTGCATTAATATATTCTGCATAGTATATTGACTAAACATAGCCAGCTCATCCTGGTTGTGTCCGCTCCAGGCTGTTCTTGTGTAAGGTCATCCAGCAGTATCTTTAATTCTCTTTTTTATTCTCCCTCCACAAATGCTGCTCAATGTGCTGAGTGTTTCCAGTGATCTCTATTGTTCAGATTTCCAGCAACAGCTCTGTTCTACAGCTCACAGTTCTAACATGTTATTTTGTCGTTCTCTTCCTCGTTTTAATTGCCCTTTAATTTATTAACTGGACAGAGTCATAGAGTTACACAGCACAGAAACGGGCCCCTCAGTTCAATTTGTTCATGCCGACCAAGATGTCCCATCTAAACCAGTCCTTTTTGCCCACATATGGCTTCTAAACCTTTCCTAAGCATATGGCTTTCAAGTGTATCTTAAATGTTGCTATTGTAACTGTCTGAACTACCTCCTAAGGCAGCAGATTCAATATACCTTCAGCCCTCCGAGTGAAAAAGTTGCCCCATCACAGGGCTCTCACTTAACTTTTTTTCCCTGTTGCCAGCCGGGCAACACAGGCAGCATTTTAGATTGCCGAATCACAGTTTAGGTGGTCATTTAAGACGGCTTGCATGACGCGTGCGATAATATGCTCGGACAAAGTGCGTAGTTACCAGTCGGAATTATGCTCAATGAAGCATTCACATATTATTTCTGCTTCAAATAAAGTCACAAACTAAACATACTCACCAATCAAGACATGATATATACCACAATGACATGCAGCAAAATTATAATACAGTATCTCAACTCTTTTTACACGTTGCAATGAATGCAATTTCTATTATTTCTTTCCACTTCCAAACAAAAATGCGGTTGGATTATTCAGCGTATGATCAACCTGTGTCAATAAATCCTGGACCACAGTAACATATATGCATAACCATGCACTCTACAGATTGATGCAAGCATGTTTTCTGTGAAGGACCGAAAATTATCATGACATGGCCATAGCATGGGTCGTTTCCTTTTGAATCTTCAATCATCAATCTCTGTTGTGCCCAGTCACAGCAAAGTACGTTGATAAAGAATTGAATCGATCTGTTTGACACCTTTGAAGGTAGACACAGTAACAACGTCAAGAGGGGGAAAATAGATAAATAATATATCCCTTCTGCTCTAGGATTTTGTAATTTAAAAGAAATAAAGAGAATGGAAGTGTACTTTGATTATATTTTTCTTGTAACATACATGTTACTGTATTATTATTATTACCTGACCACTATACTTTTGAATGTACATGCTACCTCTTTTACTCTGTGCCCACTAAGAAGATGAGTCATGGAAGTAGGTGACTATATTGAACATGGAACTTGGCAAGTGAGATTGTCCAGAAGGGCAATAAAAATGGCTGGTGCTTATTTTAGTTTTTTTGGGGGGGGGGGGGGGGGGGGGGGATATCAACTTTAAATGAACCGAAACATTATATTTGTGAGAACTTGTGTAACTTTTCTGCTTGATATTTAAACCATCTCCTAAAAAGCAAAGTAAAGACAGAGCTGTTCAAATACATCTAAAAGTCACTTTAATTGTCATCTGAGTCGCTCTTGAGCAGAACATCCTCCTCATCAGACTTGTCACTGTGAGAGTGAGGTCCTGAGTCAGATGCTGCAGCTGGGTCTTCTCCCATGTCAGGCCTCCTTGCCCTCATCCCTCCTGCATGCCACAAGCTGATGGCTGGCCGGGGATCAAAGTCCTTGATGTTACTGGCGTGCAGCATGATGAGGAGCTGGTCCGTCACCTGGTCGTCCTGGAGGGAACTTCTGATGGTGGTCTTCAGCTGCTTCAGCCGGCTGAAGCCTCGCTGAACTTGCCGCTGAACTTGCACAAGCTGAACTTGCTGGTATGGTAAAGACGAGGTCAAGGAAAGTGTAGATATTGGGTAGCTCTTCTGGTGTGGGACTTCAGAGACACCATGCTGTATCACAACAACCCTTTCAGCAACATGACTGTTACTTGGCACTACACTGGAGCATTAGGGGGAATGTCATTGCCCAAATTTCGGTGTGGGTTTCTGATGAAAAAGTGGTGGAGAACTGGTAAGTGAGAGTCACAGAGACAGAGAGAGACAGAAAGAGCAGAGACAGAGATGGAGACAGAGACAGAGACAGGTACATGGATAGATCAGGTTTGGAGGGATATGGACCAAATGCGGGCAGGTGACTTTGCAGTTTCGCTCCCCCTCCCGTAGGATGGGGGATTTAAGGGCCTGTCCCACTTGGGCGACATTTTCGGCGACAGCCTGAAAAGAGGTTGTCACGTCGTGGTCGGATCGTAACGCACGGTGACACGCGGTGTCTCCCTGTCGCCCCAGGATTTTGGAATGTTCAAAATCCAGGGGCGACATCTCGGTGTCTCATCATGTCGTGCGCCCTGTCACACACTGACAGATGCTGTCCTGCGGGTGACGCCCGGTGAGGATTAGGGACCACAGATGGGCTGTAAAATTTTCTTCCTTCAATGCATGGATTTTAAACATTAATATATTAAAATTAATACAATAAAATCAATTGTGCAAATGAAAAGATGTCTGAATCGTTCAGTTTTATTTTGTATTGGTCCGCTTCCAGGTCCAAATCACCGTCTCTAACTTTTCACAGGGATGGTTTCAGTGAGTGTAGACTGAGCTCCCCTCTCCCCTCCACCCCCCTCTTTCCCCCTCCCGCGTCCATCCCTCCATCCCTCCTTCTCCACTCCTCCCTACCCTTCCTCTCTCCCCCCTTTCTTCCCTTCCCCTCTCTTCCTCCTCCCCGCTCCACTCTTCTCCCCTCTCCATTCTCCAAATATTCCAACCCCCCCCCCCCCACATTCCCCGATGCCCCCCATTTGTGGACCCAGTCTGTGACGGCTAGATCCCATCAATAGTACTGCACAAAGTCTACTCCATATTATCTGTTTTAGTAACATTGACAATGGGATAAATGCAGACTTTGGGAACAACACACCTCGCCTCCCCCCATCCGCCCCCTCGCCTTGGTTCAAAATGGGTGGTGGGTATTTAGACCCAGTGGCCGGAGCAGGTGGGAGACACTGGTACATTAACAACATTGCCTGTACCCAGTTGAAAAGCCCGCTGCCTCTGGGAGTTTGGAGGGACCATTGGAAGAGAGATCTGCCTCTGGGACAACTCGTGACCAACAGTTTAGTTCCCATGCAGAATATTGGGGGTTTGAGTCCAACCCCTGGTGCCCCTGTGTCACGTTTGGTTCAGAGATACAGTGCCCTTCGGCCCACTAATGGCCCTGTCTCACTGTGCGAGTTGACCCACGAGGTACCCGAGTGACAGACTCGTGGCTGTGCACGAGACTGCAAGTTTATGATCAAGTGTGTAATACGAGTTCCCACGGGTATGTCATTGCTGCGATGTTCCAAGTTCCTCTCCCGAGTTAGCAAGTTCCTCTCCCGTTACTCTTGAGCCAACCGTGAATGAAGGTATGTTTTAATAAAGCAACAATGTTAAAATACATCTCCATCCTGTGGTTTTGAGTTATTTCAGCGCGGATGGGAAAATGCGCATCCTCCAGTAACCAAGCATTTCTTGTTGTTTTATGTTTTTAAATACTTTTTTGCAATGGATCTCTATTTTAAATAATTTTAAAAAAGGAAGCAGCCCGGGTGACTGACATTGAGCGGCCGCCAGGACCCGACAGCAGACACACACACACACACACAGAGAGAGAGAGAGATACACACAGACAGCAGCTGGCCACCACTTCAGAGGAATTAAGCAGCTCGGGTGACTGAGCGGCCGCCGGGACCCGACAGTACACACACACACACACAGATAGACAGAGAGGGAGAGAGAGAGACACACACACACACACACACACACACACACACACACACACACAGATACACACAGACAGCAGCTGGCCACCACTTCAGAGGAATGAGGCAGCTCGGGTGACTTTGAGCGGCCACCGGGACCCGACATCAGACACACACACAGATACACACAGATAGACAGAGAGGGAGAGAGAGAGACACACACACACACACACACATAGAGAGAGAGATACACACAGACAGCAGCTGGCCACCACTTCAGAGGAATGAGGCAGCTCGGGTGACTTTGAGCGGCCACCGGGACCCGACAGCACACACACACACAGATACACACAGATAGACAGAGAGGGAGAGAGAGAGAGACACACACACACACACACACACAGATAGACAGAGAGGGAGAGAGAGAGAGAGAGATACACACAGACAGCAGCTGGCCACCACTTCAGAGGAATTAAGCAGCTCGGGTGACTGAGCGGCCGCCGGGACCCGACAGTACACACACACACACACACACACACACACACAGATAGACAGAGAGGGAGAGAGAGAGACACACACACACACACACACACACACAGATACACACAGACAGCAGCTGGCCACCACTTCAGAGGAATGAGGCAGCTCGGGTGACTTTGAGCGGCCACCGGGACCCGACATCAGACACACACACAGATACACACAGATAGACAGAGAGGGAGAGAGACACACACACACAACTCAGCGGACCAGGCAGCATCTCTGGAGAGAAGGAATAGAGTCGAGACCCTTCTTCAGACTTACCCGAAATGCCACCCATTCCTTCGCTCCAGAGATGCAGCCTGTCCCGCCGAGTTACTCCAGCATTGTGTGTGTCTATCTCCGGTGTGAACCAGCATCTGCAGTTCCTTCCCAATCCCACACTCTCGGCCCCGGGGGGGGGTGGATGGACCATCACACGTGGACACATCCCACCCACCACCCCAGACTTGCCCCTTCGGCAGGTCTTTAAGCCGTTCATTGAGACAGAGTGAAGCCACGGGGCAGGCGCCTCAGTAATAAAGGACAAGTGGCAGAAAGGCCGAAGATAGACACAAAATGCTGGAGTAACTCGGCGGGACAGGCTGCATCTCTGGAGTGAAGGAATGGGTGGCATTTCGGGTAAGTCTGAAGAAGGGTCTCGACTCTATTCCTTCTCTCCAGAGATGCTGCCTGGTCCGCTGAGTTACTCCAGCATGTTGTGTCTATCTTTGGTTCAGTCTTTACTCGAGCAAAAGAACAGATTATTAAAGTTCCCACGGTAGACTCACGAGACACTAAGATAAACGCACGGGCCACTACGTTATTACAACGAGTTTAAATGTTTCCATTTTTAACTTGAACAGTTAATTTGACTCGTGGAAAAAATCAAACATGTTTGATTTTTTTCACGAGTTAACAAGTTTCCCGAGTACCTGCCGTTAGCGCAACGAGTCGATAAGTTGCTCGTGCGAGTTCCGACGTTCCCGCTACGTGATCACCACGAGTGAAAAACTCGGGGTCACTCGTGGGCCAACTCGCACAGTGAGACAGGGGTTTAAGGCCGCACCGACCAGCGATCCCTCGCACAATATCCCACACACGCTAGGGACAATTTATAAATACCAAGCCAATCAACCTAGAGTTAGGGTTAGGGTTACCTCCTGCACTCCAAAGGTTTGTATAAATTGTCCTTAGCGTGTGTAGGATAGTGTGCGGGGGATCACTGGTCACAGGCTGGAACCACGACGGGGAAAGTGGGGGCGGGGGGGGGGCGGTTGTAGAAGGGAGGGAGAGGGGGAGAAGGGAAGTAGCGGCTCAGGTGCTCAACACCGCTGCAAATTGTTATGTTGAGTTGTTCCCTTAAAGGCCCTGTCCCACTTTGCAATTTATTTTCGCCGATTGTGGAGCGTCAGTGACTGACGCCCTTTAAAACCTTCACTGACGCTCCGCACTCACTGAAAAAAGTGGGACAGGCCCTATGATGGAACAACAGCAACAGAACAATTTGCAGCGGTGTTGAGCGTCAATCCATTGCCTGAGCCGCTGGTTCACAAACAAGCAGCAACTCCACAGGGCAAGGCAGGGAACAAGGATAAGACAGGAGCTCACTCAGAAATGCCAGCACGGTTTGCATCAGGCCGTCCACAGTCCACGTCAGCCAAGCTTTCCTTCGCTTGCCAAGCCGGGCAAAATTACTCTGCTTTTAGGTTGCCCGGCGGGACTTTAGGTGGCCATTGGCACCTGGGCAACCGTTAATTTCGAGCACTGCATCAGAATTTTATTAAATCCTTCTCCTTTGATCTGATTTCCCCTACCGTGGATAAAAAAATGTGCTTTCACTGTTATCAATCCCCCTCGTGATTTTATACACTGCTATAAGATTACCCCTTGGTCTGCTGCACTTCAAAGAATAAATTCTTAGCTTGCACAATCTCTCCCTATAGTTAAGGACCTCCAGTCCTGGCAACATCTTTGTAAATCTTTTCTAAACTCTTTCCATCTTAATGGCAGCTCTGAAAGAATGATGGTACCTGAACAAACTTAGCCTCTCCCCATCACAGCTTTTGTTCTTTCATTGTCTGCCCCTCTTTGAAATTTAAATGCAATTATGCCCTTTTCTGGTTCCAAATGAAGCGTCATTGACTGGAATAATTCACATCTATTTCTCTCTCCACAAATGTTGCTTCACCTGTTGAGGATAATGTGCACTTTCAGTTATTTTATTATTGTAGAAGTGACCAATAATTGTGCTTGTAAGATAATGTTGGCTGATGAGTGATGTGTTAGTTCAAGGTTGTTCAAGGCATAGAAAAGGGTGATACGTACACCAGGATAGACACAAAAAGCTTGAGTGACTCAGCAGGACAGGCAGCATCTCTGGAGAGAAGGAGTGGGTGAAGTCCAGACACTTCTTCAGATCTCGACCCGAAACGTCGTTTTCAATCCGACCCAAACTGGAGGATGAGACAGATGTTCGGCAGCTGTGGCAGGGACTGAATGCAATCACGTCCTACAAGGCGAAACCAGGAGGCAGCTCGGATGTCGGCGATACATCACTCCCTGATGAGCTCAATGCATTTTACGCACGCTTTGATAGGGAGAACACCGATGTGCCTTCCCGAGCCCCCATTCGCTGTGATGGTATTTCAATCTCAGTCACAGAGGCTGACGTCAGGAAATCCTTCAGAGGGGTGAACCCTCGAAAAGCGTCTGGACCTGATGGTATACCTGGTTGCGATTTAAAAACCTGTGCGGACCAACTGGCTGGAGTTTTTACGGACATTTTCAACCTGTCATTTCTGAGGTCTGAGGTTCCCAACTGCCTCAAAAGGGCATCAATAATACCGGTGCCCAAGAAGAGCAAGGTGACGTAACTCAATGACTATCGACCTGTGGCACTAACGCCTATGGTGATGAAGTGCTTCGTGAGGTTGATTATGGCGCAAATCAACCCCTACCTCGACAAAAACCTGGACCCACTGCAGTTCGCTTACCGCCACAACCGATCAACGGTGGACGCGATCTCGCTGGCCCTCCACTCCGCTCTGGACCAATTGGACAACAAAAACTCATATGTCAGGCTGTTATTCATTGACTACAGCTCGGCATTTAACACAATCATCCCCTCCAAGCTGGTTACCAAACTCACACAACTGGGTCTCTGTGCATCCCTTTGCAATTGGATCCTCGACTTCTTCATTCACAGACCACAGTCTGTTCATATTGGTGGGAATGTGTCAGACTCGATAACAATCAGCACGGGAGCACCTCAAGGCTGCGTGCTCATCCCCCTGCTGTACTCACTCTATACTCATGACCGCGTAGCCGGTCACAGTGCGAACTCCATCATCAAGTTCGCTGACGACACCACTGTTGTGGGACGTATCACTGATGGGGATGAGTTGGAGTACAGAAGAGAGATCGAGCCACTGTCCATATGGTGCTAGCACAATAACCTGGCCCTCAACACCAGCAAAACCAAGGAACTGATTGTGGACTTTGGAAGGAGTAGGATGGGGACCCACAGTCCTGTTTATATCAACGGGTCGATGGTTGAAAGGGTCAAGAGCTTCAAATTCCTGGGCGTGCACACCTGCGAAGATCTTTCCTGGTCCGAGAACACAGATGCAATTATTAAGAAAGCTCATCAGCGCCTCTACTTCCTGAGAACATTACGGAGAGTTGGTCTGTCAGGGAGGACTCTCTCTAAATTCTACAGGTGCACAGTAGAGAGCTTGCTGACTGGTTGCATCGTGGCTTTGTTCAGCAACTTGAGTGTCCTGGAGAGGAAAAGACAACAAAAAGTAGTAAACACTGCCCAGTCCATCATCGGCTCTGACCTTCCTTCCATCGAGGGGATCTACCACAGTCGCTGCCTCAAAAAGGCTGGCAGCATCATCAAGGACCCACACCACCCTGGCCACACACTCATCTCCCTGCTACCTTCGGTAGAAGGTACAGGAGCCTGAGAACTGCAACAACCCGGTTCAGGAATAGCTACTTCCCCACAGCCATCAGACTATTAAACCTGGCTCGGACAAACCCTGAACATTAATACCCCTCCATCTGTTATTTGCACTTTATTAATTTATTAATTAATGTGTGTATTTAAGTGTTTAATTGTAGTCAGTGCCTACTATGTTCTGTTGTGCTATGCAAAGAAAGAATTTCATTGTCCTGTCAGGGACACATGACAATAAACTCTTTTGACTTTTGACTTTTTGATGTCACCCTTACCTTCTCTCCAGAGATGCTGCCTGTCCCGCTGAGTTACTCCAGCTTTTTGTGTCTATCCTCATTTTAAATCTGAGGATAGACATCTATACACACACAGGATGTTTGTAACCACAAAGCTACACTCTAGTTTCCTGGTATACTTTATTGAACCACTTCCTACGCAGCCCAGTAGATTTGCCTGACCGCTACTATATTCAAAGTTATTTATTTCATTAAATATTTGTTATAACTAGCACAAAACTACTGTTAAAGTGTCATAGTCCAAACAGGAGTAAAATATTAACATGCTGATTAATGTTGGAGAGGGAACTTGTGATTAAGAAACCTGCTGCTGATCTTCCTGTGTATGAGGACGTGCACAGCCTAAAGTTGTAGGCCAACTTGTTCTATTTGATCTTATTTGATGTGTACGCCGGGTTGATTGCATTTGATTGCAAACTTCCACTTCCTGCTGCTGATAATTTTACCAAAACAAGTGTCTTTAAGAAGGAACTGCAGATGCTGGAAAATCGAAGGTAGACAAAAGTTCTGGAAAAACTCAGCGGGTGAGGCGAAGGAAATAGGCAACATTTCAGGGCAAAACCCTTCTTCAGGCTGATCGAGTATTTTTGTTCCCTCAAAAAAGCATTATTTCTTGCCTGAATCTTGATTTAATCATTCTAAAATGGATATCTTCCATGCAGAGAAAAAATTAAAATGTGAATATTTTATCTTTATCCAAGTCTGAAAATTGTCCTTGCTGAAATCTCAGTTTTCTTCAAGTATTTCTAAGTGTAGACTGCAAAATTAATTTACTTTACTTTTTGAAATATTATTTTCTTTGTGCAGTTCATAAATTTTGACAATTCAAACTTTTATATTGTTGTTGGAGATGAAATGATGAGCTTGTTAATCTTTAATGTATAGCTTTCCCTTTGAACAATGATGGGAAAATGATTAATTTATTTTATCCTGGTGGTCGTTTTAAATGTCAAACTAATGCCTGTATAAATGGTTATTGATGCTCAGTGGTTTAAAGAAGCAGCATTGTTTGATTTCAGCGTTGGCTATAAAGCTGACACTGTTCATAATGCGCACGGGTCTCTGTACCTACTTTTACAACTGGATCCTTGACTTCCTTAATAACCACCTTTGTGTAGAGCCGGCGGAGATAGGGGAGACATTCAAATAAATATTTCTCATTGGCTTTTAATGTGGAGAAGATCATGGAAGCTAAGGAATTGAGCCATTTGTGGTGTGAAGTCTATGTTGTGATTGAATATGAATTACCAAAGAGGAAGTTTGGTGCTGTTAAATTGCATCAAGGTGGATAATGCCAGAGTGACATTGTTGAACCCTTGGTTAAATTTGATAGGACTTGGGGAAGCTTTATTCAATATTTTCACACAATATAAATTGTCCCCTCTCCAACCGTTATAATAATTCTTTTACCTTTATACGGTGGAACGGACTTGACCGCAAACTGGGACTTAAATTGTTGATATTCTTTGTAGCCCAGATTTTGTTTTGCTTTATTTTTAGTTTAGGGGGTTTTGTTTTTCTCTTTTTTCTCTTTTTTTCTTTTTTTTCTTTTTATCTTTTTGTTTTTATATATACAAGTTCTCTTTTAAACACTTAAAAAGAGAACTTAAAACATTTACATAGAGACCGGGAAGTCTATACCCAATGTGTATTTTGACTCTTGACTTATACTTAGGTTATACCTGTTATTAATGTAATCCTGATCCCTATGTATCAATATCACTGTTATGTTTATCATTATTGGGGGGTTTTTTGTGTTTTATTTTTGTTTTTGAAAAAAATTAATAAAAAGATTTTAAAAGAAAGAAAGGATAATGCCTAGGACCTTACCAAGTGCACCCAATTACGCTGTGAAAAGATAAGGGAGAAAGCTAGGAGGAGGCTCTTGCTAAGTTAAGGGCCTGTCCCACTTTCACAACCTTTTTTACTCGTGGACATTTTTCATCATGCTAGAAAAAACGCACGGACCTACTTGATGCCACGAGTACCTACGACTAGTATCACAACCTACCTACGACCTCGTGACGACCATGCTGCGAGCATGTGTCAAGGGCAAACTCGGCAGAGGTCGTGAATTAGGTCGTGAACGTGGGACAGGCCCTTTATTCGAATTGTCTTCAACCACAGATGACGTTCCAGGAGATTGGAGGGTGGCTAATGTTGTGCTGATATTTTAGAGTGGTGGCAAGGAGAAACCAGGAACTTACAGGCTGGTGTGCCTGATGTCAGTGGTGGGAAGGTTGTTAGAGGGATTCTGAGGGACTGAATCTATCAGCATTTGAATAAGCATGGATTGATTAGAGATAGTTAACATGTTTTTTAATGGGAAATAGTGTCTCAAGAATCTGATAGAAATGTTTGAAGAGGTCACCAAGTGGAATGACAAGGACATGGCAGTGCACATTATCTTTATGTAAGTTTTTATGTATTTATCTTGATGTAAGTTCTTTGACAAGGTGCCGCTTGGTAGTCTGGTAGGTTAGATCACATAGAATCCAAGGAGAGCTAGCCAATTGGATTCAAATGTGACTTGGAGGAAGGAATCAAAGAGTAGTTGTGAAAAATTGCTTTTCTGATTGGAGGCTTGTGACCAGTGGTGTATCGCTGGGGTCAGTGCTGGGTCTACTGTTATTGTTTACAAATATTAATGATTTGGAGGAAAATTCAGTTAACTTTGTTCGTAAATTTGCAGATGCCCCAATTTTGGTGTAATTCTGGACAATGAGGAAGGATCTCTCCGTTTACAACCAGATCTATATCAGCTAGGTAATTGGGCCAAGGAATGGCAAATGGAATGTAACGGGCTTGTCCCACCAGCATGCGACTGTATGCGTCTAGCGCGATCAAACGTGGTCGCTTGAGGTGTATGGCCTCGCAGGGCCGGTCCCAATTCGAACCGTGGAGGCGTCTGGAGTTGTGCGGGGCTGATCCCGACATCATACTCACCAATCAGCTGGGCAGGAGGCGGTTGACTGAATTTGGACTTCGCACGGCGTCGACGGTGATGTCATCACGCAACAGGTGACGTCATTGCGCAACGCCACGTGCTCGGCGAATGCCGTCAAGGCGCTGTGTACGGTGTCAAGATGCTGCGTACGACGTCGAGGCGTTGCGAGCAGCCTCAATGCGGCTGCGAGCCGACAGGCCGTTGCCGCGTGGGTTTTTTGAACAGTGTCAGTTTTTCAGAGCCCCATGCGATGTCAGGACCAGCCCCGCACAACTCCATACGGCTCCGGCGATCGAAGTGGGACCTGCCCCGCAACGCCGTACGGCTCAAGCGACCACGTTAGGTCGCGCTCGTCGCATGCTGGTGGGACAGGCCCTTAACTCTAATTAGTGCTGTCCTTTGATATGTAAATCTCCAGCTATTGGGAGTCCTGGAGAGATCCATGTTGCTTGGTTTCCTGAAACATGTGATTTTAGGTAGACATGATGATGAAGACCTTTGACATTGGCCTTAATTGGGAAGGGTGATGAGTGCAAAGGTTAGGACATCATGAAGCAGCAGCATCATCCATTACAATTGAAATATGTGTGCAGTTCCAGTCACCCAGCTATGGGAAGGATGCCATTAAGCAGGAAAGGATGCAAAATCATTTCACCAGGATGTAACCTAGACTTAGGTTGGAATTACAGCAGGGGGTTGGATAGGCTGTCTTTCTTTGAAGTATAGGGGGTTGAGGGGTAAACTTTATTGATGTGTACATGTGGCATGGATGAAGTGAACGATCGGTCTTTTTATCTCTGGGTAGATGATTCCTAAACTAGAGGGCATATGATTTTGATGAGAAGGGAAAGATTTAAGATGGAGCTCAGAGGGAACACTTTCACTCAGAGGGTTGTCAGTATCTGGAACCAACTGCCAGAGGACGCTATCGAAGTGGATACAATTACGACTTTCAAAAGACATTTGAAAGGATATATATGTTTGGGGAAGATTTAGAGGGACATGAGCCCAATGCAGGTAAATTGGACAAGCCCAGAATGCCAACTTAGTCTGCATGGATAAATAAATTGGGCAGAAGATCCTGCTTCCCTGCTGTATACCTATGACAGACCTCGATCAATGTGGATTGGTTAAAACATCTCCTCATTGACCATCAACACAGGTACACTTCAGGGCTGCATCCCTGCTGTATACCTATGACAGACCTCCTGTTCCCAGATCCACCCTCTTTGCACCACTTACTCTGTGGCTAAGAATAGTTCCAATGCCATTTGCAATTTCATCGATTACACCACTGTTACTGGCTAATTCACGAATGTTGATGAGTCAGCGTATAAGAGAGCGATAGAACACCTGGTTGAAGGCACTCAACAGTAACAAAACCAGTCTGAAGAAGGGTCTCGACCCGACACATCACCAACTTCTTCAGTCCAGAGAAGCTGCCTGTCCCGCTGAGTTACTCCAGTATTTTGTAACTATCCATGGAACTAATGTTAAACTGAGTTATTTTGTCAATCTAGACTCAAACACTTGTTCCTGTTGAAATCGATTCTTTATTCAGCTGAGACTCGTCTATGAACCTTCCAACACAAGAACTGATACTCTGGGGCGGGTCCAGAGAGGAGTAACGTTGATACAAACTCATGGCATTTATATAGGTATTAGACATTTCAGATACAGAGGGTATGACAAGCTAGTAACCAATCATCTGAGTCTTCTGGTGATTTACAACATCAGTTACATGATCCCCCTTCCCTGGCCTCATTACAACCTTCGTTTGCCTGTGGTATAACTTTGCTTATTTCATTTCAACACAGCAGAACCCCAGTAGGCCCAATTATCAAAGAACACTCCTCAAAATATGATACATTTGTAATACAATTATCACACGTCATACACACTTTCATACCAAGAAGAAAGATATTTCTATAAATCTAAACAATTTCTATAAGTCAAATGTTTACATTCCTACTAAGACAATACATTTCATAATTTGTTTCACTACAATTTTACTATTACATATGTATTTAAAACATTAATTATATGCGTTTGCTGAATTACAGTTTCTAAGTTCAAAACACATATCTCCAAACCAAGCATGCATGGGTCGTAACTCTGTCAACTTACTTAATACGTGTTTGGTACCAGGAGAAACTTCATTCGTAACTTACAGCCTCCCCTTTTCCTGCTATCTCTGGGAGATGGATTTCCAATCTCTCTACAAGGCCTTTTACAAATATTACAGAACAAAGCGTAAATTCACAACTCAGAATTACATCTGCTTCTTTGACTTTCTATAAACATAGGAATGTCACATATCCATCAATCTAATTATCTTCTTCTCCAAGCATTACTCCTCTTCCTAATCCAACATAACTACAGGGCCTCATCGCTCGGCCTTGAATTCTATCTCAAACTCAGCACAAACCTCATAACCTAAGAATGTACCCATATAGAAAAGAGTTGACCTCTGGCCTAAGAAGAGGCCCCTATTCAGCTATCCATTCTTCAACACAAAGTCAGGTTCAGGTTAACCGTTTCTGTGTCTTGACTCATCCTTCCCTGTGTGTGTATATGCTTAATTGCACTTTATTCCGTCAGGAAATCCTTCAGCTTTTCTTTGCAAATTACCTAGCTTATATAAAAGTCACTATCCGAGTGGTTCTATTTCCTCACTAATAGCTGACTTCAGAAACAGAAAGTCGGGAGAGTATGTGCCAGTTTCATTGGTGGGTTGACAGTGTTGAGAGTTCGCAGGCTCATGTTGCTGGGTATTAACTCCTCAGTTGTTTTGCCCTGGGCCAGGCACATAATCACAAAGCAGGTGTACCAGAGTCTCTTCTTTCTTTAGCCAAGCTAATGTTCTGAGGGAAGAGATTTGACATGTCACCCCATGCTCGAACAAACTTCCACACATGCACTGTAGAAAGTATTTAGTTTGAGTTTGGTTTATTATCACGTTATCGGTACAGTGAAAAGCTTCTGTTGCATCCTAACCAAACCGCAGAAAGACAATACATGATTACATTTGAGCCATCCGCAGTGTACAGATACGTGAGTGAGGGGATAACGTTTAGTGCAAAATAAATTCAGTAAAGTACGATCAAAGATATTCTGAGAGTCTCCAACGAGGTAGAAAGCAGATCAGGACTGCTCGCTAATTGTTGGTGGAATGGTTCAGTTGCCTCAGTATTGCATTATGGCCTGGTATTGGCAATTTCACTGCACAGAAATGTAAAAGGCTGGAGGGTGTGCTGCAAGCAGCCCAGACCACAGCCCTCCCTGCCAACAAAATCATCTTGCATGAGTTGCTGCCTCAAGAAGATGGTATCTGTCGAGGAGGGTTCCTAACGTAAGGGCCATGTCTCTTCTCACTGTTACTGCTGGGATTAAGGTACAGAAATCCAAATTCCCACACTTTGTGCACCTTCCCACAGCTGTCAGTGTTCTTGAACTGACCTTGAACTGACACAACCCTAATCCTACCATGACAACGGCAAAGATCCTATAGCGAGCTTTGGACAATGGGGAATCACCGACCACTTCCTGTACTGCTGTGGACTTGTTTTCTCATTGTGCATTTTGGGCAGATTCCTTTACTTTGCCAGGTCTATTTTTCGTTTCGCTCTTGCAGAATTTACGTGTGATTATGTTTCTATGTTGTGTTGTGTTGTGCCGCTCTGTGTCCATGAAGCTGCATGCAAGATTTGCATTGTATTTGTACCTTTATTGTATCTGTACCTTGTATTTGTTATTACATCTGTATCCACACATACGCACATATATGTGTACTGAATTTATCTTGCACTAAACGTTATTCCCTTCATCACGTATCTGTACACTGTGGATGGCTCGATTGTAATCATGTATTGTCTTTCTAGTGTTTGATTAGGGAGCAAAAGCTTTTCACTGCACAAAAGTCATCTCTTTTCTCCAGAGATGCTGCATGACCTGCTGAGTTACTCCAACATTTTTTGTCTATCTTCTGTGCACATATGACAATACACTCAACTCGATTTGTAGTACAGATCCCTATATTACAACCATTCGGGTTATGGACATTTGCCCTTCCATAATTTGCAAATCATTACCTGGAATTTTAATAAAATTTGCTCCTATGAGTTCAGTGTGGGGATAAAAAATATGTAAACCAACTGGGAATTGTATTTTTTTTTAATTTAATTTTCGTTTCCTGACACACACAGCCTTGCTATGGAAAATGGTGTTATCTCATTTTCTAGGAAAGCAACCCTTTCTTTCCACCCCTCCCCCATAACATGGGCTTGGCCATGGGTGTAGTCTCTGCTGCAGGGAAGAGCAATAATGTGGTTCCTGAATAAGTTGAATATTGACAGAGCATAATGTTATTCCCGAAAAGACTGTAAAGCACTAATTGGTAAACTGCACTTTGATCAATTCTAACCTTGGATTGAAATGCTATTGAGAAAAAGTACTTCCTACCATTGCCTGCCGATACATATGGGGGGAAGCAGGAAAGAGCTGTCATATCCTGAATATGATGTTTTTTGGACTGCCTCCTTGAATTGTAAATGGCCCTGAAACAGAAAGCAGAAGTTTGTTTGTTTGGAGAATGTAGCTCTGGATTTAGTGAGTATCGTACATCAGACTTGCTCCAAGTAGCTGTGAAGTAGTTTGTGGACCTAAACACACAGTGCTGGAGGAACTCAGCGGGTTAGGCAATATCTGTGGGAGGAATGAACGGATGACATTTTGGGTCGGGACCCTTCTTCAGATTGACGGAATACAGTTGAGGATAACGATTGTCAGATGAGTGGAGATAGTTACAAAAGCTAAAGGAGGAAAGAAGCCAAAAGGGTGTTGGATAAGGAAAGAAGTGGAGGAGTGAAATATAAAGCCAGAGGAAAGAGCAGAGAAAGAAGTGGAAAAAAAATGGATTCTGGGGTGGAAAGGGTGAGAGATGAGCATACAGAGGTGGGGAAAGGAGCCGTGTGACCGAGATGGTGGGCGAAATGTGGGGGGAGTGGAAGGAGGGGGGTAGGCAGGTTGGTGCTTGAAATTGGAGGATTGAGTCTTCCTATCATTAGGCTGTAGGTTTTTCCGGTTTGCATGTGGTCTCACTATGGCCATGGAGGAGGCCAAGGACAGAATGTTGGTATGGGAAGGGGATTTAAAATGAATACCAAACTTGCAGCTCCAACATGCCCTGGCAGAACGAACGCAAGTGTTCATCGAAAGAATGACTTAGTCTACGCTTGGTCTTGCCGATGTAAAATAGGCCACATCAGGAGCAGCGAAAATGTCTTATGCATTGATGAGGATCTTATTCTGTTCAATCCTGATTACGGGTGCTGTATGTGCAGAATTTGCACGTTCTCTCCGTGACCGTGTAGGATATCTCTGAGTGCTCTGTTATCCCCCACTTTTAAAACGTGCAGGTTTGTAAGTTAATTGCCCACTGTAAATTGCCACAAGTGTGTAGGATGCGAATGTGGGATAACATAGAACTAATGTACAGATGGTCGGTGTGGACTCGGTGGGCCGAAGGGCCGAAGACCAAAACTATGTGTCTCAAAACTATAAAAATGTAAGTTAATTAACTTGCTTGTTACCCTCTACTCGCTCCTCATTCAACGTGCAAATATTTGACATTCAATGAAAATTAGTTCAGTAACCAACATAATAAACTTTCACGTCAATATTTTATTTAAAACTGAAATATTCCAAGTTTTTCCCATGGGAGAGTATCAGTTAAAAACTGATATCCAGTTAAAGAAGGAAGCATAAATTGAGGCAGACTAAAGTTGATCAAAAATATAGGTTTTATAGAGATCTTCTGCAATAATTTACCTCACTTTTGGTTGTCTTTATAATCCCATGGCTATAAAGGCAATCCCTCAGAAGTGAGAAAAAAAAGGTCAGAATTGAAGAAGGCTGGAGGGATGAAATACAAGGACAACGGATTCATTTCTAAACAAAGAGAAGTATAAGTGAGTGCATATTGTACCGGGGGATAAGTGTTTTAGTGTAGATTAGGACTCAAATGAAAATTAGCAACCTCTTTAATAGTTTACAAAGGTAGTAAAGTCGCCAGGAGAGCACTGAAATATTTGTTCTTGAGGAACAAACATTTTCAGCAGTAAATGGACCGAGGCAGGCTCAGCTAAAAGCAATGTTACAGAGGCAGGAATGAACATTTTCAAACTTGCTATAAATTTTATCATGTTCATTGCCTATTGTTTAGCAAAGGACTGCAGGGTGCATGTTTTCATGTTCCAAAAAGCATTTCAGGATGAAATACACATTTTGGTATATACACATTATGGTATTGGGAGTCCTGCAGCATTAAAACATGTCCTTCAACCCACCTAGTCAACACTTGTTTTAACACTAATTTTACTTCGGAGTCACGTGAGTGACTACGTGAAGAGCCCGCTCACGCTGGTAACGGCTTGACGTCGACGCTGAACGGCGGAAGGAGGAGCTGCAGTAAGGAGCAGCTCCTCGCAGCGGTCGGAACGGCCCGCAGGTAAGAACAGTAAAGTTGGGATTTCTTAGCGGTTGGCGCTGGTAGGTCCAGCAGTATAGGAAATAATTAAATCAGGTCAGATCATATTAGTGCTGGATAAGCACAGATGATGAAGTAAACATATATTCGCGGGTTAAATGCTTCCTGGGGTGAAAAATAAATATATACGGGAAAGCTAGTGCGGAGCCGGTTTCCGATACCGGTGGCCGTAGATATTTACCCGTTAGCGAATTAGTTTACAAAATGATAACCACGGAGAGAAATGCTCCCGAATATGAAAAATGGAAAATAAAATAAAATAAAAAATTGAGAGGCCCTGTGGTTCTGATGACTCTGACATTGAAAAGTCCTCCAGATAAGTAAACTATGTGGAACTGATTATGGAGCATATGGAGAAAGTTCTCCAAATAATTATGAGACTAGGGTCAAAGTACCCTGAAGGTTCCTAAGAATAGCCCTGAGGGGTTTAATTATTCTGAATATGGCCATGGGCCTAATTGGAAGTTGGAACTCCGGACCCAGGATTTGGGCCCGGAAGAAGTCTCATGGGATGAAATCCCAATTGATTTTAGGGCTGCAGAGAGGCAGACCTGTTGATGGTGATTTGCATTTTGAAAGCCACACCACAAAATAAAAATAAAAATAAAATGAAAAATATTAAAAGAGGCCAAAGATGCCTGGAATAGCAAAAGGTTTTGCTATATATGAAGGAAGTGGTGAGGGCTATGGAAGAAAACCTAGCTGCCAACATATATATATGTATCTCACCAACTTCATGATTCTGTGATGGTTGAAATATTAAAATTGCACAGCACAGGAAATTGTGCACTCATTGGAAAAGCCTACGGTTTATCCGTTAATATGGGCATCCATGACTCCAAATATGAGAGCGTCAATAGTGAGGTTTAAAAATCCTCACAATTATTCTGCTGCTATTATGGCTTTTGGGCAGATGAAAGGAAAACCATAAAATAAAAGACGCTATTGTGCAAATTCTTTCTATGAAATTTTGTATAAAATAAATGGCTATTTGGCCATTTTCACCAAGGTTGCATACCTGTGTCGAGCAAGTGGTGTTTAAGCTCTTGGGTTATCTGTTTGGAGTAATCTGCCTAACTTATTGAAATTGGATGAAAAGCTAATATTTAGCTGCATGAAACCTTCGTCTTTGGACGAAAGTATTTTCGCCCAGAAGGGGATTTGATATTGGAAATAGAGGCAGAAATATGTCAAGGAAGTTTTATTGTATTGCACAACCAAATACTTACCCGAATTCAGGGGATAAGGAGACCACCACGCTCATATGCAGAGGAATTAAAGACTTGTTCTCTGCTTAAAGAAACTGCGATTAATCTCCAGTTAGAGGGAGATTACAAAAAAGTTTATTAAGACTGGCTTACTATTATTTTTTGATCAGTATATTACGAGCAGTTTCATTAACTACTATTACTTTTAAAAAAAGAGGTTAATCCTCCTGTACAGAATAAACCTGCTTATGTTTTCGTGTTTTCTGCAATTGAAAAAGCAGAGATTTATGTCCACATTGCCTAATTATCTGGAAAAGGGGGGGTAATGGAAAAGATTTTGAACACGAGCATAAATTTGTCTTTAATGTTAGAAGGCATTACAGATGATGGTTGCAGAAGTATTCTGGACCTTACAGGTCTAAATAAGTTTGTAGAATACAAACATGTTCAAACGGAGACATTGAATACTGCAAAATATTTAATTCAGCAGGTTGTTATATGGGCTAAGATTGATGAAAAGACGCCTATTATTCTGTACCTATGCATCAGGTTTCGGTGGTACTTAAATTTTAATTGGTTGTGACAATTATGGCAGTTAAGCTTTGCCAAATGGACTGAGTTCAGCTTTTTTACTCTTTACGAAACTGTTGAAACCAGTTTAGCCCAATTAGAGCACAAAATGCACATCATTATGGCTTATCTCAATGACATTCTGGTCATTAGTGATTATCAGGAGTCAGCTGAGGACTCAGTTTCAGTTACTAAAGCTTTGTGGTAAGCTAAGGTTCTTAATTCATCTAATTAAGCCCCAGCTGCAGCCAGCACAAACAATTTACTTTTGGGGTTTGTAATTAACTCAGTGACTATGTTAATTACCTTTACCAACAGATAAAGTCGATGATTTTTTGGTAACTTGTCATTATCTCATTCAAAACCTTATCCTTCCATCCGAGAAATGGTGACAACCATTGGTGAACTGCTAGCAGCATTTCCTGCAGTAGAATTTGGTCCATTACATTTATCGATATCTTCGAAGGTACAAGATACAAGCTCTCAAAGAGAAGGCAGGCCATTTGACAGGCCTATGTAATTAACAAAAGAAGCTGTATTGGAATTACAATGGTGGGTTAAAAAAAAAAAAAAAAAAGGAAAATGTCCCACAAGCTGCTAATAAATATTATGATTAAACAGCCTGAAATGGTTTTTACATACAGATGCTAGTGCTCTCGGATGGGGGGCCACAGATTTATCCTCCAGTTGTGGAGGTAGATGGAAAACTGAAGAACAAGTGTTTCTCCAAGAGTATGGTATTAACTATTTGGAGTTATTGGGGGCCTTTTATGGGCTTAAAGCATATTGTTGTGCTAAACAAGGTCTGCATGTGTTAATACAATTAGACAATAAAAACAGCTGTGGTTTACATTAATCACATGGGGAGAGTTGGATCAGTATCATGTGATTGTCTGGTCAATGAGATATGGCAATGGTGTATTGGTCGGCAGATATGGATTTCAGTAAGCTATACTCCAGGTAAAGACAATGTGGTAGCAGATGAAAGGTCCAGGATTTTTAAAGATAATACGGAATGGATGTTTAAGCCAGCAATATTTAAGAATATTGTTAGACGATTTGGGTTGCCAGAAATTGATTTGTTTGCATCCAGGCTTAATCATCAATTGCCTCATTATGTGTCTTGGGAACACGATCCGGACGCAGTTGCAGTAGATGCATTTTCATTACACTGGGGAAAAATGTTCTTTTATGCTTTTCCACTATTTGCTCTGATCCAGAGATGCTTGAAGAAAATAGAGCAAGATTCAGCTTCCGGATTGTTGGTAGTGCCAAATTGGCCAACTCAACCTTGGTTCCCAGTTATGCTGAATATGATTAAAGAACCGTATATGCAGATTCCTAACTGTAGTGATATCTTGACTAATCCAGTAACAAATGAAGATTACCCATTATATGCATATATGAATTTGTTAATCTGCAGGTTTTGACCAGACCACTACAGGAACTGGGATTGTCGGACCAAACTTGACAGTTATTGGCGCATCATGGCGAGATAGCACACAGAAACAATATATGACACATATTAAGAAATGGGAAGAATTTTGCACACAGTCAAAAATATTTCTGATGATTCTGTGAATGTTACTCATGTTTTGGAATTCCTTGCCAATTTGCGCTTTGGGCCAACATTTAAGTTACAGTGCCATTAACACTGCACGCAGTGCCTTGTCGTCCTATTTAGGACTTATGACTGGTGAGAAATCAATTGGGTCGCATCCATTAATATCACGATTCATGAAAGGAATTTTTCACATGAATCCGCCAAAACCTAGATATACAGAGATTTGGGATGTGAGCATAGTACTTGCTCTACTTAGAGAATGGACGCCAATTGAAGGGTTGTCATTGGATAGGTTAACATTGAAATTGGTCATGTTAATGTCACTGGTCTCAGCCCAAAGAGTGCAAACTTTACAAATGTTGCGTTTAGACTGTATGCATGTGACTACAGATAACGTTGTATTCTATGTTTACGATCTGATCAAACAAAGTAGACCAGGGAGATCTGGAACAAAGGTAACCTTTCAAGCTTTTCATATTGAGCTTGCTTTGTGTGTGGTTAGACATTTGAAACAATGTATTAAAGTGACGGACACTTTTCGAGGAAACGAAAAGACATTGCTGCTTACGCACAAAAAGCCACACACAAAAGCTTCAGTTCAAACTATCTCAAAATGGTTGAAACAGGTGTTGGTTTTAGCGGGAGTAGACACTGATGTCTTCAAATCTCACTCCACCAGGGCGGCAGCTACGTCCGCGGCGAAGGGGCGGGACGTACCTCTCGAGCATATTTTTAAAAATCGCAGGGTGGAGTAAAGAAGAAACTTTTTCAAAGTTCTACAACAAACCTGTTCACACTATGACAAGCTTTGGACACGCGGTGTTGGGAGCACTATAATCACCTGCTTTGTTTGCTATTAATTGCTATAATCAGTTGTGTAGTCACTGATATCTTTTGTCACTTGTAATCATTTTTTTCCCTCAAATATAAGGAGGGTATTATATGGTCTTTCAGCCATTAAAAAACTTAATTGTGAAAAGATCTAACATTTGTCTGCTTTCTCATGTATGTGTTTACTTAGCCGGACTGTCGTACGGATTAATTCTACGACATAAAAAACACAGAAAGCTTTAAACTCTTCACGTAGTCACTCACGTGACTCCGAAGTAAAATAGTAAGATTAAACGAGAACTCACCTGTTCGAAGTTTGATCGTTATTTTACGAGGAGTTACGATGAGGGATTACGTGCCCTCCACTCCCACCCTCGTAAAATAAATGATCAAATGGTGGTTCTAAGTCTTTTTATGAGCCTTACTATGTTACTCCGGCTTTGGTGTTCTGTGTTTTTCATGCCGTTGCTTTGAAGTATGCCGTTACCAGCGTGAGGCGGGCTCTTCACGTAATCCTCATCGTAACTCCTCGTAAAAATAACGATCAAACTTCGAACAGGTGAGTTCTCGTTTAATCTTACTAATTTTGCACTAATCCCATTTTATTCTCTCCTCATTCCTATCAAGTGTCCCCAATTCTACAATTATCCTGCACACTGGTGGGGATCAGTGGTAGCAAAGGTACTGCAGGGGGTTCTGAGAGACAGGATTTACCTGCTTTAGAAAGGCAAGGACTTATTAGGGATAATAAATATGATTGAATTTTTATGAAGCGGTGACTAAGATGAGAAGAGCAGAAGACAATGAACCTACCAAACCACGTCTTTGAAATGTGGGGATGAAACCAGAGCACCCAGAGAAGACCCATGTGGTCACAGAGAGAATATGCAAACTCCACACAGGCAGTAACAGAGGTCAGCATTGAACCCAGGTCACTAGAGGAATGAGGTAGTAACTCAACCCGCTGGCCACTGTTTTCTTCTTGAAAGTGTGTAGCCTCAATGGATATACACTGCATTGCCATTTCAAGAAATTTCTTTGGAGATTATTGAATTCTGGTGGTGAGGGATAGACATGAATGTAATGCAGCAATCGCAGAACTAGATGTGTAAATGCAATTCCATTCACAATCTGTGCACTGATGGATAAAATAAACATTCTGAAGTATTTGATGCTGAATTAAGAACGTTTGGATTGGTTTAATCGATTATTTTCTACTAAGGATGCTGAGATTTAATTGTGGCTAAGAGTGTGATTGTTCAGATTCAATTGCACAGTGTTGTTCAGAGTAGAGGATTTGAATACAATGAAAATATATGACAGACCATCAGATATTACCATCACCATTTTTTTTTGTTTCGACTTAAGGGCCTGTCCGACTTTCACGACTTAGTCCAAAACCTCTGTTTAAAGGACCTAAAAACAAAATCAAGATTTTGGTAATCTACAAACTCCTACGCCCTTCCACGAATATGCTCACGAACTGGAGTGACAGAGGTCACGTGCTGATTTTGCCTTTACCTTTTTTTTCCACTCACCTTTTTTTCTCTGTCCAGCTGCCGAGCTACAAGTACGCACGACTATCTACGATTTCCCTCACTGCCGACTACGGTCTGCTCACAAACTAACTACGAGTAAAAAGTTGCAATTTTTTGAATCCCGCCTATTTTTACTCGTGGACAATTTTTATCAGGCTGGCAAAAACGTCCCGACTTACCGGATGCCCCGAGTACCTACGGCTAGCATAACGAGCCGCTACGCTATATCTACGAACTCCTACGGCCTCGTTACGAACATCCTGCGAGTTTGAATCGGGGAAAACTCGGGAGAATTTGTGAATTACCTCGTGAAGGTGGGACAGGCCCTTTAGTAGCCATGGACCTATGCATAAGTTTATGGCAGAGGACCCCTCATAATTTGCACTGTAATAGTAAAAAAATATTTGATTCTAAAATGTCTGGGGCTTTAATGCTTGGCCCATTCATCTACTGTTCCCCTTCATCTAATCCTGATTTTATCATGACCCTTGTCTTGGATTTTCAATTTATCTTTCAAGGAGATAATTGGAACCCAGACAGCACAGTCCTTTGCCTCATCCATCTCAATGTGATCCATTATGTTCCCTGCTGTTTGTCCGAACACGCCAGAATGCCATATGTTCACACTACATTTTCTGTATCACTATATAGATCTAATATCTATTTACATGTATATGCTGAGAATTACTTGTGTCAAGTAAATATCTGCTATGAAACACTACACCAGGTGCGGACCCGTTGGGCCCGTCCCCCAACACAATATTCCACCACTCGCCCATAGCCCTCAACTGCGTGGGTGCGGCTGACGGGTTCCCTTCGTGACGCCAGAGATCCCCATTGTGACGCGGGTCACGGCAACCCTCCCCCAACTGCGCCTCGCCACCCCTCTTCCTACCCCTGTCCTCCTCCATTCCCCCTCATCCCCCAGCACTCCCTCCCCCTCACCCTCCTTCTTCTTTCCCGTTCCTCCCTCCCCCACTCCCTCCCTCACCTCTTCCTCACTCTCCTTTCCCCTACCCTCACACTCCCTCACACCCTCCATAACCCCTCTCCCCTCCCCGACCCCCTCCCTCTATCCCCCTGCTCCCCCACACCTCACCCCCCATCCCACCCCTCCACACTCCCTCCTCCCCTCCCCCATTGCCCTCTCTCTCCATCCCCCACTCACTACCACCCACTCCTCCTCTACCTCTATCACTCCCATTAAATATATTTAATGTAAATTAAATTCGGGATCCCATTGTCACATCATTGTGACATCGAATGCGGCTGACTGGCAGGGCAAGTGGAAAAATGTTTTGTTTAAGTGTTTTTTGTAAAGTTTAAAATGTCAATAACTTGTAAAATATACCATCAATCTGAACAAAACTTGTTTCATTTCCATCACAGGACAATGGTAAGGTGGGCCAAAATTGTAGCGTTATCGTGTACCGTCTTTGCGCAGATATAGGCACAATGTACAAACAAATAAAGATATAAACAAATATGGGTACAACCAAGATGAGTTAGATAGATAGTTAGTTAGTCAGTTAGTTCTAATAGAGGGTGGTCTTTATTTATACAACTGCACCTGATCACTGCTTGCCAGTGTTGATATTGCATTGAGCTTCTTTGATACGATATAGACATTCAGTGGAAGCAACTGATTATTGTATCAATAATTTTATGTTTCTTTAGCCTCTAACGGTGAATGACGTCTGGAATTAGCAGCCAAAGATTATTACATCAGTTTGAATCTCCAATTTAAGAGGCTCAGTCATGACTGGAAACTGTAAAGTGTTTTTTATTGTAATCTTAGTACCCTTGTTGTGTCTTTAGCTGTAACACACTTGGTTTCAGATTGGACAATGCTGCTTTAGTTTGAGCTGTCAGGAAATACCATAGCTATTGAACTGGATATTCGTTTACAACCAGACAAGTTAGTTTAGTTAATTTCTATCAGATAAAACGGTAATTGCATACTATTGATACAACAGAACATATTGTACGATGTCATGCAGTCCATTTATTTGGTACATCAGTTACTGTGGGTCCATAAAGGATTTGTGCATGGACTGGAATTTGAAACAATGACAGGCAGATTTTTTTTTTTGGAAGATTTCTGATGAGTTTTTGCTGTCATTGTTGAAGCAATAATACTAGCCACTGACAGAAAAAACCTGAACTTCAAGATTTAATGGTCACTGCACTACTGAGCAGTTTCAGGCAACATTTCAAATGGGTATCTGGCAACCAGGATATCACCATCGAATAATAACACCGCTCTTCCCCATCCCGCCCACATCCCTCCTTCGTCTCCCCTCCCCTCACCCCCCCTTCTTCCCTTCCGCCCTCTTCCTCCCTTCTCCCCGCTCCACTCTTCTTCCCCTTCTCCAACCCCCACTTTCCCCGTCGCCCCCCATTTGTGGACCCAGCCTGTGACCAGCGATCCCCCGCACACTATCCCACACACGCTGGGGACAATTTATACAAACCTTTGGATTGCGGGAGGTAACCATAACCCTAACTCTAGGT
Organism: Okamejei kenojei; assembly: GCA_035221665.1. Lineage (NCBI taxonomy): Eukaryota > Metazoa > Chordata > Chondrichthyes > Rajiformes > Rajidae > Okamejei > Okamejei kenojei. Next base: position 33,412,225 of record CM069154.1, read on the forward strand.
TGATAGGCTTGGTATTTATAAATTGTCCCTAGCATGTGGGGTATAGTGTGCGGGGGATCGCAGGTCGGTGCGGATTTGGTGTGGCCGAAGGGCACTGTATCTCTGAACTAAATGTGACACAGGGGCCCCAGGGGTTGGACTCCCAAATATTCTGCATGGGAACTAAACAGTTGATCACGAGTTGTCCCAGAGGCAGATCTCTCTTCCAATGGTCTCTCCAAACCCCCAGAGGCAGCGGGTTTTTTCAACTGGGTACAGGCAATGTTGTCAATGTACCAGTGCCACCCACCTGCTCCGGCCACTAAATACCCACAACCCGTTTTGAAGCAAGGCGGGGGGGACGGGGGGGGGGGGGGACGACGGGGGGGACGACGGGGGGGGGGGGGGGGGTGTGTGTTTGCTCCCAAAGTCTGCATTCATCCCATAGTCAATGTTACTAAAACAGATGATGTGGAGTAGGCTTTGTGCAGTACTATTAGTAAGATCTAGCCGCCACAGACTGGGTCCACAAATGGGGGGGGGGGCGTCGGAGAAAGTGGGGGGTTGGAAAATGGGAGAAGGGGGGGAGAAGAGTGGAGCGGGGAGGAGGAAGAGGGGGGAAGGGAAGAAGGGGGGGAGAGGGGAAGGGAGAAGGGTGGGGGGGGTGAGTGGAGAAGGAGGGATGGAGGCAGGAGGGGGGAAGAGGAGGGTGGAGGAGAAAGAGTTCAGTCTACACTCACTGAATCCATCCCTGTGAAAAGTTAGAGACAGTGATTTGGATCTGGAAGCGGACCAATACAAAATAAAACTGAAAGATTCAGACATCTTTTCATTTGCACAATTGATTTTATTGTATTAATTTTAATATATTAATGTTTAAAATCCATGCCTTGAAGGAAGAATATATACAGCCCATCTGTGGTCCCCAACCCCAACCCTAACCCTAACTGGTCGTCACCCGCAGGACAACATACGTCAGCATGTGACATGGCGCACGACATGATGAGACACCCAAATATCGTCCCTGGATTTTGAACATTCCAAAATTCTGGGGCAAAAGGGAGACACCGCACGTCACTACTTGCGTCACTACCTGCGTCACGACCAGGATCCGTTGTGACGCTTTTCGGGCTGTCACCGAAAATGTCGCCCAAGTGAGACAGGTCCTTAAATCCCTCACCCCACAGAAACTGCAAAGCCACCTGCCCGCGTTTGGTCCATATCCCTCCAAACCTGTCCTATCCATGTACCTGTCTCTGTCCCTGTCTTTCTATCTGTCTCTGTCTCGCTCTGTCTCTGCATCCATATCTGTCTATCTCTGCCTCTGCCTCTTCTCTTTCTGTTTCTCTCTGTCTCTGTGTCTCTGTCTCTCACTTTTTCATCAGAAACCCACCCCGAAATTTGGGCATTGAAACTCCCCATAATGCTCCAGTGTAGTGCCAAGTAACAGCTATGTTGCTGTAATGGTTGTTGTGATACAGCATGGTGTCCCTGAAGTCCCACACCAGAAGAGCTACCCAATATCTGCACTTTCCCTGACCTCGTCCTTACCATACCGGCAGGTTCAGTTGAGGCTGAGAGAGGCTTCAGCTGGCTGAAGCAGCTGAAGACAACCATCAGAAGGTCCCTCCAGGACGACCAGGTGACGGACCAGCTCCTCATCATGCTGCATGCCAGTAACATCAAGGACTTTGATCCTCGGCCAGCCGTCAGCTTGTGGCCTGCAGGAGGGATGAGGGCAAGGAGGCCTGACATGGGTGAAGACCCAGCTGCAGCATCTGCATCGGGACCTCACCCTGACAGTGACAAGTCTGATGAAGAGGATGCGACTCAGATGACAATTAAAGTGCTCTGTCTTTACTTTGCCCCCCCCCTCTGGACAATCTCACTTGCCAAGTTCCATTTTCAATATAGTCACCTACTTCCTTGACTCATCTTCATAGTGGGCACAGAGTAAAAGAGGTAGCATGTACATTCAAAAATATAGTGTAGGTCTGGTCAGGTAATAATAATAATACAGCAACAAGTTTGTTACAAGAAAAATAAAATCAAAGTACACTTCCATTCTCTTTTTTTTTAATTACATAATTCTAGAGCTGTGTCTACCTTCAAAGGTGTCAAACAGATCGATTCAATTCTTTATCTTATCTTTTGGATAATAACAGATATTGAAGATTCAAAAGGAAAAGACCCATGCTATGGCCATGTCATGATAATTTTCGGTCCTTCACAGAAAACATGCTTGCATCAATCTGTAGTGTGCATATATGTTACCATGGTCCAGGATTTATTGACACAGGTTGATCATACGCTGAATAATCCAACCGCATTTTTGTTTGGAAGTGGAAAGAAATAATAGAACTCCCATCCATTGCAACGTGTAAAAAGAGTTGAGATACTGTATTATAATTTTGCTGCATGTCATTGTGGTATATATCATGTCTTGATTGGTGAATATGTTTAGTTTGTGACTTTATTTGAAGCAGGAATAATATGTGAATGCTTCATTGAGCATCATTCCGACTGGTAATTTCGCACTTCGTCCGAGCACATTATCGCACGCGTCATGCAAGCCGTCTTAAATGACCACCTAAACTGTCATTCGGCAACATAAAAAGCTGCCTAGGTTGCCCGGCTGGCAACAGAGAAAAAAAGTTAAGTGAGAGCCCTGTAAGTCCTCTGTCTTGGATTCAGTCATTTGTGGGTTAATCCCACCAAAGAGACTTGAGGGCAAAATCTTTCAGAATACTGTTGGAAGTGCCAACGTTTGGATAAGGCGATAAACTTTCAGACTCCAGTGCACTCACTTTAAAGAAAGTTGTCCCTGGTGACCTTTTTATTCTTCAATATGTATCCTTCAATAAAAGTCACAGCTGGAATACAATCTGATCATTATTCCCTTGGTGTTGACGAGAGTTTGCTTTGTGAAACCTGGCTGCTTTATCTCCCACGTTACAACAATGGCACTGCAATGCTGGCTTTAAATATCTTGGATGATCCAACGCAATGAAAAACACAATATAAATGCAAGTCCTTTAAGTGAATCACTGCAACATCTATCAATCCCCCATTTGACTCTGATTCTAAGTTTGTCAAAACTTTTTAAATTGTGTTTTAGCATTTGGTACTTTTTAAAATCATGTTTTTCACGGTCATTATTTTAATACGATTTTGGTAAAGGGTAATGGTGAACATGCACGGAATCATTGGGAAGTGCAGTGTTACGTCATGGAAGATTGAGACACTCCCAGGGCGTTTGATTAGAGAAGAGCGGGGGATCAGCCAAACAACTAGTATTCCAGCTGTTCCCATGTTCGAGTGTTGCTACATTTCTATTTGCAGATATTTATAGCTGATGAAATTTGAGTAGGAGCTGTCTTGTCTATGTATGTAAATCTTTGAAAAGAAATCTCCATTTAAGCCATTGTAAAGATGCAAACCTAAGCTATCATTTCTGGATAGACAGATTAGGTCAGGGCTCTGGCTGTGGTTTGTATTTATCCTGACAAAACCCATTCCTCTTATTAGGAAATATTTAATGTGTTTGAAATTGTATAAGTTATTCCGTTGTGCTGTTACCATAAACCACCTTCCACTTCTCACACAATGCACTGTTTAAAAACAAAATAAGGACCCTGGCTTGGATTAATTAAGTTAAGAATTCTTCCTTTTAATTACTAGCCAACTAAAAGCAACCGGTAATGACCTTCCCTTGCAATGTTGTTCTGATTTAGAGATACGGTAGCAGTGTATGTCCTCCATTAATGGATGCAGTGGGAGGGAATGAACAAAAACAGATTACCTAATCTGGTAACCAATGTACCAGTGCTCGGCCCAAATATAAAATGAAGATAAAAATAAGTTAACATTTCTCATTTTTAGAGGCCTATATGGGGCGTTTTTTAATATGTTCAAAATTGTGAAGATTTTTTTGCATTTTAATTTAGCTATTTTAACCATGCCAATTTATTTTGTGTAAGTGTGTGCTGCTTACAAACAAAAATTATCCTGTTCCATGATTAAATTTAGGCTGCTTAAGCGGATAGAGAATATTTTTTCCTTTTTTTTAACAATCTTCCATAAGTCGGTGCAGCCAACCCGATAATCACACATGCCTTGATTAAATGAAAATATTTATCCAGAGCCAGACACATGCTGCTCATCAGCTGCCCTGCATTACCAGTGTTGCACAGTTAAATCGGGAAGTTTGAAAACAAGGCAAAATTAGTGATACTTGCAGTCAAATTGATTTTTTTTCCTCCTGCAAACTTTTGCAGAATAATTTTTTTTGCAAATTGTCTAAAGTTATATGGAACACCTGTACCAATAATAAATAGTCAGTGGTTTTATTACCAACAGCTTTCCCATTTTACTTCAACAGTTGGGAACAATAAAATTATTCTGACACAAATATTGTTTTGTTTTTAAAGGAATAAATTAGAAACCTCTTGGATCTCATTCGCCTTTCAAAGGAAATTAGAAATCTCTGGGATAGATATTTCACCCCACTATTATGGCACGGTTAGTTGAGCCACTGCCTCACCGCTCCAAGGTTCAACTGCATCCTCAAGTGCTGTCTGCATAGAGTTTGTATTCTCTCCCTGCAACCAAGTGCTTCTGTTTCCTCCCAAATCTCAATGACATGCAAGTTATTACATTAATTGGCCACTGTAAAATGGTCCTGGTGTGCAGATGAATAGGTAAAATCTTGAAGGAGTTGATGAGAATGTGGGGAGAGTAAAAAGGGGGATTAGAGTAGGGCTAGTGTAAATGAGTGGTTGATGGTCAACTCTGACAATAGAACAAAAGTCCTGTTTCTGGTCTCGGTCACTCTGTTAATCTATAACCAACCTCGCCAACCTCTCACAACTCCACCATTGCCCTAAGTTATGTTCCTCTGCGATCGATCAACTATGGCACAGCTGGTAGAGCTGCTGCCTCATAGCACCAGAGACTAGGGTTCGATCCTGACCTTGGTGTTATCTGTGTGGAGTTTGCACGTTCTCTGGGTGTTCTGGTTTGCTCCCACGATACAAAGACGTGTAGATTTGCAAATTAATTGGCCTCTGTAAATTGACCCCTAGTATGTAGGGAGTGGATAAGAGAGCAGGATAACATCGAAATTGTGTGAACGGACTATCGATGGTCAGCTTGGACTCTTTGGGCCAAAGGACCTGTTTTCTTCTGCATCTCTAAAATAAACGAAACTTGTACATCATATAGTTACTCTGTAGTTTCAAGCAAAACTTCTCCCATTTCTATTTAGAAATCGTATGAATTGCTCACCATAACAAACATATTTTAGCTTTAAGATAGACCCAAAATGCTGGAGTAACTCAGTGGGTCAGGCAGCATCTCTAGGTGACATTTAGGATGAAGACCCTTCTTCAGACTGAGACTCATGGGAGAGGGAGACTAGAGGCATGAAAAGGTACACAACAAATCAGAGGTGGCACCAATGGCGAAGGAAAGGTGGAGCCCACAATGGTCCATTGTTGTCTGTAGGGGGAGGTGATAAACGAAACGATAGGAACAGCGAAACTAGCAGGATGACTATAACTTTAACTTTAACTATTTCAGTCTCAGCCTGTTCAAGGTGACAGCAACTTGATAAAGCAGCTCAGAATGTTTATTAAATAGGAAGAATATTAAAAAGCAACAAAATGCTGGAGAAATTCAGCAAAACAGGCAGCATATAACCATATAACCATATAACCATATAACAATTACAGCACGGAAACAGGCCCTCTCGGCCCTTCCAGTCCGTGCCGACCATTTGTTTTCCCCTAGTCCCATTTACCTGCACTCAGACCATACCCCTCCATTCCCTTCACGTCCATATACCTATCCACTTTACTCTTAAATGTTAAAATCGATCCTGCCTCCACCACTTCTGCTGGAAGCTGATTCCACACAGCCACCACCCTCTGAGTAAAGAAGTTCCCCCTCACGTTTCCCCGAAACCTCTGTCCCTTAATTCTCATGTCATGCCCTCTTGTTTGAAACTTCCCTACCCTCAATGGGAAAAACGTATTCACGTCAACTCTGTCTATCCCTTTCATCATTTTAAAGACCTCAATCAAGTCCCCCCTTAACCTTCTGTGCTCCAAAGAATAAAGACCTAACTTGTTCAACCTTTCTCTGTAACATAGTTGCTGGAACCCTGGCAACATTCTAGTAAATCTCCTCTGTACTCTCTCTATTTTGTTGACATCCTTCCTATAACTAGGCGACCAAAATTGTACACCATACTCCAGAATTGGTCTTACCAATGCCTTGTACAATTTTAACATTACTTTCCTACTCCTATATTCAATGCTCTGATTTATAAAGGCCAGCACACCAAAGGCTTTCTTTACCACCCTATCTACATGCGATTCCACCTTCAGGGAACTATGCACAGTTATTCCTAGATCCCTCTGTTCCACAGCATTCCTCAATTCCCTACCATTTACCATGTACGTCCTATTTTGATTTGTCCTGCCAAGATGTAGCACTTCACACTTATCAGCATTAAACTCCATCTGCCATCTTTCAGCCCACTTTTCCAAATGGCCCAAATCTCTCTGTAGACTTTGAAAATCTACTTCATTATCCACAACACCACCTATCTTAGTATCATCTGCATACTTACTTATCCAATTTTCCACCCCATCATCCAGATCATTGATGTACATGACAAACAACAGTGGACCCAACACAGATCCCTGAGGCACCCCACTGGTCACCGGCTTCCAACCTGACAAACAGCCATCCACCATTACTCTCTGACATCTCCCATTCAGCCACTGTTGAATCCATCTTGCTACTCCGCCATTAACACCCAAAGATTGAACCTTCTTAACCAACCTTCCATGGGGAACCTTGTCAAAGGCCTTACTGAAATCCATATAGACAATATCCACTGCTTTACCCTCATCAATTTCCCTAGTTACCGCTTCAAAAAAATCAAGAAGGTTTGTCAAGCATCTCCGGAGAGAAGGAACGGGTGATGTGTTGGGGCGAGACCCATCTTCAGACTCAACCCGAAATGTCACCCGTTCCTTCTCTTCAGAGATGCTGCCTGGCCCGCTGAGTTACTCCAGCATTATGTGTCTTTCTTCTGGGAAATCCAGGAACTGCAGTTCCTTCCTACACAAAAAGAAACAGTTGGGTCGTGGCAGAAAAACCAGATCATTTTTCGAAGACATGGACACCATTCATTGATTTATTACAAGGATTTATTACAATGATAACTTGGCACAACACAACTTTGGATTTAAATCTAATTACGGGTTGGGTGAGGTGGGTGGGGAGGGATGTGAGGCAGGTATATCACCACTTTTTTTCTCTTTTTCTTTTTGTCCTTTTTTTTCCTATTCCTTTCTTCTTTCTTTCACATTCACTCGTTCGCTACACTACTTTGGTAGTCTAGGGGTCCTATGCACATTTCACTTTTTCTCTTTCTTGCCTTTTCTCCTTTCTTTTTTTTTTCCAATTCAAGCTAAAAAGTTAAAATTGAAGCTGTACAATAACTGTATAACTGTATATGCCGTTGGTTCTATTTCTTCTAATAAATAAAAATAAATTTGCTTCTAATAAATAAAAATATTTAAAATTAAAAGAAAAAAAAAAACAGTTGGGAGGGTCTATTTTCACTGTAATTGACACTGGAATTGGAGTTTGCAGACAGTTTTAGAAAGACTGGAGATCAGCCAGCACTGTACTGAACTGTGCTTGCCAAGGCATGTAATGGAGCAACTGCAGCACGATTATGGAGCATGTTACTTATCCAGTGTATCTTTAGAAACTGACATTTATCATGTGGTATGACCCCATGATAGATTTTTGTACACAACTACTACAGTTTAGTTGAGAATTACTGTCTTTTCATGCTTCATTACAGTTTACATTTCTAAATGTTGTGTCTATGCTTAATGGATGCAGAAAATTAGAATGATTTATAGCTGGTTTATATAGTTTTTAAACAATATTATTTCTATGCCACATTCTGCTTATGACAATAGACAGTAGGTGCAGGAGTGGGCCATTCGCCCCTTCGAGCCAGCACCGCCATTCAATGCTGATCATCCCCAATCAGTACCCCGTTCCTGCCTTCTCCCCATATCCCGACTCCGCTATTTTTAAGAGCCCTATCTAGCTCTCTCTTGAAAGCATCCAGAGAACCTGCCGCCACCGCCCTCTGAGGCAGAGAATTTCACACTCACCACTCTGTGAGAAAAAGCCTCTCACACAACCTTTCTGAGTTCTCTTTTACTGCAGTAAAAATGTAAGTCTTACAATGTACTGTTAGCTAGGACTATACATGTCTGCTCTTAATTTTATGGTGAGAGAGTTACCAGTAATGGCTGGGTTATTAACTCTGGTGTTCATTAAGGATCTAACCTGACCCTCCAATGTCTCTGCCACTCTCCAATACTGCCCCTCTGCAATTTCAACCAAAAACACACCATCCTCCTACACAGGAATGCTAATTGCACCCAGCTTTACCTTGAGTCAAGGCAAGCTTATTGTCCTGAGCTGCAGGTACAATGAACATCTTTGCTTTAGCAGCATTATGGGCACATACAGAGCTCTCTATAATGTTTGGACCAATAACCCATAATTTATTTATTTGCCTCTGTTCCCCACAATTTGAGATTTGTAATAGAAAAAAAAAATCATATGTGGTTAAAGTGCACATTGTCAGATTTTAATAAAGGCCATTTTAATGCATTTTGGTTTCACCATGTAGAAATTATAGCAGTAATACATATTCATTTCAGGACACCATAATGTTTGGGACGCAGCAATGTCGTGTAAATGAAAGTAGTCATGTTTAGTATTTTGTTGCTTATCCATGGCATGCTTGAAATCTGTGATTCATGGACATCACCAGTTGCTGGTGATGCTCTGCCAGGCCTGTATTGCAGCCAACTTTGGCATGCTTGTTTTGGGGGCTAGTCCCCTTCAATTTTCTCTTATGCATATAAAAGACATGCTTAATTGGGTCCAGATCGGGTGATTGACTTGGTCACTCAAGAATTGACCATTTTTTAGCTTTGAAAAACTCCTTTGATGCTTTAACAGTATGTTTGGGATCATTATCTTGCTGTAGAATGAACTGTCGGCCAATGAGTTTTGAGGCATTTGTTTGAACTTCAGCAGATAGGATATGTCTATACACTTCAGAATTCATTATGCTACTACCATCACCAGTTGTGTCATCAATGAAGATAAGCGAGCCACTACCTTCAGCAGCCATACATGCCCAGGCCATAACACCCCCACCACCGTGTTTCACAGATGAGGTGGTATGCTTTGGATCTTGGGCAGTTCCTTCTCTCCTCTACACTTTGCTCTTGCCATCACTCTGATGTAAGTTAATCTTCATCTCATCTGTCCACAAGATCTTTTTCCAGAACTGTGTTTGCTCTTTTAGGTACTTCTTGGCAAACTGTAACCTGGTCATCCTATTTTTGCAGCTAACCAGTGGTTTGCATCTTGCAGTGTGGCCTATGTATTTCTGTTCATGAAGTGTTCTGCGGACAGTGGCAAATCCACACCTGACTCCTGACGAGTGTTTCTGATCTGTCGGACAGGTGTTTGGGGATTTTTCTTCATTATAGAGAAAATTCTTCAGTCATCTGCTGTGGAGGTCTCCTTGGCCTGCCAGTCCCTTTGCGATTAGTAAGCTCACCAGTGATCTCTTTCTTCTTAATGATGTTCCAAACAGTTGATTTTGGTTAGACTAAGGTTTGGCTGATGTTTTACTCTTGTTTCTCAGGATCATAATGGCTTCTTTGACTTTCATTGGCACAACTTTGGTCCTCATGTTGTTAATATTGGCCAAAATAGAGCTATTATAACATGGAGGATCTTTGCATCTGCAGGGCCTGCTTGGCCTCTGTCTGTGAAAAGCTATAGGCTTGTGGAAACTGTCTGTATTACCTTGTAATCACATGTATTGAAATGTATTATTTGAGAACTTAAATGTTTAAAATGTATTTCGAAGTTGTAAACACTTTAAGAAATGACTGCCTGACATATGACAGATAACAGTGTTAATGGGGTGGGTAGGGAACAGGATGCTCTCGAAGTTCTAAGAATGTCGGTCACTTCTGGGTACCGGTCACTTCTGGTACCGCAGGGTACATTGGAGTAAACAAGTGACAGACGCGGCTTGCAAAGTTAGATAAGAACTGTATAAAAGAGCGCAGCGAAGGACGGGGGAGAGAGACCAAGGGGTCGACTCACGATCTCCACGCTCGAGCGGGTTGGTGAGTAGCGGTGTGCGACTCTCACCGGTGCTGTCTGAGGGTAAGCACCGGTGATAGAACAAACGCCATTTATCTAGTATAGCTGATAGAATTGTGTAGAGTGTTTGTATGTGATAAATATCTTGTTAAGTAAGTAAAGTTGTTGTGTAGTTTGTTCACGATAGCGGTCGGTACTGGATTATCAGCACGCAGTGCTGTGAGTACACAGGAGCCAGGTGGAATCGTGCAATGATCATGGTAGAATAGAAATCCACCTCAACAGGCTGTGAGTTGGCGCCAGCTAGTCTGAACCCTAGATTGATATGCAGGATGGGGAAAGATCCAGATGTCGCCTCTATTGTTAAAATGTATGAGTACTTTGCAGAGAAGCTCAGAGGTGTTGCAGATGTATGATCAGGATTGGCCCGCTGCAGAAGGGTTGTAAATAATGTTAGTAATGTTGCAATGTGTTTATGTTTCTGTTTGATGATTGGCTAAAGTGTGAAGTCTTGTTTGAATTGTTATACTCCCTGGGAGAATATTGCATCACTTGATTAATTGACTTCTTTCCAGAAGCTTCTGTAGAAACATTGTAATGGGGTGCTTTGTAATTGGGTTGGGGAACTGTCAATAACGTTTTAATGTAATCGATATCTGTGATTGGTTTGTCGGGGTTACCACTCCCATGTAGTTCTGCCCCGCAGGGTCCGATGACCTATAAAAGGTAACCCCCACGAGGATCATTGTCGATCTTCTGGAGGGGTGCTTGGGACTGCATAACCTTTTGGAGGTATCTGCATGTACGAGGCAGAAGGGCTTGGACAAGCAGAGACAAGTATCGATCCCACGGTGGTTAGGTATTGTATAGGGAGTTCGTATTGAACTAGACTAAGGGCATTTGCTCTAGGAGCATAATTACAATGTTGATAAACAGCAGTAAAAGTTTCCAAAGGTGATGGAAAGACTGGAGAAAAGACTAGGTGCTGAGAGCTCTCTTATACCTGCATCAAGGAGGCAATTAAACACACCTGAACAATTACGAACACCTGCGAAGCCATGTGTCCCAAACATTATGGAGCCCTGAAATGGGGGAGTCTATGTATAAACACAGCTGTAATTTCTACATGGTGAAACCAAAATGTATAAAAATGGTCTTTATTAAAATCTGACAATGTGCACTTTAACCACATGTGATTTTTTTTATATTACAAATCTCAAATTGTGGAGTACAGAGGCAAATAAATAAATGATGGGTCTTTGTCCCAAACATTATGGAGGGCACTGTAGACTCAGACAAGCAAACGAGAACAAATGATGCATAAAATGCATGTAATATTCTTTTTTAAAAAACTCTTAAATAGACATTTATGCCAAAAATACATCAGGAAAAAAAATGAGTCGATGGTAGTGCAAAAGGTGGACTGTACGTTTCATTATTGAAATAGTATTAGGATTGTGCTGGTTGGTCCAAGAACCTGGACGTCGTAGGAAAGCAGGCTTTCCTGAACTGGGTGGTGTAGGACCTCTGACTTCTGTACTTCCTGCACCAACTGTTGCACTAAGAAGAGGGCATGGCCCGGATAGTGGGAATCTTTGACGATCGATACTGCCTTCTTGAGGCAGTGTTTCAATAGAGAGGAGGACTGTGCCCATGGTGGACTGGGCTGACTTTCCCACTCCCTGCAGCCTCTTGCATTCCAGTGCATAGGAATTACCATACCAGGCTATGAAGCAACCGGTTAGGATACCTCATTATTATCTGTCTTGTCCATCCACTATTAATATTTTTTATCAGACTGTTTGTCTAATTCTGCATGAGAAGGAATGTCTGCGAGTTAAACATTAGAAAGACTGAAAGGTTCATCTTCATTTCATGTAACAATCTCTGTTCCTCAGCCATCAAGTCAAATTTGATGCTGGCATCTGTCTGAAACTGACCCCATGTCTTCACTATTTTTCATTTCATTGTCTTGACATTTTCTGTGCAAAGAAAATCTAAGCTGCAGATTAAAATTATGTTTTTGTCACCAATGGTGCAATGTGACATTAGGGTAGAGGCTGAGGGGGTATGCATCCACCACTAGAGCGGCAACAATTAATAGGTATGATGCAATCTATCAAATTGAACAAAACTAACCCGAATGTTGATTTGTACAGAACCAGTTGATCCTAATGAAGGGGTTGGCAGTAGACCAGATTTCCCAGGTTAAGCCCTAACTCCTGCTTGTGATCATTGACTTAAAGAGCAAGTTAATTGCCCACCTAAAGTACTACTACTCGTGTTGGTGTGTGGAAGGAGACAAACGCGTGCAAATAGGTTAAAGTGAAATAGCTGAGAGAAGACGATTAATGGGATTGTCCAGGCATACATTCAATGGGCCAAATGGCCTCCTTAAAAGTAGTGGGACTGGGAGGATAAAAGTGAGTTTCATTTTTTTTAAACTTGAAATGTACCAAAGGGGTTAATTGTCAAGAGATTGATACAAATTGGTGTTTACTGCCCAGGAAAATCGCTATTCCACTTGAGGGAGTAAATACAAAACATCATGAAGCCACTTTGAAAGAAACTTTGAATCAAAGCTACTATACAATTGCAAATTTCGTTCCGTGCTACAGTATATGATAAACAGCTCGTTCTTCCACTGACAGCAGGCTCCCTCTGCTCCATCTGGTATCAGATCATCAGACTTCACAGATTTCAAACCTTTACCTCTCTCCTCTCCGCACTTATTAATACACAGGTTGTCAGAGGTGAGAGAGCAGTTTGAGGTGAAGAGGATGAGAAGGAGACAAAAGGACGGCAGATAAGGAGCGGACGAGTGAAATGTTTCAGTTCAGTTTCAGTTTTGTTTATTCTTACTGCTGAGGAACAGTGAAAATCGTTTATTACTTTGTTGCTCTGCAAAGCCCGAGGGAGGGATGTGGGTAGAGGAGGAAGAGGGGGAATAAAATAATTTGGGGACTTGGGGATTAGAGATGAGTGTACAAAAGAGGGAAAGGAGCAGTGTGTGTGAGGTTATTTGCCCATTGTATTAGCTCTTCCTTCGATTTCCCCCCACTCTTCTCACAGCCCAATCACACCACATTTAACCCCTCCGCACCAATCTGCAGCCTTATTTTTTTTTCCCGCCATCAACAGCCCAAACTGATGGCCCATTTAATCCACCATTCACCAACTCAACCCCTTCCTTCATCATTATAGACAAAAATGCTGGAGAAACTCAGCGGGTGAGGCAGCATCTGTGGAGCGAAGGAAATAGGCAACATTTCGGGTCGAAACCCTTCTTCAGTCTGCCTCGCCCGCTGAGTTTCTCCAGCATTTTTGTCTACCTTCGATTTTCCAGCATCTGCAGTTCCTTCTTAAACCCTTCATCATTATTTCCAGTTTGGTTCTCTGCCCACAACAGCCTTCCGCCCAAATGCCCTTACTGAGCTTATCCTAGCTGCTACCAGTGAGGTTCAATTGAGTCATGCTGCAAGTGCTTACTTGCACAGTTATTACCGTAAGTTCACAAAGAAAATGTTAACATTTCACAACACTTGACCTAATACAAGTGGAATATTATCTGGCTTCTGTAGCTGTAAGCATGTTTCAATTGCTGTTAAGAAATTTTGTCCATTTACTGCTGAGGCTGATTGTGTGTAAAGGTAAGCACAGTTTTGTTTTGATGAAGTGCTTTATTTAATGGAGGTAGGTGATGGTTTCTCAATGTGTACAGCGGAAGATGCACATGCTCTTCCAACTGTGAAAAACACATTTTGGCATTTTACCAGGGAATGCAATTGCTCTTTTGTAAACGTGTCTGTTCAAACCTCTTCAGTGATAATGATTTTCTTTATTGTGACACTGTAGGATTTGTACAATTAGACAATCCTAAGTGGCTTTTTGTTATAAACAGTTGGTCTTCAACCAGTATAATAGTTTTTTTTTTCTTCACCAGTCTGATAAGAGGATGGAACTTGCAATTATGTTCAGTGTCAGCAATTAAGAACCTTTTATTAAAGCAATAATGTTTCCAGTTTCTTGACTTCAGCATGTCGAGAAGACATACATTAGTGGGGATGAGCAGCAAGAATAACAGTAAGACTATCACCACTGTTATTAAGGAATAAATCAGGCCGGAGGTTCTAGTGTCTTCATTTGCACAACGAAATACAATAGGTCAGAAAGTTGTCTTGAGACGTATAGTTTCTCCAAGACATTAGCCATGACTGTACTTTTCCAAAATACAGTATTGAAATGTATGGAAGGGCAAGAAGTTAGTGCACTTAAAAAATCCCTTCAACATTTTAAGCATGGTAGGGGGGGGGTTAAATAAATATTTTAGTTATTTCATGTTTCATTTCATTCCATTTGTTTTAACACTCTCATCTTTTTTCCTTTTGTTCAATTTTGGAACATGATTTTATGATAAAGTTCGTAAACTTAATTCAAATGGCCTACCAAAGGGCTATTTAACCTTTTTGTTAAAATAATTACATTTATTGTTTATTGTATTCCGATTTACTACATCTACCCTCTCCACTTTGTATCACCCATCAAAATGGCAGCGTGTGATTGGTGGTGCTGTGAATCTGAAACACAGGCATAGCATTTCGCAGTCACTTTATATAGAGAAGATTTAGCAGTCAATTTATAAAGATCAGGTTTACATTGCCATTTGAGCATTCAGCAATTAGAACTAATTTGATTTCTAACACTGAATCTCCCATAAATTTAATATTAAACACAGTGCCCACCATAATGTTTGGGACAAAAGCCCATCATTTATTTATTTGCCTCTGTACTCCACAATTTGAGATTTGTAATAGAAAAAAATCACATGTGGTTAAAGTGCACGTTGTCAGATTTTAATAAAGGCCATTTTTATACATTTTGGTTTCACCATGTATAAATTACAGCAATGTTTATACATAGTGCCCCCATTTCAGGGCACCATAATGTTTGGGACACAGCAATGTGGAGCATGTAAATGAAAGTAGCCATGTTTAGTATTTTGTTGCGTATCCATTGCATGCAATGACTGCTTGAAGTTTGCGATTCATGTTGTTCGGTGTCTTCTCTGGTGATGCTCTGCCAGGCCTGTATTTCAGCCATCTTTAGCTTATGCTTGTTTTGGGAGCCAGTACCCTTCAGTTTTCTCTTCAGCATATAAAAGGCATATTGGGTTCTGATCGGGTGATTGACTTGCCACTCAAGAATTGACAATTTTTTAGCTTTGAAAAAGTCCTTTGTTGTTTTAACAGTATGTTTGGAATAGACAATAGGTGCAGGAGTGGGCCATTCTGCCCTTCGAGCCAGCACCACCATTCAATGTGATCATGGCTGATCCCCTTCCTGCCTTCTCCCCATATCCCCTGACTCTGCTATCTTTAAGAGCCCTATCTAGCTCTCTCTTGAAAGTATTCAATGAACCAGCCTCCACTGCCCTCCGAGGCAGAGAATTCCATAGACTCACGACTCTCTGTGAGAAAAAGTGTTTCCTCGTCTCCCTTCTAAATGGCTTACCCCCTATTCTTAAACTGTGGCCCCTGGTTCTGGACTCCCCCAACATCAGGTCCTGCTTCTAGCATGTCCAAACCCTTAACAATCTTATATGTTTCAATAAGATCCCCTCTCATCCTTCTAAACTCCAGAGTGTACAAGCCCATCCCTGGAAATAACTTTGTAAACCTACGCTGCACTCCCTCAATAGCAAGAATGTTCTTCCTCAAATTAGGGAACCAAAACTGCACACAATACTCCAAGTGTGGTCTCACTAGCGCCCTGTACAACTGCAGAAGGACCTCTTTGCTCCTATACTCGATTCCTCTTGTTATAAAGGCCAACATGCCATTCGCTTTCTTTACTGCTTGCTGTACCTGCATGCTTACTTTCATAGACTGATGAACAAGGAGCCCCAGATCCCGTTGTACTTCCCCTTTTCCTAACTTGACGCCATTTAGATAGTAATCTGCCTTCCTGTTTTTGATACCAAAGTGAATAACCTCACATTTATCCACATTAAACTTCATCTGCCATGCATCTGCCCACTCCCCCAACCTGTCCAAGTCACCCTGCATTCTGACAGCATCCTCCTCACAGTTCACACTGCCACTCAGCTTTGTGTCATCTGCAAATTTGCTAATGTTACTTTGAATCCCTTCATCCAAATCATCGATGTAAATAGCTGCGAGCGTCAGCACTGAGCCTTGCGGTACCCCACTAGTCACTGCCTGCCATTCTGAAAGGGTCCCGTTAATCCCTACTCTTTGTTTCCTGTCTGCCAACCAATTTTCTATCCATGTCAGCAGTCCACCCCCAATACCATGTGCCCTATTTATGCCCACTAATCTCCTATGTAGGACCTTATCAAATGCTTTCTGAAAGTCCAGGTACACTACATCCACTGGCTCTCCATTGTCCATTTTCCTAGTTACATCCTCAAAAAATTCCAGAAGATTAGTCAAGCATGATTTACCCTTTGTAAATCCATGCTGACTCGGACCGATCCTGTTACTGCTATCCAAATGTGCCTCTATTTCATCTTTTATAATTGACTCCAGCATCTTCACCACCACCGATGTCAGGCTAACTGGTCTATAATTCCCTGTTTTCCCTCTCCCGCCTTTCTTAAAAAGTGGGATAACATTAGCTACCCTAATTGTCTTGCTGTAGAATGGAAAGACTGGAGGAAAGACTAGCTACTGAGAGCTCTCTTATACCTTTGTTAAGGAGGCATTTAAACATACCTGAGCAATTACAAACACCTGTGAAGCCAAATCTCAAATTGTGGAGTACAGAGGCAAATAAATAAATTATGAGTCTTTGTCCCAAACATTATGGAGGGCACAGTATACTATTCTATTCTACCTTTACGATAAACCTTTCTTCATTTGTAATAGGGTTTAATAGACATCTAGCAATCTCGATGGTCTGGTGTGAATTAATGATGAGATCTGTTTAATTTTTAACACGCAGCCTAGAGTTGAGCAGTCTCATGGAATGTTCTTAACTGTTGCCTTGAATTAGTGTAAAGAACTGTCAATTTTAAGGCTCCATTAAATATTATAGCAATGCTTTGAAAATAATACACATTTGTGGGTTGAATGATTGCAGTCCCTTTTAACTGCTGAGTAGCACCAGGGTCATTAATTTCTTAAGTATTGCAATTAAAAATAGCAGCATTTGGGCCTTGATGGCTAAACACCATGAAAAGCAATGGTTTCGTTCAGTGGGCTCAGCCCGAGATGATTGAGTTAAGAGGGAGCAAAGCAATGTGCTGCATTGTTGCTGGAGGGAAATGAAATCGCCAGATGCCCTGCATTTCTTGCTGCTGCACTGCAGTGCACAGGAGCCCTGATGCATTCCAGCTCTGATATCTCAGACTTGCCCCATCAACCCGCACCAATTAGCTCTCATTTTCTCACCACAATGCTGCCTGCAAATACTATTGACTGGCCTTGAGGGGGATACGACATATATTGCCTGAAGTAGATTCATATTGCACCGAGTAAGACGGGCAATATCTAGTGAGGGCAATCATATGTTCCTTATCCTCCAAAGAGGACATCACCGTCATATTGTTATCCCTGACCCCAGACATCTAGAAGAAGGGTCTCGAAAACGTCGCCTATCTCAGCTTCGGCGGACTCCACGTAAAATAGACCAAAATGGACCGCAGTCTTCCTGTCTGCCGTTTTTGAATATTCCCTAAATCGGCAGATTCCCTGCACGCTGCGTCACTGCCAAGTTCCCGGATGTGAGACCAGGGAATATAAGACTATATTTACCGCTGTTTTAACACGCTAAAAGTCCATAGGCGTTCGCAAGAAAGGGGAATACAAGAAAATATTCCCCTGTTAACCCTGCTGGCACTCAAAACGAAGGGAATACAATTTTGTAAAAGCATAGCTCACCATATGTGTGATAATAATAAGTAATATCCCCTAATCCGCTCTCTCCTTCCTGTGCCCCCTGTCCCCAGCGTGCACCCATTTCTCCACTCCCCCGTCACACTGGTCCTATCCCCTCCCTCCCATCACGTACCTAATTTCCCCTTTATCCCTCTCTCCTGTGCCCATCCAACTATATCCCTCCTGCCCTTCCCAAACGTCGCCTTTCGCTCCTTAGATTTCACTCCTTCTCTACTTATCTGGCACCCTTTTGTCTCCGCGCTCTGTCACTTACACCACCCATCTGCTTTGCCTATATCCATTTGCCTAAATCTCTGTTCTAGTTTTCTCCCCAGATTGTAATCCGTCTGAAGAAGGTTCTCGACCCAAAACGTCATCTGTCCATTCCTTCCATAAATGCTGCCAGACCCAATGAGTTCCAACAGCGCTTGTGTTTTGACCAACTTGCTTGCCCTGCTGAGAGTTGCCAGACAAAATCTATCTTGTGGCTCTTCTCAGAAAATTAATGTCCTTAAACAAATGTGATGCCTTCCCTCGCCCTCAATCTCCTGGATGTTCCGAGTCATTAAGTACATTCATAGCCAAGAAATCACGGGAAATGAGAACAGGGGAGTTGACACTTAGCTGAGATCAGCCATAATCTTATTGAATGGAATAACAGATTGAAGGGGCAGTTGGGTCTATTCCCTACGCCTTTCCGATGATATTGTTGTGAATGGCACATTATATCCACATGTAGCATGATATTTCATAGTCAGTACATCTTAAATGCAGAACTTCAATTTACGGAAAAGCTGGTAGAGAGATCTCTTCAACAACTTGGATGATGAGTTCACTGACATAATACCAAGCCACACAGAATGGGAAGATGCCAGGAATGAATGTTGAATTCTGCCGGGTGAGATAATCCTGTCTTAAGGGCCTGTCCCAGCCAGCATGCAACTTCATGCAATGAGCGTGACCTAACGTGGTCGCTTGAGCCGTCCGGCGTCGCGGGGGCCGGTCCCACTTCGATCGCCGGAGCCGTGCGGAATTGTGCGGAGTTCGTCCCGACATCGCGCGGGGCTCCGAAAAACTGACCATGTTCAAAAATTCCGAGCGGCAACGGTTTGTCGGCTCGCAGTCACCTCGACGCATTACACACCACCTCGACGTCGTGCCTCCGTGGCCCTCTCTGTGTGTGGCTCCATGGCCCTCTCTGTGTGTCCCTCTCTGTCCTGGCGAACTTACCTTTCAGACTTCGCTCCAAGTTCGCCTCACTTCCCGCCGCGTCGCGCCACTCACCCCACCTCCGCGCGGCCCCCGCTGCCGGTTTGGTCTCACTCACCGCATGGAGTCGGATGCTGGTAGGACAGGCCCTTAAGGCAAAGGTAAAGCAATAATTAGGATGTGTAGGAAGGAACTGCAGATGCTGGTTTAAACTGAAGATGGACATAAATTGCTGGGGTAACTCAGCGGGACAGGCAGCATCTCTGGATAGAAGGAATGGGTGACATTTCGGGTCAAGACCGTTCTTCAGACTGCAATGGTAAAGCAATGCAAATGACCTTGGGTTTTGAATCGAGGGTGTGAAGCAGCAGAGGGAACAAATAGTGAAAGCCTTTTTATTGAGGATTAAGAATGGTGGTACCAGCATTGGTGACACACAAAGTCAAGTGTTCCAAACTGCGCCCCAAGCATGTTAATGCATGTGCTGATGTTCACAGACTTGCCATTTAGCTATCAACATGATTTAGCCCATTAGCATTTTTCTTCTCACCATTAATACTGCCTGTCTGATAAGTAAATACCCCTCCCCAACCTATCTCTCTTTCCTGTGCCCCCCTTCCCCAGCATGCCCCCTTTTCCCCCAACACCGCCATCACACTATTCCTTTCCCCTCCCTCATACTCTCTGTCTCCTGGACCCCTGTGCCCATCTACCACTCATCTTCACTCCTTATCTGACACTTTTTTGTCTCCTCTTCACCGTCAGCCTTTGTCACATATGCCACTCATCAGCCGATCAAACCCCTCTCGCCTATATCCACCTATCGCTCACCTGGCTTTGTCCTGCTCCCAATTTTCTTTTCCCAGGCCACAATTAGTCAGAAGAAGATTCCCGACCAGAAACGTCGCCTGTCCATTCGCTCCACAGATGTCACCTGATTGCTGAGTTCCTCCAGCACTTTGTGTTCTTACCGTGCTGTCTGGCCTGCTAAGTGTTGCCAAACAGAGTGGACACCTGTGTAAAGGACTCCATTTACAAATGATCTCTGACATCTTCATCATGACATTTTTGGCAGTGATGGGACAAAGACTGTTGGGTAATGTTAATACTTACAATAACTAGATTATTTTTGTTGAACTACTGAATCTCGATAGCTGGTGTCACGTATTAAAATTTTTATAAACGCAATGGTGATTTTACTCTTCCCAGTTGTCAAGACGCATTGGGCTGGGCATAAATCCCTGTGGGTGTTTCATTATTTAGTTTAAATCCACTTCTGTTCCTCTATTGAGTAAAAAGAGATGAAAGGCACGACCAGGCATTTGTGGGTTAAAAGGTGTTCTATGCCAGTCAATATATGATATGATTCTCAAATCATGAGAGGCCTATAGCTCATTGAAGGAAGGGAAAATCGAGAGATTTTTCAAAAAAACAGTCTTGCATTTCTGAATAACTTTCCATGACTTCTGAGCAGGATGTTGTGCTTACAATTATCCGATTTGTAGTCATTATTATAATCATGGGAACAGCTCAGTTGATTTGAATGCAGTCCACGAGATGGCCTCAAACAGAAAACTAACTTAATTAATGTCGTTTGAAGGATAAGTTCTATGGTTTTGAAATCGGTTAGGAAAGAGATTTACAATTGTCTCTGGACTTCAACATGCTTTCTCTTCTGGCATGCCTACTATGCATTTGAGTCATTAGAGGTGCTCAAAAGGACTTGAGAGGAATGTTTAGATGCATTGCGATCTTGATTGTTACGGGGCAAATAAAATAAAAATGTATGAAGTGCGAATTACTCAGTAAATCGGGCTGTATCTGGACCATGCAATGATCAGAGTACTTTCGGCAGCACATCTGTAGAAATTTGCTACACTATTCAGTGATATGCAGAATCTCCTTAAAAATCTAAAAGTAGAGGCATTGGCAGAAGTTAAATAGCAGAGGATGAATGAGAGCAGATCTGAGAAACTAGGCGGTTCATGGAAATTTGAAATGAGTGGGCTGGTGGAAACATTCAGCATGTATGACCCCATCTACAATGAGAAAAAAATGGAAAGACAGGTTATCTGAAATTGTTCAATTGATCTAACTTGATCAGACAAAACATGAAATGATTTACCTCAAATCTACATTTGACATTATTAGCCAAAGAGGTGAGGATGGGAATGGGAGGTCAACGAGGCAGGGAACTGGAAGCTGAGATTAACCTGAGTGAAGGTGTTCTGCTAAGCATCATAGAGTCTTACAGCGTGGAAACAGGCTCTTTGGCCCACACTGGCCAATATGTCCCATCTTCGTTAGTTCCACTTGCCTGCGTTTGACCCATCTCCATCTAAACCCGTCCTATTCATGCACCTGTCTAAATGTGCGATAGTACCTGCCTCGACTGCCTCTTCTGGCACCTCGTTCCGAACACCCGCCACTCTTTGTGTGAAACCTAATCAGCATTTGATTTTCTCCAATGTACAGGAATGTATTGTGAGCAATGAATGCAGGACACCAGCATGTCAGGTGCAATTGAAATGCTGCTAAAATTAGCTGGTGATTAGAAAGAACTTGAACAGAACATGCGGTACATTGTCCCTTCCCGTTGGATTTCAGGTGCAAGTAAAGCAGCTGAATTAGATCTGCAATTGACTGTAGGTTTGCAGTCAGTCTCGATGATCTGTGGAGGTGGGGTCGAGCCCAATATCAGACTGGAATATAATATTGAATTCAGTCATGAATTAAACATGAACAGTTTGCTTATTGAGCAAGGCCTTGTATTACTATTGTACAGTATACTTTTATATTAATTTTTTTTTTAAACTTATGAGCAATTAATTTTTAAAAGCTAAACATTTGTTCATTGTCACTTTGTACATGGCATAATTCATACCTTTCCATTTCTAAACCAATGCACTAAACGACATTGATTTACTGTATAGTTGAAATAGTCCATAGGAAATGTACCGAAAACTGTACATATCAGTATTGTTATCAGGCATATAACTTTATTATTTTGTGCTTGGCAAGGTGTTGTATCTACTGCAGGTGCATGGCAACATGTCAAGAGAAGAGAGTGGTTGATGGACATGGAAGATATGTCCTGGGAGTTGCAGAAAGAACAGTCACTTCAAAACACTGAAAGAGGAGGGATGTGTCTGGTGGTGGAATGTTTTTGAAAGTAGTAGATATTATTAAGGATGACGTTGAATGAGGAAGCTGGCTGGGAGCTGACGGAAATAGATGAGATGGAATCGATGACTTTGGGAAACCGAAAATAAGAAAACTGTTTGCAGTAGAACTGGCCAGTGCTGCTGCTAGGTCTTCCATCTATGATAGTAACTCAGATTGTTTTTGTTACATCTCCACAAATGCTGCCTATTCTGCTGGGCAATTCCAGCATTCTCCTTTCAGTTTCCAATCTAGGCAACTGCTCGCAGCCTCGCAGTTCTCAGCTTTCACAAGTTCGTCAGTTTTCTTTCTCTCAATCTGCCCTCATTAGTCTGTCAACCTGACAGCTCTGAGACTAGAGGATTCTCCTTGGCAATTTTGCCCTCGCCCTTTAAGTGATATTCCGTTGGTCTAGCTATTCCTCCCCCACCCTTGCTGATACCCAGAACTAACCAGTCTTCTCATTTCTCCAATCGTTTACCTGAAACATTAACTCTTGCATCTCTTGCTGTAAATGCTCCTGAGTCTTTTTTCAGTTAGTTTTATTTCAGATTTCCAGCAATTGCATTTTTATGTATTTCCAACAGGGAGACTTTGACCTCCTTCCCTAAATATTTGATCCATCCTTCAGAATTCCGTCACCCCCATCCTACAAGAACAGGCAAGACACTGGGCTGTCTTTTCTGAATGACCTGGACCTGTTGTCACCTAAACCATCAACGAGGCACCATCTGTCAGAACAGAACAGTCTAATGCAGACTAGTGGAAAGACTAGCTTGGATTAGTGCAGCTCCAAAAATACTTAAAAAAAATAAAACTCAACACCAACCAAGAAAAAATCAGTTTGCTTAAAGAACTTGCAGCCACCAGTTTGAACAATCACTTCCACTTCTTCTTCTTCTTTCGTGTGGCGTGCACAGCCTAAAGTTGTAGGCCAACTTGTTCTATTTGATCTTCTGTTTGTGCACGTCGAGTTGATTGCATTAGTCGAAACAGGGTGGACCACGTGAAGTTTGCAATCTTCCACCCCACTTCTACTATCTGTACTCCATACCTGCAGTGTATATTGCGACGTACAGCAACTTGCCCGATAACCTCTTCAACTGCACTTCTGGAACGTGACCTCTGCTACCAAAAGGAAGTGCAGCAGGCACATGGCAGCATCGTCACCCAATTTAGTTTAGTTCAGAGATGTAGCAGGGAAAAGTGCACTTCCGCCCACTGAGTCCGTGCCGACCAACAACCACCAGCACACTAGTTCTATCCCACACACTGGGGAATTAACCTACAAACCTCAACGTCTTAGGAATGTGGGAGGAAACCGAAGCACCTGGAGAAAAAGCCACGCGATCACAGGGAGAATGCATAAACTCCGTACAGAGACCATTTGTAATCAGGATCCAACCTATGTCTCTGGCACTGTAAGGCAGCAACTCTACCGCTGTACCACTGTATTGCCAGTTGTTCTTCTCCAAGTCACACAACGTCTTCAGAAACATTTTGTTCTTATTTGGCCATGGCTATTTAAAGGTCCTGGAATTCTCCACTTAAACTGGAGAGATATTCCTCACAGTATCTACCTTGGTTACCATCAGCCTCTCAAGGATGAATGGGGATGAACAATAAACGCTGGCCTTTCTAGGCACATCCAGTTACTACGAACAATTTAAAGTAAGAAGCTAATGCTCATTTGTGAAACAAACTCAGCCCTCTGATAGCAAAAAGTCAATTTCAGTATGGCTCTTTAATTTAAAATGTAAAAATGTTTTCATTTAATATTAGAATATTTCCTCAATAACCAAATTTCTTAAGTCTGTTTGAACTATGAAACCAATTCTCTGCACGACCTTACTCTGGTGCTTCTAGAATGACTGGCCTCTCAGGCAGAGCTACCAACCTTCCAGGATTGCCAGGACAAGCTTTCAAGCTTTTAATTTACACCTTCACTCTTTAGCATCTCATGTTTTGTTGCATCTGACAACCAATTTTTAACATATTTTTCAGCATTGACAGAGACATTCATGAGGTACAGTGATGATGTCAATCGGATAATATTTCAAGAACGGTTTTGCATGAAAATAATTGTTAATTTGTTCCTATGGAACTTCTTAATAAAAGATTGAAAGAGTATCAATTCTTTCTCTCGCCAAAACTGTACACCGATGACCATGAAGTCATTGATCAGTTTGTTTTGATTCACGATCTGTCTGTACTATAGCCATAATGGTTGTCTTCTAAGAACCGAACAATCTTTACTTTCAGAGACAGTCTATGATCGATTAATAACTAAATAAAATTACCTTGAACTTATAATTGCAGTTTGATGTGATCCGGAAACCAAGTTAAATAAAGTCACTTATGATTATGGACTACAGTGTGCAATTACTACAGACAAAATACATATAATATCAACCTTTTTTGGATGTTTTTAATTTGATTATATTAATTGAACAGCTGGGCTGGTACTCTGTAACTTTGAAATTCCTTTGCTAATTTTTACTTGCATTAGAACTTTGCAGAGCACCTTAATGCTCTTTTTAGAAATTCTAATAAAAAGCTGTTTCCAGAAAATTGGGTTATGGAAGTGTGAAGTTTGACGTAGTTTTAATTTTGGGTGATAATCCCAAACGTTTGACAGAAGTTGGAAGTATATTAGCACCAATATTTCCCTCCCAGTGAAGTCGATGGAAGACAATTTGGAAGAATAAAGGTGGCATGTAATTGATTCTCAATTTAATTTTGCCGATTGCACTCTACTTCCTTTCGTAAAAGTTACCCTCAGGGTCAGAAACCAGGGCTTCACAGCTCTTTTTTTGGGGTATTCTTGGCTCAAAGTTCTTTAGCTCATTGTTGTTGTGGATAATGTCAGTTATATTACCTGGTTACTTCTCTACAATGCAACCATACTCAATGTGTACTGTACATCTTGTTGATACGATGTGATTCCTGGTTTATATTGTACAGTGTGGACAACTGAGGAAGAAACGCATCAATGGATACAGTCGGGATAGTTCAGGGGGGTGGGGGGGGGTAGGGGGGGGGGATTAAGGATGATTATAGCTTCCATTCCAGGTCATTTTGTTCCTGAAAGATTCATTACCATCCCAGTATTACTGCCACATACAATGAGGGTGAAAACTAAAACAGCATTTTAAATTACCCTGTGGAATCTCAAATGTGCAATTAGTTAATGGAATGACAATATAGACTGAATCATTTTAATTGTCATTCCGTATGTTTCTAGCTCAATATTCATAAATGAATACAATATTTGTTAGATGTGGTCTTCCCCATTGTGTGCAGTAATCTAAAATGGCCTTTTCCAGTGACATAAGATCATTTTATGGTCCATGTATCACCAAGTAAATCATTACAAGATGATTCTCTATTGGTGATATAGAAACCAAGATCACCTGCCAATCCATGTAACGGTGACATGGCTTTCTTTGTAGTTGTAACAATATATTCTACACTCTATTCATTTTTCTCTTTATGCTACCTATTGTTCTTGTGTATGGCTTGATTTGTAGTTTAGTTTAGAGATTGTACTTATCTATAGTATAATTTGACAGGAGAGCACACAAAACAAAGTTTTTCACTTTGAAAGTCATTTCCCAGTTCAGGGCAAACATGGCCAATAGTTTCAGAGATCAATCGGAGAGTCGATGAGAAAATGCCACATCGACCAGCGTATCAAACAGCCTGAATAGGTGATGTTATGGGGTCATTTCAGCTGCTATTATGTGTGTTCACTGCACCCAGTTGATGAATGATGTGGTCGCCACAATATGTCGAAGTATTGCAGAGAAAACTGGTGCAGGAGATGGTAAAGATGTTTCAGATGGATCAGAGATGTTCCAGCAAGACCTTGCATCGTGCATCAAAGACAGTGACCGGATATTTCCAGCGTATGTGTCTTGGACTGACCTGGGAACTCGCTTCACCCAAATCTGGCTGAGAATTTGTGGTTAATTTTCAAAGAGACTGAAAGGACAGGTCTTCAGCAGGAGGTAAAAGCCCATCAAGGTCATAATTCAACTGTAATATCAAGATGAAGAAATCCTCACAACCGTTGGAATCTGGTTAATTCCATGCAAATCATGTCAGACTTGATAAAGAACCGTGGTGGACATATAATGTACTAAAGACATAATGATGCGATGATAAAAGGTAGATCTGAGACATGTATATTGACTTGCTATATACAAGTATATATTTGGTTGACTTAATTTGCACAAGGATGAAGATTGAAGAACAAAAAGGATTGAAATCAGAAACATAAAGGGAAAATGACAGATCTGTCCACTAGGTCAGTGTCTATGTAGAGACGGAAACAAAAAACAGAATTAATGATAGAAGTGAGTGACCTCTATTTTCTGTGCTTCTGCCCTCAGTCCTCTCCGTCCAAACAGTACAAGGATAAACACAAGATGCTGGAGTAACTCAGCGGGACAGGTATCATATCTGGAGAGAAGGAATTGGTGATGATACGAGTCGAGACCCTTCTTCAGACATCAGGTCTGAAAAAAGGTCTCAAGACCTACACAGGACAATGAGGTATCCCAGGGAGCCCCGGTATACTAGATCCATGGCTATATCCTCTGGGCTGTTATCATTGCCACTGTGTAAAGCTGTACAAAATTCCCTGGCAATTACATGAATGGCACCAATGAAAGCATTGTTGCCTCGGTCGTCTTGTGATTTAATCCACAACCTTAGTTTAGTTATTTGTCACGTACTGAGCTACAGTGAAAAGCTTTTGTCGGGGGGGCTAACCAGTCCGCAGAAAAACCATACATGATTACAATCAAGCCATTCGGGTAGCTAGTAGTTCAGGACTGCTCTCTGAGTTACTCCAGCTGTTTCTTTGTGTCTACCTGGTAGTAGGTTTTATGGATTTGGTTTTGTGTGGCCAGGTTAAGGAAAAAGAGAAAATGAAACCTGAGCCAGATCTCTGCAGAAAAGGCAGAACAAATGAATGGAAGTGAAGAGAAAGAGAAAACTGGTTCACCTCACATTGCACTTGCAGATTTCCCGTCTCCCCACAATTGAGAGCAAAACATTTTTCACCTTTTTTTGCAGGAGGAAATGTGGAACAGATACAACACATTAAAAAAAGTTACTTTAGTGCCCAAGTCTAATCATGTTAGGAATGAACTTGACAAGGTATTGGACTTCTAACTAAATAATTTTAATTCTGTTCTGTCATCTAATTGTTTTTCTCTCCCTCCCTTTCATTTATATTCACAGATGAATATAGACAGCATTTGCATTTTAATCTGTGACATAATAGTAAGATTAAACGAGAACTTACCAAGTTTGAAGGTTGATCTGTTTTTTTACGAGGAGTCGCGGTGAGGGATTTCGTGAAGACCCCGCCAGCACGCATGCGCGGCATCCTTCAAAGCAGCGGTGTGGAATCACAGAACCAAACCATGACTAAAAAATAGTAAGATGAAAATGTAGAACTACCTGGTTGACCTTATGATAGAGGGTGGGAGCGGTGGGCACGAAATCCCTCACCGCGACTCCTCGTAAATACAGATCAACCTTCAAACTTGGTAAGTTCTCGTTTAATCTTACTATTTTACTTCGGAGTCACGTGAGTGACTTCGTGAAGATTTCAAAGCTCTGTGATTCACGCCCTGGACAACGTCCATGCTTATCACACTGCGCCAGTCTGATGGAGGAAGGCTGTTAATGGAGTTCAATCGAAACTGGCTGAAAAATCAACACAATTTATTAACCAAATAAACAACAAACCCCTAAATCGGGGCCAGACATTTACTGAGCGGTACCCAGGATAGCTTCTGCGAATGTCGCAGGGGCGGCCAGAGGCTTGTTATAGACCGTTGAAAAGTTTTTCCCACTGGCCCAGCCCGCGGTGGCGAGAATGTGGTCCATGGGCACCTCCATGGCTCTTGCCGCTGATATGGATGCAGCCCTGGTGGAATGAGACTTAAAATTGTTAGTAGCAACTCCTGCTGCATCCAGCACCACCCTGAGCCACCTGGCGATAGTCTGTGTAGTCACCCGATGATGCGGAGGTTTATGACTGATGAGGAGCCCCTGTTCCTTCATCCTGATAACTCCAGTAACTCGGGATATGTAGTGGTGGGAGATGGGTGACTATGCAGAGAGTGGCATCTACAGGGTACGCCCGAAATTCCAACTGCAGTCCATGCGCCCCTGGCCTGTGCTGTTTTAATAATTCTTTGACAAAGAAATTTATTTGACAGGGGTGGCCACCCATGCTGTCCAGTCGCAGTTTCTGTAACGTCTGGGCTCGTTGGGCTGTAGTCAGTGCCATAAGCATCACCACCTTGAGGGTGAGCTGTTTCAATGGTAGCTCATCTATTGGAGCCCAGCTCCTCAGTAGGGTCAGCACGATCCCCACATCCCACGTTACTGTATATCTGGGTCGTGGAGGGTTGGTGTTGAACACTCCCCTCATTAGTTTAGACACCAGGTGGTTGGAGCCGACACCTATATCCAGGTATGAGGACAGCACACTCCTGGCGCTGTTAATGGCACTCACGTGACTCCGAAGTAAAATCTATGTCAAATGGCATAAATTGTTACCATAGTAACATTATTTCTACATTAGATAAGATTAAAACTTTCAATTCTGCACTAGATGTATCATTTTTCCCTAAGTAAATTTATGCGATATTTTTGACTTTACAAAGGTTCACTATCTTAAATGAACATTTTGGAGGAGAAAGTAGAGGGGCTTTGGGGGAACACAGGTTATAAATGCAGAATTAATGTAAACATATGTTTGTGTCACAACCTGACCACAGTCCTTCTGCATGGGCCACTCCCCAGAGTTCTCACACTCAAGCTGATTGCATCATTCAATAGACAATAGGTGCAGGAGTAGACCATTTGGCCCTTCGAGCCTGCACCGCCATTCAATGTGATCATGGCTGATCATCCCCAATCAGTACCCCGTTCCTGCCTTCTCCCCATATCTAATGACTCCGCTATTTTTAAGAGCCCTATCTAGCTCTCTTGAAAGCATCCAAAGAACCGGCCTTCACCGCCCTCTGAGGCAGAGAATTCCACAGCCTCACCACTCTGTGAGAAAACGTGTTTCCTCGTCTCCGTTCTAAACGGCTTACTTCTTATTCTTAAATAATTTGCATAATATTCTTATTCAGTTTTTCATCTTCGCCTCCTATCTTGATCTCATTACAGCCCGGATGTTGTCAGACTGCTGGCTGATTATCAGTCTTGAAAGATAGAATATTCTCCTGTTGTAATCTGTAGACTGAAATGATCATCTTCATAGCTCCATGTTCTTTCAGGCCAACTCAGTTGGTTTGCAATCATTGTCCTTTTTCACTCCAATTCCATATCCCCTCTGTAATTATCCGTCTTCACTCATGCCTAAGCATGTGTATTTGAAAACAATCGTGTGTGTAGAAAGGAACTGCAGATGCTGGTTTACACCGAAGTTAGACACAAAATGCTGGAGTAACCCAGAGGGACAGGCAGCATCTTTGAAGAGAAGGAATGGGAGTTATGAGTGCTTTCACCTGCAGGCCTCGCTATTTCACATTTGTTTTCTAGGCTGATTACCAATTGTTCACCCCTGGGTAGCCAAAATTGCCGGAGAAACTCAGCGGGTGAGGCAGCATCTATGGAGCGAAGGAAATAGGCAACGTTTCAGGTCGAGACCCTTCCAACTTTGAAGAAATTGTTCACCCCTTACCATTTAGCTCAGTATAAAGGAGATCATATTAAATTTAATTAAATGATTCCTTATGGCTCAATCTCATGGATTATTCCAATGCAAATTTACATTTTGTCAAGCTCTCACAAACTTGAAGTGGCTTGAAGTTCATCCTTGGTCAGTAGCACGAAACACACCACACAGTAGCGACAGCTGTAACAGCTAAATACAGCTCAAATTAATATAGAATTTGCTTATCTACACATCCAATGACGTGTGTAAGGGTGGCAGTGGTTCCTTTGTAGATTGTGTGTATTATGTAGTATGGCTTTTGTTGTATCATACTCTGCACCACGGCTACTGACAAAAAACGCTTTGTTGGTAACGCTATCCTTGTTATTACTAAACTAATGGCAGGAAGATTGTTCCCGATGTTGGGGAAGTCCAGGACAAGGGGGTCACAGTTTAAGGATAAGGGGGAAGTCTTTTAGGACCGAGATGAGAAAATCGTTTTTCACACAGAGAGTGGTGAATCTGTGGAATTCTCTGCCACAGAAGGTAGTTGAGGCCAGTTCGTTGGCCACATTTAAGAGGGAGTTGGATGTGGCCCTTATGGCTGAAGGGATCAGGGGGTATGGAGAGAAGGCAGGTACAGGATACTGAGTTGGATGATCAGCCATGATCATATTGAATGGTGGTGCAGGCTCGAAGGGCCAAATGGCCTAATCCTGCACCTAATTTCTATGTTTCTATGTTTTATGAACTGGGCTGCTGGGTGGAATCCACAGAACCACAAGATCAAGTAACGTAGAGGCAAGGGGTGTGATGGAACTTCATGGCAGTGGATGCAAAGGCAAAACCACCAGAAGTGGGATTGTAGTGTGACTTGGCAACATGAATGAAGAATAGTAAGATTAAATGAGAACTTACCAGTTTGAAGTTTGATCTATATTTTATGAGGAGTTACGATGAGGGATTTCGTGAAGACCCCGCCAGCACGCATGCGCCACATTCTTCAAAGCAGCGGTATGGAATCACAGAATTAAACAGCAATTAATACTAATATCTTTAAATCACATTCTACCAGGGCTGCATCCACATCAGCGGCGAGGACCATGGAGGTTCCCATGGACCATATGATCCATGGGAACCTCCATGGTCCTCGCCGCTGATGTGGATGCAGCCCTGGTAGAATGGGATTTAAAGATATTAGTATCAATACTGCTGTGTTCAATACCACCCTGAGCCACCTGGAGATCGTCTGTACCGTCACCCTGTGAAGGGGTTTCTTATGGCTGATCAGCACACTTTCTCCATTTTCCTGATGGCATGCGTCACTTTTATATAGTGACGTATGTAGGTGGCTATGCAGAGCCTCACATCAACGGGGTATGCTGGAAATATTAATTGCAGCCCTGTAGACCCAGGTCTGTGCTGCTTGAGTAACTCATCAATAAAGAAAGTTACTCTCTCAGGGGTTGAGACCATGTTATCCAATTTTATCTTTTGCAAAGTCTGGACCCGCTGAGCCAATGTTAGCACCATTAGCATCACCATCTTCAGGGTGAGTTTATCCAACGGTAGTCCAAACATTGGCGACCAACTCCTGAGTAGGGTCAATACTACCCCTATGTCCCAGGTGATGTTGTATCGTGGTCGGGGAGGGTTCGAATTGAAGATACCCCTCATCAATTTGGACACGAGCTGGTGAGATCCTACTCCTATACAAAGGTAGGATGACAGTGCACTCCTGGCACTGTTGATGGCGCTGTAGCTGAGGCCCTCATCATGATGCAGCCCCGCGAGGAATTCCAGCACATGGGGAATCGTGGCAGAGTCATACGAGATGTTAATTCGGCTACAGTAGGCCTCCCATTTCCTGATTTGGGTGAGGTACTGTCGTCTAGTGGATACTCTGCACGATGCTGCAATGGTGTCCATGGTCCTTGGTGTTAGTCCATATTGCAGGAGTGGCCTCTTCAGAACCTTCAGGCCAACAGGTTCAGATGACCATGGCACGGATGGTATTCCCCTTTAGTGGAGTTAGTCACCAAATCCGGGCACCTGTTAATATGTGCCCATGGTTCTTTGATCATCTGAAGGACCACTGGATACCATGGTTGTGTAGGCCAGTCGGGTATTATTAAGATGCCTGTTGCAGAATCTGATATTATTTTCTGCAACACCTGACTGGTGAGGCAAAATGGATGAAATGCATAGAAAAACCAAATCCCCCAGTGCGGTGAGAAAGCATCCATCGCTACTGCCCCAGGATCTGGTTCCCAAGATACACATGTTGGTATCTGATGGTTCAATCGGGACGCAAAAAGGTCGATATCTGGTGTCCCAAATTTGGCGAACATTTTAGCAAATATTCGGGGATTCAACATCCACTCAATGTTATCATTGAACACTCGTGACCTGGTGTTCGCCACTGTATTGAACTTACCTGGAAGGTAGGTAGCTGATATCCAAATGCACCAGAGCCAGATTGAGTTTGCCAATTCATCACAAGATATTGACTTAATACCACCCATATGATTTAAGTATGCCACCACAGTGGTGTTATCTATTTGAAGATGGACATGCGTAGGATGTAAATTCATGCAATAAGCTCGTAGTCGTGAAATGCTCCTAGCATCTCCAAATAGTTTATCCCTTGTGATAATAGAAGGGTAGATTTGTGTGAATCCTATCTACCGCCACAACTGGAAGTAGTGTCGGTAGCTCCCCAACCTTGGCTGCTTGCGTCGGTTTGTACCACGACTGACGGGTTCGGTACAATAATGGGAGTGAATGAGTCACGAATATTATCAATCCACCATTGTTTCTCAACTTTTGCCTTGATTGGCAGCTGCATTGGTCTATCAAAATATCCAGCTGGAAATGTAGCTACTAATTTCCCAATTACCTTAGCAGCATGTCTGATTGGTTTCCTGGAGCAAGCAAGGTTGTTACATACTTCAATAACATCCATTGCCTTGTTATCTGGGATGGTAACAATCATTTGATTGGTGTTAATTGTGAATCCCAGATAGTTCATGACCTGTGATGGGTAGAACTTAGATTTGTCTGGATGGATGACAAACCCTAATTTTTGAAACAATGTCTTAGTAGCTGCTACTGCTAAATTTGTCAATTCCATGGTCTTCCCCACAATCAAGATGTCGTCTAAATATGCAATGACAATATGGTTTTGTTTCCTCAGGGATGCCAATACTGGTTTCAAGAGTTTTGTAAATAACCTAGGGGCTGTTATAAGCCCATTAGGTAGGGCTCTATATTGCCATAGCTGATAAATCCAAACAAACTTCAAGAACATTCGGTGATTTTCCGTATGGATACTGAATAGTATGCATCTTTTAAATTGATGCATGCCATAAAGCACCCTTTGGAAATCAGCGATTTAGCTGTTTCAAATGTGTCCATTTTAAAATGGGTATATTTTACAAAAGTATTCAAATGGGTTGGGGTTGAGAGTCGGCTTGATGGAGATTTGGAGGACATCCGGTCCTGCTGCTGGAGATTCTGCTCTAGGAGTCGCTCCATCATGCGCTCCATGTGGGCCATGCGACCGCCGCCGCTATCTGCGGACAACAGGTCGACTTCCAGACTTCCGGTGGCGCTATGGAGCGGTAAACACAGCACCAGCCAGCTCCGCAAAAATTTTTCAAAAAAGTACGGGGATTTAAACAGATTTTAAAAGAACTTACCGATCGACTTGCTTTCACTGTCTGCCGCCCTCAACACCGACGGGTTACCGGCTGACGTCATCAGCCCTGCGACAAATTATGACGGCACGGAGCCCTACCGAGGAAACGAAGGGTCGAAAAACCCGGGCGAGACGGGAGAAGGCCTGGGAGAAGCCTCAGACTCGAGTAGGGCCAGCTCCTTGGAAGAACGTTTCAGGAAAGCAGACACAGGAGGTGAGGACTTGAAAAATTTTTATTTCTCATCAGATGGCTGATTTAAAAACGTGAGTTCAAGGCAGAAAATGAAAGATATAAAGAAAGAAATGAAAGTAATACAGGGAGATATAAAAGGAAGAAATATCTCAAATTAATAATCAGATGGACTTGATGAAAATCAATGGTGTGAATTTCAAAAAGATACAAAGACACAAATTGATAATAAGTTCAAGAAAGAATCAGAAATATTGAAGAATGAAATCATTGATATGATTAATAACCTGGAACGCAAGATGGAGGGTAAACTTGAAAATGTTAAAAAAGACTTTAAACATAAGATTGACCATATTGCAAAAGTGGTCGAACAACAAGTTGATGGCATTAAAAAACCCCCTTGAAAAGATAGCGGAGGCTAGTTACTGTGTCTACAGCAAAGCTGATAACACCCAGAAACAAGAACGTCTATGGAAGTTTGTTATCCAAAGTAACAGATAAATGCACGCAGCTGGAAGGCTATCAAAAGAAGGCAGAACTTGAGGATTGCAGGGATTCCTGAAGGTTTAGAGAAACCGAAGACACCTCGAGAATTCACTGCTAAATTACTGCAAGCTGTTTTATCTTTGGATGATAATGCCTGTTTTAGCTCGTGCACACCGAGTCGGCAGAAGACAGACCAGTACAAACGCCCCCAAGACAAATTCATCGTCAAGTTACAATATGATTTCACCCTCGAGGACATTATGCGAAGAGCCTCGAGAACAAAGAATATGATGTTTCAAGGACAAAGAATCAGTATCTATCGAGACTATCCCCAGAAGTTGCCCAGAAAACGAAAAGCGTTTAACGAAGCCAAAAAACCTTATGAGGGGTGTAGAAAAACTTGAGATACGGTCTGAATTACCCCCGCCATCTTAAGAGTTACTTATAACAACGTGGAACACTTTTTCAAGACTCCAAACAGAAGCAATGGAATTTGCAAAGCAGTTTGACACTTGAAAACCATCTACAAGCAAATATACTGCTTTTTCTATTTTTAAAAGACTAGTACGGTCTCTTAACATTTTATGAAACTTTATACGAACAACATGGAATTAGAAGAAATCAGAAGGAATGGACAATGTCGTATGGAACGAAATGTCTTCCCGGATTGGAAGAAGCTCACCGAACATTGACATTTTCATAATATACAACTAACACAAACAAATAACACACTACTAAAATTTAACGCGGTTTTATTATTACTATGACTGTTATTAACCAAGACTCTGCATATTGCTAATTAATACTACTAATAATTAACATCTTATGTCCTGTTTACATTTGGAGATATCCCCCCCTCAATATATTTCTCCCTCTTTTAATAATGACTTCTTTTTTTGTATTTTAAAAAAAATTCTTTAAACTGTGGCTCTATAATTGGATTTTTTTTAAACTAATCTTAGATATATATACTTTATGATGTTTAATATCATCTTTTCATTTCTTTTAATATATATTCCGTTAAAATATTACTATGGAATAATAATTCCTTAAAATTAGGAGCTGGCTAAATTAATAACATCAATGCCGGAAGCTTTAGATTAATAGCCAACACAACTTGGCTTTCACAAACTACAAATATTTTATTTGTAGTTCTTCTATTCTTTATACACCTTTCTAAGCTTTTTATTCACTTCTCATTATTTTTTTATGTTTACTATATCTTTCAGTTTGAATGGAGCTATATACTGGAACAATGGAGATACACTCGTGAAGCAATAAGAGAGATCTAAAATTCATTTACTCGGTGTTCGGGTGTAAGGTTAAGTCTACTGCGCGGACCCTTGGACCCTATTCTAGATTCCCACAAATCTAAAATGCAGGATTTAAAAAGAAATATGGGGAACGAGGGATTAACCTTTTGCAGTTGGAATGTTAAAGGTATCAATGAACCAATATAAAAGAGGAAAAAATATTGACACACTTAAAGGCAATGAAAGCTGATGTAATTTACATTCAAGAAATCACCTAAAGAAAAAGACGCTGAAAATAGGCTGGAAAGCTAAATGGATAGATAAAATATACCACTCTTCCTTTACACATAAATCACGAGGCGTAGCAAATTATTTCGTAAAGGTACTTATTTAAGCATATATACTATATCTGATAAAGATGGCAGATACATTATTGTAATAGGAGAATTAAATAGGGAAAAAATGATTTTTGTTAACATCTATGGTCAAATTTTGATAGTCCTTTATTCTTTAAGAAAGTACTTAATAATATTCAGAATTAACACACTACAATTTGATATTGGAGGAGATTTTAATTGTACATTAGACCCTTATTTAGATAGATCTTCAAACAAAAGGAAAACTAAATCGCTTTCTAGTGATTTATTAAAGCATACATTCAAACGTCTAACATTAAAGATGTTTGGAGGAAACAGAAAATCCTACTGGTCGAGAATATTCCTTCTACTCGCAGTACATAAAAACCTATTCAAGAATAGATTACGTTCCTAGTAGATGCAAAGCTTATCTCACTTACTTACGAATCCAAATATATAATGATTATAATTTCAGATCACGCACCATTAACAATTTAAAATTAAAATAAATGTTTAAAACAGAAATCTAGGAACAATGGAAAACTTAATCCACAATTTTAAAATAATAAAAACAACTCAGGAATACATCATAACTCAGATTAAGATGTTTTTTGAAATAAATGATCAACCAGAAATATCTCGCTCTTTATTATGGGAACATTTAAAGCATATCTTTCGAGGAATTATGATTTCTTCACAAGATTCCATTAATAGAAGATTCGGAAGGTAACAACATGACTTAGAAAGGGAGATCAAACAATTAGTATTACAGAATGCAACAAAATCAGATATAATTAATACATAATAAAATTGTAAATTGAAGTATAAATTAAATAAAATATATACTGATTCAAGTTTTAAATACTACCAACATACTAAACAATTGTGTTTGAATTTGGAGACAAACCACAAAAACTATTGGCTCGACAATTAAGGAAAAATTGAAGCGGAAAAAATTATACATAGGATTAAATCACAAAATACGGTGAATTATTAATACAACCCAAGGATATTAATGAAAGATTTATGCAATTATTTATAAAATTTTGTATACTGGTAACACAACAGTAAATAAAACAGAATAGATGCCTTTTTAAATGTATGTAACTTAAAAGAATTAGATTTACAAAATAGAGAATTTTTAAAATGCCGATATTTCAATAAAAGAATCAAGAATCTATTAAATCTTTAAAAAATGGTAAAAACTCCAGGACCAGATGGTTAGGTCTCGGAATTTTATAAAATTTTCATAGCCAAGAATTTGGTCCCTATTTAAAATCATTATATGAACAGATTCATATCAAGAGAAACTACCAGAACATTGAACGAATTCGATTATAACACTTATACCAAAATAAATAAGTAAGGATTTTGGATGACCCTGGATCGTATAGAGCAATTGCTTTTATAAATACGATCAAAAGTTTAACAAATATTCTTGCACAAAGATAAGCAAAATTGTTAACGATTTAATTCATCCTGATCAAACAGGCTTCTATACCTATATGATATTTTCTTTCTTATTTTGAGGTTTATTTATATTATATATTCGAAAGAAGTGATAAAAAAGAGGCTTAGTAGTTCATCTCGTTGGATGCAGAAAAAAGCTTTTGACAGGTGGAATGGCCCTTATCTATTTGGTGATGGAAGCCTTTTAAGCTGGTGATAAGGTTACTACTTGGATTAAATTATTATATTGCAAATCCATCAGCTAGAAATATAACAAATTTACCGGGTGTTATCCTAACTAAGTTTTGTTTATCTCGGGTTGTAGGACAAGGCTGTCCTTATATCACGCATTAGCTGTTTGGTTAGCAATCGAACCCTTGCCCAAAGGCGTTAAGATACATCAGAAATATTATGGATACGACTACTTACGTACTAAGAATATAATCTCGTTATATGCGGGAAGATAATATTACTTTATATTACAAAACCGGAATTAGTATCTGTGTAATTTGTTAAAACTAATATCGGAATTTGTTTAAAGGATATTTAATTGGAATAAAGTGAAGACATAAATAATGCCAATAACCTGATGAACTTGTGAGATAGCGGAGTATTACAGATTAGACCACTCGTTAATCTCAAGATCGAACATAATAACAATATTAAATATATCTGCGTATATTGTTACAAAAAGATTTTCTTTGGACTCTTTATTTATAAATCTAACTTTCCCGTTATTTATTGAATAATATTAAAATAAAAAGTATCTTATATTGGAAAAGCTTACCTTCTCAAGTTTAGGTAAAATTAATCACGCAATAAAAATGATTTTTTCCTCCAAATTATTATATTTTATTTTCAATCAATCGATATATCTTTCTAAAAAATTTTCTTTAACAAAAGTAGACCCTCACAAGTCACTAACTTTATTTGGGACTATAAAATCATAAGACTAAATAAAAAACATTATGTATAGCTAAAATAAGGGGGCGGGGGCTTAGCTTTACCAAATTTTATGTTCTATTTATGGGAATCTTTAACAATTTAAAATTAGAAATATGAATTTGTTGGGTTAGGAGAATAGATAAAGAAAAACAAATTGGTTAAAAATGGAACAGAGAAGATTTCCATTTTGAAATTAGTATAAAATTTGCTAATTATAATGTAACTAAGAAAACATTATAGTGAAATATTGAATATCGAAAGTGGAATACGTATTTGGAAACACGCGCATTATAGTAAAACACTAAAACTAAAATTTATTACCGCTAGCTCTTACCGCAATTGCAATAATTTGTAGTTTAACCGGTAATGATGGTTATAAAGCTTTTATAATGGGAAAAATAAAGGAATTCTAAATATAGGATTTATAAGGATAATTATTTTATGTTCTTCAAGAATTACAACAAACGTAAGGCTTTCTTAATAATGAATATTCAGATAGGTTTACAAATCAGAAACGGTGTATTTTGCAGATACCAAACTTAGAAATCGAAGAGTGAAATTATGATGATGAGTGCTTGTGAATCAAACACCCAAATACAGAAAAAATGATATATACATTTATAATATTTTGTTGGAAAGTGATATCCCATCATCGGAAATACATAGACAGCGCTGGGAAAATGAACTAAAGTCAATTATAAGATCCCCGGAAATTGGGGAAAGAAAGAGCTACAACATTATACATATTGCTCTTTAACGCATAAAACATGCACTTTTACAGTGTTCTCATAGATCTTACATTGATGTTACATTAGTTATAAATCTAACTACATAATATATTTCCAATTAGCTATCGCCACTATATGTGATAAATGTCAAATATGGGACGCAACTGTCCACTCATTTACTGAGTACGAAGATTTTACAATATTGGAATGAAATATTCAATAATCACGAAGTTATTTATATTACTATGTTTATGGACCTCAAAGATATCATACTTGGAAAATATCGGACTGGAACAAATAATTACAAGAGCTCAATCATAGAAACTTTTAACGATGATTCTTTAATAATTGGGAAAGAGAAAAATTTAAGATCTAAAATTTTGGAACGGTCTGTATCCCCCAACAATAAAATGTGGAATACAGTAAAATGACGAGACCAACTCACTTGGAGAGATGAGACTTGTCCTTATGGACAGGTTAGATCTCCTTCAAAGGAGATATGGTCTCCCTATATTAAATATCTACAGGGTCACGAACGGTTCGGCGGCAGGGACTTGGGAGTGAGGCATGAATATCTGAGTGGATGAAGAAATACACATAAGATCTAATCACTGAATGGATATCAGATTGGATTACTTAGTAATACTTCAATCTCTCCATCCAAACTTTTGTCCACTTTCTTTTCATTTTCTATTCCTATTTTCTCTATCTCTCTATCTCTAATTAAGGGGAAAAAAAATATAGAAACATATTATATAAATTTTTAATATGCTACTACTTATTTCTGTTTGTCTTTGAAAAGTTTAGATGTACAATAAACTTGTTAATTATATAAAGTAAGATATTTTCAATTATACAATAATTATGAAAGTATAAAATTCACAAGAATACAACATTTTAGTATTTTGAGAAATTTGTATTAAAAAAATGTGTTGAGTTTAAGATTGGGTACGTGGTTTAATTGAGGGGGGATTCGTCTATTTTGGTAATTAGAAGAATTCTATGATTTGAGAATGAATTTTAAGTGTTATTCATTATTTTAGGAAGATTATACTACATATACTCCGCCGTGACTAAATTAAATATAATGAAATGTATCTAATGGATAATACTACAAATTATCTTAAATGTATATTTATTAATCAATATGTTTTTAATTTATTATCAATTATAGATAAAATCTCAAATGTACGTTAAGAGTGTTACCTTGGTATATTTTGTTTCTACAATAAAAAAATATTAAAATAAAAAAAAAAAAAAAATAATAAAAAAAAAACAGGTCGACTTCCTTCAGGTTCCCCTCCCCTTTTTAGCATCGCTCAACTTGTGGCTTCTGCAATAGGCCGCACCTCGGTCGAGGTGATGTCTAGGGAGCCTAGGCCAGGGATGTCGCTGCCTGCCGCTCCGGCGGGGCTTGGGCTTTGCGTCTCCCGCGCAGACTTGCGCTAGTCCGCAGTCTTACGGACTGTGGGGCCGCCTGTTGGAAGACATGAGTGGTTGAGGAGTCGGTTCCCCGACTGAAGCAGGGCTCACCGATGTCCCGTGGGATTGCCGCCTGTCTTCGTCACCCCGGACAAAGGCCAAGTTCGGTCACGTCCAGCCCACCCCCTCCCTTAACGCGGGGTTCGTGACGAGATGATATTCACCACCGGCACGATCTGGCAGCTTCCCGGTGGTGAGTCTGCGCCGGCGCAACCCTGCGGGGCGTCCCAGACCCAGACCGATCTCACCGGTTTCGCGGATCTGGCGGACTGCTCGGTGGCAAGTGACGCCGCAGCGCTGCAGCGGGGACTCCTCTCGACTTGTGTGGATTTCTGGTCCATCTGGGTGACCATTTATAGGGAGGGGGAGACAGGACGTGCGCAGAGCGGTAACACGTTTTACGCACCCTTTTCCTCTTGTCCCTATGTTTAGGTGACAGTGGTAAGGAGAATAGTTAGGGTCTTCTACGTGTGCTCCCTACCTCTGGCGCTGCCCTGATGGACAGCCGTGGTGGATGTGTCGGGTCTGGTAGAGTAGGGTCCCCGACTTCCGCTCCTTTTCCGGCACCGAGGAGGCGGGTGCTGTTTTTTACGTTGTAGCGGGCAGCTCTGGGGGAATTGCAGCCGCTTGACTCTGCGGGAAGTCTGCGGACTGAGGTGTATCTCGAACTCCTTTCCATCGTCCCTGTGAACAAAGTAAATTCTATCCACAGGAAACACCACAGACAAACCCACCCCTTAAACTAACAAACTCAAGGTTAGTTCCTATTCCTGGAAGCGGTCCTTTTTGTGGCTGGTGGAGGATGCGCTCCCCCTCAGCCGTCGATCAACTGCGAAAGTCGATATGTCGCGTGCTGGCGGGGTCTTCACGAAGTCACTCACGTGACTCCGAAATTAAATGTTCCTTTGAGTAGATAATACAATGTTCTTGACATTCTCTTAGAAAGCAGTGTATATGTTTTGCTGTCTTTAGCATGGTTGCACATTGCTGTGGAGTAATGAGACCTTGAGGGTCTAGTGTTTAATGGCCTGACGGTTGTTGGAAGAAGCTGCTACTGAGCGAGTCGAGTAAGTGAGTGAGTCCAAGGTTGTGAGTGCCTGGTAATGGTGAAGGCTGACACAATTGTGGCATTTAAGTGACTTTTGGATAGGTGCATTGGTATACAGGGAATAGAGGGATTATGTGCAGACAGATGAGAGTTGGTCTTGACATGTTCAGCACAGACATTGTGGGGCAATGGCCTGTCCTTTCTGTCTCTACAGCACAGACAAGCTTGAAAGCTGGACTGTGGTGAGATGTCCCAAGAGTGGAGGGCAACATAATTTTAACGGATTTGTGTTCAAGATATAATTTGGATGGTCATTTAGCATTTCGGAGCAATAGAGTTATTTGCAATTCTTGAAAGGAAATGTGAATAAATAGTCTGTGAGCCATTTGGATTATAGGAGGCAATTGGTTCATCAGAGTGTCAGGACCTGACAGCTTTACCATTGTAAATAACATTGAGGGCAGGAATCTCAATGCAACATGCTGGAATGAGTAGAAAGGAACTGCAAATACGGGTATGTACTGAAGATAGACATAAAGTGCTGGAGTAACTCAGCTGGTCAGGCAGCCCCTCTGGTGACGTTCAGGATTGTGATCTGAAACATCACCCACTGATTTTCTCCAAAGATGCTACTTGACCTGCTGAGTTACTCCAGCACTCTGTGTCTGTGTTGTAATTAAGTCATTTCAATTGTGTCAGATAAAACTGTTGCAGTGAATGGCAAACTAGTGTCTACAGAGTTACTGAATGATTAAACCAAATTCCAATTGGGCTGGATGCTTTGAGAGAGAATTATTGTGTGGTGTGGAGTGAGTTTAAACATTCTGAAGATCCCAAGAGAGATTTTATACCAAGCCTGGACTAACTGATGTCAATTCTATTCAGCGAAGCCAAGTACAGAAAGGGATACAGAAAACATGACCAAATTAGAAGCATTAGAAATCCAGAGAGGAAGGTCAGAAATGATGACTTTCCAATCTCATCAATGTCTAGAGGAAGTCAAAATGCAAGACCACGCAAGAAAAATGACTCAGGAATTCACATTGAAAATATAATGGAATTAATGGTATTGGATAATGTATTTAACATTATGTAACAACTATAGGCATTAATAAGTGTTGTTTACTTGATAAAGTTTAGTGTTTCAGTTGATGTTTAGAAAATATGTCATTTCAGGAGTTACAACAGATTTCATGGACTACACTCAAATAATTTTTTTAGATATCTACAACTTGGAGATTATGTTAAATCTAATACACAAGATTATAGTAGTAGGGAACCAGAAATCCTTGATGAATGTTTGAATAAACATCCTAATACAGAAAAATTAACAACTTATATTTATACCCTTTTAGATAGTGAGGTCCCATCGACGGAATCATATAGACATACATGGGAAAATGAATTAGGCCAACCTATAACTAAAGATATTTGGGACAAAAGTCTACAATATACACATCAATGCTCGTTAAATGCCAGAAATGCTTTAATACAATTTAAAGTATTACAGAAATTACACTACTCTAAAGTAAAACTAAATAGAATTTTCCCACATATCTCTCCTATCTACGATAAATGTGA
Organism: Okamejei kenojei; assembly: GCA_035221665.1. Classification (NCBI taxonomy): domain Eukaryota; kingdom Metazoa; phylum Chordata; class Chondrichthyes; order Rajiformes; family Rajidae; genus Okamejei; species Okamejei kenojei. The sequence goes on from CM069154.1 coordinate 33,455,617, forward strand.
GCACCTAGAAGCTAACTTAACACATACTTTTGCAAATTGTATAAAACTTAAAAATTTCTGGATTGATATTTTTAGAATAATTTCTGAAGTTGTTAATACTAAATTGAATCCCGACTCAAAACGAATAATACTTGGAATATCAGAACAAAGTCTAACACTCACGACAAGCCAAATAAACTTTCTAGACTACAGTATAATAACTGGGAAGAAGTTAATATTAAAATTTTGGAAAGGCCCTACAACCCCCACAATTAAAATGTGGATTATGGAAATGTCGGAGACCCTACACCTGGAAAGAATCAGATTTGTCTTAATGGACAAACAAGAACTTTTTGTTAGAATATGGTCTTCTTTCATCGATTATTTGGGGTAGATTGGTACGGCACGGGAACCTAACTGAAACTTGAACTCAGGATTAGATGAAAAATTATACTTTATAATCTTGTATTATTAGTAAATCATTCCATTCTTTTTTTTATCTTGACATTTATGTTTTTTTTCTTTCTTTCTTACTTTCTATCTATATATTAAAAAAATTAGAAGCAGAATGAATCCACAATTGATAATATTAATAATGTATGATTGATACACATGAAATGTTTCTACCATAATATGTGTTTGCTTCTAATATATATATTTTTTTTTTAATGAAAAAAAAATGACATACGATTTATAATACTAGATTAATTGTGTATGGAAGAAATTATCCATAAAGGATTATCAATATCTGAAATGGATGCATTGGTGGCATGAAGTTTAGCTTGAATAGCATAGTTTTTAGTTTAGTTTATTGTCACATGTACCGAGGTACATCAAAAAACTTTTATTGCGTACTAACCATTCAGTGGAAAGACAATACATGATTAGAATCAAGCCCATCCTCAGTGTACAGATAGCTTTATGCAACGTTTAATGCAAGATAAATAAAGTCCAGTAATTTCCGAATAAAAGATAGTCTAAGGGTCTCCAATGAGGTAGATAGTAGCCCAGGACCGCTCTCAAGCTGGGAAGAAATTGTCCCTGAATCTGGAGGTGTGCGATTCCTCACTTCTGTACCTCCTGCTGATGGGAGCGGGGATAAGAGGGATTGCCTGCAGTGAGACTCATCCTTGATTATGCTGGTGGCCTTGCTGAGGCAGCACAAAGTGTACTTGGAGTCAGTGGAAGGGAGGTTGGTTTGTGTGATGGTCTGGTAATTTCTTGCGATCTTAGATGGAGCTGTTTTAAGACTAGAATTTGTAGTCAAATGGATGAACACCGTAAGCAAATTTATATTTGGCTACATTTAAAACTACATCTCTCGTTAGCCACTGGTGTTGATAATGCATTGACTAGTTTCAATAAAAGGTGTTTGTGGCTCTACCTTGTTACTTAGTGAATGGTGACCCAAGATCCTCTGGATCTCATCCAAAATTATCAAGATTTGGCATCTGCAGCTGTTGGACTTGCTTGTGAATGTGCTATCTTTTCTTATGAGTCCGTCTTTTCGCTCCTACCCAAGTTTAAAAACCTTTCTGATGGCATCATGCCACAAGAATGTGCAAATAAGATTCTTCATGACAGAATTTACCAGACTTGATGCCGCAGGTGTCTTGGTACTTTAACTGCCAGTCCAGACATTTGCTGCTTGTCGGGACAAAGGAGCAGACTTCAACTTTGGTTATTTAAAATCAGGTTGTTCACAGGTGGTAGAGTCGCCACCAATTTAAAACCTTTATTTTTTTGTGATAAATTTATGTTAGATTATCTCTACTACATATCCCAAGGATTTTTTATTTTTCGGGCAAAAGTGATTACAAAGAAAATTCTAAAACCATCACTAGTTTGTAGTGGATTTTATTTTTGGTGACGGGCAAATGAGGTTGTGCAGAAATATGAACAAAAGACATTGCTACTGAAACCTACACCTGGATTGCTAATTATACCCACGCTAGAAACATTTAGTAATTATTTTCCTCTTCAATTTGAATGTGTGTTGACTGGTCACATTTTTTTAATGATCCAAATTATTGAAAATATATCAATGAAAATTAGAAACTGCAGGTGCTGGAATTAAACAAAACAGAATAATTCAACAGAATAGGCAGCATCTGTGAAGTCAGAAGCAGAGGCAATGTTTTGTCAAGGACATTCTATCAGAATAGGCAAAAGAGAGAGCAAATTAGATTTAAATTGCAGGGAGGGTGGGATTAATTAGTTGGGGCAAAGGCGATATCTCTGAAAGGCTAAGGTCAAGTTTCCTATAGAGATAACAGTTGATGTAATCTATATTGTTATAAAAAGACTGCGTAAACTCGAACATCGCCTCATCTTCTAACTGGATTAGCTGCAACCTTTTGGGCTCCCTATTGTATTAAAGACCAATAGGTAACCGAGTAACTGTGTCATAATTGGCCAGTTCTGCTTCTTTCTGCATATTGGCTCACTCTATCATGGTCTAACCTGTTTGTCTTTTCATGCTGCTTTGCATTTCACAGCTTTCATCTTTCGTTGCGTTCTCTCTGTATAAAGGCCATCATTAATCCTTCAACCATATAACTCTGTCCTCGTACTATCAAGGATATTTACTTTGCCCTGTCCATCCATCACCACCCTCTCTGCAACTTAATACTAACAGGTTTTCCGAGGAAGGGTCTGCAACCTGAAACATTGACTCTGTTTCTCTTTTCACGGATAGCGCCTAACCTGCTGGGCATTTCCAACATTTTCTGTTTTACTACAAATTATTGGTTGGAAACGAGAAGTCAGGCAACCCTGTTGCTTGGCCACTGCCCGCAAGTTCAGAGATCAGTCGGGAAAGAGATCAACACTTTCCTCTCAATAAGTTACTGTTCTTTTCTTTCAGTTTCCTTCATCAGTACATAAGTCATTGAAACTTACAATGAACATCCTTATTTCACCAGAGACAATATCTTGGGCATCCTTTTAGTTTTGTTTCTGATATACAATATTTCTTTCCCTTCTACATGTAATAGGTTTGTGTCTAATGGACACTCTATCATTGCAGGCGTACAACATAAGTGCCCCTTTGTTTTAGAAGTTGTTAGCCTTCAATTGCTAAAATACCTCCTACCACTTCATCTCCCGATTGCAAAAGGTGATTTTGATTGTTTTAATTTGTTACAAAGGAAATTCATTGTTGCAACGTGCTAACAGTTAATTTTTTGTAGTGAGCACAAAGACGGGTTTATGTGCTTTGAAAGTTTATTAAAGGAAGCACATCGAGAAATTATCTGAGAATTATTCCTGCAGCTGATTTATAGTCAAGTATCTTATTTTTCAAAGGAGCTTTTTGGTGGTTCATTCAAAGCATTAATATCCCCACTGATCAGTCTGGGCTGTAGTAGATCAGTAGCAACACAAATGTTATGTCTATGATCAAGTCAATTAATCTCTCAAAATACAGCACATAATTAAAAATGGATGTGAATTATATGCGGGCTGTATGTTTTCAACTGATTCACAGGGTGCAAACCTTTTCGGTTGGAACAAAAGCTCTAACCAAACTCATTTACATTTGTATTTTTGCCCTTTATTTTTTCTGACAAAATAATGCTTTGCATAAATGCTCTTAATAAAATGGATCCAGTGTAATACTGTATTGATAATATGTGCTTACAGGTGGCTGCTACTGCACATACTCCATGAAAAATATTCATTTGTGGTGAGATTGTTGTCAGCGTTAAGGTTAACAGATGTCTTGTATATTTATGGGCATGTGCTCATGTTTGTTTTCCACTTGGGGAGGTCTGGAAATTGTAAATCACCCATTCAGCAATGCATACAACTGCAAGTGCAACCTCAACCCAAGGCTGCATTTGCATTGTACTTCAGACTTTAAAGATACGGCATAGAAACAGGCCCTTCGGCCCACCGAGTCTGCGCTGACCAGCGATCAGCCTGTACACTAACACTATCCGTCACACGAGGGACAATTTAAAATGCGCACGTTAATTAACCTACAAGCCTGTACATCTTAGTGGGAGGAAACCGGAGCATCCGGAGAAAACCCACATGATCACAGGGAGAATGTATAAACTCCTTACAGATAGCACCCATAGTCAGGATCGAACCCTGGTCTCTGGTGCTGTAAGGCAGCAGCTCTGCTGCTGCGCCATTGTACATTTTAACAGGTCCTTTTTCCCAAAGGCTGGGAGGGAAGGGAGGTAGCAGCATAAGAACCCCAGCAATCAAAGGAGCAGAGATTGGGAGCAGGATCTGGGAGATTGTTGTAGGGGAAGGGATCAGAGGCCAAATGCCATTATGACAATGGGGAATCAGAGGCTGGGCAATCAACTTGACAGGATGTTGGGGGGAAATAGTGCAGAGTTCACAACATTATTTTGAGAGGGTTCGGGTTGGAGGTTGGGTTGTATGGGATTGCACATCAGAGAACTCTGGTCAGCGTCATGAGAGCAATCAGGAGATTATGGGTGTTGGCGGAAGGAATAAACTTTATCACAGATCCAAGATGTAGATAAGGAAGTTTGTTTGTCTTGCTCAAAAGTGCTGGAGGAACTCAGCGGCTCAGGCAGCATCTGGGGAGGGAATGGACAGGCGATGTTTCGCGTGGGGACCCATCTTCAGACTCTGAAGAAGGCTCTCAATCCAAAATGTCGCCTGTCCCGTCCCTCTCTCCTCTGCCCAACCCATTGAGTTCCTCCAGCACTTTGTACCTTGCTCAACATTCCAACACTTGCAGTTCCATGTGCCTCCCCTTTATTTTCTGCTATTCTAGATTGGTTCAGTGATTTTAAGACCACACTGTCCTCTGAGACCCATGAATAAGTTCCCCTAAAATACTCCATGGGTCGCACATGTCCAACAGGGAAATCACAGCAGGGATGCTAGTGTGAATAAAGGGAGAAATAGCAAATTATACAGAAATGGTCATTAGTGTTTTCGCTCGGGGAAAAAAAATCAATTTTCAATTGCACAGCGCTGAGAAAAAGCACCGTTATACAATGGAATTTCCAGGTAACAGTTTCTAACAATGATTAAAATGGGACATCTTAAATTAAACATTGATCCATCTAAGCTGCCACATCATTGCTGATGTGATGGCAGAGGAGACTTTCCATTATTTTTCCAGTAGACAAGTTGTGTGGAAGTAATCTTCTTTCTCATGTTATTTCTTGAATAGACCACATACTTGGTTATTATGTGTTCTCTAATTGTGTATTTGAGCAAATTATTTTAATTACCTAACTGTGCTCTCGTACCTTTCTTCCAATTTCCCTAAAGGAGCAACGCAATTGTTTATCCAACTTTGTAACTTTGACCTGGTTTATGTGGTTTAATATGGTGTTTATAAAATCAGTTGAGCCCATCACAACTAACTGTGTACCTCCAAGGCAGTCATGATTGCAAAAGTAGCAGCAAGTTGACGTAGAGTTCCATTATGTTGCTCAGAACTGCTCTGAAGCATTCTTTTACATTGCCTGTGTGAGAGTCTGTAAAGTCTATGGATTATTAAATTCGTATTTCATTTAGTTTAGAGATAAAGCGCAGAAACAGGCCCTTTGGCCCACCGAATTCATGCCGTCAAGCGACCCCGCACATTAACATTGTTCTACCCACACCAGGGACAATTTACAATTTTACCAAGTCAATTAACCTGCAAACCTGAACGTCCATGGAGTGTGTGAAGAAACCAGGGCTTCTGGGAAAAACCCACGCAGGTCACGGGGAGAACGTTCAAACTCCATGAAGGCAGCACCCGTAGTTAGGTTTGAAGCTGGGTGTCTGCCGCTGTAAAGCAGTAACTCTACCGCTGCACCCATTGATTCAGGGAACTTCCAATGGCATCCTGTTAAATCCACATGCAAAGTATAAGAGATAGAAACAAGGACCTGCAGATGCTGGTCTACAAAAAAAGAGGCAAAGTGCTGGAGCAACCCAAAATGTCACCTATCCAGGTCCTCCAGAGATGCTGCCTAATGCGCTGAGTTACTCCAGCACTTTTGGGACTTGTAAAGTATAAAAATTTTAACTAACACTGAAGGATGTTAAAATGAAATGAAGGATGATACAGAACAATGGCATACTGGAACTCAGCTTATTTCTACTGCAATATTTATTTGTTCTAATTAGACTTATTGCATTCCATCATTTCCAAGTTGTATCCTGTTTCATTGTTGCGTGTGGACACTTTCAAGCAAATGCTATTGGATGAAACTGAAAGGCAAAGTTTAAAGGAGATGTGCAGGGCAAGTTTTATTTCACACGGGCAGTGCTGGGTGCCTGGAACATGCTGCCAGGGGTGATGGTGGAGGCAGATATGAGAGTGGCATACAGTGGGCTTTTGGATAAGCACAATGATGTGCAGAGAATGGAGGGGTATGGGTCATGAGCAGGCAGTTTAACTTGGCATCATGCGTGGGCCAGACATTGTGCCAGGAATATACAAACTTAGTACAGACAGCACCCGTAGTCAGGATTGAACCCAGAACTCTGGCACTGTAAGACAGCAACTCGACCACTGTACCACTGTGTCACCCTAGTCTACTGATTATATTGCTCTCTGGAATTGTCTACCTCTGGGAGTATTGGAGGTGAGACCATTAGAAATATTTAAGGTGGAGTTCAATTACATTTTTGAAAGATTAAGGAACATTGAGAATTGGCACAGAAGTGGAGTTGAGGCCAGCATAGATCACCCATGATCAAATTGAATTGTGAGACTGACCCAGCTGACCAACTCCTGCTCCTATTTTCTTGTTTAATTTCGAGATACAAGGTGGAATCAGGCCTGTCTGCCCACTGAGTCCACACCGACCATCAATCACCTATTCATACTAATTCTAAGTTATCCCACTTTCTCACCCACTCCCTGCACACTTGGGACAATTTGTAGAGACCTAATTTGCCAAACCACACATATTTGGGATGTGGTAGGAAACCGGAATACCCAAAGGAAACCCACGCCATTACAGGGAGAACGTGCAAACTCCACACTGACATTACCTGAGGTCAGGATCGAACCTGGGCCTTTTGCGCCGTGAGGCAGCAGCTCTATCAGTTGCGCCACCCCTGTGTTTCTCCCATTTACCACTGATTACAAAACGAGCAGCACAGATGTTTATCCAACTTTGGCCTTCGACCTGCTTTGGCTTGAGAATTGTAGACAGAATCAGTGGAGCTCCTCACAGCCAAATATGTACCTCTGGGGCACAGTCTTGATTGCAATGCAGCAGTTAATTTACACAGAGTTCTACTGCATTTAATTAGATGTTGTGGCTTCACTTGAGGAATGAATGTTAGGCAGGGCATCATCTCCCTCACACACCTTCAGGAAATAGAATAGAAAGCTTTATGTTCCTCTGCCAAGGAACCTGCGAAGGTAAATCACAAATAGTATAACATTATTTCAGCACTGCAGCTAAACCACCTGCAGTAGTCTCCAGAGTCATCACTCCATCAAATCCTACTTCAGGTAACATTATTAACACTCAAACAGAGGCATCACCAAAATCACATCGATAATTCATTTACTTTTGGGAACTTAAGGTTTAATTATCGTTATTTAATGTGCCACCCACAGCGTAGGTAAGCTGGGTACAGGCTGAAAATTTGGAATGAAAACATTCCCAATCTAAATGTTTAGTCTACTCAAACCCAACAACACATTTTTGTATTATTGGCTTAGAAGCTGCCAAGTGTTTTTAGCATCTGTAATATAATAAAATCAGATTTTAGTTGCTGGTTTTGCACTGCTGGAAGTTTGGCATTTGGATAAACCTAATCCCCGTCCATGTAGCTAATACCTCAGAACTTCAACATTCTCAGTTAAATAATTGTACAGTTCTAATTCCTATGTTAAAATAAACTCCACTGTTATGAAAGTTTTGCTACATTGAAAAGTTTGGAAACAGTCCTTGGGAAAAATGCGGTCTGAATCTAGTGCAGTTCCTCATGCAATTAAACTGTGGGTGTTTGAGTTATTGTGCTACGGACATACACTGACATATTAATTGGGACAAGAAAAATGACTAGTACAGGATTAGAGTGAAATCATGGGTTGATTGTGTTGCAAGGAATACTCTGTGGACACTGTTCCAAGGAAGGATGTAACTTTGTTAGGGTGGTGGGTTATACAATAAATCTGTTTAGAGACAGGAAGGTATGTAAGCTCCTGTTATCAATCTCTTGAGTGCAGAAGATAGACTGATTTAGCTATTCCTTTTTCTTTAGGGTTGGTGACAAGTGCTTTGAATACATCAGAGATATCTATCTCTAGAGATACACTACAGAGAACTATTGATTGTCCCGCCACGCTATCAATCACCTGTCCTGGAATAGAATGGAAATTATGTCCAACATACTTGCATTAAAGAGGCTTCCAGGCTACAAGAATTTCTGGTTCAGAGTATATAATACGGTCAGAAACAAATCAGTCAGATGGGTCCTTTTGGTGTTACCGATAGATGCAGCAAAATTAGAGCATTCATTTTTTACCCACAAACAATGGCAAATTGTGCACCATGGCCTTTGAATGAATGCACCTTGAAACATGTGTAAATGCTTTAATTAAATAACACTTTTTAATAATACTACTTATCTAGCTATCAAAGTGTGGCTTAATCCCTTGCTGAGAATACAGCACAGGAAGGAAAATAACATTGCAACATGAGGCAGTCCGGTCTGGTCAGGATTTATCCCCCAATAGTCATTTTCTAGAAAATGGCTTCAAGCAATTTTCTGTAAGTAGTTTGGATCCAAGAGACGAGCGGTTAATTGTCTGACGTACCGACAACAGGAAATTCTTACATGCAAAAACATAACAGGCATGTAAACATAATACACATAGATAATACACAATAGATAAAACATAATTAATAAATACAATACTGGTGCAAAAAAAGCAATCAACCTTAGTCCAACCAAAGACAGTCCATAACATTTCATTGTGTTCATAATTCATTGAGTTAGCGCAGTGTAGCGTTCACGAGCCTGATGGTTGTTGGGAAGAAGCTGTTCTTGAATCAGGTAGTCACAGTTTTCAGACTCCTATACCATCTTCCTGATGGTAGGAATTAAATGGCCAGGGTGATGTTGGTCTTTGATATTGGCTGCCTTTTTGAGGCAGCCCCTCCGCGAGATCCCTCCAATGGAGGGAGATAGATTCCCTCTAAATGCTCCAACTTATTCCAGTTTTTCGAGGTGCTTCCTTTGCCACTGACAATGTGGATGCATCTTTTCTCCTACATCAATGCTTACACCATTTAAAAAGCACAGGTGAGGCATTCCGTTATTGAAGGACGGACGGTAGCCACTATCAGAATAGGAGGATGTGGCTGATAATGAACTGAGTGTTGAGAGACATTTGCACCCACATGCTGTCTCTCAATGTGGCAAAGAATTCTCAAACTCGGATAGTGTATCTTCCTATTCAAAGCCTCGGAAAGCGGTAACTCCAGTAAGAGGAAGTTTCCTTGGATATTGGCATCCTGGATTCTCGCCCAATTTGTCACTTTTCATTTCAGCAGAAAATATCCTCCAGTTATTTAAACATGTGCCCATCCCAGTGAAGTCTCCGAAACTCTCTCCATCTGTTCTCCCAAGATGTAATGAGAAGGAACTGCAGATGCTGATTTATACCTTAGACACAAAGTGCTGGAATAACTCAGCGGGTTAGGCAATATCTCTGGAGAAAATGGATAGGTGACATTTCAGGTCGGGACCAACCTTTCACTACTGAGGTCTGAGGTTCCCACCTGCTTTAAGAGGGCATCAATAATGCCGGTGCCTAAGGAGAGTAAGGTGACGTACCTCAATGACTATCGACCAGTGGCACTAACACCTGTGGAGATGAAGTGCTTTAAGAGGGTACACAAAAAGTGCTTTAAGAGGTTGGTTATGGTGAATATCAACTCCTACCTCAACAAGAACCTCGACCCACTACCGTCACAAGAGGTCAACGGAGTATTCGATCTCACTGGCTCTCCACTCCGCACTGGACCACTTGGACAATAAAAACACTTATGTCAGGCTGTTGTTTATAGACTACAACTCGGCATTCAATACCATCATCCCCCTCCAAGCTGGTTACCATCTCCCCCTCTACATCGGGGACATAGGGTGGAGGGAAATGCACCGAGGAGTCCCTTGCAACCTGTTTCTCTCGCGGTTCGCAGACTCACCAGTTGCCTGACCCGCTGAGTTATTTCAGCACATTGTTCTCCCGTGATGGTCTCTGTAAAAAATGATGCAGATATTCCTTGCTATGTTCACATGAAACTCCACGTCTAATTCATAACATCTGTGTTTTTTAGAGCAAGACTGAAAACAAGCCAGTCTCATGATCATCTTGGAAAGCTCCTGCTGCAATGAGATGCTACTGGAAGCGATCAGTAACTACTCTTGGATTTTCCCTGTTCCTTTGCTTGCTTGTGTATATTTGCACAAAGGATGATGAAGAAGAGAGTGCACTGGTGAGTATTTTAAATGGCAGAGTTTAGTGCCTAATCTGCATTGATTTTTGAAACTCTGCACAATCGCGTGTCAGGAGTAGGTTGAGTTAACAACCCTGCTTTTCAACAAATAACGGATTTGGAGTTTTGATGAAAAGTCATTAACCTGGATTGTTAACTCTGTTTTTCACTCCCCAGTTGCTGGGTATTTTCAGCACCTTCTGTTTTTATCTCGGTAGTGGTGAGAGTTAATCAAATGTGACAAAGCATATCTCTCAGCATTGTTCCCCTATGTGCCACGTGTCAGATTAGCTGTATTGACATAAAACCTAAGAATCCCTCCTGTTAGTTAGTGCATTCTAGCCGAGGTCTTTATTTGTGATAATAGTGAGATTGCCTTCCCAATGGTAAAAGAAGAATAGTTAATTCACCCAAATCCAAACTGATGTCTGGTCTATATTTCTTCTATTATATTAACGTACATGAACTCTAACATTCCAGATTCAAGGACAGTTTCTGCCCAGCTGTTATCAGGCAACCGCACCAACTAGAGAGCAGTTCTGACCTACCATCTACCTCATTGTAGACCCTTGGACTATTTTTAATTGGACTTTTATCTTTTTTCCCTGCATCCTATATTTGTAAATGGTGGACGACTTGATTGTAATTATGTAATGTCTTTCTGCTGACTGGATAGCACGCAGCAAAAAAGCTTTTCACTATGCCTGCTCGGGACACATGACAATAATCTAAACTAAACAAAGACCCACTCTCAAATGAATATGTCAGTTATCCTGGCATATAGACACATCAGAACAATCAATGTTCTTCATAAAACATTATCCTGAAGAGACCTCAGAAGGTTTGACCTTCTGGTCAATAGGCTATTGTCAAGACAGTTTCCATTGCAACCACGGACTTATCGAAAGCCACTTTGCTTTCAGTTGCACATGGACAGCAGCTGAGAAGAAGATTAACTCCTGGTTGCTGGTGCTGTGAGGCAGCAGCTCTACTGGCTGTTCCACTGTGTTACCTGAAATGTTATCACATTGCAAAGCTGGCAGCAGAATAAATAAATATGCCTGCACACAGAAATCACCTGCATGTCCCACTATTATTACTGAAGCACTGGGTAAAATATAACAAGTACAATTCAAGACTGATGTATGATTTGCTCAAGGTAGAAATAAGGAGCTTGCAGAATCTGGTCTACAAAATTGCCACAAGGTGCTTCATTAACTCAGTGGGTCAGGCAGCGTCTCTGGAGAACATGGATAGGTGGGGGAGGGGGCTGGGGGGGGGGGGGGGGGGGAACCTGGAGGAGAAGAGGGGCAGGACAAAGCCTGGCAGGGAAAGGCTGGATATAGGTGGGGGGGGGGGGGGGGGGGGGTGATATACCAATGATTGGACAAAGGCCACAGATGAAAAGACAGAAAGAGTTAGAGAAAAGGAATTGGGGAGTTGCAAATTGTGAAGCTGGAGTAAGGAATGTAGATGGAAAGGGGGGGATAAATAGATGAAGTACAGGGAGGGAAATGAGGGAAAATGGGGTGGGGGTGGGGGAAGAAGGGGGGAGTAGTTAGCTAATAATTCAATGTCCATGCTGTTGAGTTGTAAGCTACCAGGCGGAATATGAGGTGCTGTTCCTCCAGTTTCGTGTGGCCTCACTCTGGCAATTGAGGCAGCCCAGGGCAGAAAGGTCAGTGTGGGAATGGGAAGAGGTATTAAAATGGTTAGCAACCAGGTGATCCAGAAGGCCTTGGCGCAAGTGTTTGGCAAAACAACTGCTGAGTCAATGGTTGGTCTCTCTGAGGTACTGAAGACCTCATCGGGCACACGGGATGCAGTTGATGAGGTTGGGGGAGGTGCACGTGAACTTCTGTCTCACCTGGAAGGACTGTTGGGGTGCCTAGATGGATGTGAGGAAGGAGGTATAGAGACAGGTGTTGCATCTCCTGCCGCTGCAGGGGAAAATACCTGAGACGGGTGTGGTTTGGATGAGTAGGGACGAGTGAAGCAAGGAGTTGCGGAGGGAGAGACTCTGAGGAAGCCGGAAAGGGGTGAGGCTAGGAAGATGTGACTGGTGGTTGAATCAAATTGGAGGTGACGGAAATGTCGGAAGATGATGCGATGGACACGGATGCTGGAGGCATGAAAAGTGTCGACCAGGGAAACTCCTGTTCCATCTTGTGGGAAGGGAAACGAGAGCAGAACTAGGACACAGAGATGCAGATGAAGGATCCATTATTACAGCAGGTGGGGTGGAAACCATGTTTATGAAAGAATGAAGACACCTGGGTGGTTCTAGAGTGGAAAGCCTTATCTTGGGAGTAAATGTGGCAGAGATGAATAAATTGAGAGTAAGGGTTAGCTTCTTTGCAATAGGCAAGGTGGGAGGAAGTGTAGTCCAGATAACTGTGGGAGCCGGAAGGTCTACGGTAGATGTCAGCCAATAGTTTATCCCCTGTGATGGAGACAGAGAGATTAAGAATGGGGAGGGAGATGTCAGCGAGAAAGTCCAAGTGAATTTGAGGGCAGAGTGGAAGTCAGCAGTAAAGTTAATGAAATCAACATGTGCAAAGTTAATGAAATCAATGATTCTTTCCAAAGCTGGTCATTTGCATTCATCTGTATAGGCAAATGTGTTAGTATTTCAACTTCTCATCTTAATGCTGGCATCTTGGCACAATATAGAATCCTTTCAGAATTGTACTGGACAGTTACCCTGCTCATCTTGGTCCACCGGCTATGAGTAACATCATTTAGTAACATCTGCGCATTGCTTTCCTCCCTGCTCAATATCTACCTGTGTGATAAGTAAACCTGGGGGAATAAAGCAGTGGAATACCATGAGTATACTATTTGAAAAGTCAAATCAAGAAATGCAAGTCCTGTAGAAAGGATCTGCAGAATCTTCAGTTCATACTGAAGATAGTCACAAAATGCTGGAGTAACTCAGCGGGTCGGGCAGCATCTCTGGAGAAAAGGAATAGGTGATGCTTCGGGTTGGAACCCTATTTCAGACTTCATCCTGAGCTGGGAGGACTTGATACTTGATATAATAATGTCTGTGTCTTGTACGCTGCTTCCAAAGATACGTTCTATTGACAATCATTTAGTGTCCCTCAAGAGAAAGTGTAGCGACTCTAAACTTGTTATTTACATTTTCAGTGCTTAGCATGACTACACAAAATGATTTAAAAAAACATACCGGGCTATTTAGATTGGAATCAAAATATTCACTTTTCACATAATTTTAATCTGTTGTATTTTAATAATCCCCTGTCCAGACCAATTACTTGTTTTGTCTTGGCCTTTGTTTGGACATACTCTCTTAGTGGTGGAATTTCAGCAGAATACTGAGAGCACAGCCGCTGCTGAGTATAAATCAATCAAGCTAACGTCAGTAGACAGGTTAAAAATATCATACTGCAGATAAGGTAAATGCAAATGACAACAGATAATGACAATAATAGGTCATTGGCATGAATTGTTTAACTTTGTTTCTCTCTTCACATATGCTGCCTGACTTGCTGAGTGTTTTCAGTATTTTCCTTTATTTATTTCAACCAGACTAGATGTGAATGACCATTTTTTTAAAAAATCCTAACTAATTTCCAATGACCCAGCTTCAGAAAATCAATTAAATCCTGCTTTAATCATTTTGCTTTAAATTTAATTCATTTTCAGCTGAGTTTAACTGAAATATACTGGACATTAGATGAACAGGAAATTAACAATGGGGAAATTGTAAGGAAGTCCTCCCAGTATACGTAATAGAATGGCGGGGTAGACTCGATGGGCCGAATGGCCTAATTCTGCTCCTATGCCTTGTGACGTCTCCTTTTATGCTAAGATTGTTAGTATGACCATAAAATAAGCACTATTGAAGCATGCTTCTTTGATATTGTCCATTTTCCTACTCCAATATGCATTTGTCTTTCAGAAAATGGAAGAAAGGCGATTGGCCAAAGAAATAGCCGTGCAGCAGTTGTATTCCGAGAGGAACGTGCAGAACTTCAGGGAGCTGGTCAATTTTTCTTCCCCCATTAACGTCACCTATCAATATTTGGCAGGGTACCCTTTGTTAAAAAAAAGTAAGAGAACGTTTATAAAGTGATGATTAATTGTAAAATGGAATGCAATTAAGTGGTAAATGTGGTGCCATTTTATCTCAAATCTAAAACTGGAACCTTTTGGTGTGCAGATGAGCTAAAGTAGGTTATTTTTAACTGCATTCCTATTGTATGAGGGAAAATAACCTTATTTTCATCCACAGTATTCCAGTGTTCCCACAAAGCATGCGAAGATGTGCCGTCAGTTTTATTTCCATTTGAGACATAATTATTAGCTGAAGAAATTATTCTTGAGTCAAATAATAGTTAAGCACCTTGGGATAAAAATTCTATTGTGCAACAGTAGTTTTTTGCACTATCCAATTTCAAAGAGAAAACAATTCATAATAGAAACCAAAGATTTACTGCATCGATTTCAAAGCCCAGAATGTACTGTATATTTTGGGTATTCCACGCACGTGATGTAATAATGCAGGGTAACGTAGACGCGTAGTGGCTTCCCACGGCATTCAACCTGTGTCTAACTGATGCCTCGTTAATGTGACCTGTGGACAGTAGGTCCATTCATATAGAAACAGGTCATCATCACAATATGGATAAGGTTTATAGTGGACCTGAATGAGTAGATAGATCCCAGTGGACCTGGGACTAGTTTCTGGGAGGTTCACTTCAAAAGGAAAATTTCAAACCTCGCAATAGTTCAGCCTGAACCACCAATACCCACATTTAACCTAGCATGCACCAGACATCTTCCTCCCCAACACTTCATCACTAAGTGAGACTGATGATATCTCTTAGTTTAAAGATACAGCAAGGAAACACCCCTTCCGTCCACTGAGTTCATGCCAACTACTGATCACACCTTCACAATAGTTCCACGTTATTCCAATTTTGCATCAACTCCTTACACATTAAGGGCAATTTTACAGAGACCAATTGGCCTGCAAAGTCGCATGT
Source organism: Okamejei kenojei (assembly GCA_035221665.1). NCBI lineage: Eukaryota > Metazoa > Chordata > Chondrichthyes > Rajiformes > Rajidae > Okamejei > Okamejei kenojei. The sequence continues at coordinate 33,471,062 of CM069154.1, forward strand.
CTCTGATATGGAGGAAACCGGAGCACCCGGAGGAAACTGACACGGTCACAGGAAGAACATGTAAACTCTTGTTTTACTTTTATTGAGTAAACATAGGACTTTTTACTGTTTGACAGTAAAATTATGTACGAGTGCTCACATCCCCAGTGCACACAATAAGTAGTGCACATTTGCCCTTTTTCCTGTTAACTGACTTTCCCCAATACATCTTCCATGCTTTTTATTTAATCCAAGACCAAACTAATTACCTTTATATATTTTACCCTTGCAGACTTTGCATGCAGAGAAATCTTTTAGTCTTTTTATTTTAGAATTTAAAGTTCATAATGAAAATTCATGTACAAATGTTAAATATTGTTCAGTTGCTTGGGGAAGATATTATTTTCACTAAAAAGCCCATTCATCAAACTTTATAAATCATTCCCATGTCAGCAATGGCAATGGTGCAGCGTTGTATCAAGTACCTTATATTATGTACTAAACAACTCCTTCCTTTCACCCACATACAAGTGTGACACTCGTATTTGCTTAGTAACCAGTAAGTAGAGTGCTAAAACATTTTCATGTGAAATTATGAACTGGGTCATCGAGACACCTTTTTACCTGGGACCCTTGCACCTGGAACAGGGGTTGTCATTTCTATAAGCCTGCATTAGCTTTTTCGCAAATAATTTTTATGGAAAATAAACTTCAATTGACTGTATCATCCATCTTTGCTCCATAGTACAGGCAGTACTGGGGGTTACGTAAATGTTCCGTTCCTGGGAATTGTTAGTAAACTGATTCTTCAAAGTCAGAAACGCCCACTTTCTTTACCAACCCATGTTTCACCATTGTGCATAGACTTGCTATAAGTATTTTATTTCAATCAATAACCACTCGGGCATGACCCATATTTCAAATAATGGAATATATATACTGTATTGACTCTTTAATGAATACCATGAAACATTTTATTATTATTATCATTAGTAGCTTGAAATATGCTTTAAAAGGCATGGGAGAATATGCTCAGTCATTAGTAATCCAGGGATAACCTGTTTATATTTTAATATAGATTTAATGTAGATTGTAAGCCTGGATGAAATGTGGGTATTTAGTCCATGTTACCAAGACTTCTTTTCATGTTATCCTAAAACTGAATGGCCTGTTCCTGCTGATGATTGAAACCGATTGTTTGGCAAGTATTGGGAGAAAAAAGAGCCAATGAAAAAAGCAACTAAATGGTTTTAATTGAAGTTGTGTGTCATACCCAACCACAACAAAACATCTGAACATCAGCCCAAGCTCAGCTTTAGATACCGTACAGTGTCATTTACTACATAAAACTAATGTGATTGGTAAATAAAATAGAAACAGTTGGTCTTCTTCATATTTCTTCACAATTGTTCAAACTTGTTTCTGTCTCTACACCATCTACAGAATACATCACAGTAGGATTGTCTTCTGTGAAACGGAAGCGAGGAAATTACCTTCTTGAGACACTTAAGTCCATCTTCAAGCAGTCTACGAATGAAGAGCTCACCGAGATGGTGGTGGTCGTCCACATGGCTGACTTTGACATGCCGTGGAATATGCAAGTGGTACAGGACATCTCTACAAAATTTGCCCACCACATAATCTCCGGCCACTTGATCATCATTCATGCCCCTGAACAGCACTACCCACCCCTAACAGGCCTGAAAAGAAATTATAATGATCCTGCTGATCGTGTGACATTCAGGTCAAAACAAAATGTTGACTATGCTTTCCTGCTCAACTTTTGTGCAAATTTATCAGATTATTACATAATGCTGGAAGATGATGTTCAATGTTCCCACTCTTTCCTAACTGCAATTAAGAAAGTCCTTGCTTCAAAAGAGGGCTCCTACTGGGTGACTTTGGAATTTTCCAAGTTGGGCTACATTGGAAAACTTTACCATTCAACTGACCTTCCTAGACTGGCCCACTTTCTTCTGATGTTTTACCAAGAGATGCCATGTGACTGGTTACTAAGTCATTTCCGAGGCCTTCTCACACAAAAAAATGTCATTCGCTTTAAGCCTTCCTTGTTCCAACACATCGGGTACTATTCATCTTTCAGGGGGACGGAAAATAGGTTAAAGGACGATGACTTTGAAGAAGACTTCTTTGATATTCCTGACAACCCGCCAGCAACAATCTCCACTAGCCTCAAAGTTTTTGAAAATTATGACCCCAGCAAAGCCTACAGTAATAGTGATGAGTACTTCTGGGGAAAATCACCCAGCACTGGGGATTTCTTCACCATTGTGTTCATGAAGCCGATGAACATCACCAGAATCCACATAGTCACTGGCTCAGAAGATAGACATGGTGATGTTCTTCATTCTGGGATCGTTGAAGTTGGAAAGAATCCAACATTGACACAAAAGGGAAAAGATTGCTTAGAATATGTCAAACTAAAGGAGTTTCAAAATGGACTGTTTGACCAAAAAGATGTAGGTAACATTATAAACTTCACCGTAGAATGTGTACGGATATTTGTGACAGAAAGCCAAAGTGACTGGCTTATTATTCGTAGTATTAGTATTTGGGCAAAGCAAGCCACCTCACTATGACAAAGTACATGAATTATACCCCTCTGTTGTCTTTGGCCATCCTCTCCTCGGTGACCTGCCTTGGGTTGTTGTTCTGTGTGTACACCTGGTAAAGCAGTCACTTGTATGTGACCGGGTCTGCTTAGCAAAATCTGAGAGCTTGTTGCATTGTTCAGCCTCATCAATTTCCGAATGCACCTCCAGCCCTCAGCGTTGTTCAGTAGATGGTGATTAGGAGAAAACCTTTATGCAGATTCAGATCCCTTCCCCTCCTTCCTGTCCAGGAGAATTACATTAGAGTGCATCAGTTCAGGAATTCCGAAAAGAGCTGAATAATTTGTGGTTTAGCAATTTTTCAGATGTACATAATCTTTCAATAAGTCATGAACGTTATTCCAATAGACCACACGAAAATGACTTATGAACGACAGTCTGCCTGCCGGCTAACCGGAACCACGAGTCAATTGCTTAGTTCCTGGTGTGGCATGCTGCACAAATGATAGTTGTTTTGAAAAAAGTGCGAGATTTTGTATTCTGAGCTGAAGTTGAAATATGTCAGCCCAGAATTATGAAAACAGTTCAGAGGTTTAATTATCATGGTGTTCAGCCAGCAACTGTCTTGTATCCTCCACCTTTTAGGCCTTCACATATGAGATGGGTAGTGAGAGAGTGTGACTGGGCAAGTAGACAGGGCCAGGAAGCATGATAACTGAACTTCAAAGCTCACATGAACATTTTACAAAACTATCATCAGAAAGCTCTGGATATTTGATCTATTTTTTTTTCTGCATCAAAAATGAATAAGCACAATATATCTGGCAGACAATATATCTGAAACGCTAAAAAATTAAACGTTTTTGAGCAAGAATGATAATAGTCATGTTCAGATCAAATGAACATTAGATCATATCTAATCTTTTCCGATAAGATGATCAAGAGTTAAACCCCAAAATGGAAGATTTGCACATTGTGGTACAGGTTTGCAATGTGATGGAAGGAGTACAAAGTGTCAGGTTGTGTCTCCTGTCTTTGTTTTACCTGAAAAGGAATAACCCACAACTAGGGGTGTCCCCAACTCAGTATCTGAGTCTAAGAATGTAGAGGATTGGTTGGGGACATGTAGGAGGGAGAATTTAAGTTAATTTGTTCTTTATAAATTATTTTACAATTCCTCTTCAAATGGACCCAGGTGAGCTTTACCTCACCTTAGGGAAGGGGATCAATGGCCTTTATTAAGTGTAAATTTGTGTGGACAAATTATGTATATTTTGTACAAGTATTTGTACCTTGATTCAAAGAATGCCTTGACATGTAATATATTCCACAAATAATGTGATCATTGATGTTTTCAAGGTAACTTTGCAAATGAAGATGTTTATTCACGATATCTTTTGAATAAGGAATTGTTTACTTGTTTTTTAAAGAGACGAGCAGCTGTTAAAATATTTGGATATTAAATACAGTTGTGGTTCATTAATGTTAGATATGCTGCACTATTACAGTTAACATTTTCAAGATGTACCTCCTTTGCCTCATTTTCTACTATACTGTACAACATAAGTTATAGATTGAGAGTGTGGACTGAATGCATTCAAACCCAACACGTGAGATTTTCTTCAAATTTTATCATTAGCCATAAATACAACTGTTGTATCACACACATGAAGTATCTAGTAGGTGAAAGTAATGAGGAACCATTGAGTGTGGTTTACCCTTACAAGAAAGCACCAAGATTTTTTACGCCAACCAAAATCAATGTCATTTAATTCCATAAAACATGGTTACACCTGCTCACGCACATATCAGTAGAGAGGTGTTTAACACCAGAGGTTCAATTGTCCAACATTGGACCATAACCATGTAAATGATTCTTTTAAAAATGGACTGTGCCACTTAAATAAAATTAATTAATTTTAGCGCAGTTTTTCTAACCGCTCCACCGGAGTACTCATCACATACAGATCTGTAAATGGACTAACTGACAGCCACTAATTGCTATGATTAATTGGCACCCTGTGATCATCAATATGCAGTAGTTGAAGACGCATTAGATAAATATTTGTGTTTCGTTTTTATTGTGTTATGATATCAGATTGCAAAGAGCCTGTGAGGTTACTTTTGAAATGCAAAACCACAGAGTCGTGCAGCACAGAAATGGGCCCTTTCGTCTCTCCACATCCGGGACGATCATGATATCTATCTCTACTAATCGCATGTGGCTACATTAGGCACATATCCGTGTTTGCGTTTCCTATTTTCTTTAGTTTAACGATACAGCGCAGAAACAGGCCCTTTGACCCACCCCGTCGGCACCGACCAGCGCTTCCCACACACTAGCACTATCCTACACACAATGTTAACAAGCCAATTAGCTTACAAACCAGTACGTCTATGGAGTATGTCAGCATCTGTCCAAAGTAGAAAGAAGGAACTGCAGATAGTGGTTTACAAAAAAAGGAACAAAGTGCTTCTTCTTCTTGCGTTTGAGGCAACAGAAGTCCGCAGCAGGGTGATGCCATCCGGTTCGACATCCGTAGGTGCCCGCCCTAAAAAGGGCGCATGCTTCGGGTTGGCGCCAAGCTACGGCGCTGCTGCTGTCTCCGTTTGTTGTCGTTCGCCTGACTGAAGTCAGTTGACAGGGCTCACCACGGGGAGGTCGACAACATGAGCCCCGAACAAAGTGCTGGAGTAACTCAGCAGGTCATTGCAGCATTTAACAGGTGCTTTGTAATCAGACATCATAACACAATTTGGATCAGGACCCTTCTTCAAACTCAAAATGTCTGCTATTCATGTTCTCAAGAGATGCTGTTTGACCTACTGTGTTACTCCAGCACTAAGTATCTGTCTACATGCCTTTTAACATAGTTGTATTTGCCTGTACCATTCCGCTGGTAACTTACTCCAGATGATCACCACTTTGCCATGGGATCAACTACAAGGTAGTCTGTGTTGGAAGTTGGTGTAGTCCTCAAATGATTTGCAATGAGATTAAAGTGTGCTTAGATTGGAAGCATTTACACTTCAGAATGCAAACCGATTTTGTGCAGTTGGCATGCGTGTGTTTTAGGTGGATCTCTGCAGGGTAAACTTTGCTGGACTTGTTCTTATAGAAGCCAAGTTAATGACATATTAACTGACCATAGATAATAGAACATAACTAGTGTTTCTAAAGGTTGTACACTTGTCCATTGATTTACATTACTAAATTATACAAATTTATGTTGTAATCTGTCGGGTTTTTACATTCACTTTGAGAAAGTTATTTTGCGCTTGATTCTGACAAGTTTTTCCATGTAAATCCTTGGCCTTGGTTACTGTCTATTTCTTCTCTCCTGAAGTCTGTGGAATTCTCCGCCTCAGGGCAGTGGAGGCTGGTTCTCTGGATACTTTCAAGAGAGAGCTAGATAGGGCTCTTAAAGATAGCGGAGTCAGGGGATATGGGGAGAAGGCAGGAACGGGGTACTGATTGGGGATGATCAGCCGTGATCACATTGAATGGCGGTATACACACAAGGTCAGTAGCATGGACAGCATTAAATGCAGCAACAGCTATTACAGTCTGTCTCTGAAGTTAGAACATACAACCGTACAGCACAAGAACAGGCCGCTCAGCCGACCATGACTGTGCCGTCAACATGCTGCCAAGACCATCACTGACCTGCCTGCACATAACCCATATTCTTCCATTTCCCGCATATCTATAAATCAATCCAAAAATCCTTTAAATTCCACTCGTGTGTGTCCGCTTCCACCGCCCCCAGCAGCGTTTTGCAGGCACTCAGCACTCTCTGTGGAAAAAAATTTTTCCCACACATCTCCTTCACATTTCGTTCCTCTCACGTTAAAACTATGCTCTCTAGTATTTGTTATATTCCTTCCTAGGGAAATGATTGTAGCAGTCAACAATATCTGTGCCTCTCAGAATTTTATATCCCTCCATCAGGTCACCCAGAAACCTCGGGCATTCGAGAGAAAACAATCCAAGTGTGTCCAAGCTTTCCCTGTCGCTAATACCCCCATAAATCAGCAATCATTCTGTTAATCCTCTGCTGTTTGAAGTTCTTTCAAACATCTTCAGAAAGATTTCCCTACAAATAACTTCAATGAAGTGTACTTTAGAGGCAGAGGGCAAAGACCAGCCATTACTATACTGCATGAGCAGGACCTTGCATTATGGATGAGTTTCTGTGCATTATGGATGAGTTTCTGTGTAGGAAGGAACCGCAGATGCTGGTTTATGCCAAAGATAGACACAAATGCTGGAGTACCTCAGCAGGTCAGGCAGCATCTCTGGAGAAAAGAAATAGGTAATATTTTGAGCTGGAGCTCTTCTTCAGACTGAAAGATAGAGGTGGAAGAGGGTGGGGGGAGGAAAAACTGCAGACAAGAAAAGACCAGAACTAATCAGGACCGGTGACAGGGTGACCTCCACCCTTCCTGAGGACATCTGTTGCCAGCCCGGATATTTGTTCTGGTCTTTTATCGCCTCCAGTCTTCCTGCCCCCCCCCCCCCCCTCCCCCTTTTCCAGCCTGGAGAAGTGTTCTGACCTAAAACGTCACCTATTTTCTCCAGAGATGCTGCCTGACCCGCTGAGTTACTGCAACATGTGTGTCTATGGGTGCATTTCTGGTCTATGTCTGCCTGTGGTAGTTCAAACTACTGTCTTGATATCACGTGCATTCCATCTTCCAGCCACAGCTCATCTTCTGCTCCGCCCCTGTTCTTCTTTACTCTTTTTGAATCATAATTTCAAACTTTTACAAGAAGATGTATCAAAAGATAAATATTGATTTATCCTGGTTGATTTATTCTATTGATAAATATCTGGGAAGTCAAATGTTAAATAATTCCTTCAGCCTTCATGTTTGGAGATAATTGCTTCTCAAGTATCTTCAGGCCAACATTTTCCTACCAGGGCTTCCATTTGATTACTAGATTTTGTCTTTTATCAATATGTGTAACCATGGGGTTTAAAATTAATCACAAAGGTGTCTCATGTAGTCTAGCCTTAATCAAAAGACTAAAGGGGCCTTATTGTTCACTGCCAGGACCCAGGAGCAGTATCCTCAACATTACCATCAACAATTATTTCATAATTCATGGAAAACGATGATGTATTTCATCATGAAACTCTGAGGTCAACTGCGTACCAGAAAGTATACGCAGTTTGGCTGATAGTAGCATACAGAATGACAGATTACCTGTAGCCATCTGAGATTTCCACTTCACCAGCCAAGAGATACTTAAAACAAGATTGCTGGATTAAATCCAATACTGAATTATACGTGGTTAGGATAGAGTTATTTTTATAAAAAAGAATGAAATTGAACAACTGCAGTAACACATTACCAGGTTTCTGGGCTGCGATGCTCTGTAATTTATCATATTCAGCAGGAAAATTGGCTCTGATTTTTTTTGTTTACTCTGCATGTCCTCAAAAACAAACATAAACTCCTGTGGTAAATTGATTTTTTTGGTCGCACATCACTGAAGTTGAATAGTAAGCCATACACTGAATTTAAAATTATTTCACATTGTTAAAACTGATCTTGATAGACTCTCTGCTGCGGAATTGTGGCAATGTTTGTTTAATATGTTTATGCTTTTGTGTAGATTCTGGGAGGCTAGCTGCTCTGATCTTACTTCTGGCTCCCCTATTCTAATTTTTTATGTCAAGAACATAAACTCTTGATTTATCAGAGATTTTCTTCCTGAATGCAGACAAGGGGCAACCGCTTCATCACAACTTAATTAATAATCCTAACTCTCTTTCAAAGAACCTGCATTGAATAAATCTAACGTTGGACTCATTTGTTTTACGTATCAATTGACACTTCCAGAAAATTGCACAAAGTATAGAAGAAGTTTTATATAGTTTTGAATCCTTTTTAAAATGCAATGGTGATTGAATGGTGAATATCATGATTGATACAAATTATTAGAATTTTACATTATTACAAACAGGACATTGTTGTTTGATAGGACACTGATGTTCTGTAGTTTTAAGACAACATACATGATTTTGAATTGGAAAATATGGGGCCAAGTGAAGCAGCTTCACTGGGGAATAGATTATATTTTCAGAGTTTGTTTTTCCAAAATCTTTTTTCATGCTTATGTGTCACCAGCCTAACTCCTAACTATCACCATCATGGTAGATTCACCGTGTATTTCCATGAGCTGTGATATTCTTTAACCAGCTTCTACAAGTGCTATTGTAACACGGCTCCAACCCATCACTTCATTAACCATCAAAAAGGCATCAGCATTTATACTGTTGGGAAAAAAAATGAAACGGCACAAATTATGGTTTTGGGTATGTAACTGAGATACAGTGTACTGTTTCACTGGATTCATTCCAAAGTAATGCCCTTTATTTTCAACGTAGCGAATCTGTGAAATACCATTGAGATTATTATGCAATGACACGATGTTCTTTGGGAGACAGGTATTCTGCCATTATTCCACTATTACTATGTTCTTCCATGATGAGCAAAACTAGTATGTGTAATTGTTTAAAATAATCTCAAATTGTTCTCAATTTTCTTTCATTAGTAATTCTGGTTTTGTAGTCCACTTTGTGATTCTGCATAGATTTTTACAAATATACATTGAGTAGTGATTTTATTTCTATTATCCATTAAAGTTTTTGTGTGTGTTTGTGTGTAGAAGAGTGTGTGCGAATTTGCTCTGAGTAATATGTTTGAATAAATCAATTTGATTAGTATTGTGTATGTAATCCTTTCCATGGCTAAATTGGGAGGCAACTTAAAGTCATTCTTGTAGGAACAAGGGATTCCAGATGCTGGTTTACAAAAAAAAACCCCACAAAGTGCTGGAGTAACTTGATGGGTCAGGCAGCATCTCTGGTGAACATGGGGATGTTTCGGGCTGGGACCCTTCTCCAGACTGATGCCCCCGGGGGGGGAGGGGGGGTGGGGAAAGAAAGCTGTAAGAGAGGAAAGGACAGGAGGGAGCCTTGCAGGTGATATGTGGATGCAGGTTGGTGAGAGGGGGAGGGGGAGGGGGGTGATATGTGGATGCAGGTTGGGGGGAGGTGGGGAGGGGGGAGGGGGGGGGGAGATTGTTGAACAAAGCCCAGAGCTGAAAATACATAAGGTTTGAGACAACAAGATTGAAGAGTTGCAAATTGTGAAGCTAAAGGAAGGAATGGAGGTGGACGGAGAAGAGGAGGGGAGAAATTGGTACGAGTTGGGCATAGGGGAGTTAGGAGGGGGAGGGGAAGAAGGATGAGGAAAGAAGGTGGGGGGGGTTTTGTAGTTACCTATCATTTCAGAATTCAATGTTCTTAGCGTTGGGTTGTAAGCTGCTCAAGTGGGATATGAGGTGCTGTTCATCCAGTTTAAATATAGCCTCATCCGGACAATGGAGGAGGCCCAGGACAGAAAGGTTAGTATGGGAAGGGGAGTTAAAATGACCGGGAGATCCGGTAGGTCCTGGTAGAACTCGGGTCAAGTGTTCGACAAAATGGTTGCTAACCCTTTCTGGTGCAGAACTAAGGGCCGGATGTGAAATATCCTAAATTTACTCCTCAGCCTACCAATAACGAGTCCAGTGGTGCGCTGACATTATTTTCTCCCGTTGCTTTTTCTCTCATCCTTTTATGTTGCGGCTTGGAAACAAATGCTGGAGATCTGAAATTAAGGCAGAAAATCTGGAAATACTCAGCTGGTCAAAGCACTGAAGAGTTGATGTGGATTTTTGCTATGCATGGTCCAACAACTGATTCAACAACTGGACTTTGCATTTACTTGAGATCTTCATGCAATTTAATGGCTTCCAGTAGTTAATGCTACCACCATATTATCCTGGTTCCAAAAGGGTAGTTGAGAGATTTATATGTTTGTTAAACGAAGCCCATGCAGAAGCAAATGTTTGAAGGTTTGTCTGGCATCAGGATGATTGGCTAGCTACTGGTTTAAGTTCCATAAGCTGCCATATTCCACTACAGGTTATACCACATCAGGGCTGCCGACATGGGATTGAAGTTGGTGCACTTAAAGAATTTCGACTGAATCAAAAGACAATATTTCAAGGTGAAGAAAAGCAATTATGTGCATGATAGAGTTACAGGTACCCATCCAGTAAGCAGGTATAAGACAAAGCAAAGAGACTGAAGTGAAGTTGTCTAAATCTGTGGTCGAAAAAGGAATGTAATACTGCTAATAGTAAAAAGTTTAGTTTAGAGATACAGTGTGGAAAGAGGCCCTTTGGCCCACTAGCACTATCCTACACACACTGGGGACAATTTGCAATGGTACAGGATCGAACACAGGTCTCTGGCGCTGCGCCACTGTGCTCCCACCATGTGGCATGCGCCAAAATGTCCATGGTTGACCAAATAATCAAAGCATGAAATACGCTTGAAGATACTGAAGTGATGTGAAAACTTGATTGTGATGTCCGCAAAGAAATGAACGATTGAGATTTACAAACGCAGCCAGTTGCCACAGCTGGTAGGCCCGCTGCCTCACAGTAGCATAGATCCAGGTTGAATTCTGACCTTGGGTACCATTTGTGTTCTCAATGTGACTGCATGGGTTTCCTCCGAGTGCTCCCGTTTCCTCACACATCCCAAAGCTGTGCAGGTTTGTAGGTCAATGGGCCTCTGTAAAATTGTCCCTAGTGTGGAATGGAATACTTTATTGTCACGTGACTAGGCACCGAGTAATTCTTTGCTGCATACCCAATGTATGCAAATAGCAGCCCCCTACATGGCTGAGGAGTGGATGAGAAAGTGGGATAACAGGACTTGCATGATCGATGGTCGGCATGGATTTGGCGGGCTATATTCCTAAACTGAATTAAATCAAGAGATGAAAGTTCTTCAGTTCAAGAACCTATTACAAGTACTGAAGAGATCGAACCGATTGAGAAACAGGCTAAACTTGTAATGATTGAGTTAACATATGAAGAGTATTCATACAGAGAAACATAGAAAAATAGGTGCAGGAGTAGGCCATTCGGCCCTTTGAGCCTGCACCGCTATTCAATATGATCACAGCTGATCATCCAACTCAGTATCCCGTACCTGCCTTCTCTCCATACCCCCTGATCCCTTTAGCCACAAGAGCCACATCCAACTCCCTCTTGAATATAGCCAATGAACTGGCCTCAACTACCTTCTGTGGCAGAGAATTCCAGAGACTCACCACTCTCTGTGCAAAGAATGTTTTCCTCATCTCAGTCCTAAAGGAATTCCCCCTTATCCTTAGACTGTGACCCTTTGTTCTGGACTTCCCCAACATCGGGAACAATCTTCCTGCATCTAGCATGTCCAACCCCTTAAGAATTTTGTAAGTTTCTATAAAATCCGCCCTCAATCTTCTAAATTCCAGTGAGTACAACCCAAGTCTATCCAGTATTTCTTCATATGAAAGACCCAACATCCCAGGAATCAGTCTGGTGAACCTTCTCTGTACCCCCTCTATGGCAAGAATGTCTTTCCTCAGATTTGGAGATCAAAACTGTACGCAATACTCCAGGTGTGGTCTCACCAAAACCCTGTACAACTGCAGTAGAACCTCCCTGCTCCTATACTCAAATCCTTTTGCTATGAATGCCAACATACCATTTTCTTTCTTCACCGCCTGCTGCACCTGCATGCCTACTTTCAATGACTGGTGTACCATGACACCCAGGTCTCGTTGCATCTCCCCTTTTCCTAATCTGCCACCATTCAGATAATAGTCTACCCTCATGTTTTTGCCACCAAAGTGGATAACCTCACATTTATCCACATTATACTGCATCTGCCATGCATCTGCCCATTCACTCAGCCTACCCAAATCACCCTGCAGCCTCCTAGCATCCTCCTCACACCTAACTATACCCCCCAGCTTGGTGTCTTCTGCAAACTTGGAGATGTTGTATTCAATTCCCTCGTCCAAATCATTAATGTATATTGTAAATAGCTGGGGTCCCAGCACTGAGCCTTGCGGTACCCCACTACTCACTGCCTGCCATTCTGAAAAGGACCCGTTTACTCCTACCCTTTGCGTCCTGTCTGCCAGCCAGTTCTTTATCCACGTCATTATTGAACCACCAATACCGTCCAGATATAACACATCCACTGGTTCTCCCTTATCCACTCTGCTAGTTACATCCTCGAACAATTCTATAAGATTCGTCAGACATGATTTACCTTTTGTAAATCCATGCTGACTTTGTCCAATGATTTCACCACTTTCCAAATGTGCTGATATCCCATCTTTAATAACTGACTCTAGCAGTTTCCCCACTACCGATGTTAGACTAACTGGTCTGTAATTCCCTGCTTTCTCTCTCCCTCCTTTTTTAAAAAGTGGGGTTACATTAGCTATCCTCCAATCCTCAGGAACTACTCCAGAATCTAAGGAGTTTTGAAAAATTATCACTAATGCATCCACTATTTCCGTGGCTACCTCCTTGAGCACCCTGGGATGCAGACCAGCTGGCCCTGGGGATTTATCGGCCTTTAATCCGTTCAATTTACCCAACACCACTTCCCGGCTAACCTGGATTTCACTCAGTTCCGCCATCTTATTTGACCTCCGGTCCACTGCTATTTCCGGCAGATTATTTATGTCTTCCTTAGTGAAGACAGAACCAAAGTAGTTATTCAATTGGTCTACCATGTCCTTGTTCCCCATGATCAATTCACCTGCTTCTGACTGCAAGGGACCAACATTTGTTCTAACTAGTCTCTTTCTCTTCACATATCTATAAAAACTTTTTCAGTCCGTTTTTATGTTCCCTGCCAGTTTCCTTTCGTAATCTATTTTCCCTTTCCTAATTAAGCCCTTTGTCCTCCTCTGCTGGATTATGAATTTCTCCCAGTCCTCTGGTAGGCTGCTTTTTTTGGCCAATTTGTATGCCTCATCTTTAGTTTTTATACTATCCCTGATTTCCCTCGTTATCCACGGATACGCCACCTTCCCTGATTTATTCTTTTGACAAACTGGTATGAACAATTTTTGAACTTCATCCATGCAGTCTTTAAATACCTTCCATTGCATATCCACTGTCAATCCTTTAAGAATCACTTGCCAGTCTATCTTGGCCAATTCATGTCTCATACCCTCAAAGTTACCTTTGTTTAAGTTCAGAACCCTTGTTTCTGACTTAATTATGTCACTCTCCATCCTAATGAAGAACTCAATCATATTATGGTCACTCTTGCCCAAGGGGCCACGCACAACAAGACTGCTAACTAAACCCTTCCTCATTACTCAATACCCAGTCTAGAATATCCTGCTCTCGTTGGTTCCTCCACATGTTGGTTTAGAAAACTATCCCGCATACATTCCAAGAAATCCTCTTCCTCGGCACCCCTGCCAATTTGATTCACCCAATCTATATGCAGATTGAAGTCACCCATTATAACTGTGTTACCCTTGTTGCACGCACTTCTAATTTCCTGTTTGATGCCATCCCCAACTCCAATACTACTGTTAGGTTGCCTGTACACAACTCCCACTAGCGTTTTCTGCCCCTTAGAGTTTCGCAGCTCTACCCATATCGATTCCACACCCTCCAAGCTAATGTCCTTCCTTTCTATTGCATTAATCTCCTCTTTCACCAGCAACGCTACCCCACCTCCTTTTCCTTTCCGTCTATCCCTCCTGAATATTGTATATCCCTGGATGTTCAGCTCCCAGCCTTGGTCCCCCTGGAGCCATGTCTCCGTGATCCCAACTAGAGCATAGTCATTAAAAGTTATCTGCACCTTCAACTCATCCACCTTATTACGAATGCTCCTCGCATTGAGACACAAAGCCTTCAGGCTTGTTTTTACAACACTTTTACCCTTTATACAATTATGTTGACAAGTGGCCCCTTTTGATTTTTTTCCTGGATTTGTCTGCCAGCCACTATTAATTTTCACCTTGCTACCACTTGCTTCTATTGTCATTTTATACCCCTCGTTCTGCTCACACCTTTAAGACACCCACCACCTCTTATTCTCTGTTTATTATTTTTTTCTTCTTCCCCCCCATACACGTTGGGACTGAGTGCTTCCTTTCTCTGCCTCCTGCCTCAGACACCGTCTCCTAGCTATCTCTATTTGAGTCCCTCCCCCCAACCTATCTAGTTTAAAGTCCCCCCAGTAGCCTTTGCAAATTTCCCCGCCAAGATACTGGTCCCCCTTGGGTTCAAGTGCAACCCGCCCTTTTTATACAGATCACTCTTTTCCCGAAAGAGGTTCCAATGATCCAGAAACTTGAATCCCTGCCCTCCACACCAGTCCTTCAGCCTCGCGTTTATCCTCCACCTTGCTCCATTCCTACTCTCACTGTCGCGTGGCACAGGAAGTAGTCCTGTTTTATACGCTTGTTTTCAAAGAGGGAAATCCTTGTGTATTTTTTCCATGATATGTACATAATTCCTATGAAATGCAAATATCAAGATATATACAATGTCTGCACCAAATATCTTTTTGATAGATCAACATAAAGTCCGCACCGATGAGGTTCCTGGTGCTCGGTAGATGTTACCATGCTGAGGGTTTTCCAGCACGTACACCTTGGAATTTTACTGTATAAACCCTGTGTAGCTAATACTCTGCTTTATTCCCCATGTGAATGGGAAACCTAATTTAAACATATTTTTAAACCCACCCTGCTAATCTGCTGCTGTAATAGATCCATTAAAGGAAGATCATTAATCTTGCACTCACAATTAATGTATTTTACATCCAATGTTACTTTCCATTTATCTGAATTAATCACTATTTGCCAATCATCGCCCTGTGCTAAAGGCTTCCAAACTCTTATTACCACTAATGATTCCAGATTTTTGTAATTAATTAAAATCCCATCACACTGGAAGCACTTAGAATGAAGCCCCTTTGCAATTTGCAACTAGGATTGAAACGCTTTGCAGTTCTCATATTTAATCTTAGATTTATGAAGCGATGTAAAGAAGGCCATTCAGCCCATCATGCCCGCACCAACATTATGGAAGAATGAACCTCACCTCCCTGCAATTCTATCCTCTTCCATATTTAGCTGAATCTTTGTGGCCTCTCTGTTCCTCATCTTGTTCTGCTCCCTGTCCATGGCAGTCAACACATCTGCTTAGCGTCATCATTACATTACACTTTCTCAGAATAACACCATAATCCGCAACATATTGAACTACAACACAGCCAGGCAATTATTTTTCTACTCCCTGTTTCGTATCCTACACGATACCAGTCACATACAGACTCCTGAACACTGTGCTGTTGCAGGTAAGCAGGTGATCAAAGGTGTTTTTGCCTCTCTCATGACCTGCTGCAGCCTCCTAATTTCATGCACCCTGAGCATCAGTTGTAATAACAGGAAGCGCTTTCTACACACACAAAACATCTTCAACTTCCCACATATACAAGAACAGCAGACGGAAACAAGTCTCCAGAGAGCTGTGCAGCTAAACAGAGGGGAGAAACCCCTGTCTCACAGTGCGAGTTGACCCACGAGTGACCCCGAGTTTTCACTCGCGGTAATCACGTGCAATTAAAGTAGCGGGAACGTCTTTATGAAATGAGATTGAACAAGATGACTTTGACACGAAAAGCTGGAGTAACTCAGCGGGACAGGCGGCATCTCTGGAGAGAAGGAAAAATGCAAAAAAAGTGAAACTATCACCATGGAAAATCGAGAACTTCTTGGCTCCCTTCGCCTCAGACCTAAAAGCAGCGATCCCCCCTTCTCTGTGTTATGTGTGTCAACACGCACTCATTCCTGAAATCAGAGAAAAAGGCGAATGTATTCCCCCCCCCCCCGAAAACAAACCAAATCCACGTTTCCCAAACACCAGTCCGAAGAAGGGTCTCAACCCGAAACGTCACCATCCCTTCTCTCCAGAGATGCTGCCTGTCCCGCTGAGTTACTCCAGCTTTTTGTGTCTATTTTTCCCAAACACTCGTTAGAATCAAGAAGCCAGCTCATGGGCTTTATGTATGAGAACCATCTCCACTTTCAGGTTTTTTCTGGAGGGATTAAAACTAATTAAATGTGTGGAACAAGCTAAAAATGCAAAACTGGAAATAAAATTAAGTTTGTCTAAATATCAAACGCGTATGCATTGCAAATTGCAGCGGGGATGCTGGATAGAAAGTATTCAGTAGCGCGCACACCACACACACATATGTCCTACATCACGCTGTTAAGTTACTATTTCCTTTCAGTGTTTTTGTTTTATCTCTTCTTATATTCCAGCTGGAGCTGTATTTTCACCAACTCGCCAACTACCCCCCGAGCCCCTCCCCCGGGGACTAATTCGCGTATTTTGTAAAAAAGAACAACATATTCGAAGGCTATAGATAAATGCATATATTTCACGGAGTTACCCAGCAGTAATATATACAGCACATGGATGTGTATATATACATATATATATATATATATATATATATATATATATATATATATATATATATATATATATATATATATATATATATATATATATATATATATATATATATATATATATATATATATATATATATATGTGTGTGTGTGTGTGTGTGTGCATGGATATATATATACACTGGTGCTGGTGGTTTTCTGGTGGTTTTGCCTTTCCATCCACTGCCATGAAGTTCCATCACACCCCTTGCCTCTACGTTACTTGATCTTGTGGTTCTGTGCATTCCACCCAGCAGCCCAGTTCATAGAAACATAGAAACATAGAAATTAGGTGCAGGAGTAGGCCATTCGGCCCTTCGAGCCTGCACTGCCATTCAATATGATCATGGCTGATCATCCAACTCAGTATCCTATAACCTGCCTTTTCTCCATACCCCTTGATCCCTTTAACCACAAGGGCCACATCTAACTCTCTCTTAAATACAGCCAATGAACTGGCTTCAACTACCTTCTGTGGCAGAAAATTCCACAGATTCACCACTCTCACAATTGCAATATATATAATATATATATATATATTTGTAGTATAATATGTATAATATGTATATACATATTATATATATTATATATATTGCAATTCCAACCCCGAAGCAATTGAGAGGCGGGTGGGGCCATGTAATTTAACGTGTGTCTTAGCTTTTAAAAGTGAAGCTGTTTAATTGTTTACGCTGCACCGTGTTTCGTGTTGGGGAGAGTGCTGCTGTTACAATGCTTTCGATTCTATTCTGCCCTCTCCCTTCCACAGAAAAATGCCTAAATTTGTCTTTGTGCCCGCTCTCCTGGGAGCAATCCAAACCAGGGGAACAATGAACCCTCAGAGGCTTCACGTTCCTTGCTCCTATATATGGACCTCGCTCGCTCGCAACTGTAAGAACGCTCGATCAACCAGGCATCGGCAAACACGGAGGCCTGATTACTGAAAACAAAGTAAACTTGTACCAGACGTCATCATCTTCCTTCCGTCCACCCGTAACCACGGCACCACACTTTCAACATAAACCTTAATATTTAAAGAATATATTATGGGACATTGGATTGTCTGAAGAAGGGTCCCGAGCAGAAACGCCACATGTGTATGTATATGTGTGTGTGTGTCTCTGTCTGTGTGTGTATCTGTGTGTGTCTGTTTGTGCGTGTGTATCTGCTGTCGGGTCCCGGCGGCCGCTCAAAGTCAGTCACCCGAGCTGCTTCCTTCCTCGGAAGTGGCGGCCAGTTCTGCTGTCCGTGCCCGGAGCGCTGCGGCAGCCACCCAAGCTAATTCACTCCCCGGCCACAATAAAACCATATAGCAATTACAGCACGGAAACAGGTGTAGGTCGTATCAATAGATGCGGCCGCGCTGAAATAACTCAAAGCCACAGGATGGAGATGTCTTTTAACATTGTTGCTTTATTAAAACATATCTTCATTCACGGTTGGCTCAAGAGTAACGGGAGAGGAACTTGGTAACTCGGGAGAGGAAGTTGGAGCATCGCAGCAATGACATACCTGTGGGAACTCGGTTAAACACTTGTTCATAAACTTGAAGTCTCGTACACAACCACGAGTCTTTCATTCGGGGTACCTCGTGGGTCAACTCGCACCGTGAGACAGGGCCAAGAGACAGCAGCCTCCACCACATCCGCTGGAAGTGAGGTGATGAGAGAAACTATCTCATATCCTTTCTATGTGATGAAGATGTGTGCAGGCGGCTGACACGGAGCAGGTGCTGTCTGTCCTCAGTAGTAGCCACTTCCTCACTGCACTGCAAAACCCCACATGTTGTGGCTGCACAATTCACCCCAGCCTTCCTAACAACTACTCTGCATCAGCAAAGTACTGTATTCCTTCCCCATTATCTTACCATCGTGTAGTTGCAGCAACTGCCTTTGCAAAGGAGAATATGGTCATTTTGGGACTAAATAAACACTTTGCATGACGGTGAGGTTTAGGCAGAAATATGGTTTGACACCATTATTGATTTCAAAACTATAATATCCACTGAAGTTTTATGAAGTAGTTTCATTGATACAAATGCAGTATTACAAATCTGTATGCATCATGTATATTTTTCCTGAAACTTACATGGAGAAGCTCGTCACACAGATATTTATATATAATATATAGGTAATCTCAGCCTATTTATAAGGAAACATAATTGACGTAATGGGGACTTAAATCTGTAAAGAACGTCTTATTAAGCTGTAACGTTATGAAAATTATCCGCAATGTGTTGCGTGATAGAGTAGATTTGTTATCAAGACAACTTTATCTTTCTAATTTAATAAATTAGATGTATATATTAACAAAAAAAGCCCACACCAGTCTTCACTGCCAGTCTGAAGAAGGGTCTCAACCCGAAACATCACCCATTCTTTCTCTTCAGAGATGCTGCCCGTCCTGCTGTTACTCCAGCATTTTCTCTCTATCTTCACTGTTAGCCACTCAGTTCTGTGCCGTGGGAAATTCTTTGCAACAGGCTTCCCAGCAAAGGACAGGGATTTACACCAAGTTCCCGCTCAACAGCAGGGTGGGGTGGGGGGTGAGAGTTATAGCAGATTCCTGCCCCCAGATTGAGTAGATATCTCTTTGTAAAAGTTCAAGGGCTTCCTTCATGCAGTTCCTTCCTTTAGCAGCTTTAACTGAATCAAGAGTGTTTAATTGTCATAAATACCAATAATCAACAATTAAATTCTTACTTGCTGCAGAGGAACAGGCCCTTAAACAAAATAAACAATGATAATTAGCACAAAAATTCAATGAATTATTAGCCGTAATACTCGGTCAGCATAATAGAGCAAAAACAGACATTTGTAGACACGGAGTAAGTAGTCTGCAAAGCTACATAGTTACTAAGGTTGGTGTTGCTGAGAAGTTATGGTGGTCACAGTTCACAGATTCCTATATCTTCCTGCCAATGGTAGAGCAAACTGAGAGCTTGGGCAGAGTGTTGTGGGTTTTTAATAATGTTAGCTGCCTTTTTCAGACAGTGCATCCTATAGACCCCTTCGATGCTGCGGAAGTCATTACCTATGAAGGACTGGACAGTGAGCCGCTCTCTGTAATTTCCGCGTCACTCGGTGTTCAAGTTGCTGAACCAGGCAGTGTTGCAACCAGTCAGTGTAAAAGTTCAAGAGAGTTTTGGTGGACATACTGAATCTTCGAAGAAACTAGAGGCATTGATGAGCTTCCCATGTGATTGTATCAATGTGCTTGAATCACTGTATCTACAGGGGGCCGCATGGTGACACAGCAGTAGAGTTGCTGCCTTAAAATCCCGCCTTAGATCCTGACTGTACGGAATTTGTATGTTTGTACCACATAGGTTTTCTCCAAGTGCTCCGGTTTCCTCCCACACTCCAAAGATGTACAGGTTTGTAGGTTATTTGGCTTTGGTAAACATTATAAATTGTTCCTTGTGTGTAGGATAGTGTTAATATACTGGGATCGGAGCAGATCCGTTGGGCCAAAGGGCCTGTTTCCACGCTGTGTCTCTAAACTAAACTAAACTAAAAAAGGGTATCTCTCCACTGTGTCCCTCGCCTTGTAGGGCTCCCTGTCCTCCAGTGAAGCTTCCTATGATGTACAATAGCAGTGTAACTCTAATAATACTCGGCGAGGTGGAACTAACTGGGTATCAGATAGATACAAAAATCATTAGACCAAGCAGAATTGTTTTCTCATCTTAAAAGCTCTAAACTGGGATGGACATGTGGATTTTCTGACTATAACAGTTACTAATTCAAGGAAGTTCAAACCAAAAATGTGGAGGGAAAGGTTTCCAATTTTCAAAGCATAGTTAAGGGCCTGTCCCACTTTCCCGAGTCCTCTGCCGAGTTGAAAGGACCTTAAAAAAAAAAAAGATTTTTGTGATCTACGAACTCCTCCTCCCGATTATCTTTTTACTCGTGGACTTTTTTCTCATGCTGGAACAAACATCCCGACTTACCTGATGCCCCGAGTACCTACGGCTGACATAACGAGTCGCTACGGTATAGCTACGGACTCCTACGGCCTTCTACAGACTCGCTACAAACATTCTGCGAGTTTGAATCAAGGGGAAAACTCGGGAGAATTTGTGAGTAACTCGGGAAAGTGGGACAGACCCTTTACTCAGAAATTCCCCAAACATCTTCCACAGTTCTCAACCCACAAGCTGATATAAGGTCAGATCTTCTGAAGTTCAAATGGATTGTTCCAGGAACTCATTGTTAATTCATGTATGCGAGTGGAAAGATTGTTTTATGTAATTACAGATTCAGCAAGTACCTAAATCCTCAGCTTCTTTTTAGTCTGTATGCAAATCTGATAATTAGAAGACTATTAGAATTCAGTTAAGGAAGCTCATGAATTTTAAACATGACTTTCCCTACCCCATCATTTCTTTTACACTCCTCCCAAGTATGAACAGTGTGAGCAGAAATCCATTGTGGGAAATGGACATATGGGCATTGTGCCAATGCCAACCTGTCATTGCCAGATCAGATATATCCGAGACAACGTGGGAAGCCAGAGGAGAAATGGCAGAGGCCCTAGCTGGGATTTGTGAATATCACAGGTGCGGTGTGATATTCAGTTTAGTTCATTGTCACGGGCACTGAGGTACAGTGAAAACCTTTTGTTGCATGCTATCCAGTCAGCGGAAAGGCAATAAATAGTTACAATTGATCCATGTACAGTGTAGTACAGTGTAGTACACTGTCGATGCAATGTACAGATACGTGATATGGGAATACCATTTAGTTCAAGGGAAAGCCAGCAAAGTCCGATCAAGGATAGACCGAGGGTCACCAAAGAGGTACATAGTTCAGCACTGCGCTCTGGTTGTGGTAGGATGATTCAGTTGCTTGTTAACAGCTGGGAAGAAACGGTCCCTGAATCGGGAGGAGTGCATTTTCACACTTCTATACCTTTTGCCTGAAGGGAGAGGAAAGAAGAGAGAGTGGCCAGGGTGCGACTCTTCCTTGATTATGCTTCTGGCCTTGCCGAGGAAGGGTGAAGTATAAAAGGAGTCAATAGAAGGGAGTGGTGATTAATGTTGTGTCTCTATTTAAGATGAGTTGCAAGGATAAGCTGGGAACTATAGACCAGTGAGCCCAACATCTGTGGTAGGCAAGTTTCCGAAGAGGATTCCAAGGTTATTAGATATATATGCATTTGGATAGACAGAAGCTGAAGAGGGATACTCAGCATGGTTTTGTACATGGAAGATTATGTCTTACAAATTTTAGTGAGATTTCTAAAGAAATAACCAAAAAGGTTGATGAGGGCAAGGCCATAGACATTATCTATATGGACCTCAGCAAGGACTTTGAAAAGATTTTGCATGGTAGGCTGCTGTGGAATGTTAGATCCCACGGGAGCCAGGAAAGCAATTGACTGGATATAGAATAGGCTTCATGGAATGAAGCTGAGGATGGTGATGGAAGATTGTTTTTTGGATTGGAGGCCTATACCAAGTGGCTTGCCTCAGTATGCTGGGCACATTGCTGTTTGTAGCTTATACCAATAATTTGGATGAGAATGTATGTCATGGTTACTAAGTTTACAGATGACTTTATATTAGGTGGCACAGTAGAGAGTGAAGATGGTTATCAAGATGGAGCTGGATAACTCGTGGAGTCTAATAGGGATAAGTGTGAGGTGGAAGTCAAACCAGGTCAGTCCTTCACAATTAAAGGTGGGTTCCCAGGGAGCAGAGGGATCTAGGAATACAGGTACACAGTTCCCTGGAAGTGTTGTCACAGGTAGATAGGGTAATAAATCTGCCTGCCCTGGAAGAGATCTATAGCTCTCGTTGCCTACGGAAGGCATCACGCATCCTAAAGGACTCATCTCAACCTGCACATCACTTGTTTGCCCTTCTGCCCTCAGGAAAGCGTTACAGGTTCATAAAATCACACACCACAAGATTAACAAACAGTTTCTACCCCAAGGCCATCATCACTCTGAACTCTGCACCTGATCACACAGCCCCCATAGACAATACTTTGTACTGCTATAACTGTACTGTGAAATATTGCACATCCTGACTTGGCGCGTTTTCTTGCCGTTTTTGCTGTTTTCATTGTCGTTATTTATATATCTGACACGTTGGATCCCCGCTCGGGCAGTGCGCCTGAAATTTTGTTGTATGTATTTACAATGACAATAAAGTGTATTATTATTATTATTATTATTATTATTATTAATTATTATTATTATAAAGAAGACTTTTAGTACATTGGCCTTCATCAGAAGTTGGGACGTTACAGTGGCTTGCAAAAGTATTCATACCCCTTGAACTTTTCCACATTTTGTCACGTTACAACCGCAAACGTAAATGTATTGTATTTGGATTGTATGTGATAGACCAACACAAAGTGGTGCATAATTGTGAAATGCACCAAGGAAAATGATACATGGTTTCCAAATTTTATTACAAATGAAAAACTGAAAAGTGTGGCGTGCAAAAGTATTCAGCCCCCCTGAGTCAATACTTTGTAGAAACACCTTTCGCTGCAATTACAGCTGCAAGTCTTTTGGGGTATGTCTCTACCAGCTGTGCACATCTAGAGACTGAAATTTTTGGCCATTCTTCTTTGCAAAATAGCTCATGCTCAGTCGGATTGGATGGAGAGCGTCTGTGAACAGCAATTTTCAAGTCTTGCCAGAGATTCTCAATTGGATTGAGGTCTGGACTTTGACTGGGCCATTCTAACACATGAATATGCTTTGATCTAAACCATTCCATTGTAGCTCTGGCTGTATGTTTAGGGTTGTTGTCCTGCTGGAAGGTGAACCTCCGCCCCAGTCTCAAGCCTTTTGCAAACTCTAACAGGTTTTCTTCCAAGATTGCCCTGTATTTGGCTCCATCCATCATCCCATCAACTCTGACCAGTTTCCCTGTCCCTGCTGATGAAAAGCATCCCCACAGCATGATGCTGCCACCACCATGTTTCACAGTGGGGATGGTGTGTTCAGGATGATGTGCAGTGTTAGTTTTCCACCACACATAGCGTTTTGCATTTATGCCAGAAACGTCAATTTTGGTCTCATCAGACCAGAGCACCTTCCTCCACGTGTTTGCTGTGTCCCCCACATGGCTTGTGCAAACTGCAAACAGGACTTCTTATGGCTTTGTTTCAACAATGACTTTCTTCTTGCCACTCTTCCATAAAGGCCCGATTTGTGGAGTGCACGACTAATAGTTGTCCTGTAGACAGATTCTCCCACCTGAGCTGTGGATCTCTGCAGCTCCTCCAGAGTTACCATGGGCCTCTTGGCTGCTGCTCTAATCAATGCTCTCCTTGCCCGGCCTGTCAGTTTAGGTGGACGGCCATGTCTTGGTAGGTTTGCAGTTATGCCATACTTTTTCCATTTTCGGATGATGGATTGAACAGTGCTCCGTGAGATGTTCAAAGCTTGGTATATTTCTTGATAACCTAACCCTGCTTTAAACTTCTGCACAACTTTATCCTTGACCTGTCTGGTGTGTTCCTTGGGCTTCATGATGCCCAAGGAACATTGTTTGTTCACTAATGTTCTCTAACAAACCTCTGAGGCCTTCACAGAACAGCTATATTTATATTGAGATTAGATTACACACAAGTGGACTCTATTTACTAATTAGGTGACTTCTGAAGGCAATTGGTTGCACTGGATTTTATTTAGGGGTATCAGAGTAAAGGGGGCTGAATACTTTTGCACGCCACACTTTTCAGTTTTTTATTTGTAACATAATTTGAAAACCATGTATCATTTTCCTTCCACTTCACAATTATGTGCTACTTTGTGTTGGTCTATCACATAAAATCCTAATAAAATACATTTACATTTGTGGTTGTAACGTGACAAAATGTGGAAAAGTTCAAGGGGTATGAATACTTTTGCAAGCCACTGTATATTACAGATGTACAAGAAGTTGGTGAGGCTGTATTTGGAATATTGTGTTCAATTTTGCTCACCCAGTTATAGGAAGGCTCTTTCATTAAGTGCGGAGAAGAGTCATGAGGATGTTGCCAAGATGCAAGAGCCTGAACTATAGCAGGGCTGCCAACATTGGGTGAGAGTTGAGAATGAGAAATTGTGAGGGAGCATAGCGACTGAGGGGGGGGGGGGGGGGGTGGGGGGTATGGGAGGTGGGGTGTCCCCCCTCCCACGGTAGGGAGCTTTTGCATTTTTCAGCTTGAAATTGTGCAATCTGGTGCATACTGCAGCGAGTCTTTTAACTTGAATGCAACATTTATGCTTCAAATTGGATTAGGTATGAATAAGGCTAGGTTAAATTACATTCCTAATAACATTCCACAGTAGAGCCAGGCTCTGATGAACAGGTGCAGCACATGAATGACCTTAGTATATTCATGTATGGAAATCAGATTATAATTCATGTTGCTATAGAGAAACAAAAATAATAGAAACAAGGCAAGAGGAGTCAGACTTCCATCTCTGTTCTGCACAAATAAATCAATCAACCTTACCCTTTGACTATAGAAACAAGACAAAAATAATGCCACATATTCAGCCGTATATGGTTCAATTAAATTAAGATATATATGTAAAACATATATATGGAAACAGGCCCTTCGGCCCACCAAGTCCACACTGACCAGCAATCTACCATATACCAGTTGTATCCTACAAGCCAGGGACAATTTACAGAAGCCAATGAACCTACAAACCTGCACTTCTTTTGCTTGTGAGAGAAACCGGAATATCCAGAGAAAACCATGTGGTCATAAGGAGAATGTACAAATAGTGTACAGACAGCACCCGTGGTCAGGATCCAGTCTGGGCCTGTGGTGCTGCAAGGCAGCAACTCTACCGCTGCGCCACCGTGCCACCCCATTCAATTATTTTTTCTGTAATATTTATTATGGTGTCATGTCAATAAAGATGAACACATGATTCTGATTTCTGCCCTTAGTTGGATAACACACATCTTTTCAACCTCTTCAGTCTGAAGGTCTCGACCCGCTTATTCTTTCTCGCCAGAGATGCTGCCCGTCCTGCTGAATTATTCCAGCTTTTAGTGTCTATCTTCAGTTTAGACCACCACCTGCAGTTCCTTCCTACACTCTTTGTTAAGCGAAACAGGTCCTATTCTCATAATATTATTCTCCTCAACTCAGCCTTTTCTTCACCTCTGTTGCTGCAGAGAATTAAATCCCAGTTATCAAATCTTTCTTCAAAGTGAAAAAAAAATTCCAGCCCTGCCAATATGTTCATTAATTGCCCCTGGATCATCTCCAGAGCAATTGCACCCTTTCTATAGTGTGTCATAGTCTTACAGCATGGAAACAGGCCCTTCATCCCAACTTGTTCATGCAGATCAAGATGCCCCATCTAAACTAGTCCCATTTATCCGCATTTGGCCCATATCCCTTTAAACCTTGTGTGTGTAAGGGTGTGTGTTTGGTTGTGTGTGCCAGTGTGTGTCAGTGAAGCGGCGACAGCACCCGGAGTGAGCGGAGACTTGGCGATGTCCGGGGAGCATTTCTCTCTCTCCTCCCCAGGAATGCGGGCCGGCCCAGGTGCTCTGTGTCCAGCTGGGGTCCAGGGGAGGTGAGGGTCAGTGACCCGGGCATCCGGAGGAGGTGAGGGACAGTGACCTGGGTGTCGGGCATCGGAGCGGAGCTGTAGGGAGGTTGCACGGCAGTCGGGTCACGACCCATGACCCGTACAGTTGCTACGCTACGCCAACTGGAGTACACGCGATGAACTGCAGGTAAGCACTTACCATTGTTTCCAGGGTAGCGGGCCCGTTAAAACCCACCAAAATGGTCAATTTTTGCGCTGTAAATAATTATACAAATCAGGATAAGCGTGAGAGACATTTATCCTACTTCAGAATTCCAAAAGTGAGGAGAAATGACGGTAGATAGAAGCGAGAGCTGAAGGGACAACAACAGCCAAAGTGCTTGGCGAACATTGGCCGTTTGCTCACTGCATTTCATCAACAGTAAGGCATTATTTGCGTTTTTTATTGATTCCTTTGGCATCTAAAAAGTTTCCAAAGTGATAAATCTGGCTGTAAAAATTTAAAATCGCTCATGGTTCTCAAGTGGGTTTTTAACATACAAAAAGAAAATCCATCTGAAGCAAAATTTATCATTTAAAAAATCACAAACCATACGTGGGTTTTGAATTGCATTTTACTCAGATGCAAGCCAATGAATATCATAATTGTTGGCTGTTAATTGGACATAATCAACCTCAGCAAATTGACAATTTCCTATTGTAAGGGAGTGGGTGTTTAAGCTGTCAGGACATTTTATTATTTGCCAAAATATACATCTCAATAGCATAATGATACAAGACTTACTTTTCCACACACCACTCGTAAGTCTGGAGATTTTTTTAATGAGTAATTTAGCTTCAGAAGCGTTTTCTTTTTGCATGTAAAAACCCACTTCAGAACCATGGACGATTTTAAAATTTTACAGCCAGATTTATCACTTCTGAGACTTTTTCGATACCAAAGGAATCAAGAAAAAACTTGATTCTTGATTATTCATCAAATAATGCCTTACTGTTGATGAAATGCAGTGAGCAAACGCGATGATTCCCAATATTTTCAATTTCGATATCTGCACGGCCAATGTTCGTCAAGCACTTTAGCTATTGTTGTCCCTTCAGCTCTCGCTTCTCTTTACCTTCATTGCGCTTCACTTTTGGAATTCTGAAGTTGGGTACATGTCTCTCACACTTACCCCGATTTCCACAATTTTTTGCAGCGCAGAAATTCACCATTTTGGCGGTTTTTAACAGGTAGGAAAGTACGCGCTTCGTGCATTAACAACATATACCGGAAGTTACGGATGTCCTCCAGATGGATTGAGCGCCTCCGTGCGTCAAGCCCTATGACCCAGTGACCTTACGTGCAACCCCCTATAGCCCGAGAATCATCTCCGCGGCTCAGGAGGCGGCACCGACGGCCCCTCTCACACGGTCTGCTCCTGGCTCCGGGCCGGGGTTAAAATTCCATGTGGTGTGGACAGAGCGGCCGTCGGACACAGAGCTACCGGAGGGGAGGGTGGGAGGCGTGAGCGGTGCCTCAGGGGGGGAGGGTGCCTCATCCTTATATCCTCTAGCCTCCCTTTATTGATGGAAGATAAGCACATGGCCTTAAGTTTAGGAGATATAAGGAGTCGTAGTTGCTGGTTTACAAAGACACAATGTGCTAGAGTAACTCAGTGGGTCAGACAGCATCTCTTGAGCACATGGAGGGGTGACGTTTCAGGTTGGGACCCTTCTTCACACTGATTGTCGTGGGCTTAGGTTTAGCCTATCTGGGCTTGATCCTGCAGGGCCTGCATGGTGATGTTAAGCTCTCTGCAGAGCTCAGTGTCCTGGTAAGTCCCCACTACTAGCATCAGCAGCTGACCTGCACTACCAATGATCCAGGCACCAACTTGACTAGACTAGACTTGGAAAGCTGCATGTTGTGAGGTCACCTGTGTTGCCTGATTATCAGACCTGAATGATCCAGGCCAAGATGTGAGCATCCAGGACCCAGACCAAGAAGGTCCTGAGCATAGACAACCAGAGTAGTGCAGCTTAGAGAATCCTGCAACATGAATACTTGAAGAAGTTCCATTACTCAAGGATTATGCCACCACTTTATAGAGATTGCAGTGTCCCTGTTGGTAGAGCTGGTGCCTCACAACTCCAGCCATCAGGTTCAAACTGGGATTTATATGTTCTCCTTATGACCACATGGGTTTCCTCTCCAATGTCCTCCCACGTCCCCATGTCTACTCTAGATTGCCCCTAATATGTTGATGACTAGTAGAATCTAGGGGGTGTTGATGGGAATGGGGAAGAATAGAGAGTGATTAAGGTAGTTTTAGTGAATGTCTGCTTCATGGACAGAGCGGAAGGCCAAAGGGCCTGTTTCTGACCTGAATGACTCAGAAACCTATCTATCTAAGTCAAGCCTCCACACGGACACTAATTCAAAGGCTACTTAATATCCTCTATTTTGGCTAAGACTGCCGGGAATAGGAGGAACACCATCCTCACGGGTGGAATGTAGCAACTCACACAAGAAAAAAACACCATCTTACAAAGAATAGCAAAGGGACAACCAAGCAGCAAAGTGGCTCCACTGGATATATTTATCAACCTTTCAGGAAAGCTCACCAGCAATGTTTCACTGTGATTACAATATTCCTATCGACTTGGTCAACTGTAGATATCCTTGTTACCACATGGGCTGCTCAATTACTGTAAGGGTGTTAAAATTTGTCCTGGCAGGGTATTGGAATAGACCACTTGTTTTCACTTCCCTATATCAGGGAGAAGAATGGAACACCAGAGCGAGAGGAGCAGCAGGAATGATGGGAGAGAGAGGGGGGATTGGCAATTCTCCTCAAAATCAGAATGTTTTGCTAAGTGAAAAAGATTATAAGTTACATGGAGACTGTAGCAATCATGAGAATTAATTGTTCAGGATACAAATATGTTAGGGATCAGCAATCCAAATGGCCGTATTAAACCCAATGCAAAGGTCAGTAACAATTGAAATGTCCCGACCCAAAACTTCACCCATCCATGTTCTGCAGAGATGCTGCGTGACCCCTGCACTTTGTGTCCTTCTGCGTAAACCATCATCTGCAGTTCATTGTTTCTGCTCAGCAACAATTGTGATGATTTTCTGTATGTTATTCACCGCTTTTATCGCTGCACTTAGGTGTTAGTGTAATGTTCGTTGAAGTGAAATAATGGGAGCAAGAACTTTATAGTCTTGAGTTATGGAATACAAGCCTGCACCCATGTTTAAGACAGGAATACCAACACCTCATTTTCCACAATATTTTCATGTTTTCTGGAGATAACCATGAGTATAAGTAACCGTTTGTACTCACAAATCAAAACGTCAGGTACCTGTGATGACTGAACAAACCTCCAGCAATCTTCACTGCTGCCCTACATTAACACAACAAGGAAGTGTCACCTACAGTCACATTACATCTTTGCCAGTTCTAGGAGCATTTTCATCTCACGTAATATTCAAATCCTAATGTTTGCACAATGTTGTATGTAATCTCAGGTTAGGGTAATACTTCGCAAGTTTTGATTAGCTTGTAGAGACCACATATGCAGTGCCTAAAGCAATGACACTAAATGCATGTGAAATTACATCAAAGCAAGATGATGGTCTATCCGCGGGTTTAATAGCAATTGCCACTTAAATGTAAACAGCTCATAAAAGATGCAGCCTCCAGCAATATTGTATGTACATTGCAAGTTTGGCATAATGTTTGCGATGAATTTAGGATTGCACCAACTTCAGATCTTATATTAAAAGCTAATCACAGTGTCATCCCACTGTCTCTAAATGGACACATTTTGGACATTGCTGATGATGGCCATCCAAGGAATTATTAAAGCAAAACAGTTGTGAAGGGAAAAAGAACGGATTGTTTGATTGACCACAAAATCAATTAATATCTGGTGTGTCCAGCATGTCAAACCTCCATGAACCAATACAACTATCAAAGTTATCCAATGGTTAACATTAGTGTTGATTTTGAAGATCTTTATTCTGGTGATGATTTTTGTGTGTAGCAGATTCCCCTTTGTAGAAATTGTCAGTTTTACCACCATTGCAAAGTTTGATTCAATTTTTGTGCCATTTGCTTTAGTGAGCACAGGCAATGGTCAGTCATTCAACAATGATGGCTTCAAGACCTTTTGTGTTCAAGCAAATGGTTAAGCAAACCGTTTACGTTGCACACAAGATAACACCTCACTGCCCTTGAGACCAACGGTGTAGTAAAGAGACTTTTGTGAATGCTGAAAAAAAATGAGTACTGTTCATGCTGAACGTTATAGTCTTTTGTTGTGGACTACAGAGCAACTCCACATTTTGTGTCATAGTCATAGAATCATAGTGTGGAAACAGGCCCTTCCACCCAACTGGCCCACGTCGACCAACATGCCACATCTGCACTAGTCGCACCTGCCTGCCTTTGACCCATATCCCAAACCTACCCTATCCAATGTTTCTTAATCATTGCGATAACACCAGCCTCAACTACATCCTTCGGCAGCTTGTTCCATACACCCATCACACTTTGTGTAAAAGTGTTACCCCTTGGGTTCCCATCAAATCTTTCCCCCCTCACCTTAAACTTATGTCCTTTCATTCTGATTCACCTATTCTGGGCAAAAGACGGTGCATTTACCCGATCTATTTCTCTTGCAATTTTGTGCACTTCTATAAGATCAACCGTCATCCTCCTGCGCTCCAAGGAATAGAGTCTTAGCCTACTCGAGTATATCCCTATAGCTCAGTCCCTCTTGTCCTGGCAACATCGTCGTAAATCTTCTCTGAACCCTTCCAGCTTGACAACATCTTCCTATAACACGGCGACCAAAACTGAACACAATACTCTAAATGTGACCTCACCACATTAAGACAAGAATACCACCGATTGGTTTTGCACAACCTTTAGATGCATGTCTCCAGAGGCACTTCATAAGATAGGCAATCAATTGCCAGACGAGCATGTCAAAGCCAAAAATAACACTGAAAGCTGGTGTAGAGAAACTCAAATCTATGCCATATAGCAATCAAGGAATACAATGCATAATAATAACCATATTAGCAAGGAGGCAACTCAACATGACACACACCTACAAAACATTCCTTAATTGAAGCATCACTATGGTTCTCAACTCATCATGCAAACTACACCATTCTTCAAAGCAGTGAAAATATCATCCACTTTTGATTATACTGGAATGGATAATGTTAAGGATACAGATAGAAGTAAGCAAGAGGAGACTTGTGAAACTGTGGAGCCTGGAATCTAGAGTAAAAGAAAACAAACTATTGAAGGAACTCAGGGGGTCAGGCAGCACCCGTGGTGTTAAAGAGATGATTGATGTTTCAGGTCAGGAGCCTGCTTCAGGAAGCAACCTGCGTTTTATGCAACTTAATTCTTAATTCAAGAAATTACAGGGATTATCCATCACAAAGTAGTAACCATTGAGAGTCTTTGTGAGGGGGGATTAGAATAATTTGTGCAGCTAAAATGGGCAGCGACAAGCTGTTATTTGTTGCTATGTTAGTAACATGCAAAACAGGCAGGTTAAGAATCCCTTGTTAGGAACGGCAGAGCAACCTGAGATGCCAAGTGGCTAAATCCTACTCCTATTAGCATGTTTTCTTTCATGACTGTGTAGTTCGGAGCATGTCTGGTATCTTGAGGTGGTAATAAAGAAAGCAGGCATTTATCTATTTATCTATATTACTAAAAGTCTGATCTTAACCGCTTTTGGCTCGCTGTGCTGTGATTTCTGAGAGAACGCCGCCACCTACGGCCGTCATTTTTGGCCAACTCGCTCAGAGCTCCCCTCCACCTTCCTGGACCAGAGGAGTATTCCCATCGGTGAAAAATCAGAGAGATATTAATGTTTTTTTTTAATTTCCCATTTTCTCTCTGCTGCCCCTGCTGGAGGGAGGGGGAGGGACTATAAAACCAGGAAGTGGTGTGCCTCACTCAGTCTCTGCAACATGGAGGAAGCCAGAGGTTCACGTCTCTCTGAGCTCGGAACACATGACTACTCAACTGTGAGTGCCATTAATGTGGTTTGAAAATGAAAATATGGTTGGTTTGAAGTAAAAAGGCACTGCCTGCAAATGGTTGTTTGGTGGGTTTTGGTTGAAGTTAAAAGATACTGCTGCAAATGGTGGCTTGGGTGCTTTGGGTTGAAGTTAAAAGGCACTACTTACTGCAAATGGTGGTTTGGCTGCTTTGGGTTGAAGTTAAAAGGCACTACTTACTGCAAATGGTGGTTTGGCTGCTTTGTGTTGAAGATAAAAGGCACTACTTACTGCAAATGGTGGTTTGGCTGCTTTGGGTTGAAGATAAAAAGCACGACTTACTGCAAATGGTGGTTTGGCTGCTTTAGGTCGAAGTAAAAAGGCACTAACTGCGAATGGTGGTTTGGCTGCTTTGGGTTGAAGTTAAAAGGCACTACTTACTGCAAATGGTGGTTTGGCTGCTTTGGGTTGAAGTTAAAAGGCACTACTTACTGCAAATGGTGGTTTGCCAGCTTTGGGTTGAAGTTCAAAGGCACTGCAAATGGTGGGTTGGGTGCTTTGGTTAACTTCCTGCTTGCACTGTATATTGATTTTAGATAAAACGCTACCACTTACAGCTGTGATCTTTGGCCATCTTACTCAGTCCCCCTTCGCTCAGCAGGTGCAGAGGATTCTTCCCATCAATGGAAAATAAAAGTGTTATTAGTGTTTAAAAATTGTTGAGAATCTCTCTCCTGTCAATCACGCCATGAAGGCCACACCTTTTCTGTTGGGAGGGGGAGTGATTATAAAATCCGGCAGTGTGTGTGTGGCTCAGTCTCTGCATGATGGGGGAGGGAGAGGTCACGACTCTGTCTGAGCTGTGAATCAACTGTACACACTGAATGTCTACTGAACGGTGAGTTTGGTGTTTTGTGTGGTTTTATGGTGGTTTCACCCTGCATGAAATGGTATGAAACTGTATTTGAATGTAGTGGCGTTGCACCCTGCATGAAATGGTATGAAACTGCACTCGAATTTGGTGGCCTTGGATCCTGCTTGAAGTTGTATGAAACTGCACTTGAATTTGGTGGCCTTGCACCCTGCTTGAAGTGATATTAAACTGCACTTGAATTCAGTGGCCTTTGCACCCTGCTTGAAGTGGTATGAAACTGCACTTGAATTTGGTGGCCTTGCACCCTGCTTGAAGTGGTAGGAAAATGCACTTGAATTTGGTGGCCTTGCACCCTGCTTGAAGTGGTAGGAAACTGCACTTGAATTTGGTGGCCTTGCACCCTGCTTGAAATGGTAGGAAAATGGATTTGAATTTGGTGGCCTTGCACCCTGCTTGTAATGGAATTTCAAGGAATAGCCATGAGTCAACTGCCAGCCCACCAGCTGTGAGTTAGCTGCCAGCACTTCAGGCTTGAGGGACTAAGCTGCCACCCCAAGAACCCATACCAGCGCTCCAGAAAGCCCCCCCATCGGCCACCAATATTGGAATTGGTGGAGAGGTGGAATATTGCGTCGGGGGACCAGCCCTCCTGTGTGAACATGGGACCCAACGGGTCCCACTTAGTCTAGTTCTACATAGTGATATAGCATATGTCTAATTACTCATTCATATTAAGGAGATACAAGGAACAGCAGATGCACAACAAAAGACACATGGTGCCAGAGTAATTAAACGGGTCAGGCAGCATCAATGGAGAACATGCATAGGCGATGTTTCGGGTTAAGTTCCTTCTTCAGATTGATTGTGGTGTGGTGTGGGGGAGCTGGAAGAGAGGACTTGGACAGCCTAAAGGTCTGAACATTGAATTCTCCAATTTTAGGTAACTGACGCACAAAACCTATTTTTACCTTCACTTTGCCCCACACTTCCCTGTGCCCCACCTGGACTTGACCCATTTCTCCCCTTACCCCTTCCCTTTCAACCTATATTCATTCCTCTGGCTTCACAATCCCCAAATCTCACCACACCTCTTCTATCCTTCTCACACCTTTTATCTTTTCATTTCTGGTCCTTGTCCAACAATCTGCCGATCACCGCCTCCCTCCCCCTTCACCTCTATCCATCTATCACTTGCCAGGCTTTGTTCTATTCCTCCTCGCTTCCAGCTTTGTCCCCCCCACCCCACAATCAGTCTGAGGAAGGGTCCCGGCATGAATGACAACTATCCACATTCTACAGAAATTTTGCCTGACCCTTTGGATTACTCTGACACTCCGTGTCTTTACTCATCAAGGAGTTCTGAGCCACAGCTTAAAGAGGAAAAGAACAAACATGTTTTAGTCCATTGAAGTGTGTTATGAATTCCTTTAATGTTCCATTTCATTTGCTTTTGTTGCAAGAAATTAAAATTGCAAAGTTTTTGTTGTACACGAAGGCTCCAATTTATGCAAAAAGAGAGCAAATAGGGGATCAAAGACTATCAATGTGCTTAGTTCATCTGATGCTGGAGAAACATTTGCTTTGCAAATCTAAATTACGCACGGGATTGTTCTGGGCCATTTCCCTCTGGATGTATTTTCATCCTAAAAAAATGTTTGTGTTGGACATTGGATCTGATTACTAGTATTAAAAGTTTATTGCAGTAAGGAATGCTTTATACAGTATATACATTTTCTCTTCTTGGATCATTAGTTGGTGACTTTTGTTGCATTTGTTTTCATTCTTCTACCATTTTGTGGCAAATTATCTGGGAGCTTTCTCCGCTGGGAACTTGTGTGAATGTTTAAATGCTCCGCAACACTGCTTGTTTAGTCATTTCTCACCATTAAAGTTCAAAAGCCGAGAGAAGGTCTGTCAGACTAGATTCCATTTGAACAATTTATAGAGTATTTCTCTTGTGCATTTAGATGACATTCTTTGGGTAATTACAGGGCTCAGCAAGACATTTTTAGATGTGATAAGGACAGTTCTTCCATTGCTTTCTTTCATGTTGTCCATTGCTATTAGTGTCCAAGCACACTACTATGTGCTGCACTCTGTTTATTTTCTAGTTTGCACTTACTATTGTTCTCATGTATTACATGATCTGCCTGGATAGTTTGCAAAACAATGTTTTTCACTGTACAGTGAACCCTTGTTATAACTGACCATGATATGGGGGGTAGAGGAGTGCTAAATTTCCATTATTGACGATTATCCGCTATAACTGAGTAAGGACTTTTTCATTTTCCTATTCTACATTTTCCTTGATTTCCATTCCCTTTACCATGTTTTCACGCCTTCACACTTCCTTGTCTATCTATCTCCATCCCCCCCCCCCCCCCCGACATATCTGAAGAAGGGTCTTGACTCGAAACGGCACCCATTCCTTCTCACCAGAGATGCTGCCTATTACTCCAGTTACTGAGTTACTCCAGCATTTTGTGCGTATCTAAGGATATTTTTCCCCCCACTGACCTCGCTGCCCGGGCGCCGGATCAGTGGGATCTTCCTCACCACATGGAGCGCTGTGGCACAAGATGGCCGCCCGGCACCACCTTGACCAGCGCAGCTGGGGGACGGCAATAACCTCAGCCCCTGCAGCTGATTCCCCCATTCAGAGATTGAGAACAAAATGTGAGGCTGGGGCTTTTCGGGCGGTGGGGTGAGGAAACCCTGTCCCTCTTTAAGTGAGATTCCCGCAACAAACTGCCTGCCTGTAGTTCAGGGTGAGAGGATATCGACCTTAAACCTTATCTTTGTTTCCACTTCCAAAGACGTTAACCTGCTGAGTGTACAAAGTTCCTTTCAACAGCTAAAAATGTATATTTGTTACTGCAAGCTAAAAATACTGAGGCTGTTTGTTACATTGCTTAATGGAGTTAAGTGTCAATCGAAGCAAATGCTTGTCAATTTTAATACCACATTGTGGCGGTTCCTGGGGAGTAGGCCACTCCCTGGTTCATCCCCCTTTGCACTTGATGGACAGGTCCTGGGGCGGCTTCCAGCTACGATGGTAAGAGCAGGGATTTTTGGTTTCGAGACCAGTCTTCAGTCTCTCACTGAAGCGGAGAGTAGTGTGCTGTGCTCATTAAAGCCTTTACAGAATTTGCCTGGCTCCTCGCCTTCATTCTGGGCTCTCTCACGCACCTGCTATACTGGTGACCCCGACGTGATCGCAAGTCGCGATGGACCTGATTGTCCTACAAGATGCACAACTCGGTCAACCGCCCTTGGACCATGCCAGTCAACCGACCTTGACCAGGCCGAGGTGCAGTTTGCACTGCGGGGCATGACGGCAGATGTAACAAAATGCTATTATCTTATCAGCGCCCTCGACCAGGCCTCTGCACAACGGGTTGCCTTTACTCCGTAACCCCCGGTGGTTAATAATTATGAGGTTATAATATTATTAATATTATAATAATTACCTACTCTTACGTAAGTTTGGCCTCAGCGAGGCCGAACGGGCAACCCAAATCTTGCGGATGACTGGCCTGGGTGACCGCCGGCCGTCGGCCCTGCAGGGCGATATGCTGGCCCTTATGGGCGACCACGAGCCCTGTTTTCTTTTTAAACATGCCTACCTGCAGCAGCTCCCGTCGGACATCCCCCTGCAGCTTACCAGCGATCCCGTCACCGTCGGATCAGCCCGCACCGCTACCTGTTTCTACAGATGCCAGCAGGGGGAGCTGGTGCTATTATCACCGCCGCTGGAGGGCTGCAGCTCGTTGGTGCCGGCAGCCCTGTACGTTACCGGGAAACGCATGGGCCGGCCGTCAGTGATTGCTTCGATGGCCAGCCAGATTCATCGCATGTTTGCGTGGGATCGCCGCACTGGGGCTCATTTCTTCATCGACACCGGGGCAGAGATAAGTGTGCTGCCCCCTTCTACTAGCGACGTCCGCACCGGTAAACGCGGCCCCCCTCATGGAGGGGGCAAATGGGAGCCCAATCCGCTCATATGGGGTGCACATGCTCTCCCTCAACTTCGGGGATAGCTGTTTTTCATGACCATTCTCAATTGCTGATGTATCCCAGCCGTTGCTGGGCGCTGACTTCCTACACGCACAATCCCTGCTTGTGGATGTCAAGCAGCAGCGTCTGGTGCACTCTGTAACATTGGAGCCTGTTTCCCTCCACGTGGGCCACCCGTTCGTGCTGCCTGATGGGTCCCTGTCGTCCGTGGATGCTACATTCTCGCGTCTACTGGCCAACATCCCTGAAATCCACGAACCGCAGTTCCGCTCCTCCGCCCTGAAACGGGGGGGTGGGGGTGGCATCACATTCTGACTACTGGCCCGCCCCTGCAGGCCCGGGCGCGGTGTCTTCCACCCGACAAACTCAATCTAGCTCTGGAAGAGTTCCGCCTTATGGAGCCGCTGGGTATCGTGCGTCGTTCAGACGGCCCATGGGCGTCCCCGTTCCATATGGTCCCCAAGGCAATGGTGGCTGCCGCCCTTGTGGAGACTATCGTCGGCTTAACGATGCCACCATCGCTGACAGGTACCCGGTCCCCCACATTCAGGATTTCAATACACACCTGGCCAAGGTCCACCTGGTGCGTGGCTACAATCAAATTCCCGTCCATCCCGACGACATGCCCAAGACGGCCTTCATAACACCATTCGGCCTTAAGAATGTTACGCGTGTCATTATGGCTTAAGAACGCTGCGCAGGCCTTTCAGCGGCGTATGGACTGCGTGTGCCGTGGCCTGGACTTTGGGTTCGTTTACCTCAACAACATCTTGGTGGCAAGCCGCTCGTGGCAGGAGCATTGTACCCATCTTCGCCAGTTATGCCAGCGTCTCAGCGATCATGGGCTTGCCGTCAATATAGCCAAGTGCCGTTTCGGCGTGACGTCCACATTGGTTTCCTGGGCCACCACATAACTCCACAGGGTGCGGTGCCGCTCCCGGCCAAGGTAGACGCTGTGCGTCAGTTTCCACGACTGGCCACCGTGAGGGGCCTCCAGGAATTCGTCGGGCTGGTGGTCTTCTACCAACGTTTTGTATCGTCTGCGGCCAGGATCACACGCCCGATGCTTCACCTCATGACGGGCAAACGAAAGTAGGTTGACTGGACTGACAAAGCGGTGGCGGCGTTCCACCAGGCCAAGGAGGCCCTCGCTAGGCCACGAAGCTTGTGCACCCACGGGCGGATGCACCAATTGGGCTGATGATTTAGTGGTCGGAGCGGTGCTAGAGCAGCTGATCGATGGCGTTGGCGGCCCCTGGCCTTCTTCAGCAGGCACCTCAGCGGCGCACAGCGGCACTACTGTGCCTTTGACCGTGAGCTCCTCGCCCTTTAGCTCATCGTGCGCCACTTCTGTTAATTTTTGGAGGGGCGGACATTTACCGCTTACACGGACCACAAGCCCCTCACCTTTGCGATCGCCAAGGTTTACGACCCGTGGCGTTCGTCTCTCAATACACTATCGCCATTCGTTTCATCGAGGGCAAAGACCACAGAGTAGCCGACGCCTGTCTCGTCCCGCAATCAACGCTGTTTTGCAGGTGTCCGATGGCATTGACTACTCAGCCCTGGCTGCTGCCCAGCTGACGTATGATGAGATGTACGCCTATCGTACCGCAGCTTCTGGCATGCGGTTGGAGGAAGTTCCATGTGGCCGGGGGTGCAAGGCTATTGAGCAACGTCTCGACTAGTCAGCCGTGGCCCATCGTCCCCGTCGCCTGGCTCCACGGGCTGGCCCACCCTTCCACCCGGGCGACGACGGCCCTCGTGGCTTCCCATTTCATGTGGCACGGGTTGCGCAAACAGGTTGGGCATTGGGTGCGCATCTGCATCCTGTACAGCGGCACCGCTACAGGAGTTCCGCGCCCCTCGCCAGCGGTTTGGCCACATCCACGTGGACATCGTGGGGCCGCTGCCGCCTTCTTGGGGCTTCCATTGACAGACACCACTGCGGCCACGCGTGCCCGTGCTTTGGCGGCTCACTGGATTGCCCAATTCGGAGTGTCGCTCGACATTACATCAGGCCAGGGGCCTCAGTTCACATCTGAACTGTGGTCTGCCATGGCCCGCCTTCTCGGGATTAACCTTCACCGCTCCACAGCGTATCATCCGCAGGCGAACAGCCTGGTGGAGCGTTACCATCACCAGCTCAAGGCTGCCCTGAAGGCTTGGCTCACGGACCCGGACTGGGTCGACGCATTTCCGTGGGTTTTGCTGGGTGTCCGCACCGCGCCCAAAGTAGACTTGGCCGCCTCCTCAGCTGCGTTGGCGTATGGGGCCGCGCTGACGGTGCCCGGTGAGTTTAACCCATCAGCGCAGGGCCAGGCGGAGCAGCCATCAGCCGCCCTGCAAAGGCTTCGGCAGACGGTGGGCAAGTTGGTTCATTCAAGCCGCACGTTCCTTCCGCTCTCTAGGACTGCCCGTTTGTTTTCCTTCATCGGGACGTGACGGTCTCCGTTGCGCGGCTGAAGCCGGCACACGCGGACATCAGCCAGCCGGTGCTACCTGCGCGGCCTCGCCCCCGGGGTCGCCCTCCATTCTGGCCCTTTTCCCAAGCGCCCGCGCCACCACATTCGCCTTTCAGTGTGTCTCTGGCTCCTGCGCCCGTCTCGTACGTCCCCCTGTCTGTTTCGTGCCTCCAGTTCTTGGGGGGCAGAGGGGTCCTGTGGCGATTCCTGGGGAGTAGGCCACTCCCTGGTTCATCCCCCTCTGCACTTGATGGACAGGTCCGGGAGTGGCTTCCAGCTACGAAGATAAGAGCAGGCATTTTTGGCGTGAGACCAGTCTTCAGTCTCTCACTGAAGCAGAGAGTAGTGTGCTGTGCTCATTAAAGGCTCTACAGAATTTGTCGGGCTCCTCGCCCTTCATTCTGGGCTCTCTCATGCACCTGCTACAACGTCAATTTTACTGCCTTCAAGGTGTAACCTGTAGCCTGTGTTCTTAAGGAGACAGTGGTGTCTGATTACTGTGGGGATTCTCCGTCCATTATAACCAAAATCTGTTATAAAGAGGTTTGCAGTAATGAGGGTTTACTGTTACTTGCACTAAGGGTTTACAGTATCTTGGTAGAGGTGCTAGGCTAACAGAGGACAGGGACTCTGAGAGGAGGTGAATGGTACTGCAACGGGCCGCCTAGGACACTGAGGAGCCCAGGAAGTCAGCCTCTGAAGTCAGCTTTGGGAACGGCTCTGCCATCTCCGGCCAGGCCAGAGTTCCAGAGCTCTGGCCGTAGGGGGAAAATTTGACCAACCAATCGGCCGCAGAGGATCCTGGCCTCGGCACCACATTTTTCGGGGGAGACTTCCAGGGGGATTTCATGTGCACTCTCATAATTTTGTTCAGATTAAAAGAGGTGCCGGATTATCAGTTGCTAGAAAATCAATGGTGGACCTAATTCCAACACTACACTCTTCCCAGCAGAATGTATTTCTGTATGACTTGCTACATACTATTGATGGCGCTGTGCTGCATTATATTACTGGATGCCAGGGTGCTTCTTGGAAAGACTCTGAGTAACGTTGTAGTGTCTTCAAGTCACAACATAGTTTCCAATGAAGCTGAAAGGAATCCTGAAACTATTGCGGGGCTGCCAACTCTCACGCACTGAGCGTGGGAATCACACATTGGGCCAAATTGTCACGCTCTCACCTGGTGATCACAAATTTCTCACGCTCTGTCGTGAGAAATTATGTGATCAACGAAAACGTCAAAGCTCTTAACAAGTGCATAGTGACTTGGGTGTTGGAGAGCCGGGGCTGAGGGAGGGATGGAAGCAGAAGCAGCGGCGGGGACAGATGCGGACGGGGAGCCGGGGCTGGCAAGTATTTGCCGGGCAGACACGTGTTTACCGGGCTGGCGAGTGTTTGGCGGGCTGGCGAGTCGCTCGCTGCACCTCCAGCCATGGAGCAGCCTCAGTGCAAGCCTCAGGACCGTTGGAGGTGTCGGAAGCATCGCGCTGCTGCTGTGAGAGTCTCTGTGCCGAATTCGCCCAGGTGACCGGCATGGACCAGGCTGCGGCTCGGTGCATCCTGGAGGACAACCAGTGGCTGCTGGAAGTAGGCCCCGGGGAGAAACGGTGGAAGATAGTGGCCTTCAAATGGGGGTGGTTGGAGAAAGCATTCTGCTTGCATGCTAGATTTTCACTTAACTGCAGGAAAAATATTCCCGATGTTGTGGAAATTCAGAACCAGGGGTCACAGTTTAAGAATAAAGGGTAGGCCAGTTAGGACTGCGATGAGGACAAAATGTCGTCACACAGAGAGTTGTGAGTCTGTGGAATTCTCTGCCACAGAAGGCAGTGGAGGACAATTCACTGGATGTTTTCAAGAGAGTGTTACGTTTAGCTCTTGGGGCTTGCGAAATCAAGGGATATGGGTAAAAAACAGGAAAGAGGTACTGATTTTAGATGAACAGCCATGATCATATTGAATGGCATTGCTGGCTCGAAGGGCCGAATGGCCTATTTCTGCACCTATTTTCTATGTTTCTATGCTTGAGTATATGGCAATAAAACTCGACCACTTGATTTTGAAGCATTCATGCATGGTGGAGGTATAATGTAGTCATAGAGTGATACAGTGTGAAAACAAGCCATTCGGCGCAACTTGCCCGCACCCGCTAACATGTCCCAGCTACACTACCTGCTTTTGGTCCATATCCCTCCTAACCTGTCCTATCCTTGTATCATTCTAACTGTTTCTTAAAAGTTTGGATAGTCCCTGCCTCAACTACTTCCTCTGGCAGCTTGTTCCATACACCCACCACCCTTTGTGTGAAAAAAATTATCAGTACATCCCTTCAATGTATATTTAATTTTCTCAAGTTTAAGAAAAAACGCTGCCACAGAAGGTGGGTTAGGAGATTTCCACTGTAGTGTGTGTAAAAACCGGTTTTGTATGAATGAGGAAGTTTGTATATGTGATAGGTTTGTTTGCTGTAGGCCACATGCCGTAAGGATAGGTGTGTGTGTTCCTTTAAGAAATTGTAAGCAATGGGGGAGGTTACGAACAGCTGTAAGGTAACAGACGACGTTTGTATCATCGCAAGTTAAAAGGGGAAAGTTGGAAAATGTAGGTTGCTTGGCTTTGATTTCTTTTCAGTAAAGTTAATTTAGAAAATTGTTAGTCGTATGTATTTAAACTAGGAATTGGAATTTGGGAATTGTAGGGAGAATGGTTTGAACAAAATTAGAAATAAGTTAATTGCTGAACAACAAGCAGTTTTTATGGTTTGTTTAGATAAACATTCTGGTTGGAGAAGGGTAATAAATTAATGGGGCACAGGGGAAAAAAAAGGAGTTGGCAGACAATGATGTCAATAATGGGAAGTTTATTTACTTCAGAAGAAAGACAGATGGTCAGACAAGCAGGAATAAAGATCTGGGAAAAGGGGTTGCAGGCTCCGGGGGTAGCAGCAGACGCAGGTCAGCAGTTACTAAAGGTTAATTTCGTAACCAAGTCATGGCCAGATATTAGAAAGAAACTGGAAAAATTGGAGGATTGGAATGACAAACCATTAAATCAATTGTTAACAGAGGCTCAGAAAGTATGTGTATGATGGGATGAGGAAAAACAGAAGGGAAAGGCAAAAATGATGTTGCAGGCAGTACAGCAAGGGGTAAAGAAGAAGGGAGATGAAAGGAGATGAAGGGAGATGAAGGTGATAGAAGGTCGGGTGCTCATGGAGACCGGGGAAGGGGAAGAGGCAGAGACAGGGGACGAGGAAGAGGTGAATGGAGGGTTAGGATATGGTAATTCGGGAGCGGAGAGATCAAGTGGAACTAAGGTACCAGAAGAAATTGGATTGGGTGAAAAACAAGTCAGAATCTCGGGGGTAGGGGGGAAAGTGATGACATTACCCGAGGTAGAAGGGGTGGTGGTAAAATATGAGGATCGAGAAGTCAGTGGAAGATTGTAAAAGGAAGGTGAATAAATTTGCAAAGGAGGATAAACTATCTGAGAAGTAAGACATTGAGTTTAGAATGAGAAAGAAGGCAGATCAGAAAGGATTAAAGTGGGAAGCAGAGGGATAAATTGATGAGACTGCTTTAAAAAGAAAGAGCGTGAAAAAGGAAAGACAATGTTGTCAGTAACAACAGACCTGGTTGAAAAGTCTGAAATAAGTGATGCACCGACACACAGTGAGTCCTATGACAGAGCCAAACAGGGGCCAGAGATTCCATGCCAATAATAAATGTATTTGGGAGAGTGTTTCCTCAAATGCCCTATCAGGAGTGAAATAAATCTGGATATAAGCCCAGACAAGGCTAGTAAGGAGATAGGTAATGGATAAGGTGTGTTGGGGATGTGAACAGGTGCGATAATCAGGAAATAATAATAATATTAAGATAATGGTGAACATAGCTATGGTAAGAACATTAAGAAGAGGTAGACACCTAGGCTAGGATGTGGCAGCGTTTTAAATACTAGCGCCGTGTTTTTAATCAGATGTTGTAGGCAGATTTGGAAGGTGTTGATATAGTATGTGGATGATTTGTTGGTTTGTTCCACAAGTGAGAAGCAATGTGAGAGAGAGACATTGTAATTATCTTGGAAAAGATGGCACAGGAGGTCATAATGTATCAAGGAAGAAGTTGTTTTGTCAGCAGCAGGTAGAATATTTTGGACGAGTAATATCTAAAGAAGTAAAAGCTATAGCGCAGGATCAAATTGGAAGCTTGCCTGCAATCTTGCTTAGCTCAATTTGCAGAAATTAAGGCTTTAAGAGCAGCATATGTATATGGAGTCTGTTTTGGAGCAGTAGGGAAACAGAAATGCTTTGAGAAAAGCAACGGAGACCCCATGCAAAGTTAGCAGTGTCCCCCTATGTAATGTTGTTTGGGTTACCTTATTTGGGAAAGATAGAAGGAATACCCACCATAGAGGGCAGTGATGTATTCTTAAAGAACTATTTACTGGCAGTATTTCGTTCCCATACAGAATTAAAAGCTAAAGGACTATTGGCTCAAAGCCCACCTCTCGACTTTCCAATACATGCTGTAAAGGCCGGCGACTGGGTACTGGTCAAGAATTGGAAGGAGGAGAAACTCCAGCCCAGGTGGACCGGCCCATACCTAGTATTACTGACAACCGAGACAGCAGTACGAACAAAAGAAAAAGGGGTGGACCCACGCAATCCGGGTTAAAGGACTCGTTGATCCACCCGCTCCTGATAAGGAGGAACAGTGGATGGTGAAGCCAGGAAATAAGCCCCTAACATTAACTTAAAAAAAAAAAATGAATGCATAACTGACAGTATGAAAGGAGCAGTTGTGGTATTGTTTGCTCTGCATGTA
This sequence comes from Okamejei kenojei, assembly GCA_035221665.1. Lineage (NCBI taxonomy): Eukaryota > Metazoa > Chordata > Chondrichthyes > Rajiformes > Rajidae > Okamejei > Okamejei kenojei. Next base: position 33,515,740 of record CM069154.1, read on the forward strand.
ATTATGGTAAAAAGTATTAATAACTGTGATAAATGTTATCATCCTATCAGATACGGAGGGCGGACAACCAGATCATTTACCTATCATTCCCATGTGAACGATGCTTGCTATAACCTGAGGACTAGAACAATTTTTGAGGACGGGGGAAAGAAGTATTATAGGGTAGAGAATAGAGGATATGTAGGGAGGTTTGGGTACGTTACCTGCCCAAAGGGGGAGAGATGGGTTTGTATGACTAGGACAGGGCAGTTAGGTCTCCCTTTCCATGCCTTAAGATGGACATTAGACAAAATGAAGGAGGAAGTAATAACAAGGTTAACGAAAGTAGTGGTTACCAAGCCTCCCCCTCCCCCACCTACTCAGCCTCAATTGCACCAGACACTGTACGAAGAAATAAAGAAGCAGATTGAGATCCCTGAAGGAGGGAAAAAAACCTGTTTGTGGACTTGGCCCTCCGGATAGCTGGAATCCTGAATGTGATTAACTGTTGGGTCTGTGGCGGACCACTGATGAGCTCACGTTGGCCGTGGAGAGGATCCATTGTTGAAGTATGGGACCTGATGGAGTGGAACCTGACCGTTGGACAAGACCGAGATCCCCAGGCATGGGTCCTGACAGACGCTCTGGTTGGGACTGAGTGTATCGTTAGGCCCTGAGCAAAGGATGCCGTCAGCAGCCCCTGCCAGCGCATCGTCACCCAGTGGCCAAATCAGTCCCGAGTGTGGTGGCCAGAGGAGCCTAAATGGTATCCAACTAAGAAAGATGGGAGAAACTGCACTATCTGGATGGAGACCAATGGAATGGAATCGACTGGACTATGGAACTGCACCGGGAACAACCCTTATCAAGGAATCCCGGTGTTGCGAGACATATGGAACAAGGTTACCTCTAGTGGATCGGCCCCTGAAGGACTGTTATGGATATTCAGATTCAGATTCCTTTATTGTCATTCAGACCTTTCGGTCTGAACGAAATTTCGTTACCTTGCAGTCATAACATGTAATAAATTAAAACAAAACACACAATAAACACATAATTAAAACATCCACCACAGTGAGTTCACCAAGCACCTCCTCACTGTGGTGGAAGGCAAAAGTCTTAAGGTCTTTGTCATTTTCCCCTACTTGTTCCCCCTCTGTACTGAGGCGATCCAGGCCTTCGATGTCATCGTCCACCAGGCCCGCGGCCGGGCCTCCGAAGCCAGGCCGCCACCGCCGCCGCCGCCAGAACGCCGGAACACCACCACAGCTCCCAGTCAGGATCGACCACGGGAACGCTGGAGCCGCCGGAGCTCTGAAGCCGGGCCGCCGCTGGAGCACCAGCTGGAGAGCCGCCGGAGAGCCGCCGGAGCGCCGAAGCCGGGCCGCTGCTGGAGCACCGCTGGAGAGCCGCCGGAGAGCCGCCGGAGCGCCGAAGCCGGGCCGCCGCCGGGACACCCGCTGGAGAGCCGCCGGAGCCGCCGGAGCGCCGAAGACGGGCCGCCGCCGGGACACCCGCTGGAGAGCCGCCGGAGCCGCCGGAGCGCCGAAGCCGGGCCGCTGCCGGAGCACCCGCTGGAGAGCCGCCGGAGCGCCAATGCCGGGCCGCTGCTGGAACACCCGCTTCTGGATATGCGGATACAAGGCATACTCGGTGTTACCGACAAATTGGAGCGGGACTTGCTTTATTGGACTGGTACAACCGGGATTTTTCCTGTTAAACACCGAAGAAGGGCGATCGCTAGGAACACCTGTATTTGACGACCTATATCGGAAGAAGAGGAAAAATGCTAATCACTACAAGCTTTTTGGTTGTTTGAGGCAAGAATTATGTGGTATTGTCATTTGCTTTTATGTGCATAGAAACAAGTGTAGAATATAACTCTACTGGGCTAAGTGCAGCGAGATTCGGAATCACTGTATATTTCACCCATTCAAACGGGCCCCAAAGCATTGTTTTTTATTTATTTATTTATTTTTATTAGAAGTAATGTACATTACAGTAGTATAAGCCAAAAATAACATCATACATTTCATGTACCACTTCTTGCTTTAAACTTTAAGAAAAGGAAAAGTAGAGAGAGTTAGATAAAATAGTAAGTGCGTGAGAGAGTGAGAAGAAAGAACCCGTAGAGGCGTAGAAGACGAAAAAGGAAAAGAGAGAGGAGAGGAATTTGCTCCACAGATCATTGGAAGTGCAGGAAAAAGCAAAAGGTATGTAGTTTATTTAACCCTTTTTCCCCCACCAAATCTCGCTGCCACACCTGAGGCCTACCCACCTCACCGCCGCACCAGGCCGACCCACCTTGCTGGCGCACTGGGGGCCTACGCACCTCGCACTGGGCCCACCCAACATTGCCACCGCACCCGGCCCATTTAACATCGCCGCCAGACCGGACCTACTGAACATCGCCGCCGGACCGGGGCTCACCAAAAATGGCCGCTGCACCGCGTCCTACTCGCCTCGTCGCCTCACCGGCCGGGCCGAACCAAACCGTGCCGCCCCACCGACCATCCGCCCACTGGGACCCCCCCCGCATCGCCCGCCGACCCGGACTCTACTGCCCGAGCTCTCCTGCCTTCGATTCCGCTGACCCTCGCCACTCCACCATCCTCCAGCAGCCCGCAGCTGTCGCCTTACCTGCAGCCTGAACTCAGCTCCGGGCCTGAAGCCTCCACGCTGCTAACTCCCACTCCCCCGGGTTTGACTGCGCTGGGTCCTAGTGCTAGTCACCCTACCCTTGGTAAACTCAGTAACTGTCCCACTGGGTCTTCCCCATCCCCCTCAAACCATGTGACCCCAGCTCTTCCCCACCCACACTACAGTCTTCTTGCCCCCCTCCTCCCTGACCACCCAACACCCCCACACCAGACATCGCCTCGGCCTCAGTTCACTCACCTGCCTTCCTCCGGACCCAACCCTCATCTCTGCCCTGTGTTCACCATCCCCCCTGACTTCCCCCTCTCCGAACGGTCTGTCCTCAGCAGAGGTCCTACCTTTGTCCCCCTCTGTCCCTACCTCAATGAGTTTTGTGCCCGCCACGACTTGGAGCTCTTCTACCGTCGCCTCCGCCTCACAGCGTCCTTCCTTTGGAAGGAGTCCTCGTCCCCCATTATTGAGCCGTTTTCCCATCTCCAACGGACCCCCTCCTCGTGGACCCCCTCCTTCCAGCTTTAGAACTTTTTATTCAAAACTGCCGGCGGGACATCAACCGCCTCACCTTCTCCACTCCCCTGTCTCACTCCAATCTCTCCCCCCTGAACGTACAGCCATCGACTCACTCTGCAACAGCCCAGACTGGGTTATCAAAACCGGCGACAAGGGAGGTGCCGTGGTAGTCTGGCGCGTCGATCTCTACAAGGCTGAGGCCACGCGCCAACTCTCGGACACCTCGTCCTACTTACCCCTGGACCATGACCCCACAAACATGCACCAGGCCACTATATCTAGCACCATCACTAACTTCATCCACTCCGGCTCCCTGCCCCTCCGTGCCTCCAACCTCATCGTTCCCCAGCCCCGCACGGCCCGATTTTACCTTCTCCCCAAAATCCACAAACCTGACTGTCCTGGTAGACCCATTGTCTCTGCCTGTTCGTGCCCCACCGAACTTATTTCCACACACCTCGACCCCATCCTATCCCCCCCCGGCCCCACTCTCCGTTGTCTCTGGGCGTTCCATTCTCTAGGCCCCCATCTCCTCACCTTCACCATGGACGTCCAGTCACTCTACACCTCAATCCCCCACCAGAATGGTCTTAAAGCCCTCCGGCTCTTCCTCCACCAGAGGAGCAACCCAAACCCATCCACTGACACTCTCCTCCGCCTAGCGGAGTTGGTCCTTACCCTCAATAACCTCGTTTGACTCCTCCCATTTCCTCCAAATACAAGGCGTAGCTACGGGCACACGCATGGGCCCCAGCTACGCTTGCCTCTTTGTTGGGTACATCGAACAATCCTTGTTGGAGGCGTACCAAGGACTCATCCCCGACCTCTTCCTCCGTTACCTCGGCGATTGCTTTGGTGCCACCTCCTGCACCCACACACAACTCACTGACTTCATCCGCTTCACCACTAGCTTCCATCCGGCACTCAAATACACCTGGACCATTTCCGACACTTCCCTACCATTTCTTGACCTCACTATTTCCATCGCAGGTGATAGACTTCTGACCGACATCCACTATAAACCCACTGACTCCCATGGCTATCTGGACTACACGTCTTCCCACCCTGCTTCCTGTAAGGACTCCATCCCCTACTCCCAATTCCTCCGACTACACCGTATCTGCTCCCAGGAAGTGTTGTTCCACACCAGGGCATTGGAAATGTCCTCATTCTTCAGGGAACAGGGGTTCCACTCCCCTACTATAGATGAGGCTCTCACCAGGGTCTCTTCCATATCCCGTAACACTGCTCTCTCTCCACATCCCCCCCACTCGTAACAAGGGCAGAGTCCCACTAGTCCTCGCCTTTCACCCCACTAGCCGTCACATACAACAAATAGTCCTCCGTCATTGTCGCCACCTCCAACGTGATCCCACAGCTCGCCACATCTTCCCATCTCCCCCCCGCAAAGAGCACCCCCTCCGCAACTCCCTGGTCAATTCTTCCCTTCCCTTCCGCACCACCTGAAGAGGTGGTGTTGGAGATTATCCAAGTAAATTTGACTGCAGGATGAAAATTGGTGGTGAAGATGAAGTCCATGAGTTCTGCATGGCTGCAGGAGGTAGCACCGATGCATTCATCATAATCATAACCGTAACCATACTTTATTAGCCAAGTATGTTTTGCAACAATATACGAGGATTTTGATTTGCCAAACAGTCATACCAATAAAAAGCAACAAAACACACAAAATACATTTTAACATAAACATCCACCACAGTGACTCCTCCACATACCTCACTGTGATGGAAGGCGAAAAAAAAGTTCAATCTCTTCCCTTCTTTGTTGTCCCGTAGTCAGGGGCCTCGAGCCCTCCGTTGATGGAACGATCTTGGTTCCCATAGCCGGTGGTCGGGCCTTCCGTGTCGGGGCGATCAAGCTCCCGCATCGGGGGGATCTCAGTTCCCTGCACAGGGCGATCGGACCCCGGGTCGGGGCATGTCGAAGCTTGGAGCTTCACAACATCAGCCTCTACCCAAGACTGCGAGCTCCTTGGTTGAAATCCGTGGGCCGCAGTTGGAGCGTTGATCCCAGGAATCTCCGATGGTATGTCCATGGCCCCACGGTGGGGTTCAAAGTCAATCTCGCGCAAGGCCGCCAGGTCCATGATGTTAGGCCGCAGAGTGACCGGAGATACGATCCGGAAAACAATCGCATCTCCAGCAAGGTAAGAGATTGAGAAAAAAGTTCCCCCCGACTCCCACCCTCACATAAAACAAACCAGAGAACATTATTAACATATTTTTTAAAACACACTAAAAATAACAAAAAAGACAGACAGACCCGTTGGCGAGGCTGCCATCGTTGATGGCGCTACCCAGAGATAGTAACAGAGATAGCGTTTGTGACACCTGGAACAGGGAATGTTCATCTTGCCCTACAGGCAGAGCTGGGCCCATGCGGTTGCCCATAGCTACGTCTTGGACTTGGAGGAAGTGGGAGGAGTCAAAGGAGAATTTGTTGAGGGTGAGAACCAGCTCCAATAGGTGGTGTAGAGTGTTAGTGGAGGGAAATTGGATGGTTCTGCGGTCGAGGAAGAAACTGAGGGAGTTAATGCCTTCCTGGTGTGGGATGGAGGAGTAGAGTAACTGAAGGTCCATAGTAAAGATGAGAGAGTGGGGGCTCAATATAGCAGAAGTCAAGATGAAACAAATGGGTTAAGAAACAATTTCATTGTTCCATTTCGCTACATTAGGTTGAGTTGGGTCTCTATTCCATGGAGCGCAGATGAGTGGTGATCTTATAGAAGAGGATAAAATCATGAGGGGAATAAATTGGGTAGATGCACAGAATCTCTTGCCCTGAGTAGGGGAATCGAGGACCAGAGGACATAAGTTAAAGGTGAAAGGAATAGGAATCTGAGGGGTAACTTTTTCACACAAAGGGTGGTGGGCGTATGGAACAAGCTGTCAGAGGAAGTAGTTGAGGCTGGGACTATCCCAACATTTAAGAAACAGTTAGACAGGTACATGGATAGGACAGGTTTGAAGGGATATGGACCAAGTGTAGGCAGGTGGGACTGGTGTAGCTGGGACATGTTGGTCGGTGTGGGCAAGTTGGGCTGATGGCCTGTTTCCACACTGTATCACTCTATTAACTGAAAAAACCTAACCGCGACCCCACCTTGCCAAGCAACTACAGACCCATCTCAAAACTGCCTTTCCTTTCAAAAGCCCTTGAAAAGGTAATTTTAAGTCAACTTATGCCTTGCCTTCACCAACATACTATCTTGGAAACTTTCCAATCAGGTTTCAGGGCCCACCACAGCACAGAGACTGCCTTGTTGAAGGTACATAATGACCTACTGCTCACCGTTGACTCCGGCGACTGTGCAATCCTGCTCCTTCTCGACCTCAGCGCAGCATTTGATACTGTCGACCACACCATCCTAATTGACCGTCTCCGGTACGGGGTTGGTATTGATGACACTGCCTTAAGCTGGCCTCTGCTGTGGGGTTGCACAAGGTTCCATCCTTCGCCCCATTCTCTTCTCCCTGTATATGCTCCCCTTAGGCCAAGTCATTCAAAGGCACGGCATTTCCTTCCATTGCTACGCAGACGATACACAACTCTATCTCCCCATGAAGCCCAAAAACCGATCAAATCTGCTTAACCTTATCTGCTACCTCGAGGATATAAAGTGTTGGATGGCCCAGAACTTCCCCCAACTAAACGAGAGTAAGTCTGAGGTCATCCTTCTCGGCCCCTCGGACTCAATCAAAATGATAGCAGGCAGCCTTGGAAGCCTTACCCCATTACTCAAACCTCACGTCAAAAACCTTGGCGTGATATTTGACTCGGCATTGAAATATGACAAACAAGTCAATGCCGTGGTAAAAGCTAGCTTCTTCCAGCTTCGGACGATAGCTAAAATAATACAATTCCTCCAGTTTGATGACCTCAAAAAGATCATCCACACATTACTGCAACTCCCTCTACACTGGCATCAGCCAATCTTCCCTGTCCCACCTGCAACTGGTCCAAAACGCCGCAGCGAGACTCCTGACGGGCACCCAAAAAAGGGCCCACATCACCCCGATCCTGGCCTCTCTCCACTGTGCGGTTCCGAATAAATTTCAAGATCCTCCTTTATGTCTACAAAGCCCTTAACGGGCTTGCCCCCACCTACATCAAAAGTCTGCTTACCCACCACACCACTTCCAGGTCCCTCAGATCGGACGACGGGGTTACTGAACATCCCGCGGTCTAGGCATCTCAGGGGTGACCGTGCCTTTGCAGTTGCAGCTCCTAGACTGTGGAACAGCATCCCTCTTCCCATCAGAACTGCCCCCTTCATCGACAAGTCGAGACTTAAAACTCATCTTTACTCTCAAGCCTTTCTTGACGTCCTCTGAGTGAGGGCTATATGTATGTATTTATTATGTATGTATGGAGGTTAGTACCTCCACCAATGCAAAGCACTTTGGCCAACGAGAGTTGTTTTTTAAATGTGCGATAGAAATAAAAGTGACTTGACTTGACTATGACTCTATGACATATCACGATTAAACACTCTTGACTCAAGACTCCCTGAAGAAGGGTCTCGACCCAAAATGTCACCCATTCCTTCTCTCCAGAAAAGATGCCAGTCCCGCTGAATTACTCCAGCTTTTTGTGTCCATCTTTGGTTTAAACCAGCATCTGCAGTTCCTTCCTACACACTCCCTTGATAACAAATGGGCTAAACCATTGATGGGAGTCCAGATTTACATTGCCGGCTGGTTGCTGCCTGCCCTCTGCTGGACTCCTGCAGCATAAACTTTGCAGGAGAAATCTTATTGACATCTGACATTTTTGGTTTACTTTACTTGCATTGGAGATAGTTCGGGGAAGGTTCACTAGGTCTCTAATGAGGAATGGTTGAGTAGGTTGGGCCTATATTCATTGGGGTGAATGAGAGATGATCTTATCAACACATATGAATTCTCCATTTCTTATGCTGTAAATTTGCAATTACGGATTACAGTTGCTCCTAATTTGTCCAATGCTAGCAACACTTTCTTGAAAGATTCTAGAATGATACACCATACATTGATTTATTGTCTTATTAATGGATTTATTGAACAGTAATATAGCAAGTAAATTTGTACCAGTGATATAATATATATAAATATATATTTTTACAACTGTCAAACATACTTAGCACTTGTAAATTAAAATCATTTATAATTATTGTATGAAACTATGATGAGTAATTTACTTACAAAGTAGTTCCTTCATCTTCTTACCAACCATAGCAACTGCTTGGCCTAATAAACTTTCTTTGAAAGTTCCAGACGAAAAATACTGATTGAGAAAGACTGGTAGACATCTGCAAATTGCAATAGTGAATTAAATTTCAAAGGAACATTTTTAAAAACTATTAATCGGAAATGTATTTAAACAAATTATTTAAAATATATATATATATTTGAATTGAATAACTTGGCTTCTGTCTGAACCAAATGTTAGATAATATAAGTTTTGTAAGTATTATGTAAACTTTATTTGGTACTCCATAAAGAAACCACATGAAATGCTAAATGTCGACAGTCCTGGAGACGTAGGCTCAGTAGAATATATTGATGTTGGCTGAGGATGGCACAGTGGTAGAATTGCTGCCTTACAGCGCCAGAGACCCGGGTTCAATCCTGACTACAGGTGCTGTCTGTACAGAATGTGTACGTTCTCCCTGTGACCGCGTGGGTTTTCTCCGGGTGCTACGATTTCCTCCCGCACTCCAAAGACATTGGCTTCGGTATTAAATTATAAAAATTGTGCAGTGTGTCGGATGGTGCTAGTGTACGGGTGATCGCTGTTTGGCACGGACCCGGTGGGCTGAAGGGCCTGTTTCCACACTGTGTCTCTAAAGTCTAAAGTTCACATCCTTCCAACGAATTTTGAGGATTTCATACATACAATATTGGTAGTACGTCTCCAGTTCTTGAGATGCCTCCTGCACGTAGACCAGATCTCAGAAGCAAACAGGAGGGCAGGGATCAATGCTGCCCAGCAAACTATGTTTTGTGCCTGCTCTGAGCTCTGATCTTCAAACACTGCGTCGGTGCGTTGAAAGTGAAGGTGGATTTCACTGATGATGTCTACCGTTGCAGTAAGGTGGCTTCCTTGAGATGGAAAGCCCCCCACAATTTCCAGGAACTCATTAGGAAACATCAAGGAGATGTGTTGTGGTGCTGGGATGGAGTGCTAGAAGATATTTTCTCTTGTAGGTCACATTAAGGCATTAACTAGCGGTAGGCTCCATTCCTCAGGCAGCAGCACTCACATGCTCACGCTATCTTATTCTGTGTATCAGGAGTTCATGGTCGCTCTGCATTAATGGCTGAAGAAGCACACTTCCACATTACCTACTGCCCACTCATCCCATCCGGCACGTCCTATCCCATCTGTGGATGAGTCAATGGTTCCTATCTTGGCCTAATCAGGCTCCTCAGACCCCTCCAAAAAACAACGCAAAACATCCTCGATCCTGAGACTGCCTCAGATGGAAGAAATATCAGCTAGAAATGATTAATTTGTATTGCTCTCCACGCCATAGAAATTAATTATACTCTATACGAAATACACTCATTAGTTCCAACTTATATCCTCATTACCTATTGTCACAATTTTGTTAGAAGTAATATTTTAATGTTGATCTTTAGTAACATTGAATAGAGAACTCTGTATAAGTGGTTATTGTGCAAACCAAATATAAAGGAAAGGGAAAACGGTTAAAGGTTGATTTCCAAAACTAAATAATATTTTATGATGCAAGGAAAACAACTTTCAAATAAACTAGCGTGGAGTCATAATTCAGTTAAATCCAAATAAAACTCTGCTATCAACTACGTTAAAACAATAAAGAGAATGGATTGCAGATATGTTTGGTGTTGATAGCAAGGCTTCTGGTTATTTAAGTTCCGGAAGGTACAAATTCATCTTTCGTCTCTGAAACTGCACTCACTCTAGTATAAGCCACCTGGTGTACTCAAGACCTCTGCCCTAAAGTGAATGGGGCCAATTTCCAGGAGGGAGGTCTGCTTTGGCTGAATGCTTATTTCATTGTACCAAAGAAGGGTGAGATCTTAACTCTGTGTTCAAATAACTTTCTTGAACTGGGCAGGGCAGCTTAAACCTGAGTACATCACTAAGATATGAACACAGTGCTGGAGGAACTCAGCAGGTCCGGCGACATCTGTGGAGGAACTGGATAGGTGACGTTTCAGGTCCCGACCCTTTTTCAGACCTTTCTCCAGTCTAAAGAAAGGTCCCAACACGATACGCCATCTTGTCCGTGCCCTGCCTCTCTGAGATGCCTGACTGTGTGAGTTCCTCCAGCACCTTTTGTGTTTGCTCAAGATTCCACATGGCAGTTCCTTGTGGCTCCAATCAGATATGGCAGTGTTCCTCTCTTTAGGTCTCATAACTGAAAGGAATGCTAAGTCAAAGCTGATACACCTCTTATGGATGTGGAGATCGGAATTAAGATTCATGAAGCAAACTAAGCTACTGGAGTCAACATACCCCACATACTCGTTAATAAGGGGGGTTTATTCTACATCAGTGAAGCCTGGAATAGTTCTACAGAACTAGAGATAGACTTTTTGTGATATCTTTCATGAGTAAGAGCAATAAGCCAGATCTGGGCCCTGTAGTTTAGCCTCAGTCTAAGGCAATGTACCATGAGAAGCAGCACAATGTAATAATCCGGTCCATAGTTTATAGGAAGTTCAGTTTATGGTTCTGGTATCAGATCCCAGCCCGTATCATACATCATAAGGAATTATCAATGTGGGAATTTAAAAGTAAATTTATGTTTGCATTAGAAATAATAATTTTAAGAGAGCTGATGCAGATTCATTTCTGAAGGCATTGCCCAGTGGAATGTATGCTTCATTAAGTCTCGATCTGAATCATTTTAAAGTTTTTCGATACACAGAGGACTGGCAAGCATTGTGAACAAAGATCTAATGGCATAGCATAATAAATAAATTTTAGCGTGAAAAATATGTGATGTCTTCTGTTGCTGTTTTTCCATACTCTGCATTGAAGTTAATTTCTGTGTGTGTGTGCATGTGTGTACCACCAGAACAAGGTGATAAAACCAGTGCATGACTACAAAAAAGACACCTCTCTCCTTTCATTCTCAGAGAAAAACCCATTGGTAAACACTGTTCCTACTGTGGCAGCTTGAAACATAAACTAACTCGTTTCTGACATGTTAATGCATTGTCCAGCAGAATGACAGAGAGCACGTTGTTTGATGGTATTTTGGGGCGGGTAGATTTCCATTCTCTACAGGCGAGCTTGCTTGGCGAGGCAACCAAGTAGAATTCCCAACTGGATGCGGAGAAGGGATTGTCGTGTGGGACAGAAGGTTTTAATTGAGAAGGGTGCCAGGTATTACTCTAATCTTCTCGCAAATGACCTCAAAAACACAAAACTTGCGTGCTGCTATTTGTTGGGGGATTGAAAGAGCGGTGAGGTGTAAACTACAAAGTGCAATGGAGATAATAAATTAAAAGGGTCATTTACATTGCATGCATTCAGATTTAGACTCAAAAGCACAATCACTATTACAAATATTTTTACAGAAACAATATGTGAAAATTAAGTTTACAATATTATCTATTACATTGTAAAATAATTAATTTCACTTTACTTTGACACCTGACCATAAACCCATTGAATAAAGGGCAGTAATTCTGAATGTAAAGTTACGTAGAGTATTGTCAAAAGAAGTAACAAAATTATATAGTCTTGGACAAAAGTATTAAGATAGTTGTCTTTTATCTTTCTGGTGGTTCTTTGTTGCTCCTCAAAGCCAATTTCAGCCATGTTTTGATTGTAGCTTTAGTAGATCATCCATTCAGTTGTTGATCAGATAGTGTAGGATTTCTCATGCTGCCTATATTCTGTTTAAAGTGACTGGAACTATAACTTTATTCCTTTGGCCTGATGATCACCAATATTAGTTATAGGTCCGATATATGAAGATTGCAAAACCCATTGCACAAAGCTGCAAAGAAGATGGAACCAGATTTTACTCAATGCGGTGACACAACGTTTGCTCTTAGATCATAAATAAAATGAATTTGGCCAAGAAGGGAGATGATTGGACCCATTATAATGGTGCATGGTCTTTAAACGTCCACCTGCTTACCTCAATTAAGAGTACTATTATACTGAAGGCGCCAATTAAATGAACGTAGTTCCGAAAATTCTCTGCAATCATTGAGAAACATCCCTGAAAAAGTAAAGATAAATGTAGGTTTCACGTACTGTACAGGGATTCAACACAGTGCAATAAATCATGAACATCTTGAGTGGGGGACCTGGCCTATACCTACAAGCTCTGAGTGCTGTCAATGATGACCCAGCTCTGCTGGTCATTCCCTCTGTGGCAGCTGAGACAATGGCATGATGGGAACGGCCACAAGACAACGGGAGACCATTGGAGATGAAAGTACACTCGTGTCTCATCATTCTTCTCACACCCCACTTCTCCCTCATTTCACATTCACTTCTATCCTGACAAGATTCAGAGGTAGTCTGAAGTAGGGTCTCGACCCGAAACGTCACGTATTACTTTTCCCCAGAGATGCTGCCTGACCCATCGAGTTACTCCAGCATTTTGTGTCTATCCTTCCTGCGAAATATTCAGATGGCGTCCACTTGCTCCATTTGAATGGTTTCTCGCCACAGCCTCGCCATAACTTGCTTGGCTTTTCATTTCAGATAGCCAGGAAGTACTAACACTACCTGGCCTGGGTTACCGGAAAAGAAGAGAAGGACTGACACACAGATCCAAAAGCTCAGACGCTGGCACCTCAAAAGTTCAACCGTTCATAAGTTATAGGGGCAGAATTAGGCCATTCGACCCATCAATTCCACTCTACCATTCAATCATGGCTGATCTATCTCTCCCGCCCAACCCCATTCTCCTACCTTCTCCCCATAACCATTGACACATGTACTAATCAAGAATCATCGAGAGTGATCACAGGTTACAGGGGTGAGATCTACATGTGGTTAATCATCTGGTTATTATTGGGTTCAGGAAGATGGAGCAAAGACAGCCCTTGCGGGGAAGAGCTGCATGCCACTTCTGTTTGGGGGACTCAAATATTTATGATCAAACATCTCAGGTGGGGGGGGGGGAAACAATTTAAGGTGAGGGGGGAATTATTTAAAATAAGTCTGAGGGGAAGCTGTTTTGCACATAGGAAGGTGGGTATATGGAACGAGCCTATCAGAGGATGTAGTTGAGGCAGGATAGGTTTAGAGGGTTACAGTCTGCGTCAAGCATGGGCATGTGTGACTAGTGTAGTTGGGGCATGTTGGCCAGCGTGGGCTAGAAGGGCCAGTGTCCATGCTGTTTGACTCTATGACTCTCTAACCTCTCAACAAAGGCTGCACTTTGTCTGCTCCACTTATAACCGTGACTGTCTAGGATTGTGGTCCTGACAATCAGGGGACTCCATCCAGCGCCACAATGTTTTAGCCTGTGTCAGGGTGTCCATGGCATCCTCGTGCTTGTCTTCCCATTGCAGATTCAAGTACTGACCCTGTTCAATCAGAATGGGGCTTGGATCTTAAAGACCAATCCTGGAGGACATTAAGGCAGAGGAAAGGAGACCGAGATAAGTAAAGGCGCGATGGATACAGCAAGAAGTGGGGTCGCTCCAAGGTACGAGAAGAAACTGTGGGGGCGAGGAACAGCAAAGTCATTAAGGGAGCACTGAAGCAATAGCAGAGACCATGAGAAGCAAGGTAGCTTGGTTTGATCCTGACTTCAGATGCTGTTTGTGTTGCGTTTACACGTTCTCCCTGTGACCCCATGTGTTTCCTCCGTTGCTCTGGATTCCCTCCATGTCCCAAAATCGTGCTGGCTTGCAGATTAATTAGCCTTTGCAAATTGCCCTTAATGCGTAGGAAGTGGATAAGAAAGTGGGATAACATTGAACTAATTTGAACGGGTGATCAATGGTCGGTGTGGCCATGGATACTGCTGTATCTTTACAACTAAAAACTAAATATCACAGATTAGGTACATTGCCTGCTTGCCAACAGATGCTACCTGGCATGCTGAGCTTTTCCTGTGATTTCTCTAGTTTTGTTGCATGTTTCAGAGAAAAGATCTCTACCATTAAATGGAGAAATAATCAGAAACCATCAAAAGGGGAAACTAGGAAGTAGCTTCATTAAAATCCAAGATGTCACAGATGGAGATTTTGTGAAAGACTGCTTGCTATTAGCATCTGGGATGTTGTTGTTGCGTCCCAAAGTTTCAGACTTTTAAAGAAAAAACGATTTGAACCACATGACTGATCAGTGCTAGGTTTAGGTGGTGGCATTTTTAGCGGCACAGCAGTGGAGTTCAGCCTTACGGCGCCGGAGACCTGGGTTGGAACGTGACCAGGGGCGCTGTCTGTGAGGCGTTCGTACATTCTCCCTTTCACCGTGTGGATTTTCTCCATGTGCTCCGGTTTCCTCCCACACTCCAAAGACGAGCAGGTTTGTAGGTTAATTGGCTTCTGTAAATAGTCCCTGATGTGTAGGATACAACTGTGTAGGATACGGGTAATCATTGGTCGGTGCGGACTCAGTGGGCCAAAGGGCCTGCTTCCACATTGTATCTCTAGACTAAACTAACTTTTCTCTATGGTGGAAGGATGTGGCAGCAAACGTTATGTCCTTCTCCTTGGCATCAGATGCAACTACTCAAGGTCAGGGGGAGGTGAGTAGTGATGAGAATGCAAAGAGGGTTTAAGCTGATGTCGATAAGCTGAGTGATTGGGCTCCAACTTAACAAATGAAGTACACGTTGAAAAATGTCAGGTTAACCTAACTGGTAGAAACAAAGCAGAAACACTCTGTAGTTGTAAAATGGTGAGAGATTGGAGTTATTAATTTTCAAAGGGACCTGAGAGTCCTTGTGCACAATTCACTGGGTGGCACAGTGGTGCAGCTGGTAGTTCTGCTTAGTCACAACAGCAGAAACCCAGGTTCGATCCTGACCCCGGGTGCAGTCTGTGCAGAGTTAGCACCTTCTCCCTGTGGCTGCATGTGTTTCCTCTGGATGCTCCCCTTTCCTCCCACATCCCAAAGACATGTGGGTTTGTAGGTTAATGGGACTGTAAATTCCCCCTAGTGCGTAGGGAGTGGAAGCAATAGTGGAATAAGATAGAACTGATGTGAATGGATGATCAATGGTCAGCTTTGACTCGGTACGCCAAAGAGCCTGTTTCCGTGCTGCATCTCTAAACTAAACCAAATTAATGTGCAAGAATAGAAGGCAAATAGAAAAGTAAATTATTTTCATTGTAAAATGGTTTGAATAGGAGACTGAAAATGTCTCATTACATTTATAAAAGTTCTTGGTGAGACCACAGAAGATAGAAATAAAGTGCTGGAATAACTCAGCAGGTCAGGCAGCATATCTGGAGAGAAAATGAATAGTTTTGGGCACTACCCTTTACTCAGAGTGTTGTGTACAATCTTAATGTTGTTTCCTGAGGAAGCATAGACTTGTCATTGAAGGAGTACAACAAAGATTCACCAGACCGGTTGCAGGGAGGGCAGGTCTGGTACATGAGGAGCTATTGAATACCATAGCCTCATTTACCTTGTTGTTTATGTAGCCAGCATCTCCTTGTACACATTTGCTCTTATCCAGGACTTGCTCTAGTGGAGATGCCCTATTCCTCTTGCAACACGATTCGGGGAGCAGTCTGTTTGGGAAAAGCCAGTGGAAAGTGGAATTCTGTCCAAAGTCTCGAGGTCCATTTACACCACAACAGGAGAACTGCAATGACAAGTCATAACGGTTATGCCTTTGATACAAATTCACGTTTAACAAAGAAGAATATTAAAGGGTATGCGGGCCAGAGAAGCAAGTGGGATTAGACCAATAGTGTCATGACCACATTTGATGGGCAGAATGGCCTGTTTCTCAGTGAGGTCAGGCAGTGGAACACAGCAAGTTCTTAAACATCCTGTCACACAGCATTTACAAATGTGTACTTCAGCAGGGTGGGGTGGGGAACGGGGGGGGGGGGGGGGGGGGGGTTGCTGATATGGGAGCACGTGGAGAATGTGGTAACATTATAATAATAATGTTCCACAAACCCAGTGGAAACGATTTTAAAGCATATACAGCGTAAAATACTAATCTAACTTTAGCCTTGGCTGTGACCTGATGGCTATCAGCTTTAGTGAGTCCATGGGTCAAGAGTGAGTAAGGCATCTTGCCTAAGAATGTTGTCCATGAATCACAACCAGCACCATTGCTCCCAGGCTGGAGCAGAAGAAATGTCCTTTGGTCAGGTGAACTGTCCTTTAAACCTTCACCCAATAGTTACCAGTTGAACTGCATTACAAGGCTAAGCTAGCTGTTGAGGCACACATGGTTGAGGCACAAGTGGGCAGCTGATACCTATTGAACATCTATTGAGCATTGAACAATGTATTTGGGGGATGGGAAGCAGGGATTTCCTTCATTAAAATAAACTTACATCCATCATAATTACGTTCCAGGTCTTCGAAAAAGCATCGGTAGAATTGTCACCTTTATATTTCATCTGCAATTCTTTTAAAAAGTAATCCTTTTGTATCTAAATATAAATGAGAGTGTTGGTATTTGGTACTCCACAACCTGGAGCAAATGGCTGAAAAGTAAGCGTTTTTGTTTCTGGTGATTGCACCTACCTGCTTTCTGAAGACTAATGCAAGGACGGCAGCGACCAATTCCAGGATGAAAATGATCAAAATAAGCAGCAAAAACTGCAAATGACAGGAGACAGCTAATTAATTTTTAAATTACCATTAGAGCCATGGTGTGAGGAAGAGCAAAGTCACGACAGTGCACATGAAAGTACAATTCCCATTTAAGAAATGTAACATCAAGCATTTCAAACCAGAGATATTGAACGATGAACAGCTTCCTATTTCAGGGTGTTCTTTTTGCTGCCTTCCTGGGGCTTTCAATACTTCCAGCCACTGCAGTTGGACTTTAGGCTTTACAGATTCAGTAGGGAAACAGGCCCATCAGCCCACTGAGTCCACGTCGACCAGCGATCCCCGAACACTAACATTATTCCACACGCACTCGGGACAATTTTTAGAATTTTACCAAAGCGAATTAATCTCCAAACTTGTATGTCTTTGGAGTGTGTGAGGAAACTGAAGCAACTGAAGAAAACCCATGCGGTCACAGGGAGAATACAAACTCTGTACAGACAGCAGACAGTCAGCAACCATAGTCAGGATCAAAGCCGGTCTCTGGAGCTGCAAGGCAGCAACTCTACTGCTGAGCAACTGTGATTTCTGAAGCTAGTCGCCTTGTCTCGTATACAATCAATTACAAAGTTATCAATCTCTACCACTTTATATGGGAGCGGGTTTAAAGCACATGTAGACATTATCAATGCAACATACAAAATATTTTTTTTAATTCAAAAGTGAAGATTTGAGTTTAGGAAAATGAAGCAATTCTCATTAAAAATGAATGGGCACGGTAGATGATGTAATGCTGTATAAACGATGCAAGATGTAATACAGATGAACTGGAATCACCAGTAGGGGCTGCTCATAACCCGAAGAATAGATTCCCCAAAATAGACTCCAGGAATATTCTTTTCAGAGAGACACATCTGCATTAAATCCTTGTTTTCAAACAACTCAGATTTGGTCTTTCTCAGTTAAGTTTATAATAATTGTGGACTTTCGATGAAGGGGTGAGGGGTAATGTGAAGAACACTGGCAATTAAAAAAGGAAGACAATGAGTTTATCTTCATATTCATTTTTACTGGCTATGGGAATCACTGGCTAAGCCAGCTTTTATTGCTGATTCGCTTTCCTGAACCTTTCCAGTCCAAATGGTGCTGGGAAAGGAGTTGCAAAATTTAGACCCAGAGATAATGAGGTAATCAGTGTATTTACATATTTAGCTGACCAGCGATCCCCGCACACTAACACTATCCTACACACACTAGGGATTAGTCTACAAATCTGCACATCTTTGAAGTGTGGGAGGAATCTGGAGCTCCCAGAGAAAACCCACACGGTCACAGGGAGAACGTGCAAACTCCGTACAGACAGCACCCATAGTCAGGATCAAACCCAGGTCTCTGCCGCTGTAAAGCACCAACTCTACCGCTGCGCTATCTTGCAGGAGAACCTGCACATGTTGGTCTTCCCACAACGCTGCTGACCTTCCCATTCGATATAGGGCTCAGGGTTCGGGACTGGTGCCGATGGCATCACGCTGGGACAGGCCGATCTCTATTTCATGGATCCAGTGCCACCAGGACACTGGGCTTGAACGTGAGAAAATAAGAAATTGCAAATCTCCCTGGGCCAAGATCGGACTATTGAGAGACTTGGAAGTTGCAAGATGGCATTGGAACATGTTACCTGTCAGCGTGCTGTTCCAGAAGAGGATCTATTGTACTCATGCATAATATGCTGTGACAGGCTCGCCTGCAAAACAAGCATTTGACTGTATCTTTGTACACGTGGCAATAATAAACTAATTTTTTTTTAATAAAGTGGGAATGGTGGTTGGGGATACTGAAATTTTATTCCAAAGCGTCTTGTTTGTAGGAGCCAAAGAAGGTAAAAGAGGATTTTTTTTGTGAGGTAGTGAAACAAAAATGTAAAAAACAGAAAGGTTGCAGCAGTTTTTCATTTCAACTGTGACGATGTTGAAAATAATAATGGTATAGCCACAATCTTTTTTTAGATACAATTGCTTGTTGAAGATCATCATAGTTTTTTTTCCCATGAGAAAGAGCAAAAGAGTGCAGTTTAACATCTAATCTGAAAGATTATATGTCTGACAAAGTAGTACTCCCATGAATTCCACCCTGAATTTTCAGCTTATTTTGTTTTGATATTTCTTGACTGGGATTGGAACCTACAATTTTATGGCCTCCAGGCAACAGTGTAAACAAATGCATCGAATCTGTTCCTCTGGAAATGTGTCTCCACTCAGCAGGAATACCCAAGGAAGAGCCTATATTTTGAAGTCCTTGGGTGTGTGGCAATATTTTACAGGACCCACTGAAAGTAAGTTAATACCAACAAGGAGACCATCAGAGCCTATAAATAACATTAGAGGTTGTCACATTGGGAATGATGGCACTTTAGTTACGTTATTGGGCTACTAATCCAAAGTCCAAAACTAATGAGCCAGGAAGTTAAACTTAGAGTCATGAAGTTATACAGCACGGAAACAAGACCTTTGGCCGCCAAGACCTTGTCAACCATCTACCACCCACTTCTACACTTACCCATTTTATTCTCCCAACATTCCCTTCAACAACCCCCTCGAAATTACCCCTCACATATACACAAGGGACACTTTACACCAGCCAATTAACCTATGAACCTAAGGTAGACACAAAATGCTGGAGTAACTCAGCGGGTCAGGCAACATCTCTGGAGAGAAGGAATGGATGATGTTTTGGGTCGAGTCCCTTCTTCAGACCCGAAACATCTCGACTCGAAACGTCACCCATTCCTTCTCTCCTGAGATGCTGCCTGACCTGCTGAGTTATTCCAGCATTTTGTGTCTACCTTTGATTTAAACCAGCATCTGCAGTTCTTTCCTACACAACCTATGAACCTATATGTCTTCGGGATGTGAGAGGAAACCAGAGCACCTGGTGGAAACACAAACAGTGACAGGAAGAATGCACAAATTCTGGCAGACAGCACCCGAAGTGAGGATCGAGATTAGTATACAAACTAAAAGCACACGGTATTGGCGGTTCAGTATTGATGTGGATAGAGAACTGGCTGGCAGACAGGAAGCAAAGAGTAGGAGTGAACGGGTCCTTTTCAGGATGGCAGGCAGTGACTAGTGGGGTGCTGCAAGGCTCAGTGCTGGGACCCCAGCTATTTACAATATATATCAATGATTTGGACGAGGGAATTAAATGCAACATCTCGAAGTTTGCGGATGACACGAAGCTGGGGGGCAGTGTTAGCTGTGAGGAGGATGATAGGAGGCTGCAAGTTGACTTGGATAGGCTGGGTGAGTGGACAAATGCATGGCAGATGCAGTATAATGTGGATAAATGTGGGGTTATCCACTTTGGTGGCAAAAACAGGAAAGTAGACTATTATTTGAATGGTGACCGATTAGGAAAAGGGGAGATGCAACGAGACCTGGGTGTCATGGTACACCAGTCATTGAAAGTAGGCATGCAGGTGCAGCAGGCTGTGAAGAAAGTGAATGGTATGTTGACATTCATAGCAAAAGGATTTGAGTACAGGAGCAGGGAGGTTCTACTGCAGTTGTACAGAGTCTTGGTGAGGCCACACCTGGAGTATTGCGTACAGTTTTGGTCTCCTAATCTGAGGAAAGACATTCTTGCCATAGAGGGAGTACAGAGAAGGTTCACCAGACTGATTCCTGGGATGGCAGGACTTCCATATGAAGAAAGACTGGATAGACTCGGCTTGTACTCACTGGAATTTAGAAGATTGAGGGGGGATCTCATAGAGACTTACAAAATTCTTAAGGAGTTGGACTGGCTAGATGCAGGAAGATTGTTCCCGATGTTGGGGAAGTCCAGGACAAGGGGTCACAGTTTAAGGATAAGGGGAAGTCTTTTAGCACCGAGATGAGAAAATCATTGTTCACACAGAGAGTGGTGAATCTGTGGAATTCTCTGCCACAGAAGGTAGTTGAGGCCAGTTCGTTGGCTATATTTAAGAGGGAGTTAGATGTGGCCCCTGTGGCTAAAGGGATTACGGGGTATGGAGAGAAGGAAGGTACAGGATACTGAGTTGGATGATCAGCCATGATCATATTGAATGGCGGTGCAGGCTCGAAGGGCCGAATGGTCCACTCCTGCACCTATTTTGTATGTTTCTATGAACATAGGATTCTGATGCAATGGGCTCTGTGCCATTCCAAAAGTAAACACTAGTAATGATGACCATGAGAGTATTGGTTTATCATACAGTGAACCTGGTTCACAAATTCTACCTGGGGTAGATAAATGACAGTTTACGTGAGACTACAGGACTGTGGCATGGTGGTTGATACTTAAATTCCCTGAATACTGAAATGGCAAAACAAACTATTCCGTAGCACTCAATTTGCTGAACATTCTCAAGAGCTGTGAAGCAATGGACAATGAATCTTGGCCCTGCCAGCCGTACACCACTTGAATTCAAATAAAAAAGATGGGGATATTTAGGAGAAACTCCAGTTTTTGCACTTGAGTTTGTGTTTGAGTTTAGTTTATTGTCACGAGGACCAAGGTACAGTGAAAAGCTTTTGTTGCGTGCTAGCCAGTCAGCAGAAAGACAATACGTGATTACAATCGAGTCATCCCTAGTGTACAAACACATGATAAAGGGAATAACATGAATAATGTTTAATGCAGTAAAGTCTGATCAAAGGTAGTCTGAGGGTCTCCAATGAGGTAGATAAGAAGGTCAGGACTCTTTCTAATTGTTGATGGGGTGGTTCAGTTGCCTGATAACAGCTGGGAAGAAACTGTCCCTGAATCTGGACGTGTGCGTTTTCACACTTCCATACCTCTTGCCTGGTGGGAGAGGGGAGAAGAGGGAGTGACTGTGGTGCGACTCATCCTTGATTATGCTGGTGGCCTTGCCGCGGCAGCATGAGGTATAAATGGAGTCAATGGAAGGGAGGATGGCTTGTTCGATGGTCATTGCTGCGTCCACAATTTATTGCAGTCTTGGACGGAGCTGTTCCCAAACCATGCCGCGATGTACCCCGATAACATTTGGGCACTTGCAACATTGATTATGAATCAGGGCATTTTAACTTTTGCTTGAGTGAACTACAAATTAAATGGTTAGCAATCATTCAAATACCTCTGAACAAATAAAAAAATAATATAAAGGATGGTGAGTCGCTGTACATACTGTCATAAGCAGTTGTTTGCTCTCTCGGATTGCTCCCCAGCAGCCTAGGAAGCCTAGGAAGAAGAGAATGACCCCGACAGACAGGATGATGTAGGCCCCTGTATATATTAATGGGTTTGCAGCCACAATGTTCTTGAAGCCATTGGGGTTGGTTGTCACCCAAATGCCAACTCCAAGCAAACAAATACCTCCTGCCTGTAACAAACCAGAGCAATGTTATTACACTGAGGTCCGACCTCCTGCATTACAATTCACTGAAAATTCTGCAAACTATC
Organism: Okamejei kenojei; assembly: GCA_035221665.1. Classification (NCBI taxonomy): domain Eukaryota; kingdom Metazoa; phylum Chordata; class Chondrichthyes; order Rajiformes; family Rajidae; genus Okamejei; species Okamejei kenojei. The sequence continues at coordinate 33,538,057 of CM069154.1, forward strand.
TCCATGACCCCTGGATAAAATTTCATAAATGTTTCTAAGATAAAGTATCAGTTATCTCATGATACAATTAAGCTGCAATCTAGACTTTAATAAAATGACATAGTATGCATAGGATTCAAATTATTGAATAACAATTGCCGTTGCCATGGGCACAGGATTTCACATGCTTTTTTATAATTACTAATCATATTAATATTCTGCGGGTTTTCTACCAAAATCCCATCTCTCGCAGCTGTTCAAAAAATGTCACCATTCGGTTACTTACAAAAATTAAACTATTGGACAGAAACATGAGGTACTTGAGGCAGGTCCAAGATTTTTCCATTTGGACTCCAATACTTGTGTTCCTTTTTTAAAGAATATTTGATCTGTGAAGGCAAGCAAAAGAATATCACAGTTTACTATTTACTATCATTTAATTACCAATTTAGTTTGGGTTAACTCCTCTACAAGAAGCCTCCTAATGTACAGATTATCACAACAGTAAGCAGGCTAAACTGGCCATAATAGTTCAGTTAGTGCCTTTCATCCATGAAGTTCGATGCAATCAGGAACACAATGTGAAATGTGTTGCTCCAGTTCTATCTGGTGGCACAGTTCCATAGAAAACATCCCAAAGGAATGGTGAACTAATTTAAAGCCTCTTATTAAACTTCTTATCCTACAATTTCCTTCAATTTTAAAGTACTTCCTGAAACAACCTGAAGCTAGAAGATGTCAGCCTTCTGTTTGCCTTAATAGAGACACAATAATAGATTAAATCTTGTTGTGTTTATTTCTAAAGCTTTGAATTAACAATGTGCTTGTGATTAGATTAGATAAGATTGCTATAGTTGGAGCAGAGGACCCCACACGTTGACTGCCAGTTGAACAAACAACATAACTTAGAGTGACAGAGTCATAGAGACATACAGCATGAAAACAGGCCACCTTAGGTCCAACTTGCCCAAGAAGCACCATCTATGCTCGCCCCATCTGCCTACATTTGGCTCATATCCTTCAAAACCTTTCAATGTACCTTTCCAAATGTCATTTAAATGTTGTTATTGTATCAGCCTCAACTTCCACCTTTAGCAACTCATTCCATGTACCCACCACGGTCTGAGTGACACATTGCCCCTCAGGTTCCCATTAAATCTTTCCTCTCTCATCTTAAACCTTTGTCTTCTGGTTTTTGATTCCCCTACTTTGCTTTTTAGTTTTAGTTTTAGTTTTTTTTATTTTTAGAGATACAGCGTGGAAACAGGCCTTTCGGCCTACCAAGTACACAGTGGGCAGAGGGCCTGTTTCAATGCTGTATACACCATCAATCACCCGTATACTCGTTCTATGGTATCACATCCACTCCCTACGCACTGGGGACAATTTGCAGAAGCCAATTAACCTACAAACCTGCTCATCTTTGTCGTGTAGGAGGAAACTGGAGCACCCAGCAGAAACCCACGCAGTCACAAAGAAAACATGCAAAACATTATTGTCATTTACAAGCACACAGGGCAGCATAGTGGTGTAGAGCAGATGCCTCACGGCACCAGAAACCCAGGTTCAATCCTGACCTTTGGTGCTAACTGTGTGGAGTTTGCACATTCTCCCTGAAAGAGCGTGGGTTTCCTCTGGGTGCTCTGGTTTCCTCCCACATCTCACAGATGTGTGGGTTTTCAGGATAATTGACCTCTGTAAATTGCCCCTGGTGTTTTGAGAGTGGATGCTAAAGGGGGATACCATAGAACTATTATGAAGGGGTGATTGACCCCTTCATAATAGGGGCATGGACTCAGTGGGCAGAGGGCCTGTTTCAATGCTGTATCTTTCAATCAATTCAATCAATCAAAACAAAATCCTACAGGGAATAGATAAAATCTATCACTCCCAAGCTGCAGTGCTCTTTAGACATTAGACTTTATAGATACGGTGTGGAAATAAGTCCTTTGGCTCACTGAATCCACACTGACCAGCGATCCCCAGTACTATCCTCGGGACAACTTACAATTTTACCAACGCCAATTAACCGACAAACCTGTACCTCTTTGGAGTGTTGGATAAAACCAGAACACCCGGGAAAAAGACCACGTGGTCACAGGGAGAACATCCAAACTGCATACAGACAGCACCCATAGTCAGAATCGAACCCGGGACTCTGGCGCTGTAAGGCAGCAACTCTTCCTCAGCGCCATTATGCCGCCCCGCTCAGCCCTGTTATGCCTGATTCCCCTGTACACACTGCAAATTAGAATGACTCCAGTCTAAAGTTATGCAGCTGGCAGATCAACAGCACATCCAACAAACAATGGTTTCATTGACTGTTTTTCCTCAGCAGAAAAGATTTTGCTTAATAAATAAAAATAACATAAAACCTATAATAGGAAACTGAATAAATAAACTGCGTGTCATTTGGCTTTTGTAAACGTTTCTGTTGAGATTTATATTGAATTTATAAAATATGTGCTCGCAAAACATTCAGATCATAAGGTCAGAAGGAATAGGAGTAGAATTAGGCCATTCAGCCCATCAAATCTACTCCGCCATTCAATCATGGCTGATCTATCTCTCCCACCTAACCCCATTCTCCTGCCTTCTCACCATAACCTGTAACATCTGTACTACTCTAGAATCTATCTATCTCTGCCTCCACAGCCTTCTGTGGCAAAGAATTCCACAGATTCTCCGACTAAAGAAATTCCTCCTCATCTCCTTCCTGAAAGAACGTCCTTTAATTCTGAGGATACAACCTCTAGTCCTAGACTCCCCCACTAGTGGGACCATCCTCTCCACATCCACTCTGTCCAAGCCTTTCACTATTCTGTATGTTTCAATGAGGTCCCCCCTCATTCTTCTAAATTCCAACAAGTACAGGCCCAGTGCCGAAACAACCATCATAGGTTAACCTACTCACTCCTGGGATCATTCTAGTAAACCTCCTCTGGACCCTCTCCAGAGCTAGCACATCCTTCCTCAGATATGGTGCCCAAAATTGCCCATTCATCTTTCCTTCTGTGCATTAAGGATATTGAGGTGTAAACTTTAGAGCAAAATACAAAGTGCTGGAAAAGCTCAGCGTGTCAGGCAGGTCTTGGATGAAACCTGAAGTCCCACGCCACCAGGTTCAACAACAGCTACTTTCCAGCCTTTTGTGTACCCTTGATTCTCCAGCATCTGCAGTTCCTTCTTTAACACTTTGCTGCCACCGTAAGGTTCTTGAACCAACCTGCACTAAACTAATCCTACCTTGGCAACCGAACACCGGGGTCAAGGAGAGACCGTTCACCAACCTTTCCACCGCCACACACAAGAAGCACAAGAAGCGACAAGACAGACACCATGTGTTAAAGAAGGAACTGCAGATGCTGGAGAATCGAGGGTTACACAAAAAGCTGGAGAAACTCAGCGGGTGCAGCAGCATCTAAGGAGCGAAGGAGATAGGCGACGTTTCGGGTCGAGACCCTTCTTCAGACTGGTCAGGGATCAGGGAAACGAGAGATATAGACGGTGATGTGGAGAGATAAAGAACAATGAATGAAAGATATGCAAAAAAGTATCGATGATAAAGGGAACAAACCATTGTACGCAGAAGCCGAGAAGTGTGTCAGCTCTGGCTGAACAACTTCTAATCTTGTGTGTGGACTCGATAAGAAGAACCAAACACTACAGACTTCAGTCGGTAGAAGCGTCCCGACCCTAACATCACAAACACGTTTTCTCCAGAGATGCTGCCTGAGCCACTGACTTACGCCAGCACTGTGTGTCTATATTTACTACAAAATACCTCTTGCACTATCATATACTTTTTCTAATTGTATTTTGCACCAATGTGTTGTGTTTTGCTGGGTTTTTTTACACCATCTTCTAAAATGTATTTAACTTATGTATTTAGTTTAGTTTAGTTTGTCACGTGTGTGCAGTCTGGATCTTGTGCCTGCGATGCTGCTGCAAGAATGATTCTGATTATCCATTCCCCTCGATGTACGTGTGCACATGACCATAAACCCGACTTCACTTGAAACAGATTAATATTCCAACAAACCACAGGATGACTTCCTTCCGAGGCCCCAGTGGTTGTTAGTCATGGATGACAAGAGGTTTCCAAAGCTAACACAACCCATCCACTCCCATTGCACATGTATGTCACACAAATATGTTAGATATGAGTTATGATTCGAGGTTGGAGCTCTATTTTCCAAGCTTAGACCTTCATTTTCTGCATCTAAATGGATGATAAAAGCCAAGCACATCCTACTACTTGGCCATACTGGTAACTTGTTGCTTTGACCCTGTGCAGCAGAGAGCCACATTGTAGTGAGATACAGGCTCATCATTGAAATCTATCAACAAGCAAATACCATGTCCATTGAACAGAGCTGGGAAACTAGAATCTATATCAATCTTGGACTTGCACACACGATCAAAGCCATTGGATTTTTGTTCCTGTATTCATTCACAAATTATGAGCATCACTACCAGGCAAATATTAATTGACAACCCCTTAATGTTCTTGATAGGGTTGGAGTCAGCAGTCTTCTTAAGCAGCTGCAAGGCAGTGAGCTGTCAGATTACCTTTGCATTACCTTAGGCCAGCAATAAAGAAGCTTGCAGCAATACAGTTCCAAGTCAGAGCAGTGGGTGACTTGGAGAATACAGGCAGGTGGTGGCCTCCCCTATAGCTCCTGACCTTGCCCTTCTCTGTGATCTGGGTTTAAGATATGCATTGAAGAATCCTTTGTTATTTATTGTATTCACAAGTTGTAGATGGGTCACACTGTCACTTCCTCAGCATGTAAGGAAGTGACAGAAGTTTGGTTGTAATGGAGAACCAGGTCTTCCTGGTGGAGTTAAGACATGTTGTGGGCAAAGATTGCGAGAGGGGTGGGGAGGGGGGGGAATAAATTGAGTGAGCATATTTAATGCAACCCTAATTTTCACTATTCAAAAATGGTTACAAACAGGTAAAAGATCAGTTGTGAGAGGGATCACGTTACATCAGTACACAGCGGTTCTGATCCTTGATAATCTGGTACACTTGATCGGACTTTGCTGAATTTATCTTGCACTAATCGTTATTCCCTCGTCATGCATCTTTACACTGTAAATGGCTCATTTGTAATCATGTATTGTCTTTCTGCTGACTGGTTAGCACGTAACCTAAACTTTTCACTGTACCTCGGTACACGTGACAATAAACTAAACTGAATTTAGTGCCTGCTGTAGGTTCAACGAGCATCACTGCCCAACTGGGCTTGGTTTTGGACAGGCAGGAGGAGGTTAAAACAGTGACTGAAGTTTATTGCATTTTCTCATTGCTGACTGAGATGCGTTGAACGAGCTCAATAAATATTGGAATTGAAATGCAAAGGTTTTTTTTACTGCATAGATCCTTAAGGGCCTGTCCCACTTTGGCGATTTTTCAGCGGACTGCCGGCGACTGTCAAGTTTGCAGCACTCGCCTGAAAAACCGGCAACTGGAACGGCGACTGTCTGAGTGGAACACACACACACACACAAACACATCGCAAAGGCGGGGGCCAGGGAAAGCGGGGGAGCGCTGTCTGAAATTCACATGGTGCAAAGCCAACGTGATACAGACACACACCGCGATGAACACGAAGGTTAAGACGCTAGCACAGTCCTTTAAAAGAGGGGGCACGGGGGAGGGGAGAAGGGGGGAGCAGGGGGGAAGAAGGAGTGGAGACACTTTTAAGAAGCCAGACAACTTTTAATAAGCCAGAAATACACAGCTGTGAAGTTTGGCGGGCATTTAATATTACCGGTCGGTTTTCCTTGGTTCTGAAAACTCGTGCTTACATTTTTTTCCCCAGTGAGCCAATGAAAATGCCCGGTCAGCAAAGGCGATTAACTAAAACTACCTACGACCACCTCGACTACCCACAACTACACGGCGACCCCACTACAACTGCCCCCACGACTGCAGGATTATCGATTTTCTCCTTGGCGAACAATTTTTGGTCGCAGAAAATGTTTCAACATGTTGCAAAATTAGCGGCGACCATACTGAGGCAGCGACTAGTTCCCAGAATGCGGGAACTCCTCACAACCATGAAGGAGACTCACCAGAGACCACAAGTGAACATGTGGCGATCGTGAGGCGAGCTCAGAGTCTCCTGCACTCGCCTAAAGAGTCGCCTAAGTGCAACAGGCCGTTTATAGTGACACGGGACAGAGAGAATTGCTTGACTAATCTTCGCAGCCTTTATCCTTTATGGTTTTCAGCATAGTTTCCAAAAACATTGTTTCTTTTAAAGGTGGAGGGACACTTTGCACCCCTTGCTGTACCTCTCTCCTATACAGCTGCAAAGCTGGCTGCAAAGGTTCCAGAAATTCCACAAAGTAAAAAAACATGAATTTTTAAACCATATAAACCTTACCCTACACTTATAAATCACTTATCCAAATAAAATAATATTGTTTGGGAAATAATCAGGCTCACATCTAATCACTTCCTCCCACAACTTTACAAGGCTTCCAGCTCATTCACTCATACCCAGTGCCAGAGTATTAGCAAGAGCCAATATTGCTTCACTATTCCACATCGGGTTTGTAACACAGCTTCCATTTATGTGGTGTTAATGGTTCATTGTTTGTTTTATTATCATGGGCAACAAGGTACAGTGACATACAGATCAGATCAGCCAGACTATCACCATACATAAGCACTCATACACAGCATCAAGATGTTCAAAGAGGCCAATGTGCAACCAGAGCTGAGGGTTTAACACCTGGCCCAGTGCACAGCAAGAACCAGGGATTGGGAATGTTGAAATGTAGGCCTGATATGTGGCCAAGGCAGAGGTTCAGGAACATGAGGCAGCCAGAGGAGAGAACGCAGACTTTATCTGGTAACTCTTGACCCTGTGAGAAGTAAGAACTTGGGCAAAAATTCCTGTGCCTGAGGCCACGTAAGTGTAAGTGTGTGTGCGTGAGTGCGTGTGTGTGTCTTTGTGTTTCTGTGCAGGTTTCTGTGTGTGTGTGTCTGTCTGGGTGTGTTTGTGTGCCCTTGGCTGTGTTTCTGTGTGCGTTTATATGTGCATGTGTGTGTTTGCGTGTGTGTCTGCGTGTATGTGCGCGTGTCCTCTGTGTGTGTGCGTGTCTGCGTATGTTAATTGGGCCTGTCCCACTTAGGCGATTTTTCAGTGGACTGCCGGCGAAGTTTTTCAGCGAAGTTGCCAGCAGTCGCCTGAAAAACCGGCAACTGGAATGGCGACTGTCAGAGTGGAACGCAAACAAAAACACATCACTTCCTTCACCAGCCCGTTATGCAGGCAGGGGGCAGGGCAAGCGGGGGGAGCGCTGTCTAAAAAATTCACACGGTGCAAAGCCAAGCTGATACAGACACGCACCTTGATGAACAGGAAGGTTGGCGCTGTAATTGAGACAGCTAGCACAGTGTACAATAAGTCCTTTAAAAGAGGGGGAGAGGGCGGAGAAGGGGGGAGAAGGAGTGGAGACAACATTTAGTAAGCCGGAGATACATGGCTGTGATGCTCGGCGGACATTTAACATTACTGGTCGGTTATCCTTGGTTCTGAAAACTACTGCTTACCTTTTTTTTCCCCAGTGAGCCAATTAAATTCACCGGTCAGCACCAGCTACAGCCTACGAAAACCTCAGAGAACCTTCGACCTCCTGGCAACCCACTAGGACCTCCTGGCGACCCACCTAAGGCACGAAGATTCTTGCTACTCTTCATGGCGGCTTCATTCTAGTCGCCGCTAATTTTTCAACATGTTGAAAAATTCGCAGCGACCATAATGAGGCCGCGACTAGTTCAGTTCCCAGAATGCGGGAACTCCTCGCGACCATGAAGGCAACTCCCCGGCAACTACCCCCGAACATGTAGCGACTGTGTGGCGACTGCATAATCTCCTGCAGTCGTCTAAAAAGTCACGTAAGTGGGACAGGCCCATGTCTGTGTGTGTGAGCTTTCCAGCAAGTGGGTGCGCAGATGTCTAGTGTCAATGATATGTGTGCCCACTTTAATACGTGAGCATTAACACCTATTCAGTACAGCTTGCAACCCCTCACACTGGATCAAGATCTTCTGTGAAGCTCCTTGTGCAGCTGGTCTGCAATGTCTCGCTCATGTCAGGAAGGGGAAGATATTCCACAGGATATAATTATGACCATCTTCAGGAAAGGAGACTTCATAGACTTGCAGAGCAACACCACCAACTGTAGATGGCCTTTTGGACCCACACACAACCTTTATCTCCATCAATTGGGAGGGAATTTGGTTGCCCCATTAGTGAGTATAGGGGGTCATCCTGCAGTTATATAAGATGTTGGTGAGGCCACATTTAGGGTATTGTTTCAGTATTCACCGTAACGACCTGGGATCTCCAGTCGCGGAGCCTGCGGACTCACCATCGTGGAGCTGGCCGGCTTCGGAGCATGGAGAGCTGTGGTGGCGCGCGGCTGCGACCCGACTCCGGAGCTCCGAGGCTCCAACCAAAGCCCCGGTGGACGGTGACATCGGGAGCTCGCGGGTCCCTGGTGGGAGACCGCTTTTCGGAGATCCTGCACGGCAACTTCTCCCGCCCAAATTGCGGTGTTGAAAACAACCTGGAGCGGGGCCTTACATCGCCTGGTGCGGCCTTAATGGCCGCAGGACTTACCATCGCCCGCCGGGGGCTTTGACATCGGGAGAAGAATGGAGAGCAGGGGAGAGACAATACTTTGCCTTCCATCACAGTGAGGAGGAGATTCACTGTGATGGATGTTTGTGTAAATTGTGTTGGTGTGTGCCTTGGTTCTTTTCTTGTTGTATGACTGCAGAAACCAAATTTCATTTGAACTTCATTTGAGGTTCAAATGACAATAAACGGTATTGTGTTGTATTGTATTGTATTGTGTACATATTTCATGTGAGCGGGAAAGATTTAGTAGGAACCTGAGGAGTAGCGTTTTACACAAAGGGTGGTGGCTAGATGGAATGAGCTGCCAAAGGAGGCAGATACTATTGTAATGTTTAAGAAACATTTTGACAGGTACATGGATAGAATAGGTTTAAAGAGATATGGGCCAAATGCGCGCAGGTGGGACTAGTGTAGCTGGGACATGTTGGTCGGTGTGCGCAAGTTGGGCCGATGGGCCTGTTTCCACACTGTATCACCCTACGTCTCTATGACATAAATTTGGCTGTGTCTTACATTTGCCTCTTAATGTCATGCATGCAATGGTCCTAACCAATATGTCTGCAACAGAACCATTCTCAGTGAAGACTGATGCCGAACAAGCCTGTCATTGCCCAAATACCTTTCTCAATCTTTCTAGCTGAAACACTGAACCTCATTATCAACCACATTCCTGCAGAAGCAGAGCTCATCTCCAGAACTAATGGGAAACTGTTCAACTTACAGCTGTGGCTGCAGCATCCGACCCACAACGGTCGAGCTGCATTATGCTGATGATGCTTGTGTGTACATGTGATAAGAGACTGAGGAGAGACACACCTCCAACTTGTTCTCCAAAGTCTAATGGATGAGGCTTACACTCGACATCCACAAGACCAAGGTCCTCTACCAATTCATTCCTGCTGAACCACACTACTTTGAATTGAAGTGAATTAAGTTTAGTTGAGTTGATGGACACGGCATGGAAACAGGCCCTTTGGCCCACCAAGTCCATGATGACCATCGATCATCAATTCACACTAATTCTATATTTTCTCACTTGCTCATCCACTCCTTGCACACTCGATGCAATTTACAGAGGCAAATTAACCTACAAATGCAAATGTCTAGGGCAACAAGGTAACTTCTTTGAGGAAGCGTGACACCCCCACTGATTCCTGAGAACCTCTGGCTCATGACCACTCAGAGTGGAGAAGGAGCATTCAGGATGGCATTAAGAAACTCCAGGCCATGAATCTGTGTGACCCTGAGGCAATGGGGAAAGGTACCACCTGACAAACTACCCGCTCACCCGCCCTGTCCACCCCCCACACCTGCCCCATCTGTGGAAGAGCCTGCAGTTCCCATATCAGACTCAAGAGCCAATCAGGAACATAAGAAGAATGAAAGCAACTCATTCTCGACCAAAGAACTATCTAAGAAAAGGGAGAAAAAATGATAAAAAAGTTCTGATACTCACAGCACCAAACATGTCGGCCTGCACTGTATTTAAGTTTGTTTTAAGAAATGAAAGCGGTATTGGTTCATGACAATCATGGAAAATTGGTGAACACTCATGAGATGGTCAGTTGGGCAAAGGGGTTGTACTTGTTAAAAGTAGTACTGTCTTCAAGTACAGCAGAAGAGAGAGGATGTCAGACAAGCTCATCAACTATCCCTCCCCTATTAATGCCACCAGTAAAACCTATCAACTATTCCTTCCCCATTACGAGCATCAGACAAAATCATTGACCATCCCTTTCCCCATTATCACTGTCCATTAAAACCATCAATCTTCCCTTCCTTACTTTTTTCATCAGTCAAGCCCCTCAACCAACAACATTCACAATCGACATCTTTCAAACCTTTCAATCATCCTTACATCTTATATTACATTCTCCGTCCATCAACTGTTCACCCCATGTTGTTGACGTTAGCCAAAGATCTTGAGCACCTTTCCATTTTCATCACCATTAGTGAAAATCGAGTCCCCTACTATTACCCTCAGTCAAGCCCATAGAGTATCCCGCTGAGTCACTCCAGCATTTTGTGTCTATCCATAGAATAACTGTCTCTTATTATAACTTTCAGTGACTTCTGGCCAATATTGATTTTCCACAATATTGATGTTCCCCTCTTGTTAAAAAATATATTTTCATGCATGAAGATAGAAAATTCCTTGTACTGCGAACAGTAATTCCACAAAGGTATTGTGTTAAAAGAAGGCAGCACTCAGAGAGACCTGGTCAACTGCCTCCAAGACATCTTTCTTCCCTATTATATTTTTATTGGTTACTAATATTGCTTATTACATGCAAGTGCTAATTCAATGACTGGCAAGCAGACAAACTGTTGATAGCCATGCACGTTAAATCTTAAATGGACAAACCATCTTGCTAGACTAAACTCTCATAAATGTTTGGATTTGAAGATGGATCTGAAGAATGGGCCCTGGCCTGAAATGCCACCCACTATCCATGCTCTCCAGTGATGTCACCTGACCTGCCGGGTTACTCCAACACTTTGTGTCTTTTGTATGTAAACCAATATCTGCAGTTCCTTGTTTTGATTTGCAGAGTTCTCCCTCCCATTGAGGTACTTAATTCTGTAGACTTTAGACTTCAGAGATACAGCGCGGAAACAGGTCCTTCGACCCATCGAGACTGCGCCAACCGACGATCACCCCGTAAAGTAACACTATCCCACACATTAGGGACTATTTACAATTGTACCGAAGCCAATTAATCTACAAACCTGTACGTCTTTGGAGTGTGAGAGGAAACCGGAGAAAACCCATGCGGTCACAGGAAGAATGCACAAACTCCATACAGATAGCACCTGTAGTCAGGATCAAACCTGGATCTCGGGTGCTGTAAGGCAGCAACTCTACCGCTGTGCTGCCGTGCCAGCTCCTCAACGTACATAACTGGTTAGTAAACCACATGTGGAAGATGAAGACCCAGTACAACAGAAAAAAACGTCAGGGCAAAGTTTTATAAAAAGGGGCAAAAAATGTGTTAGACATAATTAGAGAAGTGTATAGAGAAATTGTTATTGTAATATATACAGAGAAAATGTTAGAGCTACTGTATATAGAGCAATGGAGAGATATGGAGAAAATGAGACAACAGGGAGAATGGGTGCCAGAGATAGAAAGTGACATCCAGACATAAATAATTATAAATTGGGAAAGGAAATACAGGATGTGATATCTAAATCCTATTTCATTTTCATTCACATGCAATGCCTCAGAAATGTGACTGGTTTTCTGTATAACCTATAATTAAAAATAACCTGTCTTTGTGTTAAACATTTCCAGGCACTTACTATTCTCTGATATCTTCCTAGATGCACCCTGTTCTCTGATGTGTTTCTGATATCCATTTTCACATTACCTGTATGCACAATTCTCTCTAGTCCATTCTCAGATATTCTCTACTAACTTGTAGTCACTATTCCAGCCATTTATCTAGAATCCATTTTACCTGGAATATTATTCTCTACAATACCATCCCAGGTATATAATATTCTATAACAAAACCCAATGGTAGGAATATTGAATTCTCCACTTTTAACCTCTACCTCTTCTATCTTTCCTGAACCCCCCCCCCCCCTCCCACCCATTCCTCCACCATCCTCTGCCCCCACTCCCTGTACCCTTCCACCTATATTCCTTTCTATGGTTTTCCATTTCATTCCTCTTCTCTCCTATCTGACACTCTTTTGTCTTCTTTCCATCTCTAGACTTTGACACGTACTCCATCCATCTGGCAAACTAACCCTCCTCACCTCTATCCACCTATCACTTCCCAGGCTTGATGTACGCCACCACTCTTTTCCTGGTTTTTTCCCATTACCACAACCAGTCTGAAGAAGGGTCCTGACCCAAAATGTTGTTTATCCAATTCCTTCACAGACACTGCCCGAGATGTTGAGTTAATCCAACCTTTCTGTGTTTTGATGTTCAGTAATACATTACTTGTACCCATCTTCTCCATTCCTTCACCTGTCTGCATCTTGTACCAATACCCTTGCAGTACCCACCATTTTATTTAAGATATTTCCATTTGGAAGGAATGGATCGACTGGGCATATATTCACTAGAATTTAGAAGGAAGATAGGATATTTTATAGAAATATATAAAATTCTTAAGGGATTGGACAAGCAAGATGCAGGAAAAAAATGTTCCCCATGTTAGGGGAGTCCAGAACCGGGGGTCACAGTTTGAGAATAAGGGGTAGCCATTTAGGACTGAAATGAGGAAAAACTTTTTCTGCAGAGAGTTGGTAATCGGTGGAATTCTCTGCCACAGAAGGCAGTGGAAGTCAATTCACTGGATAATAATAACACTTTATTGTCATTGTAAATACATACAACAAAATTTCACGCGCACTGGGATGTTTTCAAGAGAGAGTTAGATATAGCTCTTAGGGCTAATGGAATCAATGGGAGAAAGCAGGAACAGGGTACTGATTCTGGATGATCAGCCATGGTCATATTGAATGGCGGTGCTGGCTCGAAGGGCCGTATGATCTAATCCTGCATTTACAGTAATTTCTATGTTTCTATTTTTCTATTTGTCTCTCTTTAAAATGTTTCCACACACACCAATTTTAATTTCGGTTCATTATCCTTTGTTTGGAAATCATTTTCTCCAAAGCTCTGCTGCCTACGGCAGCTGCCTGCACTTGCTGTTCCCCAAAGTTCCCCCCATGTTTCCTGGGAAAAAGCATGGGATAACTGTTTTGGCTCAAGTCTTTGTGAATTTGGCATGCGTGACAGTTGTATCCATTTATTTAGGCTGGTAACTGTGCCTGGGGATCTTAGTTTATTCCACTCGTACACTGCTTTTCAGACTGAATGTATTATATTTCAAAAGCATGAAATAATCAAATCCTTATTATTTGGCAGAGAGACTGCAACCTAATTCCTGAACTATGTGCATTCTCAGATCAAGATATCAAGAACAATTCTCTTTAAATGTTTCCATTCCTGAGCAAGCATATCAAGAAATACCAAAGATGATTTTAATTTTTTTTAATTTAGCAATACCTTTTGCTCAAATATCAAATCTCACTTTGTCTAGCAACAGATAAGGTTTGGTATTTTAAATATCAAATAACAATTTTTGTTCATCCATCATAGCTTGGTTTTATGGGAGGCATTTTATAAAAAGAACAAAAGAAAAGCAATCTATCTGAAAAGTCCACTTGAGGAAGCATATTGGATCAACTCTACATTGCAAGATCTGGACCAGTCTGGCGCAGTGTCCTGGGTTCCGATGTTTGAATCTTCTGCTAACTTTCTTCCTCCTAATTACTTGTGATAGGTAGAGTGATTTATCACCCATTCGGTTAACTATAGTCTATGACATAGAGTCAGTCATACTGCATGGAAACAGGCCCTTTGGCCCAACTTCCACACCGACCAACATGTCCCATCTATACTAGTCCCACCAGGCTGCATTTGGCCCATATCCTTCTAAACCTATCCTACGCATGTACCTGTCGAAATGTTTCTGAAACATTGTGATAGTAACCATCTCAACTACCCCCTCCAGCAGCTCGTTTAAAAAAAAAAAATTACCCCTCAGGTTCATATTAAATCTCCCCCCCCCCCCCCCCCCCCCCTCACCCTCCTCACTTTAAACCTAGGTCCTCTGGTTCTAGATTCCCCTATTCTGGGCAAGAGACTGTGCATTACCCAATCTATTCCTCAAACAATTTTGTACACCTCTATAATATCACCCCTCATCCTCCAGCGCTCCAAGGAATAGAGCCTTAGCCTGCTCAACCTCTCCCTGTAGCTCAAGTCCTTTTACTACTGTTCTACTGCTTCTTCTCCATTAGACCTTTGGATAGAGGATAACTTGCTTCTATTTTGCTTTTCTGGGTTCTGAGGTGGCAAGCGTGGCCAGTGTGGATGCCACCGATTCACCCATAGGCGAGGCAGGAGATGGACAAAGAGGTGGGTGGGTGGATAGCTCATGAGATGACTCCTTCCTCCCACCAACCATGTGTGCTCACAAAGTGTTTCCCAATACCGTCTAGAGTTCTCCATCCCCACTTTGAAAATTTATGGGATAGAAGTTCACATGAATAATACGGACATGGAGTTACACGGCATAAGTTCAAATGGACTAGGAGCAGAATTAGGCCATTCGGCCCATCAAGTCTACTCCGCCATTCAATATCATCTATCTTTCCCTATCAACCCCATTCTCCTGCCTTCTCCCCATAACCCTTGACACCATTCCATGCTCTAATCTTCCACACTAGCCCACCATGCAAGGCTTTGTCGAACGTCTAACTAAAGTCCATTTAGAGATCAGAATCAGTGAGCATGTTGAATTCTGAGCACATCCTTGAATTTTCAATGCCTATGGTGGAACTTTCCTTACACCGACAAGTGAACACAGGCCTTTTCTGTGCATTATTGTGAATAGTGCATAAAATCATAGCATTTTAAATATTTTCGTGAACCACACTGACATTGCTAATTTCACAAGACCATGCAGTTTATACAGAATAGTTGTGGTCTAATTTATGCTACAATTTAGAGAACACAGTAACCATTGTATAAAAGAGATTTTAAACTAAGTATCAGTAGAGATTGGATGACAAGACACCAAAACACGAATCCCCTGGCATGAAGCGTTAGAAATAGAATGAGCATTTTGCTTTTCACTAACAATACATGGGTATATTTAGTCTTAACATGGGTATATTATGAAAACTACATGCAAAGAAAGGAGGAAGAAGGTAAAAGTTATTCGCCATCCATCACAGTGAGGAGTGCGAGGTCACCGAAAGCAAGATGGATGCTGCCTGCGTTGGTGGGGACTCGGAGGGATTGCCGTGAGTGTGGTGGTCTCGGTGTTGTGGGGACGTCGCACCCTGGGAGCATCCTGGAATCTGGTGCGAGTGTCGACGGCATTCTGACTGTTCGGGTGAACAAGGACTGCAGAGAGAGCGACAAGCGGTCGGTGCAGCTCTGGTCACATCACGGTGGAGCATGTGTGTGTCACGGACATTGGATTAATGACTGTGGGTCTCCGCTTATGCTCTGTGCCTAGGGATTCACACACGCCGCTGTGGTGGCTGTATATGTTTCATTATTATGTAATTTTGTATCTTGTTTTTTTTTTGGGTTTAACCATATGGTAATGTCAAATTTCACTGTACCTTAAGGCCCTGTCCCACTTACGTGTCCTTGGCACGCAAATTCCGTGACCTCGTCCTCGCGTTGAGGCGCACGGGCATCGTGTGGCCGCCGGGGGCCAGTCCCTCTGAGAAGCGTGGAGGGGTATGTAGTTGTGCGCAATATCGCGCGGCGCTCCGAAATATTGTAGTGAACAAAATCTTTGGGCGCCACCGGCCTGTTGCGTAACTGACGGCTGTGCGGACGCATGATCGCACGCGACCGTCACGCTTCAACGCGACCACAAGGTCGCGTAATTAGCGTGCCAAGGACACGTAAGTGGGACAAGGGCTTTAGGGTACACGTGACAATAAAGGAATATTGAACTATTGAATCATTTCCTCATGTTATTTATATGTGCAGCTTCCCCACCGCTGGTTGTACACCTCTACCTTGCTCAAGGCAGTATTCTTCCATCAAGGGTCTAGACAGTGGATGTAAGCAGGGTATTTAACTATGAAGGTATTGCAAGTGCGCTTGATCTGCTGCCTGCCTCATGTCCACACACACAGAGCGCGGTTTATTAGAAACCATAAATAGCAGGACGTCTGGCAGTTCCAGAGCATAGATCAAAAAACAAACGGCAACTTGCTACTCAAAACTAGCCAGACCAAAGGAGCGACAGATCTTTCAGATCGTGCTATGCAGATGTTGAGTTTAAATTCGCCTCATGGTTGCGATAAACATCAGGGGCCAAATGCTTGTTCCTGTGCAGCACTGTTTTGTTTTTTATGCTACAGTTCACTTTTATACCATATTCACCCAAAAAGCTCTCTCTGCACATCATTGTTTTAAAAATAACATCCATAATGACAGTTATTTTTTTATTATGCCTCTGCAAGTCCCATAGAATCACAGACTTCTATCTGATGGCATTCTTTAACGAAATGCTGTATATGAGCACTATACACCGTCTCACCCAATCCTTTCCTACATAATACCCCAAGGAATAAACTCAATTCTATTCTTCCGTCACAGTACGTCAGCATTTGCAAAGGAAACATGGGTATCATTTCTTTAGAGTCAGAAAACCACACACTATAGAAGCAGGCAAATCAGTCCACTGAGACAACACAAAACATCCAGCACCCATTTGCAATAATCCAAGACATTTGTAGATTCATTAGTAAATTAGTATTGTGTACGAAGTAAGAGGGGTCTGAAGATGGTCTCAACCCAAACGCCATCCATTCCTTCTCTCCAGAGATGCTGCCTGTCCCACTGAGTTTCTCCAGCTTTCTTGTCTTCAGCATTAGTAGAGTTGCGGCCTTCCAGTGCTGGGACCCTAGTTTGATCCTGACTACGGGTGTTGTCTATACAGAACTTGTTCGTTCTTCCCCATGACGGAGTGGGGTTTTCCAACAGTCTCCTCCCAAATTCCAAAGACGTACAGGTTTGTGGGTTAATTGCCTTCAATTGTAAATCGCCAGGTGATGGTAAGTCCTGCGGCCGAACCCGGGCACCGCGAACGGGCCGGTTCAAAGTCCGTGGCCCAGGGCGGACGAAGCTGCCACCCTCCAGTCCAGCTGACGGAGCTGCTGTTGCGGGAGCTCCGGAGACTCGGTCACCAACCTGGGACCTGCGAGCTCCCTGCGAGCTCCCGATGTTGTCGTCCACTGGGCCCGCGGCCGAAACCTCCGAGGCTCCGAGGTTGGGCCGCCGCCGCAGCGCCACCACAGCCCCGAAGTTGGGAAGCTGCGCGATGGTGAGTCCTGGCTCTGCCTCCGGAGTCGGCCCCAGTTGGAGGCCGCCAGCTCCGCGATTAGGCCTCAGCGCAGACGGAGACGGAGACGGAGACGGGGATACGACAAAGAAAAGGTCGCACCCCCCAAAGGAAGAGACTAAAACAAGTTTCCCCGCCCCCCACACATACACAACTGAAAATAAACTAAAACGAACGTCCAGCAGGACAAAAGAAAACAAAAAAAAGGAAAAGGCAGATGGACTGCAGGCGAGCGTCGTCCCTTCCGGAATTTCAGCATAGAAGGAATCCAGTTAACATAGCAACCCTGTGTTGTACAAATTCCTCATTGAACATTCTCAAATTTATATAGCATTTCTATAGAATAGCTCGTTCCTCTTCTTTTTTATTTCCTTTGCTCTTAAGTGGATGGAAATATGAATTGCAGTGATAATTTGAGTTTTAAAGCAGAGCTCTTCAGACAGGCTTCCAGCAAGTTCCCGATAAAGGTTCCACCACTCAATTAATCCGGCGATGTTATTCCAGTAGCACCGCTCTTTGCACAGTTTCTAGAAACCAGCAGGTCAACGATGTGGTGAATTGAGCTCTAAGCTTGCAAAGGAATATAGATAGGTTTTATCAGAAGAGGACTCTCGAAGTGTAATGTGAGAAGATATGCAATATCTTCTCACAGCAAATAGTATTTGCTGGAGTCCTGAAGGCTCTGGATAAGGTACTTGAGGAAATGCAAAAATTAGTACGCAGGAACACTAACTGATGAGGAAGCCAACCGGCATGAAAAATATTATTGCAAGGACGGAGGGTGACAAAATGAAAGGAAATCATAAATAAAAGGAGAAAATGCTGGAAACACTCAGGAAGTACCTATGAAAAGAGAAACAATTGACATTTACGGTCTGGGACCCGACAACAGAAGAAGGATGTCCTGTTGTACTTGGATTCATCCAGCAAGGAAATAGACCCTTTAGACCAATGTGTCAATACTGATAGTCAAGCGCCTATTTTACTCAAATCCCACATTAATCCCATTTCACTCAATTTATATTTCCCTCAACTCTCCCAGTTTCCACACTCACCTGCACACGCATGGCAATTTACTGCATTCAGTTCACCTCTCAATCTATACACTTTATGGATTAAGTTGGAAACCAGAGCACCTGGGTGACATACACAAGTCTCAGGGATAAATATGCAAACTCTACACAGACAGCACTGGAGATCATTAGCAACCCATCTCACTGGAACTGTCAGGCAGCAGCTCTGCAAGCTGCACCACAGTGTCACCCCAGGATTGATTCCAAAGAATCATTAGTGAATATATTATTGGTAATCCCTCGGAATCAAGGATTACATTCATTATGTAGCAGCAAAGAACTGCAGATGCTGGTGTATACCAAGGATGGACACAAAGTGCTGGATGAACTCAGCAGATCAGGCAGCATCTTGGGAGAAAAAGGATAGGTGACATTTCGGTTCGGGACCCTTCTTCAGACTCAATTCACCTATCAACCTATATATTATTGGAATAGAGATGGAAATCAGAACACCTGGGGGACATACATACAAGTCTCAGGGATAACATGCAAACTCTACACAGACAGCATTGACGATCAGGGCCAAGCTAGATCATACATACATTATGTGTGGCAGGTCTTCAGATGACTTTCGAACCCATTTCTGGACAAACATGTTTGAGAGGATTCAGAAGATGTTGCTCAATCACGCGTGAAGCTGCCAAAGGACCCCGCTGCCACATGTGTACCTGAGGACCACCCAGTGTTCATGTGTGGAGTTCTGGCTGGGATCTCCTAGTATACAGCCTTCATTGTTACTCCTGCATTGCGTCGGGAATAGAAATCTATTGATCTCACGTTTAGCATGCACGATGCAGTTTACATGATCGTATAGGTTGGAAATCAGGTTAAGTTGCATTACAGACCATGATGAATTGACCCAGTTTCCCATTGCAGCCTTCTTCCATCTTCACTGGGGGGGGATCTTTCTCATCCATTGAGGAGTATTTGCAATCATTCTTTGTCTAGAACCTCTCCCTTAACTTAATCCTCAAAAGTGGCCCTACATGGACCTTGAGCACAAAGTGCTCTTTGGGTTGTATCAACCTGGAAGCTTCTCCTCCATGACAACGTGACTAAGTCTTGGGACGTTGCAATTATATGGGGCTTTAGTGAAACCACACCTGAAATACTCTGTGTCAGGTTTAACTTTCATGCCTGGGGAACTTCTACACTTACTTTTGAGTTTCAGCAGCAGAGATTAATTGGGTTGATTAATGAAGTTAGGTTAGCCTTGCAATGAGAAATTGAATAAGGATAACGTTTAAAAGAATGAGAGATTACTTCATTTAGATAGATAATAGTCTTGGATAGATTAACAAGATAGATGGTGGGAGCTGTTTCATGTGGCTGAACATCCCTGGACTATGGGCCAGAGCAGGAGTCAGCATTTTAGAACTGAAATAATTTCTTTACTCAGAGGAATGTGGCTTTGAAGTTCTCAACCACAATAGCTATGAGTGTCTTCAAGGCTGTGGTCGATAAATGTTAGGACAATAAAGGGAATCAGGAATATGGTGATGATATGAAATTATATACAAGCTTGAGGATCACCCATGATGTTGGTTATTATATGCCATGCTCTTGCATATCTGCTCAATCAACATCAATGAACATCCTGTTATCTTTTATTTTCTGGTCACTCAGTTTGTCCCCAACCTCACTCACTTACAGTATACACAGTTCTAGCTTTGATTTTTGACATCAAATGTTGATGATCTATTTTAATCTCACTAAAATCCATCTGTTTTAGTACATATCACCCAAAAAGCAAGGAACTAAGCTATGTCCTTAACTGATTCAATGTAGCTGACAACGGGTCCCGTTCTGAAACGGAACAGTGGCGCAGCGGTAGAGTTGCTGACTTGCACCGCCAGAGACCCGGTTTCAAACCTGACTATGGGTGCGATCTGTGCGGAATTTATCCGTTCTCCCGGTGACCGCCTGGGTTTTCTCTGGGTGCTCCAGTTTCCTCTCACACTCCAAATACGAGTTGATTTGGCTTCTGTAAGTTGTCCCTAGTGTGTAGGATAGTGCTAGTGTACAGGGTGATCGCTGGTCTGCACGGACTCGGAGGGTCAAAGGGGCTATTCCCACGCTGTTTCTCTAAAGTCTAAACTGACCTATGCCTCTTCTCCAGAGATGCTGCCTGACCAGCTAAGTTACTCCAGCACTTTGTGTCCTATTGTGTCAACCAGCATAAGCAGTTCCTTGTTTCTACTATTTGCACCTTTTGTTATGTTTACATACAATAAACAGCTCTATGGTTTCCAGTTATAAATGCCTATCCCCTCAACAGTGCAAGAACCCCAGGTATCACTCTACTGGAAGCAGGACTTGGTAATAATTGCAGAAGCCAAATCTCCATAACGCAGTGATCTCACACGATAGTCACTGATAACAGCTCAGCTGTTGAGAATGATGGTCTAAAATGCATGGGTTATTTTTGACCCTTGTTTCATTTTAAGTTGGTGAGCTGGACAAACGTCCCTGTAGTTATGCTCCAACATTTCTTGGTACTATACCACCTGAATATGAATCACTGCCAGGCAAAGAACTACTGACTGCAGAGCCAAATCTCCAGAACCCCTGAGAACGGGGTTTAAAAAATATCAGTCGTCATTAATTACAACTGTAACAAAATCTGCATCAGCAGAAGTCCCTGTACAGCCACAATCTTTGATGAATAGGATTATTATGATAAAAGAATAGTTAATACCAGATGTTTTTATTTAGGAGTTCGGCTCTTATCCTATGCAATGCCTCTCATGTGTTCAACATTTTATGTATGTCAAGTAAACTACAGTTCACTTAAGAAAATGAGACCATCAAAGATGCACGTTATTTCAATTAAATAACATGTTCAACTCACCTCTTGTTGACAGTGTGTGTCCCTGGTGCTGGGAGCCTAATAGTTGCAACCACTGAGAGGGCAAGAACTACAGTAACTGCATGCATATGGCTAAACCATCTGTCATATCATAATAGAACAAAACATGGTGCAACATCAAGGATGACAAGCCGACAGCATTTTTCCTCAACGTTTCTGCACTCTGTGGCCAAGAACTGAAGAGAGAATTATGCTGGGAGATAAGGGTGCAAGTTGCTGTGAGAAAAAAAAATCTTTCATTAACTGGAATAATAATGGAAACAGCATTTACGAAGTGTTTTTTTCTTAATGTAGAAGGATTGTAGGGACTGACCTAGTTGATTAAAGTGTGTAATGGATATCCCTGGAGAGAAGGAATTGTTTTTTTCCCCTTCAACAGTTAGCTTTTCTATAGGTCCCAAAGGAGATTTGCTTAATACATTTTTCTCCACAGAATTCAAGCCACTCACTTGTATGAGTAATCCTGCTCTTAAAAAAAAGCAAATAAACTATCAAGTTATTTTTCAAGTTACAAACCCACGTTACATCTCTATGGCCACTTTTTGGTA
Source organism: Okamejei kenojei (assembly GCA_035221665.1). Taxonomy (NCBI): domain Eukaryota; kingdom Metazoa; phylum Chordata; class Chondrichthyes; order Rajiformes; family Rajidae; genus Okamejei; species Okamejei kenojei. Next base: position 33,560,092 of record CM069154.1, read on the forward strand.
ATGATTACTTTTCTTTCCCATCTCCCCCCTGCTGAGTCACCTCCCATAAAAAATACTGCAAGGTTTCTCATGGACTCACTCTGCCAGCCTTCCACCCTCACTGGATCTTTTCATTTCCAAATGCCGGCATAACAACAAATGTCTTGACTTTTCCACTCCCCTTACCCACTCCAAACTCACCCTCAATGAACGCACAGCCCCACGCTAACTCAGCAACAATCCCAACATTGTTATTAAACCCGCTGACAAGGGAGGTGCCGATATAGTCCGGCAGGCTGGCCTCTACCTTGCTGAGGCCAGGCACCAGCTCTTGGACATCTCCTGTTACCTACCCCTTGACCATGACCCCAATGTCGAACACCAAGCCATCATCTCTCAGCCTTTTTCCCAATCTGGCAATTCCAAACCTCTGGCGATCGCCTCCACAGCTCCGACTTTATTGGTCCACAGCCTCACACTGCCCACTTGTACCTTCCCAAAATCCAGACAGAACTCCCTGGAAGACCAATTGATTCTGCCTGCTCTTGCCCCACTGCACTCATCACCAAATACTTTGATTTCGCCCGATCCCCTCTTGTCCAGTCCCTTCCAACCTAATCCAAGACACCTCACACGCCCTACAACTCTTCAATCACTTTTAATTTCTAGGCCCCCATGGCCTAATATTCAACGAGACATCCAATCTTTTTACATCGCCATCCCCCACCAAAAAGACCTCAAAACCCTCCGGTTCTTCCTTGAACAGAGATCCTAGGATAGACCTACTTAGAGTGAGGCCACATGAAAACTAGAGGAACATCACCTCATATTCCGCTCGGGTAGCTTACAATTCAACAATATGAACATTCAATTCTCCAATTTTAGCTAATTACAACCCCTCCCCCTCCCTTCTTCCCACAACAATCCCCCCATTCTTTTCAAACCCGACCCTCCCCTCTCCCCCGTGCCCCACCTGGACTTACACATAGTCATCCCCTCCTTCTTCACTTCCACCTACATTCCATATTCTAGCTTCACAATTTGCAACTCTTCAAACCTTTTGTCTCACTGCTGGCTTTTGTCCAACCATCTGGCTATTTAAAAAAAACCCTCACTTGTATCACCTCTTAACCCCCCCACACACACACGCACAATCCATCTGAAGGGTCCCAAGCCAAAACATCACACATCAATGTTGCCGGACTATGCTACCTGACTGCATGACCTACTGAGTTACTCCAGCATCTTGTGTCTTTTTTCTGTAGACCAGCATCTGCAGTTCCCTGTTTCGGCAAGCTCCTTGTTTTGTCACTTGTCAGAGTTGCAGCAAATGGACTCTCTCTTCTAAACAGCACAGGACCCTACAGGATACATTTTAAATCCTCTAATGTTTTCCCTAAGTAATCCTAACCAGTTCTTCTTTGCTTGCAGTGGAATTTACCACATCAGTGGCACTCTCCTATTGCCAGTGGCCCATTCTCTAACCTGGAATTCAAACTGCACAGTATATATAAAGTTTCAGCTCAATGAGTGTAATGAAAAGACAAAGGTGAATATTAGAAAACAGAAAAATTAAGTAAGGCCAATGTTTTATGTTTTATACAATTTCTTTGCTTTCTTTCCTCAAGTTGTTAATTCTTACTGAATGCAGTTGCACAAATACTGGTCTGACCACCCACGTGACTATTGTTCATGTGAGACTCTTGACGGTGAGGACATGTGCTGATAGAGGGAGAGAAAGAGAGACAAGTTGCTGAGTGGGATATCGGGATGAGTGCCATACACTCAGCCAACACCCATTTGTACTGAATTTCCAGCACTGATTACTGGCTAGGATTCAATAGTGGGAGCCTTCATTCCAGTCGATATATTTCTGGTCAGAGATGTCAAGTCAGGACCTCCCACCTTCAACCTCTTTAACCAATCAATACCCTTTCTCTTCCATTTGCATTTTTTTTTTAATACTTAAAAAATGTATTCTAACTAATTGTTCCCTGGTTTGTACAGCTGTGTCTTTTACATTAACTTTTAATGCAGGACCTTCCTTCAGGGACAGCAAATACACAAAGCCCTCACAGATATTATGCCTTTCCAACTCAAAAACTCCCCACATTTCCCCAATGGTTTAGAGTTGTGCAGAGCAGGAATATCTAAATCACTTGGACTGGCTTATTGAAGTCAAACACTCCATACACATGAGCCCTAAGTAATTGCAAAATAAATCAACTCTTCCTCCCCAATCTCAAACCACTGAGGGGATTGAAATCAAAGGGGGACATGGATGTAAATAATGGAACTGGCAGCATGGCTAGGGTGGGGAGGGGCAGAGAGAGGGGGAATACAGGGGTTACAGGGAAATTAATCAGTATTCATACTGTGGGATTGTAAAAAAGCCCAAGCAAATAATGAGATGCTGTTCCTCAAATTTGCGTGTGGCCTCACTCTGACAGTGGAGGTCTGAAGAAGGGTCTCGAACTGGAACGTCACCCATTCTTTCTCTCCAGAGGTGCTGCCTGACCCGCTGAGTTTTTGTGTCTATCTTCGGTTTAAACCAGCACCTGCAGTTTCTTCCTACACGAGGAGGTATTTAAGCTGCCCAAGGGGAATGAACAACCCTGAGCTCTCCTGCAGTGGCCCAGGGAAGGTTGAGACAATTAAGTAACACTCAAGCACGATTTCACAGAAGCCAATTAACTCACAGACATGCACGTCTTTGGGAGAATGTACAAACTCTGTATAAACTGCACCCGTGATCAGCATCGAACCTTGGTTTCTGGCGCTTTAAGGCACCAACTCCACCGCGGCCCCTAGAAGTTGAGAATTACCGTCTACTGTATAAGGAACTGTTGAGGCTAGGTAAATTGTTGGGTTAAGATACATACAAGGACAGGTAGAACAGGTTCCATATGTTGAATTTTCTTCTCTTCCTGATGTCAGTATTTTTGAAATTGTGAGATTGGCGCATAAATGTGTACGTCCTAGTCAGTTCACCTCCCCTGGAGTAGCTATACAAGGGGCCTTGTAAATTATATGCAAATTGCAGAATAGCGTTTTACCAAAATTATTGGGGAAAGCAAGCTGGGGTGCAAGTTAGATGTAAAGGGGAGTTTCATAGTAATTGACATGGTACCAGCCCATTGAATCCAAGTTCACACTGACCATCAACCACCCATTTACTCCAATCCTACATTATTTTCATGTTTTATTCTCCCCACATTCTCAGCACCCCCCACTTCTACCATTCACCAACACACTAAGGACAATTTACAGTGGCCATTTAACTCACCAACCTGGACTTCTTTATGATGTAAGAGGAAATATGATACTTCACAGGACAAACTTGCAAACTCCACACAGATGGGCTCTGAGGTCAAAATGTGTCAGTGATAGTAGAATCTAGAGAAATATAATGGCAATGTGAAGAGAGATGGAAGAGATTAGATGCTGGAATCTGGAGCAAGAAACTGCTGGAGAAACTCAATGGGCTGAGTAGTATCTGTGGATGGGAAGGAATTTTTGATCTTACATCAAACCTGCATCAAAGATTCTACGTGTTGGTGTTGGCTAACTCCTGAGCACAAAATCCGCAGTCAGCGACTCATTTTGTCCTTAATTAAATTCACCACTCAACCAACCTGGCACTCAAAGAGAAATGTTATCAAGGAAAGGTAATTATAGAATTCAGCTGCAAGGGGACGAGATGGTTTGAAATGCTTCCATATGAGTCCACAGAAATAGTCAAGAAAAAGCATAAGGATACTTTAAACTTATAATATACAAAATCAAGTATTTCTGAAAGATATCCCCATGCAATTGCTTCTCAATTATTAACACATGAATGGTACCATCTTAGTGTCCATCACGGGTAGTATGGTATCTACCAATGAGTGAATAATAAAGAAAATTATTCAGGTTTATCCCTCAGCATTTCATTGACTTCAGCTGAACCTAGACATTGACAAAGTGAATAATAAAAGCTGAGGCAACCATTTGCAGAGACCAAACAATAACTGATGGATGTTTTCAATTAGCTTTAGTTTTAAATTCTGATTTAATATTATTTTACCTAAACTGATGCTTTATTTAAGACAACAGCAGGTGATCATTGTTTAAGAAAGAACTGCAGATGCTGGAAAATCAAAGGTAGACAAAAATGCTGGAGAAACTCAGCGGGTGAGGCAGCATCTATAGAGCGAAGGAAATAGGCAACGTTTCGGATCGAAACCCTTCATCAAAGTGATTATTGTTTCACTGGTGCATCCATTTTGTGTCCCAATGCTATTGCTGTTAACTTCTATATAACTGTGCATTAATTCTTACTGCTGAACTAAATGGATTTTATCTGTTTCTGCACTGCAAAAGATGCTGGAAGGAATATTATTAAAGGAATTATAAATGGATCATTAAAATCTGCATGACTGGTCAACAAAATTGTGCACAACTGCATTAGTTATCATGTAGAAACAGTTATCGGCCTCCATCAATCATTCAGGCAGTGAATTCTAGAGCCTTTAACACTAATGGTGACAAAGATTTTCTTTCTCTCTAAGCTTTCTAACAATAACTTCATAACTAAGCCTCCTTTTACATGTTATTTCTCTGCACAGAGACAAAAGCTAACATATTCCTGACCCCTGAAGCTATTGAGTTTCAGCAAGTTCAGAATTCAGCTGAAGAGTGATTGTCGGCGTCGACACAGAGTGAGATCTGTGGCTCTCCCCTCTCCTGTGATGTATGGCTGTGCACGCTCCTGTTGACCACTTATGCAGATTTTAATGATCCATTTACAATCCTTTTAACAATATTTCTTTCAGCATCCTTTACAAAAAGAAATAAGCCATTGATCCATTGGGAAATAAGGTCAAAGGCGGAATTGATTGATTATTGAATTGTCGATTGGTTTGAATTGTTTCATTCAACAAAGCTAGAGCGCCGGTCTTTTCAAACTTAAAAATATGAGCCATTGAGTTAATCAGAAATGTTAACAGTTAGATTAGTAGACAGATGGGCCATTAAATCCACGTGTGCAATACTTAAACTGCTCTGAGCTGATGGGTCTGTTCTGACTAGATTACAACAATGTCTATCATGTGGATTTTTAAGTTTTGAATTACTGCAGCTTTCAATTACCCAGGAGCACACTTTGTGGTTGAAATACTTTTCAATTGAACTGTGTAGGAAGGAACTGCAGATGCTGGTTTAAATCAAAGATAGACACAAAGTCCTGGAGTAACTCAGCAGGTCGGGCAGCATCTCTGGAGAAAAAGGTTAGGTGACGTTTCAGGTCGAGACCTTTCTTCAATATGAATTCTTTTGTACAAAGCTATGCATTTTTTGCAGACCAATGGATAGATAAATTGTGGAAACTTCCAGTTTCTCATTACCCAGTGGAACATCTCCTGCTAGGGGATAAGTCACTCTGGATTATTTTAATGATGAGCATCAAATGAGTTTACATATGGCCGTAGGGATGGGGAGGAGAGTTAAAATGACTTAGGATATATTTGCATAGCTTATTCTGAGCTTCATTCAGCATATTTGTCTAGATGTTCTTAACCCCCACTGCAGGTGTAAGGAACATTAACAGCATGAGTCACATCCGCAGACCACTGCCATATAACCTATGCACTAATATTCAGCTGATATCTAACCACGACATATGGTTTATGCAGAAGTGCACCAGATTCTCAGTGAGTTTGTGTAATGCTTTCACTCTGGCAGTTTATGAACATAAGACATAGGAGCAGAATTAGGCCATTTGGCCCTTCCTGTCTGCTCCGCTATTCAATCATGGCTGATCTATTTTTCCCTCTCAATCTCATTCTTCTATCTTCCCCCCAATTGCCTATAATTAGATTAGGAAAATGCTCTCTGCAAACTTGGCTGATGACAACCTAATGCCCCTGTCCCACTGAGGAAACCTGAACGGAAACCTCTGGAGACTTTGCGCCCCACCCAAGGTTTCCGAGTGGTTCCCGGAGGTTCCCAGGGGTTTTTGTCCTCTGGCAACCACCTTCAACTAGCATCGCAACCGGCTTTGACTAAAAAATTACCGATTTTTAAAACGGAAACCACTTTAGACCATTAGAGAGACTGACAAAAACCTCCGGGAACCGCACGTGTGGGGCGCAAAGTCTCCAGAGGTTTCCGTTCAGGTTTCCTAAGTAGGACAGGGGCATTAGAAACACTTTCAATTAAGCCCAAGAAAGCTATATCGCAAACTGTATAATCATCAAAGGAACCATTGAGCAAACCGTTAGCATCTCAAAGGAAAATTCTAGAATGATGTTCTGGCTAGCATAGCACTGTTGTAAAATCTATGGAGGATCCTGATCGCAACAACAACCTAATGGGCCTGTCTCACTTAAGTGATTTTTCAGGCGACTGCCGGCGACTGTCAAGTTGCCGGCAGTCGCCTGAAAAACGGGAACTGGTACGCTGACTGTCAGAGTGGAACACACACACACACACACACAACGCTTCCTTCACCAGCCCTCTATGCAGGCGGGGGACAGGGCAAGCGGGGGAAGCGCTGTCTGAGTGCAATTCACACGGTGCAAAGCCAAAGTGATACCGTGATGAACAGGAAGGTTGGCACTGTGATTAAGACAGATAAAGCAGTGTACGGTAAGTCCTTTAAAATAGGTGGGGAGAGGGGAGAGAGGGGGGGAGAGGGGGAGAAGGGGGAGGGAAGAGGGGGGAGAAGGAGAGAGAAGGAGAGAGAAGGAGGGAGAAGGAGTGGAGACAACTTTTAAGAAGCCAGAGATACACGGCTGTGAAGCTCGGCGGACATTTAACATTACCGGTCGGTTATCCTTGGTTGTGAAAATTATTGCTTACGTTTTTTTTCCCCAATGAGCCAATGGAATTCACCGGTCAGCACCGGCTACAACGTACGAGAACCTACGAGAACCTTCGACCTCCTGGCGACCCACTAGGACCTCCTGGCGACCCACCTACGGCACGAGAATTCTCGCTACTCTCAATGGCGGCTTCATTCTAGTCGGCGCTAATTTTTAAACATGTTGAAAAATTTGTGGCGACCAAAATGAGGCTGCGACTAGTTCCCAGGATGCGGGAACTCCTCACGGCCATGAAGGCGACTCCCTAGCAATCACCCGCAAACATGTGGCGACTGCATAGTCGCCGGCAGTCGCCTGAAAAATTGCCTGAGTGCCCATAACACAGGCCCATAACACAGCTGCTGGTGTGTTGGACTCCTACATAGTGGTAATCATTAGGTTTAGGAATGAACTGCAGATGCTGGTTTAAACCGAGAATAGACACAAAATGCTAGAGTAACTCAGCGGCTCAGGCAGCATCTCTGGAGAGATGGAATGGGTGACGTTTTGGGTCGAGACCCTTCTTCAGACTGAATAGTTCTTGACCCGAAACGTCACCCATTCCTTCTCTCCAGACATGTTGCCTGAGTTACTCCAGCATTTTGTGTCTATAGTGGGAATCATTAATTAGTTACCCTTACCCGACCACTAGGATGACCACCTCCAGAGTGAATTTGCTACTTGGCTCAGTTGCTATTAGATAGGTACTGAGTCACAGTGGAGTTTGGAAGGGTGGCAAACATATGTTCAGAAAGGCACTACATGTGTGATCTTGCTCTCTCTGGTACCATATCAAAGTAAGTTTGAAAGAAGAAAGTTATCTTTTAATTAATGTCCCATTGGACCACAACACAAACAGAGAACTTCACTCAAGAGCCATCCAGGGCTTACATAGTCATTAGCTGCCTCAGTAGCAGTTCTCCAGAGATCTTGTCTCCAGAGATGCTGCCTGACCCACTGAGTTACTCCAGCACTGTGTGTCTATCTTCAGTAGCAAACACTGGGAACCTAAAACTCGTGCAAACAGATGCTGAACTAGAAACCTGATCATATAGGTACCTTTACACAATGACACATGTGTACACATTTGTCAGCAGAAGTCAGGACAAATGATGGATTCTCTTGGCAACAGTACTGCTGTCCACTCCGAGGTCACTAGCTAGTCGTTCAGTGGTTAACTAAGCTTATCTCGCTTGGCTTAGTCAGTTACTAAAGGGCCTGTCCCACTTGGGCGACCTAATCCACGAATTCTGGCACGTTTGCCCTCGACTCATACTCGCAGCATGGTCGACACGAGGTCATAGGAGGTTTTTGTAACTTGCCTTCATGCTTGAGAGTGGTCTCCGTGTACTCGAGGCCTCAGCTAGGTCACGGCGTATTTTTCAACATGTTGAAAAATGCCCGCGAATAAAAAAAAGGGTGCCTCAGAAGGTCAAGTAGCATCTCTGGAGATTATGGATATGTGATTTTTCGGGTGGGGTCCCTTCTTCAGACTGATTGCAGTGAGGGGTGGGGGTGAAAGTTGGAAGAGAGGTGAGGCCAAGACAAACACTGGCAAGTGATAGGTGGATACGATTGTAGGGGTCAGTTGATTAAACAAAATGGCGGAGTAATGCATCGGGTCAGCAGCACATCTGGAGAAAAGTAATAAGTAACGTTTCGGGTCAGAACCCTTCTTCAGGGATTGATTAGACCTTGATTAGCAGAGGCTGGACAAAGGCCAGAAATGAAGAGACAAAAAGTGTGAGACAAGGACAGAAGGGGTGCACACTTCTATGCCAGAGGATGAAATATAGGTGGAAGGAGACAGGGGGAGGGGAGAAATGGGTGTGAATCCAATGGAGCAAGGGGAAGTGCGTGGGGGGGGGGGGGGGGTGGGGGGGGTGAAATTAGAGACTTTGTTTTTGCGATCTTCTTGTGTAGAAGAAGGCTGCCAATATTGGTACAATGTTTTATCAAACATAGGCATAATGGTGTATTGATCTGCCACGGCAATAGTTCCCAGGCATTGCTCAATGTTCCCAAAGTGTCCTGTGCTGGCAAAGAATTGAGGTTTGTTACTTAATACCAAGGGCAGTTTCCATACAGATCAGGATGAACCCCATTCCATATTCTGTTGGCTGAAATTGGCAATTGACATTTAGATTTGTGTCAGAAAGATTGTTTCCCGATGATTTAGAAACATAGAAACATAGAAATTAGGTGCAGGAGTAGGCCATTCGGCCCTTCGAGCCTGCACCACCATTCAATATGATCATGGCTGATCATCCAACTCAGTATCCTGTACCTGCCTTCTCTCCATACCCTCTGATCCCCTTAGCCACAAGGGCCACATCCAACTCCCTCTTAAATATAGCCAATGAACTGGCCTCAACTACCCTCTGTGGCAGAGAGTTCCAGAGACTCACCACTCTCTGTGTGAAAAAAGTCTTTCTCATCTCAGTCTTAAAGGATTTCCCCCTTATCCTTAAGCTGTGACCCCTTGTCCTGGACTTCCCCAACATCGGGAACAATCTTCCTGCATCTAGCCTGTCCAACCCCTTAAGAATTTTGTAAGTTTCTATAAGATCCCCTCTCAATCTCCTAAATTCTAGAGAGTATAAACTGAGTCTATCCAGTCTTTCTTCATAAGACAGTCCTGACATCCCAGGAATCAGTCTGGTGAACCTTCTCTGCACTCCATCTATGGCAATAATGTCCTTCCTCAGATTTGGAGACCAAAACTGTACGTAATACTCCAGGTGTAGTCTCACCAAGACCCTGTACAACTGAAGTAGAACCTCCCTGCTCCTATACTCAAATCCTTTTGCTATGAAAGCTAACATACCATTCGCTTTCTTCACTGCCTGCTGCACCTGCATGCCTACTTTTTTTACACATGAATAGTACCAACTTGGTGTCTCACAAAGATAGATTGCAGAAAACAAACACCAGTACACCTCCACCCCTCACTGCAGTCTACTTCCCTTTGTTCACCACAGCTGATATGATAGAAACCTACTCTGTGTACTCCCTGTGAAGCAACTTTGATAAAGCTTTAACACATTCCTGGTGGCTACGGACCTACAGGATAAGTTGGGCAAAAATAAATCTTAAGAAATGATATTTTGTGGTCTGTAAAAATGGATTGAATCCATAAAGAACCATAGAAGTTAATATCAGTGAAGGAAGCTGTGTTAGATCTGTGCTCCAGAGTGATCGAAAAATAGTCCCATGTCTGCACTTACTCACTGAATACAAGACTTCCTTTGTTTCAAAGTCCTGACTCACCCTCGACTTCAAACTTTTTCCACAAGATATGCCATGGCCCCTTTCTCCCGTCCCTCCCACCTCAATCAACTCTGCTCCTAAAAGAAAGTACTAACCTTCATTCAGTCACATCATGCCCAACTCAAAATGACCTGATCATATGCAGTGATTTACATTTTATTCAATATAATCTTGATGCAGAAGGACTGTAATAAACTATTGCATTTTCAATCAACTTTAGCCTTAAATTCGGATTCAAAACTAATTTAAAATCTTATTCAATAAATTGATGCTTTGATTAAGGCAACATCAAATGATCATTCTCTCATTTCTGTACTCATTTTGTTTCCAATCCAATTGCTTTTAACTGCTATATTACTGTGTGTTCGTTTTTACTGTTGAGCTAACTGGTTTTATCTGTTACATTACTGCACTGATCCACATTAGTTTTAATATAGAAAGCATCTATCTGAATGGCCTTTGTAACCAGAAGGTAATTGAAAATGGCCTGACAATTTAATTAAACTGCTGAAATATTGAATTGAAAAACTATGCTTTTGCTGTGGGAAAAAATGTGGAATTGGTTTCTTGCAACTTTAACCACAAGGCTTGCCAAACTACCACCTTGCCAAAGCTCCGCTTACAGTAGTTAGTGATTTTCTGCCTCTCAAACTTTTGGGAAACTGCTTATTTTTATCTGGAAGGCAGAAGAGCTAAATTGTTAAGTCTCCACTAAGCAGTAACTTATTGAGTACTTTAAATTTCTTTAATTGTCGCATTCCATGAATTGCCCACAAGGGGATGGATGTTAATTTAGATTTTGAAAATTATAGGCTACTATATGTGATTGAAAAGGCTAAGCGAATGGAATAATACAGAACATGCTGGAAGACATGGATTTACACAGCACCTCACATGATATCAGGATCCCCAAAAGCACATCAGACCCACTGGACTGTGGTCATTGTTCTATTATAAGAAATGTGACAGCCTATTACTGAACACAAGATTTTCTTGCCCATTGAGGGTGACACGGTGGCACAGCGATAGAGTTGCTGCCTTACTGCGCCAGACATACAGGTTTGTAGGTTAATTGGCTTCGATAAAATTGGAAATTGTCCCTAGTGTGCAGGATAATGCTAGTACAGGGGGTAATTGCTGGTCTGCACAGACCAGATGGGCTGAAGGGCCTGCTTCTACACTGTATCTGTAAACTAAACTAAAGTGGCCAATGAACAACAACATGATACAAACAAAGAAATCTGTTTTAATAATTGAGATTTCGCAATAAATGTTGGCCACAAATGAGAACTCCTCTGTTAGAAAATAGTCACATGATCCTTTATGTTCACATGAGAGGGCAGACAAGGCCAAGATTCAACGTTTTGACTGAAAGCACGTCTTCTAATGCTGCAGCGCGCCCTCTGCACCAGAAAGCCTGCACCATCAGCTCTGAGGAACATCAGCCAAGATCAGCCAAGATATCTGTTGATTTCTGTCGAAAACTTTGGAACCATGGTAGCTGAACAGAGAAGAACAAAAGAAAAATCAAAGAAAGTTTTGTGGGATATGGCCACATGCAGGCAAATGGGACCAGGTCAAGTTGGTCGGCATGAACGAGTTGCGCCAACAGGATTGTATCTGTGCTGTGTGACTCTATGTGCTTGTTTCCACACTGTATGTCTGCATGCTTCTAGGACCCTAATATTGGTTAGATAACACCAAACATGAGGGTGGCAGTGAAAAGAGCGCTGAGAAAGTGGCAAGAAGCTCTTCACTGTCCTAAGTGCAATGAGAAGAGTCCAGGATTGTAATGCCCCAGCTTATGTGTGCAGTGTGGTTATTGCACTTTGACTATTGACACTCTCAGTCATAGCCCGGGGTGGAAGATTGCAACCTTCACGTGGTCCGCCCTGTTTCGACTAATGCAATCAACTCGACGTGCACAAAAGGAAGATCAAATAGAACAAGTTGTCCTACAACTTTAGGCCGTGCACGGCACACGAAAGAAGAAGTTATAGCCCTGTTGCTCCAATGTTCAGCACCACCTGAAAGGCCGTAGGAGGAGTGAAGTCAAGGGATGTGGTTGCAATGATGGGGATAGGGCTGACGTGTGTGATCAGGTGGGTGTAATACGGGAGTGATGAGTGATATTCTATTGTGGAGCCGGTGAGTAGGAGGGAAAGGTTGGCTGATCAGTGAATAGGTGTGAGAAATACAGTCAGTGATCAAGTACGGCTCCTTTGGAAGAGGCCAGCCAGGGTTGGGTTGGATGACTGTTGGTTAGAATTAAAACCAGGGCAGTAGCAAGATGGAGAGCCACACAGGGCTGCAGAAGCTTCCGGCAAGTCACGGCCGCACCACAACAGCAGGCCTGAATTGCTGGCCGCAGAACCGGGAATCTGCCTGGAGTCATCCGAGGCTCGTATCCTGCTCGGCCCCGGTGAGGAGGGTGGAGTGAGTCGGCGATGGCGGAAGATGCTGGGCAAAGGGCAGATGTCAAGATGGTGGTGGATGGAGAAGAGTATCGGTGCCTCATGGCCAAGATAAGACCGTACAATTAACATAGACATAGAAACATAGAACATAGGTGCAGGAGGAGGCCATTCGGCTCTTTGAGCCAGCACCGCCATTCATTGTGATCATAGCTGATCGTCCCCTATCAATAACCCGTGCTTGCTTTCTCCCCATATCCCTTGAATCCACCAAACCCATAGAGCTCTATCTAGCTCCCTCTTAAATCCATCCAGTGACTTGGCCTCCACTGCCCTCTGTGGCAGGGAATTCCATAAATTCACAACTCTCTGGGGTGAAAACGTTTTTTCTCACCTCAGTCTTAAATGACCTCCCCTTTATTCTAAGACTGTGGCCCCCTGGTTCTGGACTCGCCCAACATTGGGAACATTTTTAAGAACTTTGAAACTGTTGGTGCCAGAAACATGGCGACTCTTGTGTACTATTCCACTATAATCCTTGCACTTTTGTACTTAGCTATGATTGTGCGTATCAATAGTATGATTTTACTGGATTCTCTGCAAAACAAAGATTTTTACTGTGCCTAGGTACATATGACAATAAAGTATCAATGAATCGTCATTTCATTGAAATAGGTTTTGGGGGGTGGGAGTGGTGATGAAACAAGAAATAATAGGCGTGGTTCCTGCAACAATGATCAGGTTGGAGTCCAAAGATTTCAGGTGCCTTTTGCTGTTAATCAATGAAGGGTCAAGGGCTGGTGGGGGGAGGTGACATTAATGAGGTGTGGCTGTGGTCCAGGGCCAGGATCAAAGATAATGGCAGATAGACACAAAATGCTGGAGTAACGCACCGGGACAGGCAGCATTCCTGGAGAGAAGGAATGGGTGGCGTTTCAGGTCGAGGCCCGTTTGCAGACTGAAAGCCACGGTAAAAGGGAAATGAGAGATATAGACGATAATGTAGACAGTTATAGAACACATGAATTAAAGAAATGTAAAAAGTAACAATGATAAATGAAACATGCCAGTGAAACAGGCTCAAAGATAACGGAGAAGGGATTGTGGAAAATGAGACCTCAATCAGGGGTTGGAGAGTGGATGGGTCATGGAACCAGGGGTTTGCTGGATTCAGGAGGAGGAGAGGGTACCAGGCTGACTGGGGTTTGGATGGACAATCACCTGGGTGGAGGTGGGGAAAGTGGAAAAAAGGGAGAGTCAGTAGCATCATTGGGATCCTGAACAATGTCTGGAAACAGTGGGACTTGGTGGGTTCTTGACTGGTGCTATGTACTGTGAAATAATGTGGCCCCACCAGTGTCTAAAGATTGCTGCTTCTTGAACAGCCTGGACCAAGTTCTCCAGCAATGCCTCACGCAAGCTTTCAAGGGATCAGCTCAATTTTCAAGACTTTCATTTTCCTTCATTCAATGCATGTCTGGTGCTGGAATCCAGCAAACAAGCATGACACTTGCCAGGAAATTCCTGGCTAAATTTCCAGGCTGATGCAAAAAAGGGTGGGAATGGTCATTTTACACACGGTTCAAAATAGACTCTGGACAGAATGAAGCGGATCCATTTTCTCAGCTGAAATATTACAAGAAATAACTGGGAAATTTATATTTACTGTTTTTGTAATGTTAACCTTGTCTAAATGAGAAAGACTGGCAAGTCCAGGGAAGCACAGTAACTATGACAGTCAGAAGGAGGTGTGTCAGAAATAAGAGTAGGAAGCTAGGACTGAGTGAATGGACTGAAAATGAAAACATTGGAAACACTAAACTGAGATGGCCCATGCTCCAAAATGGGAACACTTTTCCTGTTTGTAACAAAATGGATCGCTGAGGGAATAAGACTCATTATGAGTGCAGGGAGAACAATAACATTTAGTGTGCATCAAGGGATTTAAATAGGCTTAACTTTCAGGCCTCTCAGCTTGCTCAGTGCAAAGGGAAATGTCCGTCATTTCTGCCTTTAGGTCGTGTACAAACTAAATTCGCACAAATCAGAAACAATCATGAATATAATCCTGATTCTTGTACAGCTTTGGCTTTCCAATTCATCAGTGAAGATTTGCCACTGCGGGGGGGAAAAGAAGATTTGCATCACTAATCAGTGTGAGCTGCTTTGAACTGCTTTGTGGAATTGTGGAATTGTGGAATTGTTTTTCAGGACTGTACTCCACAAGATATTTTAGGTAAGGAACCCTGGAAAAATATGGTAAAACATAGACATCTCTCATTTTCTCCACTGACCTTTTCTTGTGAACTTGCTGCGTGAAAATTCCAGGTTAATAGTACTGCAAAACACAAAGTGCAGGAGAAACTCAGCGGGTCAGGCAGTATCTGTGGAGGGAATGGACAAAAGATGTTTTGGGTCGGGTTTAGTTTGGTTTAGTTTAGAGATACAGCACAGTAACAGGCCTTTCAGCCCACTGAGTCTGCGCCAACCATCAATCACCCGTTCACACACTAGTTTAGTTTAGTTTAGAGATATAGCATGGAAACAGGCCCTTAATCCCACCAAGTCCTGTTTTTGTACTGTTAACCTTCTCTAAATGAGAAAGACTGGCAAGTCCAGGGACCGTGCTGACCAGCGATCACCCGTGCACTAGCGCTATCCTACACACCAAGGCCTCAGCTACAGCGCCGTCAACAGTGCCAGGAGTGCACTGTCATCCTACCTTTGTATAGGAGTAGGATCTCACCAGCTCGTGTCCAAATTGATGAGGGGTATCTTCAATTCGAACCCCCCCCCCCCCCCGACCATGATACAACATCACCTGGGACATAGGGGTAGTATTGACCCTACTCAGGAGTTGTTCGCCAATGATTGGACTACCGTTGGATAAACTCACCCTGAAGATGGTGATGATAATGGCGCTAACATCGGCTCAGCGGGTCCAGACTTTGCAAAAGATAAAATTGGATAACATGGTCTCAACCCCTGAGAGAGTAACTTTCTTTATTGATGAGCTACTCAAGCAGCACAGACCTGGGTCTACAGGGTTGCAATTAATATTTCCAGCATACCCCGTTGATGTGAGGCTCTGCATAGCCACCTACATACGTCACTATATAAAAATGACGCATGCCATCAGGAAAATGGAGAAAGGACTGCTGATCAGCCATAAGAAACCCCATCACAGGGTGACAGTGCAGACGATCTCCAGGTGGCTCAGGGTGGTATTGGACACAGCAGGTATTGATACTAATATCTTTAAATCCCATTCTACCAGGGCTGCATCCACATCAGCGGTGAGGACCATGGAGGTTCCCATGGACCATATCCTCGCTACAACGGGCTGGGCCAGCGAAGCTATGTTGCAGCGGTATAATAAACCTGTGGCCGCTCCTGCTACGTTTGCGGAGACAGTGTTAAGTACTGGTCACCAAGAAACGTTTAGCCCCGAGTGAGGGGTCTTTGATTTGTGTTAATAAATACTACTTTATTTTTTCAGCTTGTCAAGTCTGAAATACGTTAACATACTCCTTCCATCAGAATTGCGGCAGTGTGTGAGCATGGACGTGATCCAGGGCATGTAACCACAAAGCTTTGAAATCTTCACAAAGTCACTCACGTGACTCCGAAATGAAATAGTAAGATTAAACGAGAACTTGCCAGTTTGAAGCTTGATCTTCATTTTATGAGGAGTTGCGATGAGGGATTTTGTGCCCTCCGCTCCCAAGCCTCTACTTTAAGGTCAACTGGTAATTAGAGTCTCTTCAATCTTACTATATTAGTCATTGTTGTTTAATTCTGTGATTTCACACCGCTGCTTTGAAGAATGTCGAGCATGCGTGCTGGTGGGGTCTTCATGAAATCCCTCATCGCAACTCCTCATAAAATAAAGATCAAACTTCAAACTGGTAAGTTCTCGTTTAATCTTACTATTTATTTTGTTTTTAATTGGCATAGGAAAGTAAAATGTTATCAATCCATGTGCATATTAAGAGTTTAATGTGGGATATGGTATGTGCTCAGAAACCACACAAGTACTATCTCAGTGCCCTTTGTCGAGATTAATCTAAGGCACACAATGTACATTCAGAAAACTAATTTGGCAAAGATACAGGATTTCTTGGAACATCAGAGGAATTAAATAAATAATCTGAAAAACACAATCTCCTCATAGACAAGTTCTTGTATGCTTTATCAAGACTGACAGAGGCCATGCGCACATAAAGTAAGAGAAAAATCTGGTTAATCCAAATCAAAACTAGCCTTTGTTCATCACAGCTTGGACTGGAATGATGATTCTGATCACGGTTTGGGCCATGTGATGAAGAAGTGACTTTATCTGTAAACTAACCTGAGGAAATGATAGCAGAGAAAAGACAGCAGTAGATTGAGAGTCTTTACTAACACTCCCATATAACACTCACATTTAAAAAGGAGATTTGGTATATTGGACATAGTCTCCAAAGTCAGATATTAATTGAATACAACTGCTCTAGATAGACATTAGTTCAAATTAAAGAATACTAAATATGTTCTTAGGCAATTGGGCTGACTTATCCTTTATTGGGAATATGGTTCAGGAAAGCTGGGGGATGCACAAAGAGTTACATGAAGAATATAGCCAAGGTAAAGCAGGAACTGGAATGTAAAAGTGATGCTTCCTCGTAAAGCTGGTCATCAAGGGCAAGGTGGTCTTGTTGATGCTGCAGGTGTGGTCCACTTCCCACTTCCAAACTGCAGCAGTCACCCGAGTTATCTTCCATTTGTTCTGGAGATTCAAAATGGATAATGTCCGCGGAATGTGCGTTATAAATCCTCCAGAGAAAGGGGTAAAAGTTATTCCTAATATGGCCATCAACTGATCAACCTTTGTGAATGGTTGCTTCAAACTTTGCATTGGCCCAGAGTGTGGAAACACCCCAGTACAATTACTCTATCTGTTCTCAGTGTTTTAAAGGGTGGGCCTGGCCACGTTACTGTGGATTTTTTCTTTTAATTGGACTGTACTATATTTCTAGTCCCTTAAGGAAAAGCTTATACATAAGAACACAACTGACCACGTCAGTCGGGCAGTGGTATGAACAAAATGACCTTAAGGTCCTGAAGGAAAAGGGAACAGAAAATGGTAGACCCTGTCAGATGTTTCTCCTGGCAGTCGAAATCATTTGGCAGAAAGCCTTATCACCAAAGTTTCCAAACATGCACCATGACCTTGCTTGACCTGTTGGAGAGAGATTCTTCAACATTATAACTGCCATGCACAGCTGGAGTCTCCACACCACTGCCTTTGAGGTCCATCTCCCTCTGGATTACACATTTGTAAAAAAGGTCTGGGAAAGATTGCATTTGTCATTGCTGTTCAACCCAGACAGCTGGACAAAACAGGACTCCATGGCTCTAAGTGCTGTTTCCATGGATGCAAACTGAGACAAACATTAATTGCTGCTGGACAATCACTGACTCGATGGAATATACAGTTTAGAGTGTCTGGCACTTGCAGGTCCTCTGAACTGAATGCTCCATTCTGACATATTCCAAGGGACTGGATTTCATGCTGAAGATTAGAGCAGCAAATTCAAACGCTCTCGGGGGGAAAAGGGCCACTATTTAGGGACCTCTCACCACCGGATGAGGAGAGGCTAGAACGCACATGAAAATCTCTCAAATTAATTACCTAAAAAATGTTTGGGAAAGAACAGGAGGCACCATGGCGCAGGGGTAGAGTTGCTGCCTTACAGTGCTTGCAGCGTCAGAGACCCGGGTTCAATCCCGACTATGGGTGCTGTCTTGTCTGTAAGGAGTTTGTACATTCTCCTCATGACCTGCTTGGGTTTTCTCAGAAATCTTCAGTTTCCTCCCACACTCCAAAAACGTACAGGCTTGTATGTTAATTAGCTTGGGTTTTGTATACTTGGTATAACTGTAAATTGTCCATAGTTTGTGTAGGCTTGTGTTAATTTGCTGGGATCGCTGGTCGGTGCGAACTCGGTGGGCCGAAGGGCCTGTTTCCGCACTGTATCTCTAAACTAAACTAAACTAAATATTGATGCCATCATGTACATCTTGCAACTACGTATATGTAATGACATACTAGGAACAGTGAATGGAGACAAATTAATGTCCTGCAGAAAATAAACAGAACGCTGGAAGTGATGATGCAGGTCCATGGAGGCAAGAGGTGTAAATCATCATTTTGAGTCGAGACCCTGTATCAGGTTTCAGGACTGAACTCGATGCCTTCTCTATGCTATTTCAGATTCCAGCATATGCAGTCTCTTTTGTTTTCAATGAATGGCTTGTGTGTACATTTTCAAATGTTATCAATAAAATTGATAGCACAATATTCAGCAACATTTGCGACTCTTCGAACAATGAAGCAATCCACAAGCAGATGCAGCAAGACCTGGCCAATATCCAGGCCTGGGATGATAAATGACAAGTAACATTCACACCTTACAAGTGCCTGGCAATGATGGTATCTAACAAGAGAAACTCATCCATCAGCCCCTGACATTCAATGGCATTACCGCCACGTTGCCAATGATCAGGAACCGAATTGGAGTATCCATATACACAATGTGGCTACAAGAGCAAGTCAGAGGCCAGGAAGTCTACAGCGAATATCTTACCTTCTAACTTCCTAAATCCCATCCACCAACCACACGGCTTGTCAGGAGTGCAATAAAATACTCTCCACTTACTTGGATGAGCGTAGCTTCAACAACATGCAAGAAACGGAACACCTGACAGGACACTTGAGAGGCATCCCATCTACAACCATTCACTCACTGCACTACAGATGGAGCAGCAATGTGCACATCTATAGGAGGCATTGCAGTAACTCATCCAGACTCCTTAACCAGCACCTTCCCAACCCACGACCTCCACCAACTAGAAGGGGAAAGGGCAGGAAAAGCATAGAAACACCACCACATGGAAGTTCAGTTTAGTTTTAGTTTAGTTTAAAGATACAATGTGGAAACAGGCCCTTAGGCCCACCGAGTCCACACTGACCAGCGATCCCTGCACATTAACACTATCCTACACACACCAGGGACCATTAAAACAATGTTTAATATCAAGCCAATTAACCTACAAACCTGTACGTCTTTGGAGTATGGGAAGAAACCGAAGACCTCAGAGAAAACCCACGTGGGTCACGGGGAAAACGTACAAACTCCACATAGACAGCACCCGTAATCAGGATCGAACCCGGGTCTCCGGCACTGTAAGGCAGCAACTCCACTGTTGCCCTTTGACCCACCACTTGGAAATATGTCATTGTTCCTTCGCCATCATTGGGTCAAAATCCTGTGAGTCCCCCCCCTCACAACATTGTGGGTATATCCAGTCCTCACAGAGTGCCGTGGTTCAAGAAGCCAACTCACTACCACCTTCTCAAGGCCAATTAGGGACGGACAACTCAATGCTGGCTCAGCCTGTGATGCCCACAGAACCTTCATATAATATAAATATATATTTGGGGAAAAAAATGGCAGTAACCTGAGCAGAAGCAAAAAAGGACACAGAGTGCGGGAGTAACTCAGCAGGTCAGGCAGCATTTCTGGAGAACATTTCAGATCGAGACCCTTCTTCAGACTCAGAAATTTTCTCCAGAGATTCTGTCTGACCTGCTGAGTTACTCCAGCACTTTGTGTCGTTCCGTATAATAACCAGCATCTGCAGTTCTTTTTTTTTTTCACTTGGGTGGAAGCAAACTAGTTGTGCCTGATTCACAATTGCAAGCTTTCAAATTATTTCACAAACTGGTGACAGGATCAGTCCAGAGGGGAATCCCATGGCAGAGGCACTGCAGATATCAGATTGCAATTTGTTTCTCTCCTCTGCCCAACAGTACCAACCAGCAGCAGATGGTAAGGGACAGAGAATTTCTGCCTCACATGTATCAGCTCAAATTAAAGAGCTTCCAGAAAGAAAGGATATGTTATGCTTTTGTTTCAACTAGCTCTCATTACATTCATTTTCAAACATATTTATTTTCTACATGTGAACTGAATATAGTGGAAATACCAAGTATGAATTATCTTAAAGTTAGTAAGTGAACAAGCAAACTGACAGTTGTTTTAAAAATGTACCTCAATTCAATTAACCCAAACCCTCTTTGAGAACAAGAGGAATAATGAAAATGTACCACATAATCTTGATGTGGGCCTCCCTTAATTTTCCCAGTCAGCTTCTTGTCACCACGGGCTCTGGGCCTGAAGGAATGATTTTCCCCTCATTCAACTAGTCTACATTCCCACAGCCAGCTGGCTAACAGCAACCTTTCCTCCTCCACACTCTCCCTGTATTCATTCAACAATGTATTCCCAACTTCCTTAGCATTGGCAGCAAACAAGTTGTATTGTTAGCAGACGTTGGGATTCATTTCAATCAAATGGACCCCGCCGCAATAAGGGTAAATTAATTTTAATCCATCTGAGCATAGATTTAAAAAAATCCTTTAATGCTTCCCTCCTCTCACACGCTATTAATTTGGCAACTTCTTTAATGCAGAACTCAATATCTCAAAATCTCTTCTGATCAATGGGATGCAGCCTGTGGCTTTTCTAAACCTGAGGGGATACAATTGTTTATAAACCTCAACATTTAAGTTCACCTTATTTTAAATGCCTTTGAATTTGACACGAAACCTGACAATGCCCAGAAAGGACATTTGATCATGCAGATCAAACTCCATTTAGTATTATCACCGAATCTTATTATAAACATATTATTGTTAAACACAAAACAATTTGTATTTTTAGTTCTTGAATAAATAAGCTACGTAGAGTGTGACATCAGTTTATCTGATAACGATAGATACTGGAAAGCAGAGAAGTCAAGGGAGATGATCTTATTGGAGTCTTCTCAATTTGAAGCAGTTGGTGCGGATGTTCTGTGTACTAAGCGTAAAAAGGGCGGCACGGAGGTGCAGCGGTAGAGTTGCTCCCTTACAGTGCCAGAGATCCACGTTCGATCCTGACTATGGGCACTGTCTGTACAGAGTTTTTACGTTCTCCCTATGACCATATGGGTTTTTCCCGGGTGCTCCGGTTTCCTCCCACACTGCAAAGACGTACAAGTTTGTAGGTTCATTGACTTGATATAAATGTAAATTGTCCCTTGTGTGTGTAGGATAGTGTTAGTATGTGGGGATCACTGGTCGGCATGGACTCGGTGGGCCGAAGGGCCTGTTTCCACACTGTATCTCTAAACTAAACTGAAATCAGAGAACTGTCACTAATATCAACCTATGTATACCAAATGTGAAATTTGAATTCTTGGGACCAATGACGCATCTAAATATAACTCAATTGTCATTGCTAACTTCAGCAGTCCCAGAAGTAACTGGAGATACAACAGTATTAATGAAGCTGAAGAATTGGTAGAAACACGAGTGAAGACAAACCAGTCAAGCCTGAATTGCAACTTCAAAGCTTCCAAGTTTCTCCAATGACGGAGACTAGAAAGGAGGCCACACTCCCTATGGAACCGTTGTTAGCAGCTGCTCTGAGGTATTCACCCACATGAGGCTCTTGGGTCCAATCTCACATCCTCAGCACTGCTCCATCTGAGTCTGGTTTCACGCAGTTGACACAAAGTTCGATTTCAAGAAGGCAAACTGGCAATGATTTCAAAATATCCCTCAACAAAGAAGGGACGGACATCAGACCTTACACAGAAAACTAGGAGCAGTTTGTAAACATGGGAAAAAGCACTGCCAGAAAACGTATTCCACAATGCCACATACCAATTGCATAACGGGGCACAGTCCAATGGGAGCACTACTCACATATGAAACTAATCCTCTGCAAGATGTTATTATAAAGAGAGAAGAACTTATTGCTGGACTAGCGTATGAGACTTTCTGACAGAAAATGATTTAAAAAAAAACACAAACATGAAACAATGTCAAGAAAGTTTAGTGAATAATTGAAAACCGTGATAAATTACAAAAAGCACAACCACATTAACAGATGGCAAACCAACTGCTTGAAAATGGCAAACCAAACAAACAAACTGCAGTACAGGAAACTGCAATGAGAAGAACCGAAATAAGCAAACAATTTTAATGACTATTTCACAGCAGCTGAAATGGTAATAGCCATCATCTGAGTACTGCACACCTGTGAGATCCAATGATTTTATCCATGATCTGGAGAAAAATAACATGCCCCTCATCATTTTTCATACTTCAATAAAATCAGGCCTCAGATTCTTGCGCTCCAACTAAAAAGTCCCAGCTTATCCAGTCTCTCCCAGTAACTCAAGCATGCAAATTCTGGTTAAATCCCGGTGAATCTCTTCTGCACCTTTTCCAACAATGGCATCCTTCCTATAGTTGGGCTATCAGAACTGCACATAATACTCTGAGAGTGGTCTCACCAATGACTTGTATACCTGCATCATGATGTTCCAACTTCCTTTAACAGAACCCTTTCTAATGAAGGCAAACATGCCAAATGCCCTCTTCACCATACTGTCCAGCTGAACCCTGTACTCTCAGATCAGCTTTCCCTCTCTCTTTGCCATACTCTTGGCTCACCTGTCTGCTAATCCTGTTCTCTTTGACTACAGCGTTTGCTGCCAACTTTACATCAGCCTTCTTTCTGCTCTGGGACTCTCCTCCTCTAGTTTAGCCTCCAGTGTAGCACTGGAAAATCTCTCACCCAGGATATCGGTCCTCCTCCAGTCCAGATGTAGCCCGTCCTTCTTTTACAGGCAACCTTTGTCCCAGAAGAGATCCCAATGATCCAAAGACCTGAACCCCGCACCAGCTGTGCAGCCACATAACCATCTGGCCTGTTCTTTTATTCCTGCTCTTAGTAGCACTGAGGAGTTTAGTGATCACCCTCCTCAACGTCCTGCTTCTAACCTGTTTCCTAACTGCCTATATTCACACTCCAGGACCTTATACCTTTTCTCACCTTTAACATTGGTGCCAGTCCGCACAACAACTCCTGTTCATATGCTTCACCCTGCAGAATGATCTGCAGTTACTCTGAGATATCCTCAACCCTGGCATCTGGGAAACAACACAACATCTCAGAGTCCGGTTTACGGTCACAGAATCTCCTGACTGCCCCCCAGCTGAGTTTCCTATCACTGCAGCCCTTTCTGACCACCCAGAGCCAGACTCAGTGCAATAGACCAGATTGCTGCTGCGACTTAGTCCTGATGGTCATCCTCCCCAACAGTATCCCAAAGGCAGTATCATGCACTCTGCCTACTCCCTACTATCTTTCCTGGTGGTCACATATCTACATTCTGCCTGCACCATCTCGCTCCTACCTCCTCCTCTCTGCATCCCAGATGAACCTGAGTGTTTCTATTCCACCTCCAGCTCAGTCATGAGATCAGTCAGGAGCTGAATGCATTTCCCACAGACGTTGACATTGGAGGTTTGCCTGATTTTCCATATCACGCCGTGAGAGCATACCTGCCATCCTGACTACACTATGTTTGCAAAGCTAAATTACTTCCGCAACAAGGTAAGATTAAGAACTGACATGAAGTCATGGAACTGGACTACAATACTGAAGAGATATGATGATTCTGAGAATCAGATCATGCAGCATCTTTAGTTTGCTCACTGCTTGGGAAAGGATGAAAAAGGATATGCAAATCAGATTTATAAAGTAGTTACCATAAACCAAGAGGCCATGTGATCTAGTTAGAAAAGAAATAAAGGAATGTCAGGGTGGCGTGGTGGCCCAGTGGTAGAGTTACAGTGCCAGGGACCCGGGCTCGATCCTGACTACGGGTGTGTGTCTGCACAGAGTTTGTACATTCTCTCAATGACCTGCGAGGATTTTCTCCGGGATCTCCGGCTTCCTCCCACGCTCCAAACATGTACGGGTTTGTACGTTAATTGGCTTGGTATAATTGTAAATTCTCCCTAATGTGTTGTAGGATAGCGTTAGTGTGCGGGGATCGATGGTCGGCCCAGACTCGGTGGGCCGAAGGGCCTGTTTCCACACTGTATCTCCAAACTAAACTAAACTAAACAATACGCAGTGATTCAGCCCTTTTAATCCACAGCAGCCCACCGGGAAATAAAGCAACTCCCACTCTTTTATCCTAAACCCTGCATTATAGTACTTTCAAATATCAATGGAATCCCTTTTGCAACCAATACTATAGGTGTGACCAAAGCAGAGTTTTATAAATGTGCATTTTACACTTTCCTCACTTTTATACGCCGCCTCTATTTTTATGAGACACAAAATTGGGTGTCCAGGTTTTTTCAACCTGGCCTACTTCCTTCCAGAAATATCTTCTTGTCAGCTAATTACATGATCAGATGTGAGTTTGAATTGTTCCAGTGGTTTATGGGTCCACAGCTCGGGATTATCCCCAGTTTACAAATAACTTGCATCAGGTCCATAGTCAGGGGAGTCACAGCTGAAACGCTCACCCTGCAGGGAGGAAGCTGACCTGGTAATGTCAGGCCTGACAGGCTTTTGTGCAGACACAGGAGTCCAGAGTAAGGAAACCTCTTTATTACTTAGATACAAGGAACTGCTCAGCACAAAGTGCTGGAGTAACTCAGCGGGTCAGGCAGCATCTCTGGAACACATGTACAGGTGACGTTTTAGATTGGAGAAGCGTCCCGACCCGAAATGTCATTGATCCATATTCTCCGGAGATGCTGCCTGACCTGCTGAGCTTTTTGCTTCCTTGTTTCTTTATTTCTTCGCACTGCCAAGCTGAAAAAATTATGATTAGTTTAGTTCAGTTTAGATATACAGCATGGAAACAGGCCCTTCAGCCCATCGAGTATGCGCTGAGCAATGATCAACCGTACACTAGTTATCCCAGTTTTGGATTATACACCAGGGGCAATTTACAGGTCAATTAACGCACAAACCTGCACTTCATTGGCATGTGGGAGGAAGCAGGAGCACCCGGAAAAAATCCACGCGGTCCTGGATGAATGTACAAACTCCATGCAGACAGCACCCGTGGTCAGGATCGAACCTGGGTCTCTCGTGCAGTGAGGCAGCAGCTCTACCACAGTGTCACGTGCATAAACTAATTTAATTTAAGAATCAATAGTCACTCATACCTCTGAAGCAAAAAATGAATAAAAGAATATTGGGAAAAGCGCCCAATATTATTTTTTAAAGTAAAGGTAATATGATAATAAAGTGGCTAGAGAAAGGAAGAACACTGAGAAGGGGCAGTTGAAGATTGACACAAAATGCTGTGGTAACACTTCGGGACAGGCAGCATCTCTGGAGAGAAGGGTCTCAACCCGAAACGTCACCCATTCCTTCTCTCCAGAGATGCCGCTTGTCCTGCTGAGTTACTCCAGCATTTTGTATCATCTTCGATTTAAACCAGCATCTGCAGTACTTCCTACACAAGGGACAGTAGAGCCTACAGCTGGAAATAATCAGCAGACAGGAAGCAAAGAAAAAAGCAGCTGGTGGAACTGAGCAGGTCAAGCAGCATCACTGAAGGGCAATAGGCCATGTTTTGGGTCGAGACCCTTCAAAAATCCTTCAGAGGGGTGAACCCTCGAAAAGCGTCTGGACCTGATGGCATACCTGGTCGTGTTTTAAAAACCTGTGCGGACCAACTGGCTGGAGTTTTTACGGACATTTTCAACCTGTCACTTCTGAGGTCTGAGGTTTCCACCTGCTTCAAAAGCGCATCAATAATACCGGTGCCCAAGAAGAGCAAGGTGACGTGCCTCAATGACTATCGACCAGTGGCACTAACGCCTGTGGTGATGAAGTGCTTCGAGAGGTTGATCATGGCTCAAATCAACTCCTACCTCGACAAAAACCTGGACCCACTGCAGTTTACCGCCACAACAGATCAACGGTGGATGCAATCTCGCTGGCCCTCCACTCCGCTCTGGACCACTTGGACAACAAAAACTCATATGTCAGGCTGTTATTCATTGACTACAGCTCGGCATTCAACACAATCATCCCCTCCAAGCTGGTTACCAAACTCGCAGAACTGGGTCTCTGCGCATCCCTCTGCAATTGGATCCTCGACTTCCTCATTCTGTTGAACAGAACATGAACAGACCACAGTCTGTTCGTATTGGTGGAAATGTGTCAGACTCGATAACAATCAGCATGGGAGCACCTCAAGGCTGCGTGCTCAGCCCCCTGCTGTACTCGCTCTATACTCATGACTGCGTAGCCGGTCACAGTGTGAACTCCATCATCAAGTTCGCTGACGACACCACTGTAGTGGGACGTATCACTGATGGGATTGAGTCGGAGTACAGAAGAGAGATCGAGCGACTGTCCATATGGTGCCAGCACAATAACCTGGCCCTCAACACCAGCAAAACCAAGTAACTGATTGTGGACTTTGGAAGGAGTAGGATGGGGACCCACAGTCCTGTTTATATCAACGGTTGAAAGGGTCAAGAGCTTCAAATTCCTGGGCGCGCACATCTGTGAAGATCTTTCCTGGTCTGAGAACACAGATGCAATTATTAAGAAAGCTCATCAGCGCCTCTACTTCCTGAGAAGATTACGGAGAGTCGGTCTGTCAAGGAGGACTCTCTCTAACTTCTACAGGTGCACAGTAGAGAGCTTGCTGACCGGTTGCATCGTGGCTTGGTTTGGCAACTTGAGTGCCCGGGAGAGGAAAAGACTACAAAAAGTAGTAAACACTGCCCAGTCCATCATCGGCTCTGACCTTCCTTCCATCGAGGGGATCTACCACAGTCGCTGCCTCAAAAAGGCTGGCAGCATCATCAAGGACCCACACCACCCTGGCCACACACTCATCTCCCTGCTACCTTCGGGTAGAAGGTATAGGAGCCTGAGAAATGCAACGACCCGGTTCAGGAATAGCTACTTCCCCACAGCCATCAGGCTATTAAACCTGGCTTGGACAAAACTCTGAACATTAATACCCCTCCATCTGTTATTTGCACTTTATTAATTTATTAATTAATGTGTGTATTTAAGTATATAATTGTAGTCAATGCCTACTATGTTCTGTTGTGCCATGCAAAGAAAGAATTTCATTGTCCTGTCAGGGACACATGTCAATAAACTCTTTTGACTTTTGACTTTGACTTCAACTGGACTGAAAGAATAGAGGAAATATAAGCTTGTATATGTAATTCTATGATAATAAGGGTGCAAAATTCTACCTGTGTTATGCCACAAGATTGATGACTGAGAACTGACAATAAGATCAGAAATTGTTGAAAACACTTAGCAGCATCCGTGGAAATAGAACAGACCGGACATCTCTGAACTTGGAAAGAGAAGGAAAATGAATTAGTTTAAAGTTGCAGAGAAGATGGCAGAGGAAAGAATAGCACAAAGAGAAAATTATTTCTCTCTTTCCCCATTTTCTGTCTTCTTCTCCACTGTTGAGGCAGAGTCTGAAGGGTCTCGACCCAAAACGTCACGTTTCTCCAGAGATTCTGTCTGACCCACTGAGTTACTCCAGCTTTTTGTATCCATCTTCAAAATGAAAGGCCAACTCTGCATATGCTTCTGCAGGTGCCGCCTGACCTGCTGATTGTTTTCAGCGTTTTTTGTTTTTTTTACTTCAGATTTTCAACATCTGCAGTTTCTTTTGGTTTTCTTTTTTTTTTTTTTTTTAAATATTTTTATTATAGAAACAAAATAATAACAAAGTACATTATTTTACAATGATGAAAATACATGATATTAATTATATATTCGTACTGTTAATATTATTTGTATTATTATTGATTATAAATTTTAAGATTATATATTTTATATAATTGAGAATACATGGTACTAGTAATACATTCATAATATTAGTAATATACTCGTACTGTTGATAATATTTGTATTGTCAGTGATTTTGAAATGTAGGACCAAATTTTATATAATTAAAAATACGTAATACTAGTAAAACTTTTATGATATTCATTATATTTTCATACTGTTAATAATATTTGTATTATCATTGATTTTAAAATTTAAAATTATATATTTTATATAATTGAAAATACATGATACTAATAATATTTTCATAAAGTTAGTGATATTTATATTCGTGCTGATATTAAAAATTTAAGATTATGTGTTTCTATACATTTTTCTAATTTTTTATAAAAGTATGAAAAAATAGAGAAAAAGAGTGTGAAAAGTTTGATGGAGAATGGAATATTAATCATTAATCCGTCCTTGGAGATATATTCATGATTTATTATATATATTTCTTCATCTATTCAAATATTCAGGCCTCAGTCAAGTCCTCGTGCCGAACCATTATGACCCTGTAAATATTTAATATATGGAGACCAAATCCCTCTGAAGAGATCTAACCTGTCCATTAGGACAAGCCTCAATCTCTCCAGATGAAGTGTCTCCGACATTTCTATGTTCCACATTTTGATTGTTGGGGATGTAGGGCCTTTCCAAAATTTTAATATTAATTTTTTCCCAATTATTAAACCATAGTCGATAAAAGTTCTTTGGTTCATTGTTATTAGTTGGTCAGTTTCTAGTATTCCAAGTATTATTAACTTTGGATCAGGAGTCAAAGTTATATTAACAACATTCGAAATTATCTTAAATATTTCATTCCAGTATTTTACAATTTTTATACAGTTAGTGAATGAGTGTGACAAATTTGCTTCTGAGTTTTGACATTTATCACATATAGAGGATACTTTTGGAAAAATGTTATGTAATTTAGATTTGGAGTAATGTAATCTATGTAGTATTTTAAACTGTATAAGGGAATGTTTAGCATTTAACGAGCAATGATGTATATGTTGTAAACTTTCATCCCATATTTTTGGTCTTATAATTTGGCCTAATTCATTTTCCCAAGACTGTCTATGTATTTCTGTTGATGGAACATCACTTTCCAATAAAATATTGTATATATATGATATCATTTTTTCCGTATTTGGATGTTTATTCAAGCATTCATCTAAAATTTCTGTCTTTCTATTTCTAAGTTCTTGTGTATTTGGAGAAACATAGTTTCTGATTTGTAAATATCTAAAATATTCTTTATTGTGTAGTCTATAAGTTTGTTGTAACTCTTGAAATGAGAGGAAAGAGTTTTCCTTATAAAGATCACCCTCTAGAAATTCCTTTATTTTTCCATTGTAAAAAAGCCTTATCCATCATTGAAGGTTTGAACGTAACATTATTGGCGATGGTAAGACCTAATGGTATAGATTTTAGTTTTAATGTTTTCTTTATTTGTTTCCAGATGCGGATTCCGTTTTCTATTATCGGATTTTCACTATAAATTTTCTTAGCTACGTTAGTGTTAGCAAATATTATAGAGCTAATTTCAAATGGAGAACAATCTTCTTTTTCCATATTTAACCAATTTGGTTTATTATCTATTTCTTCTAGCCAAAAATTCATATTTTTAATATTGACTGCCCAGTAATAAAACAAAAGATTTGGTAATGCTAATCCTCCATTTATTTTAGGTTTACATAAATGTTTTTTATTTATTCTATGGCTCTTGTAATCCCAGATAAAGTTAGTAATTAGAGAATCTACTTTTTTGAAAAAAATTTTAGGGAGATATATCGGAATTAATTGAAATAGATATAGTAATTGTGGGAGAAAAATCATTTTTATTGCATTAATTTTACCTAACATTGAAATAGGTAAGCTTTTCCAGTATAAAATATTCTTATTTAATTTATTCAATAATGGGGGAAAATTAAATTTAAATAAAGAGTCAAATCTTTTTGTAACGAAAATCCCAAGATATTTAATATTTTCGTTTGTTATCTTAAAAGGGAATTGTTGTAATATATGTAAGTTATTCACCGTTATTGGCATGAGTTCACTTTTATTCAAATTAATACTGTATCCTGAGAAAGATCCGAATTCCGTTATTAGTTTTAACAAATTTCGAATACTTGTTTCTGGTTCAGTGATATAAAGTAATACATCATCCGCATATAAGGAGATTTTATTTTTAGTATCTCTAGTATCATATCCATGTATTTCCGGATGTAATCTCACCCTCTGGGCGAGAGGTTCTATTGCGAGTGCAAACAATAAAGGTGATAAAGGACAACCTTGTCTACAACCTCGAGATAAACTGAATTTAGTTGATAACATTCGGTTTGTTGTTATTCTAGCTATTGGATTTGTATATAACAATTTAATCCAAGTAGTAAACTTCTCTCCCAATTTGAAAGCTTCCATAACCGAAAATAGGTAGGGCCATTCCACTTGATCAAAAGCTTTTTCTGCGTCAAGCGAAATGACTACTAAATCTTTTTTATCACTTCTTTTCGAATATATAATATTAAATAACCGTCTTAGATTGTATGAGGAATATCTTTTTGGTATAAATCCTGTTTGATCGGGATGGATTAATTCGTTAACGACTGAACTTAGCCTTTGTGCTAGTATTTTTGTTAATATCTTTTGATCAGTATTTAATAGAGCTATTGCTCTATATGATCCTGGTTCATCCAAGTCTTTATTTATTTTGGGTATAAGTGTTATAATAGATTCATTCAACGTTTCTGGTAATTTCTGTTGTGTGTATATCTGTTCATATAATAATTTCAGACGCGGAACCATATGATCATGAAATATTTTATAAAATTCCGAACCTATACCATCTGGTCCCGGTGTTTTAACCATTTTTTAATGATCTAATAGATTCTTGGATTTCTTTTATTGAGATATCAGCATTTAGTAATTCTCTATTTTGTAAATCCAGTCCTTTCAGGTTACATTTTTTTTTAAATGCTTCTATTTCTGTTTTATTTACTGTTGCTTTAGCAGTGTATAAGTTTTTATAATATTGCATAAATCTTTCATTAATATCTTTGGGTTGTATTAACAAATCACCATTATGTGATTTAATCCTATGGATAATTTTTTCAGCTTCAATTTTCCTTAATTGTCGAGCCAATAATTTTTGGGGTTTATCTCCAAATTCAAACTGTAATTGTTTAGTATGTTGATAAAATTTTACAACTTGATCTGTATATATTTTATTTAATTTATATTTCAATGCTGCAATTTTATTGTATAATATTATATCTGGTTTTGTTGCATTCTGTATATCTAATTGCTTAATCTCCCTTTCCAAATCTTGTTGTTCCTTCCGAATCTTTTTATTATGGAATGCTTGTGAAGAGATCATGATTCCCCGGAGATATGCTTTGAATGTTTCCCATAATAAGGAGCAAGATATTTCTGGTTGATCATTTATTTCAAAAAAAATCTTAATTTGAGTTGTGATATATTCCTGAGTAGTTTTATTTTTTTAAATTTGTGGGTTAAATTTCCACTGTCCTGATTTTTCTGTTTTGCCATTTATTTTAATTTTAAATGTTAATGGCGCATGATCTGAAATTATAATATTATGATATTTGGATTCATAAGTAAGTGAAATAAGTTTTGCATCCACCAAAAAATAATCTATTCTTGAATAAGTTTTATGTACTGGCGAGTAAAAAGGGTATTCTCGTCCAGTAGGGTTTTCTGTTCTCCAAACATCTTTAATGTTAGTCGTTTGCATATATGCGTTTAATAAGTCACTGGAGTGTGATTTAGTTTTTCTTTGCTTTGTAGATCTATCTAAGTAGGGGTCTAGTGTGCAATTAAAATCTCCTCCAATTATCAAATTATATTGTGTTAATTCCGGAATATTGTTAAGTACTTTCTTAAAAAACAATGTGCTATCAAAATTTGGTCCATATATATTAACAAAAATCATTTTTTCTGTGTTTAATTCTCCTATCACAATAATGTATCTACCATCTTTATCAGTTATAGTTGATGTATGCTTAAATAAAGTACCTTTACGAAATAATATTGCTACGCCTATTGATTTACGCGTAAAAGAAGAGTGGTACATTTTATCTATCCATTTAGCTTTCAACCTATATTCAGCGTCTTTTTTAAGTGAGTTTCTTGAATATAAATTACATCAGCTTTAATTGCCTTTAAATGTGCCAATAATTTTCCTCTCTTTATCGGTTCATTAATACCTTTAACATTCCAACTACAAAACGTTAATCCCTCATTCCCCGTATTCCTTTTTAAGTCTTGCATTTTAAGTTTATAGAGATCTACAATAGAGTCTAAGGATCAGCGCGACAGACCCAACGTTACACCCGAACATCGAATAGATGAATTTTAAATCTCGTTTATGTCCCTCACGAATGTATCTCCATTGGTCCAATGTGTAACTCC
Source organism: Okamejei kenojei (assembly GCA_035221665.1). Lineage (NCBI taxonomy): Eukaryota > Metazoa > Chordata > Chondrichthyes > Rajiformes > Rajidae > Okamejei > Okamejei kenojei. The sequence goes on from CM069154.1 coordinate 33,592,762, forward strand.
ATTCAAACTGAAAAACACAATAGATTGTATAAAAGAAGAGTAAAGGATAGTTTAAGAGGTTAGTGGTGTGTTTAAAGATAGAAAGAACTACATCTAGAGTAGTTGTAGTTAGTGCTAGCCATACTAGCATGGCTATCCATCTAGCGACTTCCGTCGTTGATGTTATTAACTTGACCAGCTCCTAGGTTTAAGGAATTATTATTCCATAATAATATTTAACCGGGGGTATAACATTAAGGGAAAAAAAGGGTAAAAGAAAAAAGGGAAAGAAGAAAAAGGGTAGGATTCATCAAAAAAAAAGGGGGGAAAAACAGAAAAGAAAAAGAAAGGGAGAGATTTATCAAATTCTACTGATTAAAGATATAAAAGTGTCTATATCTAGAATTAGTTTAAAAATCTAAGTAATATTAAACATAAAAAATGCAAAGGCTAAATAAGGAAAAAAAAAGGGATAAAAAAATACCATAAAAAAGGAAAAACTAAAATTCAAGGTAAAAATTGTTGTTATAAGGAAAGATCTCCAAATGAGATCCATCGCTATATTTAACTCTATTCATTAAATAAACATTAGTTGTTAATTATTAGTAGTAGTGATTAGTAGTAGTGAACAATCTTAATTGGTAAAAATAATACTAATAATAATACCGCGTTGTGATTTTAATATTTGTGTTATTTATTTATATTAGTTATGTGATGAGACTAATTATTAATATCCAGGTAACACTTTCCGATCCAGTTTTTTCGCTCAATTCCATTCGACATTGTCCATTCCGTCCAGTCCAATATTATCTTGTAAGATCTTGCAGGATGTTGAGAGTCCGTGTAAAATCTCTAAAAGTAGTGAGAGTCAGTATATTCACTTGTAGATATTTTTCAGGTCTTGAACTGCTGTGCGAATTCCAGTGCTGCTGTTGGGGTATTAAAGAAATGTTCCGCGTCGTTAAAAGTAACTCTTAAAGTAGCTGGGTAATTCAAACCATATCTCAGGTTTTACACACCCCTCATGAGACTTTTAGCTTCATTAAATGCTTTCCGTTTCCTGGCAACCTCTGGTGGGTAATCTCGGTAGATACTGATCCTTTGTCCTTCAGATATCAGGTTTCTGTTTCTCGAAGCTTTTCGCATAATCTCATCCAGAACAAAGTCATATTGTAGCTTTATAATCATTTGTCTTGGAGGGGCGTTTGGTCTGGTCTGACTTCTGCTGACTCTATGAGCACGAGCTAATAAAGGCGTTTCTTCCAGAGATAGAATATCTTGCAGTAGTTTTGCAGTAAATTCTCGAGGATCTTCGTTTTTCTCTCGTCCTTCAGGAATCCCTGCAATTCTCAGATTTTGTCTTCTCTGACGTCCTTCTAGCTCAATACATTTCTCTGTTGTTTTAGTCAGCAAGTTCGTTAGACGTTCATTTTCTGTAAGCAGCTTTGCTGTAGTCAAAGCAATTGTATCAGCTATTTCTTCAAGGTTCTTTATACCAGCCGTCTGTTGTTCCAGTACTTCCTCCATAGGATTCATCCTATTTTGAAAGTCTTTTTTAACCTTTTCAAGTTTTTTGTCCATCTTCTTTTCCATTTCATTAAACATTTCAGTGAATTCATTCTCCAAATCTTCCGATAATTTCTTGATCTTGTTTTCAATATTTAACTTTGTTTCCTGTTGGAATTCTTTCAATTGATTAATCATCTGGTTCATCTGAGTGTTCATCTGGCTGTTCATCTGGTTCATCTGGTTTATTTCTTCCTTTAAACCAGCAATCTGTTGAGAAATAAAAGTTTTCAATTCCTCACCTTCCGTTTTTTTCCCTGTTCTTTTGGATACATCTTCCAGGGAGGAGGTCCTACTCGAGTCCGAAGCTTCAGTTTGGCCTTCTGGCTGTCTCTGCCGGGTTGATCGACCTTTCCCCTTGTCGGTAGGGCTCCGTGCTGTTGACATAATTAGTCACTCACAACACACGGTGCAGAAACGGCAGGCAGCAAGCAGCAGACAGCGGGTAGGTCCCTTAATCCCCCATTTTTTCCAGTTTTTTTTCGTGGAGCTGGCTGGCGTTATCCTCTAGCCCTCCATAGCGCCACCGGAAGTCTTTTGGTTTTCATTGATGGTGAACTGACAATCTATTTTACACTGCACAGTTATTTCCATTAAAGTCACGGAAAAGAAAGTCAGGTGCTCCTTAAAACAGGCAAGCAATTCACAATTACCTCTATTATGCCATCAGCCAAGACAGATTTTATGGTTCAGTTCTTGAAAATCCCCGTGTAATTGAATGGATCACTCAGGAACCTTACAGGACTACCATAGTTGGGCTTCATTAACTATGAAGTTGGATCAAAACAAACTTTTGCCTTGTCCTAGGTCTAACATTACAACTTTCCTGTGACTGCTGTTTAAGTCATATTTCATTGACTGTGCAGGGTTTGGGATGTCTTGAGAAGACAAAAGGCAGTATAAATGCTTTATACATTATTTTTACAATCTCAGCCCACCTAAATTACCATCACAGTCAGAGTTCACAAGGTACACTTTTGTTTCTGAAGAAGGGTCCCGACCAGAAACGTCATCCATCCTTTTTGTCCAGAGATGCTGCCTGAACCGTTGAGTTACTCCGACACTTTGTGTCTATCTTTGGTATAACCAGCATCTGCAGTTCTTTGTTTCTACACTTTTGTTTTTATTGGTTAATTTTTTAATTAAGCAAGCTTCTTTTTTTTCTAAATTATTTTTAGTAGTGTATTCATTCCTATTTTGCACATGACCTTCCTGGCAACGATGCTGGCAAAACTGCCCGCACCTCCAGACTCAGGAACAGCTACAAACACAGAGCTGTAGCTGCCCTGTACCGATCCTGCTGAGTGCCCCCCATCCCCATGAACTGTCTCCCTCGGATGGTCACGTCGCACATCGACCCGGCACAGACCTATTTGCACTTTAGACTGTTTTCACTGTTTTACTGTTCTTTTTTATAAAGCTTGTTTCTCGGGGTATCTAAATTTTATTAGTTGTTTAAGTTATGACATTGGATGGAAGCTGCATACCAAATCTGGTTGCACCTATGTGCAATGACAATAAAATATATTATTATTATTATTATTATTATTACAAAACAATTTAATCAATACTTCACAGCACTGTGACTTTAATGGCTGCTGTTTTCTGTCGCTTCTTACCTAATATTTTAAATGTCCTGCTATTATCTGAATAGTTTATTCTTATGATGTGATAATTTGTTTTGTACTTTGACAACATTATTAAGTGGTGACACTTTAAAGAACTTCCTATATATCATGTTACACTGGATAAAATTAGTTAATAAGAACACATCATTTTAAATAATCACATATGCTTTAAAAAGCTCTCATACTGTACTGGTTTTAATTAGCATCCAGATTAGTTTAGATTGGAAATAAGAATCAGATGCACAAGTAAGTTAATCGGCCCTTCGAGACTGCTTCATTGCTTAATAAGATTACAGCTACTCCAATCCTGGCCCCACCATCTCTTTCCCATTCTTTCCACATTCCCCCCTCACTCATTGTGCTTTAAATGCATGTCGCTCTCTGCTCTGCATATATTCAATGACACTGCCTTCATGGCTTTCAATGGTAGAGAAATCCAAAGATCCATTTGTAAGACATTGATGGAGGTTGTCAAGGTTGCTACATATCCCCATTTTAAATTGGTGACTCCTTATTCTGAAATGATGCCCCCTTCTTCTAGCAAGCTTCACCAGTGAAACTACCCTCTCAGTGAGCTTATTTCATTAAGATCCACTCTCGGTTTCTTCAAAGATTATCCCAGAACATTAATGTGTGTTTCCCACTATTATGTATTTAACCGACGGAGTCAGTGAAAGGCAATAGAATAATCTACAGGGACATAGGTTAATGTGCTCAGATTGCTATGTAATGCACTTAGCACTATTGATGGAGAAGAAATTCCATGTGCATTCAATGGATGCCTGTGTCCTTACTGCTTTTTTCACTGAGAGACACAAGGAACTGCAGATGCTGGCAAAATGGTCATCTAGTCTACGCTTGGTCTCGCCAATGCAAAGGAGTTCACTGTTTTATTCACTGTTGACCAGAGGAACGAAGGTGATTAATAAGCATGGAGGAAAGAACTGCAGATACTGGTTTAAACCGACACGGGAGGTCCTCAGACCTCTGACCCAATAAAAGCATAAATTCAATAAAATGTCCAACAAATTTCAGCTGGATATGTCATGTTACTCAATGAAACAGGGATAAAGTGAGAGTTGATCAGTGACCCATTAGATTTTATTTACTGTTTACTCTTACAATGTAACTGTACTGTCGTCCTGTAGAATTTATTTTTTGTATTTACAGCACATTCCATTTTCAAAAATTCAACATCGGTCCTTGCGTACATACAGGTCCTCCCCAGCTTATGAACGCCCGACTTATGTATAGCTTGTACATAGGAGCAAGGGTTTGGGAGACCAATGGGATGGATTTGCCATCTGTTGTGGGCTATAGGCAACCAATGTTGACACTAACTGGAATTTTGTCACCTTTACAATAAATGTATACTGTAATATACTGTTACAGTATATAACAATACTGTATAATGTTATACAGCAACAGTACCCAGTGTACTGTTCAATATACAGTATTGAATGTATACTCAAGAAGAATACATTCTAGTTAACATGTTGATGTCCATTTTTCTAATCTTATCTGGAGACACGCTGTCCAAGCCAACAGCAGTGTCCTTTATAAAACCACCAATAGCATTAAAAAGCAGATCTGCAGTAAAATATTTTAAGAAACGTTCTCGGGAACAGAACCTTGCCATAACTCGGGGAGGATCTATACGTCTAAAAAAGAATTAAACTTACATCATATGTTATCATCACCCAAAACTACTTTCCTTTCAATGTTAATCACTTTGATGAAGCACTTTATAATAGAAATTCTGTTGGGTTTACTTATTTTCTCAAATCCCTCTGCAACCATAGAGTGTATTTCAAGATGCCAACCATGGGAGGAAGGAATTACTTGTCTGATGAATCAAATGTAAGACTTAAGGGCCTGTCCCACTGTACGAGCTAATTCAAGAGCTCTCCCGAGTTTAAAAAAAAATCAAACTCGTGGTAAGCACATAGAATGTACGTTGCGGGTACGTCAGAGCTCGGGACGTCTCTTAGCGGCTCGTAACGCTAACGGCAGGTACTTGGGAAACGCGGTAATCTTGTGAAGACTCGTGAAGATTTTTCAACATGTTGAAAAATTTTGAAAAATGTCCATGAGAGCCCCGAGTACCTACGAGAAGCTATTACCGTAATTCTCCAAGTTCGAATCATGGGAAACTCGGGAGAACTCTTGAATTAGCTCGTACAGTCGGACAGCCCCATTACTGCCATAAAAATAGCAATGTGCCTTATTCCTTTTGCATGCCATTTACTGGGGTTAAGGTGAGATGGAGCTGATACGAGAAGTATGGGTGGCTCAGTGCCGCAGCGAGTGTTGCTGCCTTACAGCGCCAGTACTGTCTGTACGGAGTTTGCACATTCTCTCTGTGACCACGTGGGTTTTCTCTGTGTAGATTTGTTTTGCTACGTAGTACAAGGTGCCTGCAGAATAGTTCAGGTACTGGAGGCATTTGTTACACATGCAAATGGTTTGCTCAGATTATAGGTAGCATTATCAGGTGCCCGGCGTTATGGGAAGAAGGCAGGAGAATGGGGTTGAGAGGAAGAGATAGATCAGCCATGATTAAATGGCGGAGTAGACTTGGTGGGCCAAATGGCCTAATTCTGCACCTATCACATTAAAGCTCCTATTGAAATCATTTCAGTTCTTCTGCATGGGTTTCAACGTGGAGTCACAAACCAGATTACAAAACGGTAGCTTTGCATTATGGCTGAACGATGGGGGAATGCTATGAACAACGTTATAGAATTCTGACTGTTGGCATGGAAATGACCATCATGGTAGACAAGATATGGTCACAGACCAGCGGCTATTTCAGTAAATAAAACCACTGGATTCAAATCTGGTGGCTTTAACTCAATAATAATGGCGTGTACACCATCAGGATGCACACAGTTATTGAAAATGCACACAATCGTGTCAAAGGAGAAGATGAATTCCATTCCTTGTAGTAGAGTGCTGCAGACCCGTGGTGGATGTGCCTTGTGTCAGCCTGGAAATATTCAGAAGCATAGCAATCGGTAACTTGCGCAATCTTCAGTGCCATTGGAGATGTCTTTCAGTTGTGCTAGTGACAGCAACATAGGAACTTTATCCAAATTTACTTCTGCTAAATGTAGTGTCCTGTGCGTGTGTATGTGCGTGTGTGTGTGGGCCTGTGTTTGTGTGTGTGTGAGTATGTGTGCATGCCTACATGCGTGCGTGCAGGTGTGTGCATGCCTGTGTGTGTTTGTGTGTTTGTGTGTGCGTATGTGTGCGTGCGTGTGTGTGTGTGTATGTGTGTGTGTGTGCATGTGCATGCTTGTGTGGGTATGTGTGTGCATGCTTGTGTGGGTATGTGTGTGCACATGTGCATGTATGTGTGCATATATGTGCATGTGTGTGTGTTGAACACGCAGCAATGGTTGTACCATTGTTCATATCAGCCTACTCTGCAAACTTGTAATGTGCACTAAAATGAGGATGGCACAAACTGTATCGCAAATTGTGCAAGAACATCATGCAGAAGATCTGGGGCAAATTGGCTACCAGGTGCCCAGTTAATGGAGAGGATTTTAACCATCAATATATTTCCTCTATCTCTATCTCCCTCCCCCACCCCAGTCGCACCAGCTTCTCATTTTCACACCACAAACAGCTTACAATGGCTTGTTCCCTTTATCATCGATACTTTTTTGCATATCTTTCATTCATTGTTCCTTATCTCTCCACATCACCGTCTATATCTCTCGTTTCCCTGATCCCTGACCAGTCTGAAGAAGGGTCTCGACCCGAAAAGTCGCCTATCTCCTTCGCTCCTTAGATGCTGCTGCACCCGCTGAGTTTCTCCAGCTTTTTGTGTAACCCTCGATTCTCCAGCATCTGCAGTTCCTTCTTTAAAAAATATATTTCAGTGCTTCTTCTTTTAGTTTTAGAAGTCTAAAAACACATTTGTAGCAACGTCTGTGTATCACTACTATAATTAGATTTTTCACTCACATTTTAACTTCACACCTCATTATTAACGTGCCATTTTCACAAAATAACATAGTCACATTCAAACATAACGAGCAAATTTTTCAATATAAATTAGCATGAACCTATAAAGTCACAGTTGCTGTTGCAATAATTACACAAATTTGCAGACTGTTCAATGGATACATCATATTAAAGGTAACAAGAATTACCATATTTTCAAGAACTCGATAGTCGTCAATAGCATTTCCCACTTTAGATATATACAATTTCATAAGGTCATAAGTGATAGGGGCAGAATTAGGACATTCGGCCCATCAAGTCTACTCGTCCATTCATTCATGGCTGATCTATCTCTCCCTCTTGACCTCCTAATCACATTCTCCTGCCTTCTCCTCATAACCCTTGACACCCTTATTAATTAAGAATCTATCTATCTCTGCCTTAAAAATACCAATTGATGGCCTCCACAGCCCTCCGTGGCAAAGAATTCCATAGATTCACCACCCTCTGACTAAATAAATTCCTCCTCATCGCATTCTTAAAGGAACGTCCTTTAATTCTGAGGCTATGACCTCTAGTCCTAGACTCTCCCACTAGTGGAAACATCCACTCCACATCGACTCTGTCAAAGCATTTCACTATTTCACTATCTTCACGGAGGATTTTTCAACAGAGGGTTCTGATAATCTAAGAAACCGAGAGACTGAGTGAAATAATGTTTCCAGAGAAAATCAGTAAAGTTATAAGTTACAGTTCCCAGGATGCATATAATCAATGAACAGGATTGACTAGGTAGGGAGGGTACACAAAAGGCTGGAGAAACTCAGCGGGTGCAGCAGCGTCTAAGGAGCGAAGGAGATAGGCGACGTTTCGGGTCGAGACCCTTCTTCAGACGTCCGTTTATAAGCCCTTTAATTTTCCTTGTAATCCATCTGTGTAAGATTGCATCAGGAAAGACATCATGACATTCAATCTGTTTCCCAATTCTTTTCTGGAATCATAATAACAGCCACTTTCACAACAAATTAAAATCTTCGTGAAACTGTAAAAGTAAGCCGAATACTAACTATATAATCTTATCTATAGCAAAGGAAAGAAAACAGCATCCTATCGGCCAGTGTAAACTACTAAATTAAATTTATTTTTAAGAAGCACAATTAAGACCAAACAACCATAAATTTAGTTTTTGTGAGTTAAGAGACAGACCCTTGAGCCCACCGAGTTACCCTACTCTCCCATCCACTCCCTGCACTAGGAGCAATTTACAGAGGCCAATTAAGCCCCAATGTCTTTTGGATGTGGGAGGCAAGCAGAGCATCTGGAGGAAACCCACGTGCTTATAGAGAGAACATGCAAACTTCACACAGACAGTAGGACCCAAGGTTAAGATCAAACCAGGGTCTCTGGCACTGTGGGGCAGCAGCTCCACCAGCTATGCCACTGTGCCGCTCTAAATAATACGAAACTGGCAGTAAAAGTATTAATCAACAGCGATTCAAACCAACAACACATTTTCTTCAGAAATTACTCAAGCAATCTGACAATCTGTAAAAACATTCAATATCAATTTATAAACCTCCATATGTGATATATTTACCGAAGTTGATGCAATAGTCCTGCAGTGCTCACAAGTTCAACAGCCAACTCCCACACTACTAAAAATTAATGAAACAGAAACCCCACCAAATCCAATGGGCCTCTAAGATAAAATAGAAAAAACGGCATCAAAGAGTTTTTCTCCTACAATTACGTGTTTGAAGAACAATTTTCCTCTTGGTTGTTCGTCGCTTTGTTTATCTTTGATTTTTGATCAACATATCAAATATCTTGGTCCCCAGAAGAATACTCACGTATTCACTAGTTTTCAACAAGGTTCAACCACAATAAATATTTCTAAGAAAAGCAGATGCAATTAACCAGCACATAGAGGTAATCATCAGCAAGGAGGGAGATTAATAGATGTCTCCTCACAAATATATCACCAAATAGTTTGCCTTGCTTTTCCACAAAATGAAAAAAATAATTATTTAAATGGTTTGGTGAACCTAATGAATTTTAAAGCTAGCTTTCATACTTTAAAAAACGCTATATTTATATTGAGGCACAATGGGATTCTAGCTTTTCATAACACAAATATTATTCAAAGCTGTTATGGTCATTTGATTCTGGTACAGTTTGCAAATAAAAAAGGAAAGATGATATGGTGCAATTTTAGCAGGAATCCATCATAAATTATTATCCTTCAAAGTGCTGTTTACATCAGCATTTTACATGCATGGCAATTGAAACGATGCTTTAAAGCCTCCTATATATTTAAGTGGAAATGTTTTCAGCAAAGCCCCAATATTTTTTACATCATAGTCACACAGTACTGCGGCCCATTGAGTCTGTGCTAACCACTTAGCCACCGGACTCCACTGTTTTGGGATGTGGGAGGAAGCCAGAACACCCAGACAAAACCCAGGCAGTTTGCAGAAAGAACAAGCAAACTGCACTGAGACAGCATCCAAAGTCAAGATTAAACCCGGGTCACTGGAGCTGTGAGATAGTACATTTTCACACCACAAACAGCTTACAATGGCTTGTTCCCTTTATCATCGATACTTTTTTGCATATCTTTCATTCATTGTTCCTTATCTCTCCACATCACCGTCTATATCTCTCGTTTCCCTGATCCCTGACCAGTCTGAAGAAGGGTCTCGACCCGAAACGTCGCCTATCTCCTTCGCTCCTTAGATGCTGCTGCACCCGCTGAGTTTCTCCAGCTTTTTGTGTACCCTCGATTCTCCAGCATCTGCAGTTCCTTCTTTAACACTGTGAGATAGTAGCTCTACCATCTTCAAAATTGTGTTAACATTATTACTCAGTGTACATGGAGTAGAATGTATAACATAATATTCTAACATTTTCTGATTGGAGAGTTTTCAAAAAGAAGCAAGGAGTGCTTCCAGATTTCCAGAATTCAAATAGATTTGTGGGAGCTGAACTGATTTCTATTGAAAAAATAAAGACCGGAAATTGAGATGAAATGAGTGTTTTAAAAATCTGTGATGTATTGCCGCTACATGCATTTAATACTGTGTTATTTAATTTCTTTAAAAAGGAAACTGAGAAAATATTTGATTAAGGATAGAACTATAATAAGCAAGCATATAAATGAAAATGATACTGTCAAGAACACAATGATGTAAAGTTCCTCTGTGAATTCAGCTCGTCAGAGTTGAATAATGTTGCTTCTACTGTTAATCTGACAACTTGAAGTTTTGGTTGATTACATTAGGAGAGTGAAAAAGAAAGTTCACACAGTTCTATGTTCAGAAACTTTTCCCTCAGGAGAACTGATTAAGTGTTCTCTGAAATTTTGATCCCAGTCTGGGCCACAGAATGAAAGAGTCCATTGTGGCATTGCCTCTGTTATACCTTGGGCTGTCATCAATTTTTAACTTAATCATTATTTGTCCTTATTCAGGACAATAAGCACCACTTGAAAATAACTCAGCAGAAAGGTAATAGAAGGATAATTTCCAATTACTTTGCTCAAAGTAAACATAATCCACAATGGACTGGATAATTGGTGATTGTGTATTTATACATTTGAGATGGTTTGTACAATTGCTTTTAGTTTTTACATTAGATGAATATCTAAAATATTGGGTCTTATTGGCTCTTGTTGGCTCTGACTTCATCAACACATAAAAATAATTGATTTAAAAGTTAATTGGCATGAATTTCTAGCATTGGTATAACTGCACAAAATTCTCTATCCTAGATTTCCCTGACGCATTATGCTAGAAAAATGTATGACACCAAATAGCATCTCGATGAATTAGTCCTAATGAATTATTTCACACAACATGCTCCCCAATTTTCTCATTTATTGATTCAATTCAGAGAAATTTTGCACCAATTTCAAAAGATTTGATAACTGTACTGAGCTCTCCTGAAACTATGAAATGTAACAGTGATGGTGTGACCTCCATTTGTTTACAGATGAGTACTTGAGGCAGATTGTCAAACTTTCATTTTCATGATTAAAAGATGCATCATAGAAATAGGTCCTTCGGCCCACCGAGTCCATGCCAACCACCAATGACCCAAACACACTAGGTCTATGTTATCCCACTTTCACATCCATTCCCTGTACATTAGGGACAATCCACAGAAGCCATTTAACCTAAAAAGCCACTCATCTTCAAGATGTGAGAGCAAACTGGAGCATCTGGAGAAAACCTGCGTGGTGACAGGTAGGTCTGAAGAAGGTCGCGACCGGAAACGTCACCCATTCCTCTCCAGAGATGATGCCTGAGTTACTCCAGCATTTTGTGTCTATCTTAGGTAGAACATATAAACTCCACACAGACAAGTCCCTTAAAAGTCTAGAATCAAAGAATTTACAATAATAGACTGAATTTAACTACCCTCCATACTGTTATTCTTATGGGGTTTTAACTGGCCAATGCTGTCAGCTAGAAGGATGTTAAAAAAATGAAATGAAAAGCTCTTTAAAAAAAGACATATTTATAAGAAGTTGCCTTTCAGGATAACCCAAAACATCTTACAGCTGATAAAAAAAAAGACACAAAGTGCTTGTAAATGAGTGTAATAGTTGTACTTCTCCAGTCAGTGCTCGGTTATCTAAAGACATGTTAAAATCCCCCTACGAGTCTGTGAATCAGGCAGGCTTTCTTGAGGAGAACATGGATAGGTGATGTTTTGGGTTGGGTCCCTTCCTCAGACCTTATTTCTCCATCTTACAGCTGATAAATATCGATTGAATGTTGAGTCCAACAATTATGTAAACCATTTTACTGACTTTAATTCACACTTTAATACAACATCAATTGATAAAGGCTGATAATTAGGAGCCGAGTCACACAGGCATGATTATTTTGCAAATGTTGCAAAAACAGGCCCGCAAAAAGTTAAGGAATGTGCTTAAGGAATTTTATTCCGACTTAGCCCCGCTCAAAAATAGTTATCTTAAACTTTCAACAATGTTCTTCCTTTCTACTCCTCTAAATCGAACAGTTACTCTAATACAATCATAACCGTAATTAGTTAGTGGAATTCACTGACCTGATAATTCAATCATTGCAGGAGTTATATAGCACAAACATTTTCAGAGACCTTTAGAAAAACAGCTGCAGGTCCTGTGTGCTGAGTATTTTGTATGCAATGGAAAATCTTGGCCCGCTTTGTAGGTTTTAGGCACAAGCTTCGAAGCATGTTTAATGATATTTTCCTGTTTGCACTGTTTATTTTGGCAAAATATAGTCAAGTTCTACAGGAATGATCTTTGAAGCAGATCCCTATAAAGTTATATTTATGGTGCTGCAGCTGACCAGTTTTCAGGATTCCATCCAAATCGCAGCAAGGTTAAAATGTGTCTGCTGTGTCAAAAATAGTTGGAAGCTTCGTTTACTTGGACTTTTTTTTAGTTTAGAAATACAGCATGAAAACAGACCCGTTGGTCACACCGACCATCGATCTCCCGTTCACACCAGTTCTATGTTATCCCACTTTTGCATCCACTCCCTGGACACCTGGGGCAATTTACTGTGGCCAATTATCCTACAAAACAGCACGGGATGCTTGGGATGTGAGGGGAATCTGGAGCACCCGGAGGAAAGCCCACAGGGAGACAGGGAGAAGGTGTAAACTCCACACACACGCAGCACAAAGGTCAGAATCAAGCCTGGGTCTCTGGTGCAGTGAAGCAGCAGCTCTACCAGCTGCACTATTGTGCTGCCCTTTATGTTGAGTGTTTAACTCTGGACAAGAATATCATTTTAGATTGTAAGTTTCTGGCTCTTAGTTTCCAACCTCACTTATGCATGTTGAATAAGTCCAAGAACAATCTGTTACTCTAAATCCTGGACATCAAAGGGGCTAAAGGATCTGGAGAGAAGGCAAGATGATCAGCCTTGATGCTTGTGAATGGCTGAGCAAATTCAGTGTGGCCATATATCCTAATCCAGCTCCTTTTCGTGGTATATTTTAAAATCGCCTGCCTCTATTGGATTAATCCCAAGAACATCAGCCACTGTAAATTCCCCAGCCGTTGTAGGAGTTGTTCGACTAACTGTCAGCTTCTTACAGTGAAAAGGAAGTAGCAATTTTCTCTACTGTGCCTTAAGCAACACAAATTTCTATATTATATTTGGACCTGTCAGACAAGCAAGTAGAATTGTTCTTTAATATGATTTTCTCGTGACCAAATGCCCAGAAATAATTTGGCACACTTTGTTTTACTTACACGCAAATTGTTCTTTGCATGGGCTGGAACAGGCTCCATTGCCTGAATGGCCTCCTGGGGCATACTATGATTATATGTATCTTGCCAATTCCAGTAAGAGGTATGCAAAAATATTTCTCCTTCACCACTTGAATGCTTTAAGTTGATTTCACTCCTTATTTGTTTTCTAAAAATAAACATCTTACTAATGTGTCCTTCTTGGTGCAGTAAAAACAAATACAGATGATTTACAGTAGGTTGAGGCTTCTTTCTATTGTCAGCAGCCTTACAGCGCAGAAAGACTCTCTGGAAACATGACCAGTGTTTGACTTTATCTGTCATAATTGTACTACTGCAATAACACAAACCATTTCAATATAGGGGACAAGAATATGATTGTAATGGATGTACTTCTCCAGTCAGTGCTCTGTGCTAATAATCTAAACACATGAGTTCAAATCCCACCTAAGAGTCTGTGATTTTTTTTTTACATCAGGGAAAATTAACAAGCTGTCACCTTGTCAAAATGCCATCTGTTTCACTAGCATCCTTGAGGGAAAGAAATACGTTATCCTTATTTATTTACCCGTTCAAACATCTAGCAGGTCACTCAGTTGGAACAAAGGAATAAAAGTGTAAAGATTACTCAGTTGCAGCCAGGGAATTAAAGAACAAATGATTCAGACACAACAAAGTCAACTTGGCATATTCTGCATTGCTACCATCTGGGAGCTGGTGTCATAAGAGGGAAACCTATCTCAAAGGCAATGGTGCTTCGGGTCCTTCCACCTTTCAAACTCGGGGATATAACACAAATTGCCTTGGACGGAGTTTCACTTAAATATTGTTTCCTCTGGGTGCTTCGATTTCCTCCCACGTTCCAAAGATGTGCGGGTTTGTAGGTTAATTGATCGCTGTACATTGTCCCTAAAGTGTAGGGAATTGATGTGAAAGCGGGATAGCATTGAACTAGTGTGAACAGGTGATCACTGGTCGGCATGAACTCAGTGGGCCGAAGGGCCTATTTCCATCCTGTATCACTAAACTAAACTAAACTTAACGGCAACAGCCTTAATGGCATTGATTAAACACCAATTTTCAAGAGGAATTTTCTAAATACCATGACAGTACCTGTCAAGGTACTGATGTGGGCTAATGGTCCCATTTGTCAGATCACTGATCATTGGTTTCCTCATAGTCGTGCATTGGAATCATAGAGTCATAGAGTGATACAGTGTGGAACAGGCCTTCGGCCCAACTTGCCCACATCAGCCAACATGTCCCATCTACACTAGTCCAATTTGCCCGTGTTTGGTCCATATCTCTCCAAACCTGTCCTATCATTTACCTGCGTAACTGTTTTTTAAATGTTGGGTTAGTCCCTGTCTCAGATTCCTATTAAATCTTTTCCCCTTCCCCATAAATCTTCTCTGTACCCTTTGAAGCATGACAACATATTTTCTATAACACGGTGCCCAGAACTGAATACAATACTCTAAATCCGGCCTCACCAACGTCTTATAGAACTGCAATATGACCTCCCAACTTCTATACTCAATACTCTGACTGACGGCCAATGTGCCAAATGCCCTTTTGACCACCCTGTCTACCTGCGACTTCACCTTCAAGTAACTATGCACCTGCACTCCTAGATCCCTCTGCTCTACGACACTCCCCAGAGCCCCACCTTTCATTGTGTAGGTCCTGCCCATGTTAGACTTCCCAAAATGCAACACCTCACATTTCTGCAAATTAAATTCTATCAACCACTCCTCAACCCACCTGGCCGATTGATCAAGATCCTGCTGCAATTTTTCACAACCATCTTCACTATCTGCATTTTGTATCATCTGCAAATTTGCTAATCTTGCCCTATATGTTCTCATCCAAATCATTGATATAGATGACAAACAGTAACAGGCCCAGCACCGAAACCTGAGGCACACCACGTCACAGGCCTCCAGGCCGAGAGGCAACCTTCCACCATCACCCTCTGCTCATTTCCATGAAGCCAATTTTCTATCCATTCAGCTATCTCTCCTTGGATCCCATGTGATCTAACCTTCCAGAGCAGCCTACCATGCGAAACCTTGTTGAACGCCTTACTGAAATCAATATATACATCTACAACTCTGCCCTCATTGACCTTTTTGGTCACGTCTTCAGAAAATTAAATCAGATTTGTAAGACACGACCTCCCACATACAAACCCATCCTGACTATCCTTAATCAGCCCTTGTTTCATGTTCGTTTTCTAGGTCTGCACAAAACTTGAGAGTCTTTAATTTACAACAGAAGTCTTTAATGCTTTACTCAATGCTGGCAGCAAGACAAGCCAAAAATGGCTGCAGCCACAGGATCTGACTGCACACTCACTGTCTACAGACAGGATAAACTATATACAAAACATCCCCCTTTGTCCTGTGCAGCGTCACCAGCTGCACGGGAGGAGCAACGGGTCCTTCCACACATTGCACCAAACATCACACCTTGTTCGTCTAAATGCCTGTATATCCTATCCCTCGAAGTACTCTCTAGTAACTTTCCAACTACAGATGTTAAGCTCACCGGCCTATAGTTACCAGCATTCCCTGCAGCCCTTCTTGAATAGAGGTACAACATTTTTCACCCTCCAGTTTCCCCGCACCTCTCCTGTATTTAAGGATGACTCATAAATTTCAACCAGGCCTGTAATTTCCTCTCTAGTTTCCCATAATGCCCTCAGACATATCTAATCAGGCCCTGGAGATTTGTCTACCTTCATACACTGACTGCTATCAAGACACTTCTATTGACTGCCTCAAGATCCTCCGTCTCCTTGGTAAATACAGAGCAGAAATACTCTGAGGAACTTTCCCATCTCATTTGGCTCCACACAGAGGTGACCACTTTGATTCCTGAGAGATCCCACTCTCTCTCTAGTTACCCTTTTCCCCCTTGTGTATTTATAAAATCTTTTGGGATTGTCCTCAATGCTACCTACCAGAGCAATCTCCTGGCCCCATTTTGCCCTTCTGGTTTCCTTTTTCAGTTTACTCCTTAGTTCCCGAAACCTTAAATGTTTGAAACTTTTGCAATTAACAGATTCCAAATGGACATTGGGCTTTTTATGTGTATCTTTTTTAACTGGCTCATCCTCACAACCTGTTACCTCTAGCAAGTCAACCCCCTTTCTACAAGTTACACAGTGACTTACACATCACCTGCCTTTTTTTGTGTCCCAGTTTGCTTTTTGCTTAATAACATTGAAATATTTCAGATGATGTTGGATTGTAGTCTGTTTAACTTTTTGTCCTGTTCATATTTGGACATTAACTGCACCTCATGATGCAACAGTGTTAATGTTATGTCTCTTTCACTCGTGGAACACTACTTTGCTCTTCAACGTGTTTATCTGTAACTTCAACAATGTTTTTGGCTTTGAAGAACATAATCAATCATTCTTTTAGTCACATCAATGACTTACCCTGCAGACATCATTTGTGCCATTTCTGCCATCTCACCTTCAGCCCGTTTTACATCTTCATGCTTCAGTTTTCAGTAATTCACCCTTCCTTTTCCCATTTGTTCTTTGCGTTTTAGACCAATCCGTCTCATTATAACAATACAGATTCTGGCTGATGCCTCAGCATTGCTGTGTTTGGATTCCTCTTGTTTTTTAACAGTGGAGTGTGACATAAACTCACCAAGACAGCATTTGTTTTATTGTAGCAGTTAACCCTTTAAATAAATTAATGCACGGGTAGATACAATGATGCCATGTTAACTACATGACTAGTTATTACAGTTAGATTGACGCAAAGTGCTGGAGTAAATCAGCAGGTCAGGCAGCATCTCTGGAGGAAAAGGATAGGTGATGTTTTATGTCAGGACCTTACTTCACACTCTTTGGTACAAACCAGCATCTGAAGTTCTTTGTTTCTACAAGTTATTATGGTTATAGTGGGCTTACCAACCTCAAAGTAACAGTTACATATAACAACCTGCCTGCACAAACTGCCAACAAATATACATACATCATGCTAACCAGCCAAACAAGTCTGTATTACACCAAATATAGTGTAATCAGAATAATTTTCATAGACCTATGTCCCAGAATACTTGGCACATGGTAGATTCGCTGCCTCACAACGCCAGAGACCCACGTTCAATCCTGACCTTGGGTGCTGTGTGTGTGCATTTTGCATATTCTCTCTGTGATGCTGTGGGTTTCCTCCAGGTATTCGTTTGCTCCCATATCGCAAATATCTGCAGTTCAGTAGGTTAATTGGCCACTGTAGGTTGCCTCCAGTTTTGTTTAGTTTAGAGATACAGCATAGAAACAGGCCCTTCGGCCCACCAAGTCCACACCGACCATTGATGATTCATACACTAGATCCATATCCTACATAGGAGCAATTTACAGAAGCCAATTAACCTACAACGTGCACGTCTTTGGGATATGGGAGGAAACCGGAGCACCCCATGGAATCCCACAAGGATGTGCAAACTCTACACAGGCAGCACCCAAGATCAGGATCAAACCTGGGTCTCTGACACTGAGACAGCAGCTCTAACTCTGTGCCACCATTCCTGCCACGCTAATGTGTCTGGGAGTGGTTGAGTCTGAGTGGGGATAATTGAAGAGAATGTGGGAAGAATTTTGAAAAATGGGATTAATATAAGATTGGTGTAAAATGGCTGGCTGATGGTCTTGGTTTGGATTTCTTGGATTGTTCAAACTTGGATTGATGTCTATGACATGCCGGTGGCTGAGGGGAGACCTGGATAAAGTATACAAAATTATGAGAGACATAAATAGGGTAGATAGTTAGAACCTTTTTACCCCCAAGGTGGAAATCTCAAAGACTAGAGGGCATAGCTTTAAGGTGACAGGGGCAAAGTTTTAAGGAGATACATGGGGCATGCTTTTTTACATAGAGAGTAGTGAATACCTCGAATGCACTGCTAGGGGTAGTGGTGAAGACAGATATGATAGTGGCATTTAAGAGGCTTTTAGATAGGCATGCGGGAAATGCAGGGGATGGAGGGGTATGGATCATATGCAGACAGATGAGATTAGTTGATCTTGCCATCATGTTCGGCACAGACAATGTGGGCCGTATGGCTTGTTCCTGTGCTGTACATTTTGATACACAGAGAAAACTGGAATAACTCAGCAGGTCAGACAGCATCTCTGGAGAAAAGGAATAGGTGACGTTTCGGGTCGAGACCCTTCTTCTGAAGAATTTATTTTTCTTTTCTCCAGAGATGCTGTCTGACCCGCTGAGTTATTCCAGCTTTCTGTGTCTATCTTCGGTTTAAACCAGCATCTACAGTTCCTTCCTACACTGTACATTGTGATGATCTATGTTCTATGATGATGGTATGGACTCATCTTGCTGTATCTCTGCATGGTTCTAAATGCAGGGAGAATTGTACAAAACCAAACCGATTATCCTTGGGAATTGTTAATGTTGATTTTGGCCAATAAAGTATCATAAATCGAGATCAAATGTTACAGACTACGTATAAAGGGTAAAGGTGAATAAGACGTTTCAGCTGTTGTTAGAGAGGATATTGTTGGTGATTGGCATGCTGGGTGGTTAAAGCTCTGGGACAGATAGAAACAACATTGAATGCTCTAGACAATGAAGGGTTGAACACAGTTGGGAAATGTAATAATCTTGAAACTGAAGAAATCTGAGAGTGAATAGAAGAAGCAGATGAATCTAAAGTGTCAATTTTCAGAAGGGATAAGACAGTTTGACAAAGGAGGTTTTAAAAATCCCAATGAACATGAGGATTGGGAAGAGTAATTTAGTGGCTAATAGATGGTGGGATTAACCTAGGAAGTATCCCATTGTCAAAGCGTTCCTAAATGAGAAAGAATGGCAATTAACCAATTAAGATCAAAAAGACGCACATCTATTGAGCCAATTTAACAGCTCATCATTGCCATCTAGTGGTCACAACCAGGAAGTGCTCAATGCTCCACAGCCCATGTGTGAAAAGACATTTCTGTGGTTTCTTTGATATTCCTGCCCATCTCCCTTTGATGTTATGGTGAGAGGGAATCGCAACTGTCTCAAAAATTCCATTCCCCGTGTAATGACTGCAACCCTCATTCTCAAATAGATAAGTAACTCCCACTATTCAAATTCAGAATGAAATAGCAGCCACTTGAGGAAGATATGGGAACCAGATTAAGTTGGAACCATTCCCCAACAGGATTCGAATGGGAAGGAGATTGGAGCCATTAAAGTTGGGAGAAAACTGCACCTCAGCCAATCTTGGTTGTGAAAAGTGCGCGGCATTGCATTGTGTGGCTGTAATTGCTTATGTTAAGGTGATGCGGTACTATGGCAACATCCTAGGCTGGTTTGCACTGTTATTATAATCATGCTTGAAATGTAAAAAGGGAGGTAAAACATTCTCAAGGGGTTTTTATAGTATTCACTAGCAAAGATTCAAAACATATTTTGGAAGAGAACTGCAGCATTAAGTCCTCTGTCGCTTGTTCCTTCCTGCAGCAAAACTCAATGTCAACATTACAGTGTAACGTTTAGGCAATTACAAAGCCATTAACTCGACGCACTTGTAGCCTGATCACTTCAGTAATCAAATGACTGTTTTCTTCTGTAGTGATTCATTTATGCGATTGATTATAATTGCAGTAACTGATAGCTATTCTGGGTCATCTTGACTGTGTCACCTCAACTTTGTTGATCTGTAGTCTAGATTAGTGCATTCCAGTTGAATAGTTTGTTGTTAAATTGTGAAAGGCAACTTGAGGAAATTTGAGGCAACTTGAATTATTTCACGTAAAAATGTGCAAAATATTAACTGCTTGTAATAATCAAAAAGAAATACCATAAGGGAGACATTCAATCGCATTAGAAAATGGCATGGGGTTTCTCATTTGTAATTAGCCCATTCCCATTTGACCTGGTGGAGGTGCATGGGAAACTTATATTCAGATGTGATCAGTATAATTGGAGCAATCAACCAGTTCTAATTGTGCTAGTGTTGGCTAAATCACTGAAATATGCTGCTCAATCTGGAGTAGCTAGCACCTGTACTAGGCTATAATTTTACACATGCATACAAATTTAAAACAAAGGGAATTGGAAGTCAGTCCATAGCCGTCTGGGGGGGGGGGGGGTGGGGGGCGGGTCTGGTTCGCCACAGCGAGAAGATAAGACTGTTCGGGTAAACTTTTGTAACTTTGTTGGCACTAGAAACATGGCAACTCTTTGTGTACTGATTAGGTGAGTTTGCTGTAGAATTTACCAGATTGTATGCAAAAACAAAGAATTTTATATTTGCCTAGGTACTTATTTTAATAAAGCATCATTGAATTGAATTGAATAGATTCATTTGAGAGAGTGAAAGCCAACCATGAAAGAGAACAAGAGATCCTGTTTCTCAGATGCTGGTTTAGAAGTATTAAGGGTAAAGAGTTCAGAGAACATTTTCATTTCTGATCTAATTATGGAAGGAAGGTCATTCAGTAAGCAGCTGAAGATGACTGGAATGGGATTAGTGCCCTGAGGATATCCTGCAGCAATATTCTCAACTGGGATAATTGGCCACCAAAAGCTATAATTATCTTTCTTGATAGACATTCATTTCAAGGTTACCAGGGTTCCTTCAGGCCACAATCTATCAAATGCTGCCCTGATGTAAGTGCTGCTTGAGGGCACTCTGGATGACATCTTCCATTTTGTGCTGATAATTGATAGTGGGTTGATAAAATGGTCATTGGTTGAGTTGTCCTGAATTTTGGACACAAGACAGATATGGACGTTTTCCACATTGTCAAGCACATTAGTATTCAAAACCTACACTATTGAATTTCTCCTTTATGTTGCTTCTTTTTGATTATTATATTTTGCACATTTTTGTTCCCTGGTTATTTCTCAAATGTATCTTAACACTATGGCCAGAAAGCCAAGTCAGTAGATATCGTTAAGGCAGAGATAGACAAATTCTTGATTAGAACGGGTGCCAAGGGTTATGGGGAGATGGCAGGAAAATGGGATTAGGAGGCAGAGATCAGCCATGATTGAATGGCGGAGTAGACTTGATGGGCCGAATGGCCTAATTCTACTCCTATAGTCAACTTGTGAATATTACCTGCCCATAGTCATTGTATCCATTGATTTCAATTATTTATATTATATACAGTAATTCATATTGGTTTCATTTTTTTTGTGATAAGACCATAAAACAGAATTAGTCCATTCAGCCCATCAGTCAATTGTGGCTGATCTATTTTTCCCATCTCAACCCCATTCTCATGCCTTCTCCCTGTAACCTTTGACACCCTTACAGATAATGACTTCGGCAGTAAGGCAAACTGGATCAACAACTCACATTACTGGGTAAAGTGGGTTGTGAATTTTTAAAGGTAGACAAAAGTGCTGGAGAAACTCAGCAGGTGAGGCAGCATCTATGGAGCGAAGGAAATAGGCAATGTTTCGGGCCGAAACCCTTCTTCAGAATGTTTAAACCTTGTTTTATGCCAGGCTCAACCATTGTTGACAATGGGGATGTTCTTCCAGCCCCTTCCCCCTTTCAACTGTTTCGTAGTCCATAATCATTCACCACTCGATAAGGAGCTTTAAACTGATCCATTGGTTGTAGGATATTTTAGCTCCATCTACTACATGTTGCTTTTGCTATGTGCATGAGATCATGTGTTGCCTGACACACATTTTCCGATACCCCTGCTTTTTCCCCAGCCCTTCTACATTGTTCATTGAACCACAGTTGCCTGTAATTGTCTGTAATGTCTCTGACTTTTCTGTAATGGTAGATTGTGGGATGTTCCAGACCATGCCATGTTAAAATACAATACTGCTGCTGTGGAAACCCCATCCCATTGTTGATGCTCAGTTTTGAGCACCTAAGTACACAAAGAGGAGCCATAGAATAAGACGAGACCGTTTCTCCACAAGGACCATGCTGCGTTCACTCCCACTAATACTTGTATGGAGCAATGGATCAACAACATGTATGTCGCTGAGGATGAACAAAATGTTTATTCACACCTGCTAAAAATTAAGGATTAGGTGCTTCAGACTATGGCCAGCTCTGTCAGTGGTAGTGCGACCAAGCCACTCTCATGGTTAAGCATGCAAGCTCTCCTTGGTACATGCAAACAAAAGGTATGAAGGGATATGGGCGAGGCAGAGGCAAGTGGGACTTACTCGGTTAGGCAACTTGGTCGGCTTGGACAAGTTGGGCTGAAGGTCTGTTTCCATGCTCCATAGCTCTATGACTTAATAACGATGATATTCAGCCAAATCTGATCCAACAGGATATTCCAACAGGATATGGAAGAGCCTAGAACATTGCCTTGAAGATGTAGTTGTGTGTAAAAACATGTCAGACTATTGTTTGACCAGTCCAAGACACAGGTAAAATCATAGATTCAGAGTAAAGGGCCTGTCCCACTTGCGCGTCATTTACGCGACATCGTTTACGTGTCACGATGCACGTCGTGCGTGTCATGCTGCGCACGTGACACGCGAATGGCGTGCATTATGCTGGCGTGGTGGCGTAGGCTGTGACACGCGGTCGCACGCGGACCCCAGGATTGTGGGATTCACAAAATCTTCGCACGCCACCTGCGTGATGCGCATCGCCCAAGTGGGACAGGCCCTTAATACAGCCTGGAATACAGCCTTGTATTAGTGTTATTGCATTTGTATATTAATGTTTTGAGAACGTATTGTTATTGATAAGAAATTAGAAAGTGCGCACAATTTCAAGGGTCAAAATCTGTATAAAAAGTTGACCGTTCTGATTGGAATTTCAGAGTCGTGCAGTAACTGAGACTGTGCTGCTCTTATTGTGCACAAGTAAATAAAGTGTGTCTGGAAAATGAATGGAAGTTCTCCTGGTTGTTAACCATTTTAACTCCCCTTCCCATTCCCACACTGACCTTTCTGTCAGCCTCCTCCATTGCCAGTGAGATCACATGCAGATGGAGGAACAGCACCTCATATTCCACTTGCCAGACTTTGTCCCAGCCCACCTCTCTTCCAACTTTCACCCCCCATCCCCACTGCAATCAGTCTGAAGAAAGAAGAGTCCTGACATGATTGTTTAAATTACTTTCCGCATAAATATTTCTGCTTGGCAATACTAAGAAATAAAGGAAAAAATACGCGTTGTGCTGAACTAACTCTGCGGGTCAGACAGCATCTCTGGAGAACATGGATCAGTGACTTTTTAAGTCAGGGCCCTCTCCAACCCGAAACTCAGGCAACTTGTTTTTGTTGTGGCTGTATATGTTGCTCCAAGTGCTAACGCAAGTGCTAAGGCCAACGAAGCACTGGGAGCCCAGCATGACGCCGTCAGTGACCAAATATCCTGACAGCTTTATTGTGGTGGCCGGGGATTTTAACCACACCAGCCTTAAGATTGTGCTCCCAAAATTCAAGCAATATGTGGATTTTGAGACCAGGGGAGAGAACACCTTGGACTTGGTTTACGCCAACACCCCAGAGGCTTACAAGGCAGCCCTCCGCCCTCACCTGGGCCACTCTGACCACATTTCAGTGTTTTTAACACCAGCCTACAGACCACTGCAAAAACGGGTCAGAGCGGAGAGAAAACACACCAGGGTCTGGCCAGAGGGAGCAGCCTCAGCACCGCAGGACTGCTTCCTGCACACTGACTGGGATGTGTTCAGGACACCAGCATCCTATGATGACCTCATCAACATCGAGGAGTACGCAGAGGCTGTAATCAACTACATTGCTAAGTGCAGCGAGGATGTCACTCTCATTAAAACCTTCACTGCACGTGGAAATGAAAAGCCATGGATGACAGCAGACAGAGCCGGAGACACAGCTGCTCTTCGATCTACTAGGAATGCACTGGAAAAAGGGATCAAGGCAGCGAAACGTGCCTTTGCAGAGAAAATCCAGGGACACCTCTGTGACACAGGAGACACCAGGATGATGTGGAAGGGAATCCAAACACTGACGGGGTACAAGGCAAGGCAGCAGGTAACTGACACCTACACTTCTCTTCCAGATAAACTGAACAATTTCTTTGCACGCTTTGATGCAGCTAACGCCACACCCAAGGGGAGAGCCAGCCCCCCCCCGCTCACCATCTGACCAGCCAGTCCTGATCATAGACTCAATGGACACGCGGAGGACCCTATCCAAGGTCAACCCGTGGAAAGCAGTCGGACCCGACAACATCCCAGGACGTGTGCTCAAGGAATGTGCTGATGAGTTAGCAGATGTGCTAACGAACATCTTCAACATCTCCCTCAGTCAACCCACATGCCTCAAAATGTCCACAATAATCCCAATACCAAAGAAATCAGTTGTGGCCTGCCTAAATGATTACCGCCCTGTCGTCCTGACCCCCATAGTAATGAAGTGCTTTGAATGCCTGGTTAAACCTCACATTACTGCCAGCCTCCCCTCATCGTTAGAGTTGGCCTATCGCTCCAACCATTCTACAGAAGATGCCATCTCTACTACGCTGCACACAGTACTTACTCATCTGGAAAACAAAAACACCTACGCCAGAATCCTGTACTTTGACTTCAACTCAGCTTTTAATACCATCATCCCACAGAGACTTGCGGAGAAACTAACCCTGCTAGGCCTCAACATCACTCTGTGTCACTGGATCCTGGATTTTATGACAGAGAGACCGCAGTCAGTCCGTGCTGGCAAGAACATCTCAGGCTTGATCATGCTGAGCACTGGCTCCCCTCAAGGTTGTGTGCTCAGTCCGCTGCTGTTCACACTGCTCACACATGACTGTACTGCCTGATTCAGGATTATTAAATCCGCAGATGGCACCACAGTGGTGGGACTCATCAGTCGAGAGGATGAAACAATGTACAGGGAGGAAGTGAAACAACTAATGGACTGGTGCGGCAACAACTTAGAATTAAACGTCGACAAAACCAAGGAGATGATTGTCGACTTCAGGAGGTCGCAGCCCAAACACACACCCCTCAACATCAGTGGCACCACGGTGGAGAGAGTGGAGAACATAAAGTTCCTCGGAGTGAAAATCACAGACAGTCTCACCTGGTCCTGGAACAACACTGGGATTGTCAAACGGGCCCATCAGCGACTGCACTACCTGAGGAAACTCAAACAGGCCTCACTCCCCACCAACATCCTCAGGACTTTTTACAGGGGCACGGTGGAGTCTGTGCTCACGTACTGCATTAACATGTGGTACTCCAATTGCAACTGCTCAGCTAGGAAGGCTCTGCAGAAGGTAGTGAGGGGAGCAGAGAGGACCATTGGCGTCTCCCTACCCTCGGTACAAGAACTGTTCCAGAGCCGATGCCTGAAAAAAGCACTGAGCATTGCAAAGGACAGACTTTGCAAAGCACCCCCTCCACACATATCTGGTTCTCCTGCCATCAGGAGCATCAAAGCCTGGACAAAGCTTCCTTCCACAGGCCGTGAGGCTGCTAAACAGTCACTCCACCTGATTCTGCTGCTTTTTTGCACTGACAATTTAATAACAAACTCTGCCACTGGCCACTTAAATCAGCTGCCCTGGACAATCTATGACTGTTTTTACTTGTATTTTAATGTTGCTGGGTTTTTTTTACCTGCACTTTTAACTATTGTATTGTTTTTATCAGGGACTGGATTGTTTGTTATTGTTTTTATTTATGTGTGAAATGTTTAAGCTTTATGTGCGATGCTCTGGTATTTCCTGGGAAACATCTTCACTTTTTGCACTGTACAACTGTTGCTTTGCTAGATTACAGTAAAGGTTGATTGATTGATTGATTGGTTGGTTGGCATGGACAAATTGGGCCGATGGATCTGTTTCCAGGCAGTTTTAAGCCTAAAAAAATCGCCAAGTAGGATAGGCCCATTAACTTTGTGCTGTACAGCCATCCTAACCTTTGTCGTACTGCAACCTCCACATGACCAAAAAGTTAAATGAAGGCAGAGCTGTAGACGTTGTGTACATGGATTTTAGCACGGCATTCTACTCGATTCCTCGTGGTAAGCTGCTCTGGAAGGTTAGACCCCTTGGGATTCAAGGAGAGCCCGGGGAATGGATAGAAAATTGGTTTCATGGAAGGAAGCAGAGATTGATGGTGGAAGGTTGCTTTTCAGTGTTATATAACATAAAATTAATTTTATCTGCACCAAATGGTTCAGGTAAATAGTTGAACAGTTCCAGCATTTTTCTATTTTTACTGTAATTGTTTAGACTACCATCGAGATTATTACAATTCTGATTTCTTGATTAAACATGATCCAGGTATTTTTCCTTTCTTTAAAATTACGGATGACACTTCACATTGTTAAGGGAGACACGTTAAATGAAAAAAAAGTTCAATTTGCTAATTAGTTACTTTCAATGTAGAAACATTTATTTTTCAAAGGGAAGAACGTTAAGGGGCTGTCCCACTGCGGCGACCTAATTGGCGAGTTTAGAAGAGTTTAGGAGAGTTTGAAAAAGTGTCATGTTGAAGACCTCCTTCGACTATGTAGAAGACCTCCTCGACCTCCTTCGACTATGTTGAAGACTAGCTTCGACTAGCTTCGGGAAAATTGGACACCGAATAGTGGAGAGTGAAGACGATCTCCTTCGACCTCCCTTCGACTATGTTGAAGACTATCTACGACTACCTTCGATTACCTATGAATAACATGCTGACCTACTACGACCTACTTTGACTAAACCTAATATTGATTTTTTTCCATGGCGACCTTGTTTTACTCGCAGGCATCTTTCAGCACGTTGAAAATTACGCCGCGTCCTACCTGAGGCCTCGAGTATGCGGGGACTACTCTTGAGCATGAAGGAGAGTTACAAAGACCTCCTAGGGCCTCGTGATGACCATGCTGCGAGTACGAGTCGAGGGCAAACTCTTCTAAACTCGCCAATTAGGTCGCCGCAGTGGGACAGCCCCTTTACATGAACAATAGAATATTGTTCCACTGCTCTTCGCCTCAATGTAAAATAAAGCATGACCAAATGGAGGGGAAATGTTCTGTTTCTGCCTCTATGATTCTCCTTTATCATAAACAATTATACAATGGTTTCTATGGCACCAGTGCAAAGTTCTCCATTTCCACAGCTAAGGTTCTTGTATCTTTCCACGTGAGATCATATAATTGTGCCATGGACTAAAGGAAACTAGGAAATGAATTGAAAAAAAGCCAATTCAATTCAAGTAGCATTCTTGCAGCCAGTAGAGAGTTTGTTCTGTGTGGGCTCGAATAGACATGTCTCAGATGCAAAAATGATCGTGTTACTCATTCTCTATCCAAGACGTTTGGTTCTGGATTTAATAAGTGAAGAAACTTTAAAATGAAACTGAAAAAAGTTTATGGAACTGTCATTATTTGAGAGATGTTAAGGAAATGATTAGGGAACTAAACTGGATAACATGAGAAAAATGTGCTGAGTTCACCATTATCTATTCAGCTGCTTACCACTGAGTTCCAGCCATTTTCAGCTGCTTCTTCTCTGACTTTCTTTCTATACGAAAGTCGGGAGTGAGAATTTTCTCTGGATTATCCACCACTTGTGCCCCTCTCCACCAGCATCCAGTACCAATTCAACCTGGTTCAGGTTATACACGAAATCTGCTGGCCATTAGCCAGTACTAACCATGGTAGCCAAGATCTCCACGGTGCTTAGATGCCTGAGTGGCACTTTAAACCAGCGACACCAATTAAAAGATACCGGCTTGAGACAAAAAAAGACTGCAGATTCTGGAATGTAGAACAGAAAACAGAGCACTGGAATAACGGGAAGGACTCAGTGGGTTAAGCAGCATCTGTGGAGGCAAAAGGTGGAAGTCGACATCAGGACTTGTGATCCAGTATTTTTTTTTTCTTGAGAGGTATCTGCTTGAAGAGACAGTTTGTAAATTATGTATAGCAATGTCCAATGGTGCATGGGCAAAATATGTTCTCAAAACCAAGTGAAGATTTGTAATGCTCTTATAATGTTAAAAATAAAACTTCAAAACAAATTTGTCCATTTGCTTCCTCCATATGCTCATCTCCAATCCTTGAATCATATAATTGTGTTTATTTCCCCCTCTACCTGTCCCCTTCCGCCCATATCTCTCCCTCCAGCTTTCACCATATTTCACTTCTCGTTTCCTTATCTGGCACCGTTTTATCTCCATTTTGTCACCAAGAACAAAGGGGACCCAGCATAGGGCAGTGGCATGAGAACAAACGGGGACACAGTGTGGTGGGTCGAAGAGTACTTTTTGAAATGTTGTCGGCTCCTTTGTGGCGACTTCTTTTGTGTATTTTGCGTGCAAAAACAAAGAGTTTCATTGCACCTAGCTAGGTACAAGTGACGATAAAGTATCATCAAGTACCATCATCATCATTTTTACCTCTAGCCTTTGTCACTTAGTGCACCCATTTGCCAACTATCAATTGTCAGGCTTTGCCCCACTCCCACTCTTTTCCCGTTTTCTTTCCACCACCTCACTCAATTAGTTTGAAGAAGGATCCAAACCTGAACGGCGACTACCCATTCCTTCCCCAGATGCTGCCTGACCCATTAAGTTCCTCCAGCACTGCTTTTTGCTCTAGATTCCAGCACTCACAGTTTCTTGTGACTTCATAAACACTTTGGTACCTGGCAGCTGTACAAAAGCCAGTAAATCCTCAAAGTTCCACTACAACCTTTTGTGAAAATATCTCCATCTCTCTTCTTACATCAGACCTGCCATCCCAAGAGTCAGACTGGGAAGAAAGGATTCAAGTCTGCTGATGGCTGGGTTACCGGTGGCAGTCTGCACTGCAGGAAAGATACAAAGTGGTTTCAAGGAGAAATAGACAGGCTACGTGACTTGGCAAATTTATGGCAGATGGACATAATGCAGAAAAATGTGTGGTCATCGCATTTGTTTAAAAAAATGAAAGGCAGAATATTTTTAGGCTACTTACAGATCTCTCTTCCATGATAATGAACATAGGAACACAGGAAATAGAAGCAGGAGTAAATTTGGCTGCTTGGCCTGTTCCAACATTCATTCAGACCATGACTAATCTTGCCACTTTGCTATATTAATTCCATTTCTATTAGCCCCTGTAATATTTCACAAATAATATTTAGTAACTGAGCATTGCAAAAGATTTACCACCCTCCTGATTAATACATTTCTTCTCATTTCCCTCAATTGCAAGTATATCCTTCCATAGGTAAGCAGGCTTGTGCACAATAATTCAGACAGGTTCACCAGGACACTATATACTGTAGCAAGACATCTCCAATTTTGCTAATTGACAGCAATATAGTGTTTGTCTTCCTAATTGTTTGCTGTACTTTTGTATTAACTTTCAATGATTCCAGAACAAAAGGCACCCAATTCCCTCTGAACTCATCATCTTTTAATCTTTCATTATTTTAAAAATATACTGCCCTTCTACTTTTAACAAATGCGATTGTGTCATATCTTTCTGCATTATGTTACATCTGCCATGATCTTACTGATACACTTAGCCTGTATGTATCTCCCTGAAGCCTCAATGCATCATCCCACGCTGCCTCCAGTAAACTAGCCATCAGCACACCTACATCTACCATGTAATCCTTTCATCCCAGACTATTTCCTGAGATGGCGGGAGTGATGTATGAAGAGAGATGAAATTATATGTTTTACATTTACTCGCATTTAGAAAACATAGAAGGAACCTCATTGGACCTTATAAATTCCTGGTGGGATGTCCAGCACTTGTGCTCACCATCTAAAATTATAGGTTAAACCATAGTGAGAAACAAGCCTCCAAACCCGAAAACGACCTAATTATTTCTCATTTCTGTTATTTGACCATTTACGAATCCTCAATCCATGCCAATATGTTAGTCTCAATACCGTGTGCTCTAAAATAGACACAAAAAGCTGGAGTAACTCAGCGGGTCAGACAACATCTCTGGAGAAAAGGAATAGGTGACGTTTCGGGTTGAGACCATTCGAGACAAATTTTGTTCAGTAATCTTATCTGTGGCAATTCATCAAAGATCTTCTGAAAGTGTACATTACATTAACTGTTTCACCATTATCAATGCTGGTAGTCACAATCTCAAAACATTCCAATTGATTTGTTATTTCCCTTTCATAAATTCATGTTATGCGTGCTCTTTGTTAGTACTATATTACAAACACTGATTTATCACCTACGTAATATGGCTAACAAATATTTGACCTACTGTTGATGTCAGACAATCTAGTTTACTGTTCCCTGCTTTATTCACCCTCCTTTCTCAAAAGGTAGGGTTGCATTTACTCCCTTGCAATCCGTCGGAAACGTTTTGGAGTCCTTGAAATTTTGGAAGATGATAACTAGAGCATCTACTACATTCACAATGCTCTTACACGATCAAGGTGCAGATGATTAGGTCCTGAGGATTTGTAGAAGCACGAAACTGCAAGTGCTGGTTTACAAAAAAAGAAATAAAGTGCTGGAGTATCTCAGCGGGTCATGGATAAGTAACGTTTTGGGTCAAGACCCTTCTTCAAACAGATAGCTGACGTTTTGGGTTGTGATCATTCTTCAGACTCTGAAGGAACTGAAGAAGGGTCTCAACCTATCCATGTTCTCCAAGGATGCTGCCTGACCTGCTGAGTTACTCCAGTAATTTGTGTCTTGTACTGAGGATTTGGTGCTTTTCAGTCCCATTAATTTCTCCAAGACTTATGTTTCACCAATGTTAATTTACTTCAATTCATCATTGAATCTAGGTCTTGTCTTCTACTATTTTCAGGAGGCTTTCTTGTCTTCATCTGTGAAGACAGATGCAAAATATTTGTTTAACATAGAAACATAGAAAATAGGTGCAGGAGTAGGCCATTCGGCCCTTCGAGCCTGCATCATTCAATATGATCATGGCTGATCATTCAACTCAGTATCCTGTGCCTGCCTTCTCTCCATACCCCCTGATCTCTTTAGCCACAAAGGCCACATCTACCTCCCTCTTAAATATAGCCAAATGAACTGGCCTCAACTACCTTCTGTGGCAGAGAATTCCAGAGACTCGCCACTCTGTGTGAAAAATGTTTTCCTCATCTCGGTCCCCCTAATCCTTAAACTGTGACCCCTTGTTCTGGACCTCCCCAACATCGGGAACAATCTTCCTGCATCTAGCCTGTCCAACCCCTTAAGAATTTTGTAAGTTTCTATAAGATTCCCCCTCAATCTTCTAAATCTGTTTAAGCTCTCTGCCACTTCTTTATTCCCCCAAATGATTTCTTCTGTCTCAATTTGTTGGGGATCCCCATTAACTTTCCAATATATTCCTTTATACGCATCTTTAGAAGCTTTTACAATCAGCTTCTTTTATTTACTCATCAGTCTTCTCCCAAATTTCCTTTTCCTTGTCAGTACTTTTGTCCTTATTTGCTGCA
Source organism: Okamejei kenojei (assembly GCA_035221665.1). NCBI lineage: Eukaryota > Metazoa > Chordata > Chondrichthyes > Rajiformes > Rajidae > Okamejei > Okamejei kenojei. The sequence continues at coordinate 33,624,506 of CM069154.1, forward strand.
TTCTGGATGTTTTTTCTGTTCATGGGTTTACTTTTTTTTTGGTATTCTTATAAACCTATTTCTTTGTTCTAATCTTAATTTCTCTTGATAGAGATGGATTGTCCACTTTTTCCTTTTGTTTTTATTTTGCCTTAACATATGCATTACCTTTAAATTATGCTTTTTTTTTTTTAAATCTTACTGCCATGTCTCTTTGTGTAAATTCCCAATCTATCATGGCCAAATTAAACCTAATGCCTTCACAGTTTCCCTTATTCAGATTAAATACTCTGCAAGTGCAAATAACCTGTCTTCAGACTGAATTAAATCTCTTCCAAGTTGTATATAAAATTCTATCACATTGTGGCCACTGGCTCCGAAAGGCACTAATCCGGAAAACCATCTCTGATGTATTGTCCAAAATGCCATTCCTGTTCATTTACTTTCTTTTGTGGATTGCATATCTCCCATAATTATTTTATTTCCTTTGCATATACACCTTTTTTTTCTTGATTTATCCTGCCTAGATTACGGCTACTGTATCCGACCCAAATGATGCAGGAGTGTGAAGCAAATGTATTGCATGTACCATTGTTCCACCTACCTAATTGGGAGAGGATAGGTAAGGAGCTAAAACAGGCACAGATTCATGTGCATAGGCAAAAATGGGGCATTATGGAAGATTTTACAATGTAATAGGTTTGATATAAATGCAAGTTATGTTGATGAGGTAGTATTTCTAAACTAGTATTTTAAGTGGTAAAGCACCACTCAGCAAATTTTAACAACCATACTATCTTCTTGAGCATACATTGATCTCATAATGGCTCATAATGGAACACAATGTCTAGTTCATATGAGAGAAAATACTTCTTAATTGTCCTCCAATATGAAAGGCAGCACATCATCATAGTGTGCACACATTTTCTGCCTCCATTTTAATATCTCTAGGCCATATCTTTTCGCGCTAAAGTCTCTCAATATGGTGTCTCCATATAACCATATAACAATTACAGCACGGAAACAGGCCATCTCGGCCTTTCTAGTCCGTGCCAAACACTTACTCTCACCTAGTCCCATCTACCTGCACTCGGACCATAACCCTCCATCCCTTTCCCGCATATATATCCCTATCCAATTTATTTTTAAATGATAACATCGAACTTGCCTCCACCACTTCCACTGGAAGCTCATTGCACACAGCTACCACTCTCTGAGTAAATAAGTTCCCCCTCATGTTACCCCTAAACTTTTGTCCCTTAATTCTCAAATCATGTCCTCTTGTTTGAATCTTTATTACTCTCAATGGAAAAAGCTTATTCACGTCAACTCTGTCTATCCCTCTCATAATTTTAAAGACCTCTATCAAGTCCCCCCTTAACCTTCTGCGTTCCAAAGAATAAAGACCTATCTTGTTCAACCTTTCATGTTGCCTGGGTTTCAGCACCTACGTTACAGAGGTAACGTAGGTGCTGAAACCCAGGGAACATTCTAGTAAATCTCCTCTGTACTCTCTCTATTTTGTTGACAAATATAAATCCTTCGTTTCATCTTTCCCATTGCATTCTCGTGCAATTCTCTCTATCACAACCCTTGCAAAGTCAAGAATGACATCCTATGTGCCAATTACCTTGGTAAACTACTCTTCCTCTGCTTTCTGTTTAGCTTTCTGATCAGTTGATCTCCTTCAAATCTTCCCACCAGGGCCGGCCTTAAGCCGATTGGGCCGAATGCTCCCAATTGGGATCCCACGCCTAAGGGGGCCCCCGCGCTAATTTTCCGTATTTCGTAGGGAAATACAAATTCGCTTTGTTAACTTAAAAAAAAAATTAAACATTCGCCATCCGTTTTTTTTTTTAAACGAACATGGATAACAACCGCTGCACGGCCATCAGACACAAACGATTTGTTAACTACTACTGTTAGCACTTGTTAACAGCCAGTAGTTAAGTAGTTATACAATGTGTCATCAATGCATCGATCCACATTCCGCAGTAAATGTAATTGTGTTTTGTACAAGTATTAATGACGCTGCGTTCCTTTGAATAAATTTCACGTGGCGCCATTAATACTTGTTGAAAACATAATTACATTTACTGAGGAATGTAGATCGATGCATTGATGACACATTGAGAATTTCTTAAAACTCACCATCATGATTGAGGGCTCCGGACCGCGAGAAGGGCTTCTTCTTGGTGTGCAGGTTAGTCATTCGCCTACCGACCCACGTGGTGTCTCTCTATCTTTCGCTCTCTACCTCCCTCTCTCTCTCTCTCTTGCGCTCTCTCTCTCTCACTCTCCATCTCGTCTCTCTCTAGCTCTCTCACTCCTTCTCTCTCACACTGTCGCCTCGGCATTCCCGCAATCATTGACATTTTGCGATAGACAAAAGTGCTGGAGAAACTTAGCGGGTGAGGCAGCGAAGGAAATAGGCAACGTTTCCGGTTGAAACCCTTCTTCAGACCCGGCCCGAAATGTTGGATATTTCCTTCGCTCCATAGATGCTGCCTCACCCGCTGAGTTTCTCCAGCATTTTTATCTACCTTCGATTTTCCAGCATCTGCAGTTCCTGCTTAGACATTTTGCGGTGATGGCTTCATCTGCGGTTCCTTTCTGTTGGTGGGGTGGAGGAGTCGGGGGGGGGGGGAGGGAGAGAGAGGAAGTATCCTGGCCCATGGCGGCTCCTGGTTCATTCCCTCCACGGGTGCCGCCTTGCCCGCTGAGTTCCTCCAGCACTCTGTGTTTTTTGTTTGGCTCTGAAGTTGAAGGTGGCTCAGCGGGTCGGGCATGGGCTCTGGGGAGAGGGTTGCGTTTCTGGTCGAGACCCTTCTTCAGACAATCACAAGTACTCTCACCGACGAGAGTTCAGTTCAGTCTGAAGAAGGGTCTTCTCTCCATAGTCGCTACACTGCCTGTCTTGCTGAGTTACTCCAGCTTTATGTCTACCTTCAATTTCAGAGAAATAAAAGTTCTCACGGGGGGCTTATATCGTCTACCCCCCACCCCCACTTCCTTCCCAACCACAGCCTCACGGACCTTAGCGTACCCCTAGTTCCTAAAACCCATTTCCATCACTGTTCATGTTGCACTTATAATGCACAGACCGGGCTTGAAGTGATTCTGTGAAACAAAAAGATAAAGAGCTGGTTTCAGTCCAACAGCAGCCTGAAGCACTTCAGCCTCTTAGCCCTGTGACCAGCTGTTTCCAGTTTTGTACTGCTGTTGGACTGAAACCATTTCTTTATCTTTTTGTTTCACCCCCTGTCCATCCACATTCATCTCCCTCTCCCCCACCTTCCTCCCACAGTGCCTGCTGCTTTGGTGGCAGGCCCACCATCACGTTTACATTGCCAGTTAACCACTGATTTATTTTCAAGTGGTCAGTGCAAAGTCTGCCTTCTTAAAAACAGGTATCGTTGCCAAAAGTGACTTGCTTCGTGAAAATGAGCATTTGTAAAATTAAACCCCAGTGTCCTCTGAGCTACGTGTTACGGTATTGTTCAATATTCTTGCTAATTGTTGCATTAGCATTTCAATGCTGTGTGTGCTTCAGCATGGACCATCCATTAGTTAGATAGCAGCGGAACATAGTATTAAATCGCAAGCGACGGCAGATGCTGCAGATCTTGAGCAAAAAAAACAAACTGCTGGAGGAATATTGAGTCACACCATTTAGTGAAGCCACCTAACAAAGGGTTGCTCTTTGGAGGCAAATAGTCACTTCCTGAGTGCAATGGTTACCCGTTTTCTATTGCACAAATGCATGAGTGAAGAGTCGAGTCAAGAATGTATAATTGTCATGTGTACCCACAACAGAACAATGAAATTCTTATTTGCAGCAGTATAACAGGCGTGTAAACACAATACTCATAGATTGTATGAGAACGTATGAGAAACGACTAAATTCAATAACTTAACCCTAATACTAGTGCAAAAAAGCTCAGGGTGCCCCATCAAATCTTATCAATTGCTTGCTAATCGTATGACTGTGTCCAACTGTTGTCTGGTTCGTTGATCGTATTGCTAGATATGAACTGTTTTGGGAGAGAAAAATGCTCACGGCAGACCAAACGTGTTAAACAGAAATTGGTCAGAAACTGAGCTTCACACAGTGAGAAATCATGTGAAATAATCACTGAATTTTATTTTAAATGAATGTATCTGCATGTTATACTGTTTAGTTTGGAGATACAGCCAGAGTTCGCACCGACCAGCGATTTTTGTTTTCCTATTTGTCCATTTTTTTTGTGCCTGCTGTCTCTAAGGGGGTTGCATCCAATCACCAATCATCTTGCCTTAAAATTCCCGTCCATTCAACAAATAGGTTTCCTCCCATCCAATCGGCCGCTGTCTCCAAGGGCATTGTGTCCAATCACATAATGCAGTTTAATGTTAATTAGCTGCTAAGGTAAAGGTTGGAAGCCAGCAGAGATACTGACAGTCAAACGGGAGCAGGAGAGATTCAGACAGTGTATAATCCATAGCACTTTAGTGTACAATTTCATAATACATACTAAATAACTGGGCTGACAGACCTTGGCTGGGAACCTGGGGCTCATCAGAATTGTTCCCAATTGGGCCCCGCATCCCCTAAGGCCGGCCCTGCTTCCCACCATTATCTAACTAAATTAGACTGCACTCACATTCCCATTCATCCATTTGTATCTTCTCTTTCAACTCTTGCATCTTTAACTCTGGAGTCCCCTAAGGATCTCTGTTTGAACCTCTCCTAGTTCCCAATTATAGTGGCCTTTGGTGACACTGGTGGAATATACGTTAAATTCTAGGTGATTCCACATTGTCAAACTACTTGTCCAATCAGTCCTGATTGAGCAGAAACTTTCTCCCGATAGAAATCTGTAAAAAGCCATCAAAACACTGATTTAAATTAGTTTAATTCATTGACAAGACTAGCATTTATTGCCCATCCTTAACAGACCTTTATGATGAAGATGGTGACAACTAGATAGGCCATTTTTACGATCAAATCTACAAGGGTGGATTTGAATTCCACACATGCTAGATCTGATAAGGATTGCAGATTTCCTCCTTTGAAGGGCATTAGTGAATCAGAGCAGCATTGACAACAACCTGATAATTGTTGTTGTCATCATTATTAACATTGCAGATCATTAAATGAATATAAATTCCACAGCTGCCATGGTCAAGTATGTTAGTTCACCGAACTGAATTACTGATCAAGTGACTTAACCACTGCAATACTATTATATTCTGTTGCTTGCCAATGGAAACTGCCTGACACTGAACCCTGACCATTCACAAACTTGTGCTGTGTTTGAATTAGGTGCACTCCATTGCCATCCCCTTTTAGATCCACTTCATCCTGACTAATCTTCTACCTCTGGGCTGCTGTATGTTCTTACTACCTCTGGATTCTTCTTCCATGCACTGGTAGCAGTTTTGCATTTTCATCCTACATAATCCTGAGATCATCCAAACTCTTGGTGTTTGAATTACAACTCATTCCACGTCCTGGTCACTCAATCCTCTGTGTACAGTGGCCTGTACTGAGTCCTACTCCTCAGGTTAATCATTTGCATGACCTTCATGTAAAGCCTTGTCTCAACAATATCATTTGTGCCCATGTTTCCAGCGAACAAGACCCTAGGCTCTGTAGTTAACTCCCCAAAATCATTACCTCCTACACATTTTCCCTTCCTCTAAGGCACTGCTTAAACATAATAGTTTGGACAAACCTTTTCGTTATCTGTTCTATGATTCTTATAAATATGTTAGGTCAATTTTGCTGGATAAAGTTCCAGTCACTTTTTACCACATCATATGTTCCATATAAATGTAGGTTTTTATGGTTTAAAGGCAAGGTAGTGCTTAGAAAACATGCCCTACTGAATATAATGTCTACTCAGTCATATATTGAAGTTAAGAATGGATCAGTTTGCGTATTATTGTCTACTAATTTGGAATTAATTTTCCATCAAAATATTTGCCAAGAATTTGCTGGAAAATCAAACCTTCAACAATCAAGCTGGAAAGGGTACAGAGAAGAATTACAAGGATGTTACCAGTGCCTGAGTGTCTGAGTTATAGGGAGAGATTGATTAGGCTGGGACACTATTCCTTGAAGCGCAGGAGGATGAGCGGTGAACTCATTCCACGTCCTGGTCACTCAATCCTCTGTGTACAGTGGCCTGTACTGAGTCCTACTCCTCAGGTTAATCATTTGCATGACCTTCATGTAAAGCCTTGTCTCAACAATATCATTTGTGCCCATGTTTCCAGCGAACAAGACCCTAGGCTCTGTAGTTAACTCCCCAAAATCATTACCTCCTACACATTTTCCCTTCCTCTAAGGCACTGCTTAAACATAATAGTTTGGACAAACCTTTTCGTTATCTGTTCTATGATTCTTATAAATATGTTAGGTCAATTTTGCTGGATAAAGTTCCAGTCACTTTTTACCACATCATATGTTCCATATAAATGTAGGTTTTTATGGTTTAAAGGCAAGGTAGTGCTTAGAAAACATGCCCTACTGAATATAATGTCTACTCAGTCATATATTGAAGTTAAGAATGGATCAGTTTGCGTATTATTGTCTACTAATTTGGAATTAATTTTCCATCAAAATATTTGCCAAGAATTTGCTGGAAAATCAAACCTTCAACAATCAAGCTGGAAAGGGTACAGAGAAGAATTACAAGGATGTTACCAGTGCCTGAGTGTCTGAGTTATAGGGAGAGATTGATTAGGCTGGGACACTATTCCTTGAAGCGCAGGAGGATGAGCGGTGATCTTATTGAGGTGTATAAAATCATGAGAGGAATAGATCGGGGAGATGCACAGAGTCTCTTGCCCAGACTCAGAGTAGGTGAATCGAGGACCAGAGGACATACAGTAGATTTAAGGCCAGGTGGGCTGAGGAATGGTTGATGGAATACAGAGAAATGTGAGGTGTTGCATTTTGGGAAGTCTAACATGGGCAGGACCTACACAATCTTCTTCTTGCGTATGGCGTGCACAGCCTAAAGTTGTAAGACAACATGTTCTGTTTGATCTTCTGTTTGTGCACACCAGGTTGATTGCATTCGTCGAAACAGGGTGTACCACGTGAAGGTTGCAATCTCACACCCCACCTACACAATGAAAGGTAGGGCTCTGGGGAGTGTTGTAGAGCAGAGGGATCTAGGAGTGCAGGTGCATAGTCACTTGAAGGTGGAGTCACAGGTAGACAGGGTGGTCAAAAAGGCATTTGGCACATTGGCCTTCAGTCAGAGTATTGAGTATTGTTGTTGTATTGTTGTATATCTTTATTATCATTTTTCCTGAGTACTTACGTACACAGAGGAAACAAAAAAACGTTGCTCAACCAGTGTCCATTCAGTGTCGGTAAAAAATAAATAGAAATAAAAATAAAAATACATATATCATGAGTTCCAATAGGCAGCGGCACGACAATGGCTCTGCTTCAGTGTGTCCAGGTTGGTGGTTGGTGCGCGTTACTTTGGCAGGAGGCAAAGTCCGTTTATCAGTCTTATAGCCTGCGGGAAGAAGCTGAGGAGCATCCTGCTGGTTTTGCAGCTGATGCTCCTGTACCTCTTCCCAGATGGCAGGATGGAGAATATGTGATGCGATGGGTGGTAGGGCTCTTTGATGATGGAGATGGCTCTGCTGATACATCTCTTCCTGTATATGTCCAGCAGGAAAGGGAGTGGAGCACCAATAATCCTGCTGGCAGTCTTTACAATCCTGTCCAGTTGGTGCTGTTCGTACGTCTTGCAGCTCCCGAACCAGGAAGTGATGCAGTAGGTTAATGTGCTCAGCACCGCAGCTCCGAAGCCAGGTCGCCGCTGGAGCACCGCAGCTCCGAAGCCAGGTCGCCGCTGGAGCACCGCAGCCCCGAAGCCAGGTCGCCGCTGGAGCACCGCAGCCCCGAAGCCAGGTCGCCGCTGGAGCACCGCAGCCCCGAAGCCAGGTCGCCGCTGGAGCACCGCAGCCCCGAAGTATAGAAGTTGGGAGGTCATGTTGTAGTTCTATAAGACGTTGGTGAGGCCAGATTTAGAGTATTGTGTTCAGTTCTGGTCACCATGTTATAGAAAATATTATGTTGTCAAGCTTCAAAGGGTACAGCGACGTTTTTTGGGGAAGAGGAAATGATTTAATAGGAATCTGAAACTTTTCCACACAAAGGGTGGCGGGTGTATGGAACAAGCTGCCAGAGGAGGTTGTTAAGGCAGGAACTATCCAAACATTTAATAAACAGTTAGACAGGTACATGGATAGGACAGGTTTGGAGGGATATGGACCAAACGCAGGCAGGTGGGACCAGGGTAGATGGACGTTGGCTGGTGTGGACGTTGGGCTTCTACACTGTATCACTCTATGATTCTTTGATTCTAATCTATTAATCCATGGGGATAAACTCCTGTGATTCCTCCCAATTGCTTCACAAACATGATCTTCGTGAACACATTTATAATCTTGCCACACAAGGTGGTTAGAGGCAATCTCTGCTTCCCTATGGTCCTACCTCTCCCTTCACATAACACTTGAAATTTGTGTGAAATTGAGAGGCTGGCCAAAATCTACTACCCTGTAATTAAACCTTAAACTCCTGGTGAAGGAATTATTTACTTTAAATAAACAGCAGTTATTTTGATCACAGAATCTACTCTTAATTACGTGTACAGTTGTCTAATTGTTACACTGTTAAAATTGTATATTTTCAAAGGTCGGAACGGGCAGGTTAAGAGAAATAATCTTCAATGTGAGCGTGCTTTGAATGTTTGCCAACGAACATTATGAACACAACCCCAGAGAATGCCTTTCTCTCCCCTAAGAGTTTCCAAACATATACATTTTTCATCAGAAGACTGAAAGATCTGGCATCCACTTTAACATCTGCAACTGTTTTAGAAATGCATACAAAATAGTCGGGCAGGAAATAGTTTTGAAATTATATGGCAGGAGATGCACATTTCAGCACTAAATTGCATAGTTTGCTAAATTGTTCCTTACAGCAAAGGTCGTTTGGTGTGGTTGTCCACGCAAAGGAATCTGATCTTGGCACTTCAGCTGACAACACAGTAAAAGTTTTAACATCACCGATGTCGCATGCTTTTAAGCCACCATATATCCCAAACACTAAGCAGATGGGATAATAATCGCAAAATAAGTTGGCAATGCTTTGCTACTTGCACGCCAACATTTGCATGCATAGGAGTAATCAACCTTTTCCTCCATGTAGTCATAAACTTCCAAACTAAGGTCGCAAAATAAATACTTTCATTCATCCAAAACTCTCACAAACTTTCCCACAACAATAAGGAAGCATCTAGTCAGGCACTTGAATTGCCAAGACACTGAAAGTTTTGATCCTAATGTTGGTTAAAAAAAAACCAAAGCGCTGGAGGAATTCAACGAGTCAGGCTGCATTTGTGAAGGGAATAAATAGACAGATGACATTTCACATCGGGACCCTTTTCAGAACTAATACTGGTTAATGGAAATAGTATAGATAGATGGAATGGTCGGCATGGACATAATGGGCCGTAAAATCTTGTTTTTCTGTGTGCAGACGCTATAACCTCTATAACTGTAAGATTCTATTCATTCTGGTGGCCTCAGGTATTTCCTGTCTTTCTGAGCTGAATTTTACATCTCATACATGTTCTGTTGTTAGTCTTCACTCTATCTATCCTCTTTAATCTATCAACCAAATAGCTTCATCAGTTAATTGTCATAGTAATCCTACCTTTGCCTTAACTATGGCTGTAATTTGTTTTTTGCTTCTCTCACACGTGTCTCCTCATTACCCCCACAGCGCTGCTCATGCTCACCCTCCCCCCAGTCGCAACAGGGACAGAGTCTCCCTAATCATCACCTTTCACTCCATCAGTCATCGCATACAGTACATAATCCTCGGACATTTTCGCTACCTCCAACAGGATCCTACCATTAGCCACATCTTCCCATCCCCATCCCTTTCTGCTTTCCGCAGAGACCCTGATTAACTCATCCCTTCCCTCCCCAGCTACCTTCCCCTGCAACCGCAGGAGATGCACAGCCTGTCCCAATAACTCCTCCAACTCTGTCTAGGGACCCCGACAGACCTTTCAGGTGTGGCAGAGGTTCACTTGCACCTCCTCCAGCCTCATCTACTGTATGCACTGTTCCAGGTGTGGACTCCAATATATCAGCGAGACCAAACGCAGACTCGGCAATCATTTCGCTGAACAGCTTCACTCATTCCGCCTTGGTCCACATGATCTCCCGGTTACCAAACACTTTAACTCCCTTTCCCATTTCCATACTGACCTTCCTGTCCTGGACCTCCTCCATTGTCAAAATGAGGCCCAAACGTAAATTGGAGGAACAGCATCTCATATATCACTTGGGCAGAATATTGATTTCTCTAACTTCAAGGAACCCTTGCATCCCCTCTTACTCTGTACCTCCCCCACCTTAGTCATCATACTAGTTTTACTGTCATCCTGGTGAGTTTCATTGCCGTTATCAAAAGCCAACAAAGGACCATTGTGGGCTCCACATTTCCTTGATTATCGTTGCTTTTATGTATATCTTCCAATCATTTGTCCTAAGTACTCTCATATCTCTCATTCCCCTTTCCCGACTCGCAGTGTGAAGAAGGGCCTCCACCCGAAACGTCACCTGTTCTTTTTTTCCAGAGATGTTGCCTGACCTACTGAGTTACTCTAGATTTTTGTGTCTGTCTTCCATTTTTCTGAGTTCTCATGAAGAATCTCTGTCCTGAAATACAAACTCTGTTTCACCCTCCTCTGGTGGTGAATAACCTATTGAGTATTAATATTTATATTTCTCTTCACCCACCACTTTCTAAGTGATTATTGTATTGAGTATTGAATTCCCCAGGCTTTGAGAGCTAAGGACCTAATGATAGTTAAAAAATGAAGTGCTGGAGGACCTAAGCAGATCAGGCAGCTTCTGCGGAGGGAATGGACAGACAAGGTTTCTGGTCGGGATCCTTCTTCAGACTAAATGCCGGCAAATGGGATTAGTATAGATGATACTATGGTCGGCATGAACAAATTTACCCATAGAGTCAAACAGCATAGAAATAGGCTCTTCAGCCCAACTTGCCCATGTTGACCAATATGCACCATCTATACTAGTCTCACCTGCCTGAGTTTGGCCCATATCCTTCTAAACCTTTCCTATCCATGTACCTGTCCAAATGTTTTTTTAAATATTATGATAGTATCTGCCTTAACTATCTCCTCCAGCAGCTCATTGCATATATCTATCATCCTTTGTGTAAAAATGTTGCCCCTCAGGTTCCTATTAAATCTTTCCCCCCCCCCCCCCCCCCCCCCCCCCTTACCTTAAACTATGCCTCTGGTTCTTGATTACCACACTCTGGGTAAATTTACCCTCTCTACCTCATGACCTTATACACCTCTGTAAGATCACCCCTCATCCTCCTGTGCTCCAAGGAATCAAGTCATAGCCTGTTCAACATCTCCCTATAAGCTCGGGCCCTCTAGTCCTAGCAACATCCTCGTAAAACTTCCCTGCACCCTTTCCAGTTTAACAACATCACTCAATTATATTTAGTATTGCAGTGTCCCATTGTAATTTATGGGGAATGTGGCAGGAAGATTGTGCATGGCAAGGTCCCACAAAAAGATCAATGCAACTATGGATAGGTAATCTGTTTAGTGTTGATTGAGTGATAGATTCTGGCCGGAGATAGGGGATAATTCTCCCAAATAATAGAACACTTCTTTAAAATAATAACAGGGATTTTGTTTTCTTGAGATAACAAACAGGGTCTTTGTTTGACATCACAAGGTAAAGAGGCACATCTAAAAGTGGAGAATTGTATTCAAAAATAATAAGGCAATAGTTAAAATTAAAAATGATAAACTTCTTAAGATGTAACACACACCTTGATTATAATCAGAAAGTGAAGGGTTAGAACTAGTGAATGAAGCTTGGTTGAGGCAGTGGATTTTGAGAACATTTTTAAATGTTTTGAGTATGTTGTTAAAGAATGCGAGAGAGGTGGATAGAGAACATTGTTTAGGAAGGGAATTTCAAATTCTAGGAAGTTGCTGGCTGTGACAAAATGAGACGAAATGAAAGCTATGTTCAAAGCCCAAAATGGAAACAAATGAACTGGATTTGTTGCAAAAGTAAATGAGCAAGGCCATGTGTCGCTCTAGAAAACAAGGATTTTAAATGAAAACTATCAGGTTTCAAAGGTCAAGAAAGACCTGGTGCAACAGCTGAACGGAAAACACACTAATATTTTATGTTTGTGGATGGTTTGGAAGTTAGTGTGGAGAGCACTAAAGTTCTTAAGTAAGGAGTTGCAGAGGCAAGAATGGGAGTTTCACAAACAGGCTGAAACTGTGAGGGATAGTGAGGATGCAATCATTTCGGAACAGATATGAGACCACACAGTTACTACATATGGGTTGTAAATTGTCCAGCTCAGCCTGAGGCAATATTCCAAAGTTCTTGTTCATTATAGCCTGGGACTTCTCTCTCACAAGTGTGTCACCTAAATACTGTCAACACCTCTCCTGTCCTACCAGAGACCCAAACCCGCTGGACCACTGCTACAGAAAAATACACCAACCACTCATGGTGGGAAAAGGGGGAGTACAACGGGATCTGGGGATCCTTGTTCATCAGTGAATGAAAGTAAGCATGCTGGTACAGCAGGCAGTGAAGAAAGAGAATGGCATGTTGGCCTTTATAACAAGAGGAGTTGAGTATAGGAGCAAAGAGGTCCTTCTGCAGTTGTATAGGGCCCTAGTGAGGAAGGACATTATTGCTATTGAGGGAGTGCAGCGTAGCTTTACAAGGTTAATTCCCGGGATGGCTGTCATATGCTGAGAGAATGGAGCGGCTGGGCTTGTATACTCTGGAGTTTAGATGGACGAGAGGGGATCTTATTGAAACATATAAGATTATTAAGGGTTTGGCCACTCTAGAGGCAGGAAACATGTTCCCGATGTTAGGGGAGTCCAGAACCAGGGGCCACAGTTTAAGAATAAGGGGTAAGCCATTTAGAACGGAGACGAGGAAACACTTGTTCTCACAGAGAGTTGTGAGTCTGTAGAATTCTTTGCCTCAGAGGGCGGTGGAGGCCGGTTCTCTGGATACTTTCAAGAGAGAGATAGATGGGGTTCTTAAATATAGCGGAGTCAGGGGATATGAGGAGAAGGCAGGAACGAGGTACTGATTGGGGATGATCAGCCATGATCACATTAAATGGCGGTGCTGGCTCGAAAGGCCGAATGGCCTACTCCAGCACCTATTGTCTATTGTCTATTGTCACTCCATTCCCCACCTGCATTTTTGGAAATGTGACTCAGGCTGTGCTCCTACTTCATGCTTACAAGTAGAATCCAGTTTGAGAGTCGTACAATATTGGTCTCAGGAAATAGACAAAACACCTACATGACTGCTTTGAGTCAGTGGACAGGCCCATAAATCAAGACTCACTGCAAATCTGTATGAATACACCACTCCTGTCACAGACTTCATCAGTAAGTGTGTAGAGGTCTGCCTGCAATTCCCAAGTGAAGACCAAGTCTGAGGTGTTTAAATTGGATGATCCTGACCTGCACAAGAACTCTAGATATGACCTTTGCAAAATCATCAGGAATATCAAGAGACAATTCCAGGCCAAGCTAGATGCTCGGGCTAACCACACGGACACCCAACAATAGCAAGGCTTGCGTGCTGTAACGGCTACAAAACATAGTCAGAATCACTAGCAACAATGCTTCAATCCTTATGAAAATGCGCTCTTGGCACTTTTTAACAGAAGGTCAGTGAAATACATAACTTGTCCCAACAGCCTTGGGAACACCAGTACCCACCGTCAGGTCAGCCTTCCTGACTGTGAACCCGCAGAAAGCGACTGACCCAGATGGAGCCCCCAGCCGTGTTCTCAATACCTGTGCAGACCAGTTGGCAAGAATATTTGTAGACATCTTTAATTATGTCTCCAATGCCAATTTGAGGTTCTGACCTGCTCTAAGAAGATCACTATCATACCAGTGCCAAAGAAAAACAAGATAGCCTTAATGACCGATGGTGCTGATATCCACCATCATGAAATGCTTTGAGAGGAAGGTCATGGTACACATCAGCCTCCCAGACAGCCTTGGTACACTGCAATTCACCTACTGCCGCCCATAGGTCCACATCAGATGCAACGCCCTGGCATTCTCTCTCATCTGTGGAACATTTGGATTACAAGAACAACCATGTCAGACCCCTAAGATAGACACAAAATGCTGGAGTAACTCAGCGGACCAGGTGGGGTTTCGGGTCAAAACCCTTCTTCAGTTAGAGTCGGGGGAGGGAAACTTGAGTTATGAAAAGGTTCAGAATAAATCAAAGCTGGCACCGATGACCAAGGAAAGGTGGAGATCACAGACTCCTATTTATTGACTATAACTTGGCCTTCAGCATCATAATTCCAACCAAATCTATCTGTAAACATCTGGACCCGGGACAAAGTATCATCCTGTGCAAATGTACTCTTGATTTCCTGACCCATGGACTGCAATCAGCAAGGATAGGTGACAAAACATCCTCCAATACCAATAATAAACCAATACCCAATACGATAATTCTCAACACTGGTGTCCCGTAAGACTGCGTTCTCAGCCCCTTACTATACTCCCACGGGAAAGCAGCCATTATATCCAAGGACCAATCACACCTCGGTCATTCTCTCTTCTCTCGAGCAAAAGATACAAAGAATTGAAAGCACATATCATCAGATTTGAGAACAGCTTTTCCCCCACTTTTATGACTCTTGAACAAACTTCTCATATGACGGGGATGAATTCCCAATCTTCCAAAGTACTTTGTTGTGGTTCTTATATATTTTTTAACTGCATTTCTCTATAAATGTATAACTACATTCAGTATTCATGTTTATTTTCCCTTTTGCACTACCGTACATACTCGTAAATTGCACGATTGCTTGGATAGGATACAAAACAAAGTTTTTTTCACAGTTTCTTAATACATATGACAATCATAAACCAATATCAATACCAAAGGTATAGGAAGAAACTGCAGACGCTGGTTCATACCGAGATAGATGTGAAGTGCTGAAGTAACACAGCTGGTCATGGCAGCGTCTCCAGAGAAAAGGAATAGCTGACCTTTCAGGTCGGAACCTTTCTTCAGACACTGAATTCAAACCTCTGAAGAAGGGTTCTAATCTGAAACTTATTCCTATTCTCCAGAGATGCTGCCTGACCTGCTGAGTTACTCCAGCACTGTGTATCTATCTTCAATACCAAAGACAATAGTCCAAAAGGCCAAAGGGTTACTGAGGTACAGCATGTAGATATGGAATACACGCAAGCTCTCAGGAGAATTCAGCAGAATATCTAACCTCTGAGCTGTTTCAATTCAGTTGCTGAAACATGCACTTGAAATGGTGTCTTAAGGGCCTGTTCCACTTACGCGTCCTTGGCTCGCAAATTACGCGACCTCGTGGTCGCTTGAGGCGTATGGGCACCGTATGGCCGCGCGGGGCCGGTCCCACTTAGAAGCACAAAGGGGTATGGAGTTGTGCGGGGCCGGTCCCGACATCGCAAGGAGCTCCGAAATTCTTGCAGTGAACTAAATCTTCGCGCCCCAAGGGCCTGTCGCGGAACTGGCCATCAAAGTGGGACAGGCCCAAGACCCTGGCGCAACGCAATGTCTCACCTTCAACAGCAGCAGAAGCAGGCAAACAATCGCCGAACGTGGCCTGGGACTCATGGCCGTTGCGGTCCGGATCCGCCGCCACTTCTACTCCCAGAGCGGGGCCAAGAAATTTGAAGATAGACACAAAATGCAGGAGTAACTCAGCGGGACCGGCAGCATCTCTGGAGAGAAGCAATGGGTGACGTTTCGGGTCAAGACCCTTCTTTTCAGACTGAAGAAGAGTCCCGACACGAAACGTCACCCATTCCTTCTCTCCAGAGATGCTGCCGGTCCCGTTGAGTTACTCCAGCTTTGTGCCCATCTTCAAATGACATCACGCGCTCTAGACGGCTGTGCGTACGCATGTAATCGCGCCCAACCTTCGCGGGGCCATCGCGGCTCAACGCGACCACGAGGTCGTGTAATTTGCGTGCCAAGGACCCGTAAGTGGGACAGGCCCTTTACTAAAGATTTTCACATTGTAATTAAACCGACTTGTCTCTAGCTGCCAAGACACAATCTATAGGTTGATAACATCTCGTGGCCTTGAAAGAGGATTTATCATTAGTTAATAGAAGGCAAAAGAGAAAAAAAATCTGCCAATCTGCAAAAAAAAAATCAGAAACTCTGAGGAAATTAGTGTATGTGGTTCAGACGAACTCGTTGTTGAACATTCTCAGGACCATCAAAATCTAATAACTTTACCAGTTTGGGAGCCACTCAGGCATGTCTCATTACATGTTTCCACTTCTTTAGATCTCTTCTCATAAGCCTCAAACTAACAAACTCAATTCCCAGATCTCCTCACACTCGCACTTAGAGCTGACCCATTCCCCACTCCTCAACATTCTGACCCATCCCCCCTCCCCCCATCCCATATTCCTGCTCCCTAGCACTTTGATCACCATTGGTGACCTTCGGACTATCGTTGATCGAACCTTACTGGCTTTATCTTGGACTAAACGTTATTCCCTTGTCATATATCTGTACACTGTGAATGGCTCGATTGTAATCATGTATTGTGCTTCCGCAGACTGGTTAGCATGCAATAAAAGCTTTTCACTGTACCTCGGTAGACGTGACAATAAACTATTAAACTGAAGAAGGGTCTTGACCCGAATTGTCACCCATTCCTTCTCTCCAGTGATGCTGCCTGTCCCGCTGAGTTACTCCAGCATTTTGCGTCTATCTTCGGTTTAAACCAGCATCTGCAGTTCCTTCATGTACATGACAATAAACAAAAATGAAACTGAACTGATCAACTCAGATCAAGCCTGAAACTCTACTTCCTAATTACACTGACTCTGCAAATTCCCTGCAAATACACTCCAAATGCCAATGTCCCAAACTTTCCAACTGATGCTCTGATTTTTCCACTCCATGGTGCAGGAATCTACCACTAGTCACCAGCATCTTCTTTAGTCCCCAAACCTCCAGCCCCAGAACCAGATGCTGTATTTTCCATTATGACCTCTTTGGCACAGCGAGAAAAGTGCAACGGCAAATGAGTAGCACCAGAAACGCTACCAAATCACCGACATTCCAGAAAATGACCCTGTGGAGAGCCCTTTGGTCCACATGTTAATTTCAAAACAATTACATTTTCAAATGTTTTATTTTAAATGCACTCAAAAGCAAAACATTTGCTAAATAGTTTTGAAGGAAGAGAGGTTGATCGACAGTAGCTTTCAATTATCATGCTGTCGAAGCTCATTAGTTCATAAGTTTATGAGTTATGGAAGCAGAATTAGGCCATTCGGCCCATCAAGTCTACTCCGCTATTCAATCATGGCTGATCTATCTCTCCCTCTCAACCCCATTCTGCTTCCTTTTCCCCATAACCCTTGACACCCGTACTAATCAAGAATCTGTCAATCTTCGACTTTAAAATATGTATTGACAGCCTCCACAGCCATCTGAGGCAATTACTTCCATAGATTCACCACCACTCTCTGACTAAAGAAATTCTTCCTCATCTCATAAAGTTGATCCATGAAATAATTACCACTTCTTAGTATCTGCGGTTTGTTTACTAAATGTGGCTAAAGTACGTGATTCACAAACACGGTAACACGCACGACATTCAACGTTTTTCATTGCAGGTAGAAAGATGTTACTTTCCTTAACTTCATGGCAAAGTAGAGCAACTCACATGGTAAATTTCGGAAATTTGCCTTTAACTAAACTGCTATTCCTCACTTGAGTTTGCTGTACCATTTATACATACATAATGACCATTAACCTCATTACTCGTCTGTAATCTTTGTCCAAACAAATCAGCCAGGTTAAAAACGTAACACGTGAGCGAGAGACTTTGAACAAAGACAATTTGCTCCTCATTTAACATTTGCAACTTACATTTTTGTAACCTTCATCATCTATACGGAGACATTTGACAAGATGACAGACGGCAAATCCTGGATGGGAAAAAAAGGTTGCTGGAGCTGCTATGGTTGAAGAGATTGGTTTAACAATCATTTCAAGATTCTTTTTTAAGTTTGTGATGAAAGCAGAGAGGGAGGTGTGAATAAAAAGGGAGACCACTTCAAAAGGCAGGCATATGATGTATAGGAAGAACTGCAGATGCTGGTTCAAACCGAAGATAGACACAAAATGCTGGAATAACTCAGCGGGACAGACAGCATCTCTGGAGTGAAGGAATGGGTGATGTTTCGGGTCGAGACCCTTCTTCAGACTGAAGACATGTATTCTGTCTTCAGTCTGTAGGCATATGATGCCTGAAGGTGTATTGTATTTGAGTGCTGCAGTATTGCGGATTGAGTAATAAGACTGCCGACAGAGAAACATAAGAAAAATACACAAAACATTTTGTAAGGCAGAAAAGGGTCGAATGGTATAAAATCCTTTGAATCAGTATGTCTAGGAAGACGGCAGAAAGAGGGTGCAATGAGGCCATTCAGTGATGTATCGGTGAGGATTATGATGTGTCAGTGCACATTGAGAAGAGTGATATTTTAGGAGCATGAGTAACCACAATTATTACTTCAAATTTCAACAAACACACAGTGAAGCCACATAAGTATCTGTTTATTTTTTGGTCTTAACCCTTCAGAACGTTCACTTTAAAATGCTGTTCTTTCACAGCTGGGATTCTGGTTGGAGACTGTAAAACCTCAGAGTTGCACACACATAGTCTAACGAGGTAATGAAGTGCAGTGAATTAAATTTGAGTCATTCGGACAAACAGTTTTAAAAAACAAATTTAACATTAGGTCCTTATCTTGCAGTATATTATCAATTCATACTTAAACATCTGCACTGTGTTACCCTGACAGAAGGAAACATCTTGAAGACATGACTATAAGAAGCTTTTGTTTGCTTTTTCAATCTGCTTCACTTGTACCAAAGCAGTAGTCGTCCCGTTCAGCCACAAACTCGTTTAAAGTTAGCAATGCACACAATCCAATTAACAGCTTGCAACAGTAACTAACATAAACATAACTCACCTTTACTGCTGGCCCTCTTAAACTCAGATCCTTGTAGTAAATCAGATTTATTTTGGCACTTCACGATTTGCCTGTATGTTCCACTGTTGCTTGAACTCGTCTGTTCCATAACTGGCTCCAAAAACATCTGGGAAAAAAGCAGTGCCATAAAATAGATTTGTTTGGCTTGCTCACTGCTGGGACAGTGGAAAAGACACGTGACACAGGAAATGATTCAGTGCAATTCCAACCTCAAAAGAATTACTACAGAATCCAACTATTTCTTAGCTGTGGTCTTATACCAGACTTACTTTACCAAGATGAACACTGGTTTAGTAGTAGTTTAGTTTAGAAGTACAGCGTGGAAACCACCCCATCGGTCCACCGAGTACATGCCGACCATCAAACATAGAAACATAGAAACATAGAAACATAGAAATTAGGTGCAGGAGTAGGCCATTCAGCCCTTCGAGCCTGCACCGCCATTCAATATGATCGTGGCTGATCATCCAACTCAGTATCCCGTACCTGCCTTCTCTCCATACCCTCTGATCCCCTTAGCCACAAGGGCCACATCCAACTCACTCTTAAATATAGCCAATGAACTGGCCTCAACTACCCTCTGTGGCAGAGAGTTCCAGAGACTCACCACTCTCTGTGTGAAGAAAGTCTTTCTCAAACAACCGTTCACACTAGTTCTATGTTATCCCACTTTCTCATCCACTCTTCACACTCTCGGGGCAATTTACCGAGGCCAAAACCCACAAACCTGCATGTCTTTACAATATAGGAGAAAACCGGAGCACCGACAAACCCGCATGTCTTTACAATATAGGAGAAAACCGGAGCACCCACAAACCCACCGGAGCACCCACAAACCTGCATGTCTTTACAATATAGGAGAAAACCGGAGCACCGAGGGGAAACCCAGAAGTCTCAAAGAAAGTGCACAAACTCCACACAGACAGCACCCAAGGTCAGTATCCAACCCAGGTTTCTGGCGCTGTAAGGCTGCAGCTCCACCAGCTCTACCACTGCATTTTATGGCCACAGTGTTTTATTACTTTTGCTAGCAATGTTACAAATTTTTGAGATTTATGCAATTTATCCCATCAGATAAAGCATACAAAGAAGTTTAATTTGACACCTAATTCACTTTCATATCTTCAGTATTAAAAAAGTTATGGCCATTTTCATACTCGGAAATTAGCATCTTGTTCCCCATTGCCTTTCCATTGACTTAACACAAAAGTTGTGATCGAGGACAGTCAAAAGCCCATAACTTTCTTAAAAATTAAGGGAACTGAAAGAAAATTTTAGTTATTATAGATTGAAGCATTCTGAAACTAATATGAAACAATCTTACTTGGATGACCTGAAATTAAAGCATATAATTAGTTACCCAATTGTAGCTAATTATAAAATTCAATTGCTAGATCTAAACATCTATCCATTTCTTAAGAAAATATTAACATTTTTTTAAAAGTCTAAGAGTCCAAATAACATTCACACAAGAATTCACAATATAACATGATTTTTAAATCGAATTGTCATTAATTGATAGGCCAAATTGAAGGAATTTTGTGTTTAATGCCTGTAAATTAATGGGCATTTTAAACAGCTTGCGAGTGGGAATTTCTGGAACGCGATGGATTAGAACGTTCCGGTTGCGGTGAATTTAAACCCAATATCGGCAGGAAAAATTCTGCCGGTTCGTATGGGGACAAAATCACCGTTTTGCAACATGAAATATTGATTAAAGTCACCTAAACAAGCAAGTGTATATGTAAAAATAAACAGCTTTCACTTATCTGTCCCCTACGTAAAATCGGTCCCCGTTGTCGGCGTTCACGGCATTAGGAGCAAATTTTTATTTTACTGCGGCGCAGAAATAGTCGGGCGATTTAAAAAAAAAAAAATTAACTTACCGGCAGTCGAAACGAATCTCCAGAAATAGATCGCACTCCGACAAAATATTATTCCGGATGGCATGGGAAAAACCGCATTTTAACCCCGCCCCCCCCTTAAAGGTGCCAAAGTCGCACACACGACCAGCGGCAGAACTGCAGCACCGCTAAAGGTAAGTTTTGTAACATACCTACTTTTGCTGCCCTGAAATTTCTTGAACTACATCACAACCTACTGCCAAATGGAGAAAATAACATATCCAGGTCTAAAAATTCAGTTGAGTGATGTTTTTTTATGTGGTATGAGACTGTTTAGAAGGGAAAGTTAGTAAGAGTGGGCAATGTGAAAGTGAAGTCTGGACTACATGGACCTGACGTGCTTACATCTAGATGTTTTTGAGTGGCAATCACTTGACATCATCGTTGTGGGACTAGAATGTGTATGTTTTTTTAAGGGACCATGTGGGCCTTGGATAGACAACCAGGCCTCCTTGAGAAGCAGACAATTTGATTGATCATAGCTTAAAATGACTTTAGTTACCTGAGCTGCTACTGGGGAGCCAGTCATCAAAATCAAACATGAAACATTCTCTAATGGAGCATAAGTGATGCAGAGAAGGCAATCTTCCTTCACAACCTGAAGTTTAGAACGTGACTGCTCTTATCTCAAACTACTCCTGGTTTGAGCACTACACCTCTTTGCAAACTCTCCCCCTTCCAGACGATCCTGCTCGATCGTAGGCCTACACATCTCATGTGACGTTTCAATATGTGCAAAGTTGTTGTGTATAACTGCTGAAGGCTTGGAATTCGGTTATGTGCATATCCTACTCTTGAGAAAATTACTTCCCTGTAGCTCCACAAGTAACAGTTTCCATGAACAGTGTAATTAAAAAAAACATTTCTATATGGATTAAAATTTCTAGATATATATCACTGTAATATCAGTAATTAGAAAGAGGAAAAATAGACTATGTACTTACTTTTTGCCCCTTTAGCCAAGTGAAATATAGTTCAACTTACAGGAATGGATGGACAAATGGCAGATGGAGTTTAATCTGAGCAACATCATCATAAAACTGTTTGCCTGACAAATGTTAGAAATCTGAAATTAAAATAAAAAAATGCTGAATACACACAGATCAGGCATCAACTGTGGAAAGAGCAACACAATTAATGCTTTAGATTGATTACCTTTTGTCAGAACTCTGAATTTTATGTATTTTCTGTTTTTATTACATTAAGCTATATTTTTACACGTAGAATTGACCTGGCCTTTCGGGCTTGGTTGATACGTTTTAGTTAATGTTTCTGAATAAAATGCCCAGAATCTGTGTTATGGAAAAAGATTACCACCCCAAAACTTACTTTTCTCTTTCAAGTCCTGACAGACTTGGTAAATACAGGCAGCTCCTCTGGATGGAAGGAATGGGTGACGTTTCGGGTCGAGACCCTTCTTCAGACTGAGAGTCAGGGGAGAGGAGACTCTCAGTCTGAAGTTGGGTCTCATCCCGAAATGTCGCCCATTCCTTCTACCCTGAGAAGTTGCCTGTGTCGCTGAGTTACTCCAGTATTTTGTGTCTCTCTTGGTTGTAAACCAGCATCTGCAGTTCCTTCCTACACGTTTTTCGTTTCATTGCAAATTTCCAGAAGCCACATTTTCCTTTCCTCATAATCTATCTAATAGATATGAAGAATCCCTTGCAACATGGTTTCTAGATATCCCAGTCCAGGGACTCTGCAGCACAGAGCTGTTATGGTTAGCTGCACTATAGGAATGTAATCAGTTCCACAATGGGCAATGCTCCAAAGATTCACAAGGAAATACCACTGCCTCACACACGATGGGTTATGATTTAGACATATATTGCCAGCTCTTTGTTGTCACTGATGGTACATGTTTGAGACTGGGATGTGAATGAGACAGGAATTGCTGGTAAATTCTAACTACTATAATAAATGTGGAACACTAGCAACAAGGCACAGCAAACACAAAGTATTTATGTTTTATATATATAATATAATGACATTACATACCCACATGATTTATTATATGTAAATATACCATGTTGCATTCGCTCTTTAAAACAACTGTGTGAACACTCCACATTGTCATTACTGTCTGGTTTCCTCAATAATTTGACTTTTACAGCTACATTCTGATCTCTGATATTGCAATAACTCTTTGAACTGAATTCCATATTGCAACTTAATGTAGTACATTTGAATTGATAGTGAGTTACTTATCTACATCTAACCAAACATACCCTGCAGCAGATTATAGTTACAGGCAAACATAGTTCTGCCGCCTGTGCAACTAGGACGTGGGATGTTTGCATAATGTAGCATTTGTCAACAACTGTCTCATTAGAGTTATTTTGTGAGCCATATACAAACAGAACATAATTTGCACCTTACATATAACTAATGTTGGTGTTGCCCTGCCACTTATTTTGAGCTGCCTTTCCTTCTTCCTCTTGTCACTTCAAAACAATAATATTTGATTAGCCAAGTATGTTTTGCAACAAATGAGGAATTTCATTTGCCAAGTCAGTCATATAAGGAGTAAGATACTAGCCTTGGATGCAGTGGACTAATTTAACCACAAACTTAATCCATTTATGCGCCTTGCATCCAATAATCTTTGAAAATTGAATTATATTTGCACAATAATGAATGTTCAGGGTGATAGTGGAGGACAGGTGTGGCCCCAGTCTCACTGCCTGCGGTCACTCCGTCAGAAAATTTAGGATCCAATCACATATCAGTGAGTTGAGGCCTAGCTGGTGGAGTTTGGTGGTGAGCTTTGTGGGGATGACCATATTGAAGGCAGAGCTATAGTCAATGAAGAGCATCCTCACGTAGGTGCCCTGTCTTTCCAAATGGGTCAGGACAGTGTGAAGAGCCACAGAGATGGCATCCCCTGTGGATCTATTTGCCCTGTATGCAAATTGATGAGAGTCCAATGATGCAGGGATGTTGGATTTGATGTGGGAGACGACCAGCCTTTCAAAGCACTTCATTGGTATTGGAGTTAGGGTAACCGGGCGGTAGTCATTCAGGTCGGTGACTTTAGACTTTTTCGGCACCGGCACTATGGTAGCTGTCTTCAGGCACTTGGGGACCGTTGCCAGAGATAGAGGCAGGTTAAAGATCCTCGTAAATACCTCCGCCAGCTGTACAGCACAGTCCTTTAGTACCCTATCCTGGACTCCATCCGGGCCTGCAGGCTTGCGTGGATTGATCCTACGCAGAGCGCACTGTACCTTCTGGGTGCTCAGTGTTAAGGCGTGTCCCTCCGCCATGGCTGGGGTTGTTCCTCTATTGGTGGTGTTGCCAGTTTCGAAGCGTGCGAAGAAGGTGTTTAATTCATTGGCCAGTGTGATATCACTGTGGGGGCAGACGGGGCTGCTCTTGTAGTCGGTGATTCCCCTGACACATAAGTACAATCAAGCCGTACACAAACACAACATTGTGCAAAGAGAAAAATATTATAAAGCAGAATAGAGTGTTATAGCATTGTAGTGTTGAAGTTACAGAAAAAAAGCATAAAGTCTGCAATGAGGTAGGTTGGAATATCTGGACTACACCCTAGCTTATGAGAGGATTGTTTAGTAGGCTGATAACAGCTGTGAAGAAGCCGTTGCTGATTATGATGGTACATGGTTTCAAGCTGGATGAGAAACGGGGATGAACGGGCTGAAAAAAGTCTTTGATTATGTTGGCTGCTTCCCTGAGGCAGCATGAGGTGCAGAGGGAGTCGATGGTAAGGTGGCTGGTCTGTGAGATGGACTGGGCTGTAGCTACAGCTTTCTGCAACTTTTGACAGTCTTGGGCAGAGCTGTTTCAAAATAAAACTGCTGTCTACAATGTATCTGAAAAAGTTGGTAATAGTGGTTGGGTTCATGCCAAATTTATTTATTCTCCATGAAGAATTAGGTGAATTGATGTGCTTTTGCGGCTGTAACTTCAACGTGGTTAGTCCAGGACAAATTGTTGATGATATTTTCAGCTTGAAGCTCTCGACCATTGCCATTTCGACACCATTGATGCTGAATAGGACATGTACTCCGCCTCACTTCCTGAAGTGGGGCATGTACTCCGCCTCACTTCCTGAAGTCAATAACCTGCTCCTCAATCTTGCTGACATTGAAGGAAAGCTTTTGGCTTGACACCATGTCACTAAGCTCCCAATCTCCTTCCTATATACTGACCCATCATAGTTCCAGATCCACAGGGAAGTGTCAACTACAAATTTATAAATTTATAAAGTTCAAGCAGAATTTGGCGGCACAATCATGAGAGTTTAGAGAGTATGTTAAGGAGCATCCTCGTGGGGCATCAGAGTTGAGAATTATTGTGAACATGTTTTGTCGCCTAACCTCACTGCTTGAGATCTATTGGTTATAAAGTCAAAGATCCAGTGGCAGAGGGGGATGCTGACTCCATGATCCAGGCGTTTGTTTCGGATTATATTGTTAAACATGGAGCTATAGTCAATAAATAGAAATCTGAAATAGGTATCCTTATTATCTAAATGTTCCAACAATGTGTAGGGCCAGGGAGATGGTATCTGTTATGGTATCCCAATATCTTAAAAACTATAACCTCCTGAATAAGCTATGAGACTGACCATGTTATTTGCTAACAATATGTGATTAAACTCCTTTTCATATAAATCCTGCACCATAATGGAACAATCTACTTCTGTGTCAATCTGTATAACTAGTGAATTGCCATCAGTCGTCAACATAAATTACATTTTGCATCATTTGTTTTGGCTATAAGTTTGTACAGTTTGTCTATTTGTACCATTTTAGTAGAGAAATTTCTGCACGAATGCCGGTTTTACATTAGAAAAAGCATTCCCATCTGTTACCTTTTATATTGATTTTCTTTTCCTCAACAACGGACCCTCCAGAGCCCTTTGAGGTAAATAATTCCAAAGACATCCAATTCTATGCAAAAAGCAATTTTTCTTCCTTCCACTCCTAAGTGTCTTACTCTCAGATTATGCTCCCCATTTCTGGACTCCTCATTGAAGTAAAGCAGCAATTTGGTATCTACTTGATCCTTGCGTAAATCTTGTATATCACCTCTCATTTTCTCAACTCATTGAGTATGGGTGAAGCTTCCTCTATCCTTCATCTTTGGCAGTCCTCTCAGGAGTCAGTAACTCCAGGACAAGTAGACCCTTTCTAAGGCAGGAAGACGAAATAATACTTCAAATGTGGCTCACTTAAGTCTGGTACAATATAAGGAAGACTTTCTTACTTTTGTACTCCTAAAACCTTGTAATAAAAGTCAATAAGCCTTTCTTTCTTCTAATCGCTTGGTGTATGTACCTGCATGTTTAACTTCTGCACCTCATAAGCAGCGTGCCGATTTTACATCTCTATCTCCTAAACCAACACACCAGTTTAGATCTCTGACATGATATCAATTGATTCTCAATTTATACCAATCTACATCATCCATTTTCTTCTGTTCTCTATCCTACCAATATATTCCATTTGTTCTACCCATTCTTCCCATTTCTCTGCAATTTAAAATCTGCCCATCTTCTAAATGTTTCCAATTTTGGTAGGGGACCCTCAATCTGATACATTAACTTTGTGTCTCTCTCCACGGATGCTGCCTGACCTCCTGCATATTTCCCATATTTTCTGTAAATATTGCATCAACACAAGCATCCACTTTGCACAAACATTTATTAATTTCTCATTATTTAATAAATATTATGTGATAGAATTCTTCATACGTGCACAACCTTCAATTTTCCCACATTGTATACCATCTGCCACCATCTTACCCACTTACTTAACTTGTCTTTGGCCTTCAGAGATATTTTGTGACCTCCTCAAAACTTATTTTCTCTTTTAGCTTTGGATCATGAGCAAGTTTAGCTCCATTGCACAAAACAGAAAATATTGGAAATACTCAGCAGGCTGGATAGCATCTGCAGATAAAGACACACAATTAACATTTCTGAAGCAAAATATGCAGGAAATATGCAGTAGGCCAATTAACCTTCGTAAAACCAAAATGATTGGTTGAAGTAAAGCCAAATATTTTATTATTTCAGTTACAGTGGCTTGCAAAAGTTTTCATACCCCTTGAACTTTTCCACATTTTGTCATGTTACAACCACAAACGTAAATGTATTTTATTGGGATTTTATGTGATAGACCAACACAAAGTGGCGCATAATTGTGAAGTGGAAGGAAAATGATACATGGTTTTCAAATTTTTTTACAAATAAAAAACTGAAAAGTGTGGCGTGCAAAAGTATTCAGCCCCCTTTACTCTGATACCCCTAAATAAAATCCAGTGCAACCAATTGCCTTCAGAAGTCACCTAATTAGTAAATAGAGTCCACTTGTGTGTAATCTAATCTCAGTATAAATACAGCTGTTCTGTGAAGGCCTCAGAGGTTTGTTAGAGAACATTAGTGAACAAACAGCATCATGAAGCCCAAGGAATACACCAGACAGGTCAGGGATAAAGTTGTGGAGAAGTTTAAAGCAGGGTTAGCTTATAAAAAATATCCCAAGCTTTGAACATCTCACGAAGCACTGTTCAATCCATCATCCGAAAATGGAAAGAGTATGGCACAACTGCAAACCTACCAAGACATGGCCGTCCACCTAAACTAACAGGCCGGGCAAGGAGAGCATTGATCAGAGAAGCAGCCAAGAGGCCCATGGTAACTCTGGAGGAGCTGCAGAGATCCACAGCTCAGGTGGGAGAATCTGTCCACAGGACAACTATTAGTCGTGCACTCCACAAATCGGGCCTTTATGAAAGAGTGGCAAGAAGAAAGCCATTGTTGAAACAAAGCCATAAGAAGTCCCGTTTACAGTTTGCCACAAGCCATGTGGGGGACACAGCAAACATGTGGAGGAAGGTGCTCTGGTCTGATGAGTGCAAAATTGAAGTGTTTGGCCTAAATGCAAAACGCTATGTATGGCGGAAAACTAACACTGCACATCACCCTGAACACACCATCCCCACTGGGAAGCTGGTCAGAGTTGATAGGAAGATGGATGGAGCCAAATACAAGGCAATCTTGGAAGAAAACCTGTTAGAGTCTGCAAAAGACTTGAGACTGGGGCAGAGGTTCACCTTCCAGCAGGACAACGACCCTAAACATACAGCCAGAGCTACAGTGGAATGGTTTAGATCAAAGCTTATTCATGTGTTAGAATGGCCCAGTCAAAGTCCAGACCTAAATTAAATTGAGAATCTCTGGCAAGACTTGAAATTTGCTTTTCGCAGATGCTCTCCATCCAATCTGACTGAGCTTGAGCTACTTGCAAAGAAGAATGAGCAAACATTTCAGTCTCTAGATATACAAAGCTGGTAGAGACATACCCCAAAAGACTTGCAGCTGTAATTGCAGCGAAAGGTGGTTCTACAAAGTATTGACTCAGGGGGGCTGAATACTTTTGCACGCCACACTTTTCAGTTTTTTATTTGTAATAAAATTTGGAAACCATGTATCATTTTCCTTCCACTTCACAATTATGTACCACTTTGTGTTGGTCTATCACAAAAAATCCCAATAAAATACATTTGTGGTTTGTAACGTGACAAAATGTGGAAAGGTTCAAGGGGTATGAATACTTTTGCAAGCCACTGTATATGTGTTTAGCTTTTGACAATGCAGTGTGATACTGTTCCCTGGGATGGCCTAAAGTTTAAGTTTGGTAAGACAAGGTTTCTATTCAGTCAATACATGTGGAAATGGTTAGCATTCTGGAATCTAGACACTGACAACAGCTGTTAGTCAGCCTCAAGAATAAATTGATCTTGCTGTGACCAAATGCGGACGTAAGGAAACTGATGTGTGAGATTGTTAATCTATCATCACTCAATTGATTTTACATTTAGTTTAGGAGATTTGAATAGCTGCTTAGCACACTGTATGGCTGTTATATACAGGCTGATGTAACTTCCAGCATTACTGAAGTGTTAGTGGGGAAAATGTAGGACACATCGAGGTTATTGTTATCATTCATAACAGAACCAATTTCAGTGCTGTGCAGTGTCACAATATATTCTGGTGTGATTAAGAAGACACGTGACAGATGCAAGCAACTGCAGATGCTGATTAAAAAAAAAGCCACAAACTGCTGCGTAACTCAACAGGTCAGGCAGCATCTCAGGAGAACTTGGATAGGGGATGTTTTGGGTCGGGACCTTTCTTCGGACAGGCTTCATTAAGGGTAGGAGGCTTGAAGAGATGTGGAGGAAGAGCAGGAATCACAAAGAATCACAATCAAATTGATAGAGGCGTTCACAGAATTCCCGTCAGACAAAGGAGGAAAACTTCTTCAAAGTAGGAGATTCTTCAAAGTGGAGCAGTAAAATGTAGACACAAAGAAAGCAGAAGCTGGTTTATGAAAAAAGACACAAAGTGCTGGAGTAATTCAGTGGATCAAATAACAAGTTTGGTTTACACAGTGAGAGGATTGAAGAACAGGAACTGCTGAGTTACTCCAGCACTTTCTGTCCCTTTTGTGCATTAACCAGTTCTTTGTTTCCTTATTCTCTCCATATTGTTATCAATTCCTACCAGATTCTATCACTCACCAACACATTAGGGGAAATTTACAGCGGCCAATTAACCTACCAACTACCAACATGTCTTTGAGATGTGTGGGGGAAACCGGAGCACTCAGAGGAAATCCACATGTTCTCAGGGATAACGTACAAACACCATTCAGACAGCACCCGAGGTCAGGATTGATGTGAGACTGTGGCTCTACAAGCTGTAGACATTCCCAGCAATCCACAGATTCAACTACGCACCTAAACATTTGGGGCAACTTACATTAGCCAATCCAATCCAAAATGTCTTTGAGACTTGGAAGACACTTGTTAAGGGCCTGTCCTACTTTCCCAAGTCCTCTGCCGAGTTGAAAGGAAAAAAAAATCAAGATTTTTGTGATCTACGAACCCCTCCTCTTTTTACTCATGGATTTTTTTGTCATGCTGGAAAAAACGTCCCGACTTACCTGATGTCCCGAGTACCTACGACTGGCATAACGAGCTGCTACTATATATCTACGGACTCCTATGGCCTCCCACGGACTCACTACGGACATTCTCTGAGTTTGAATCAAGGGGAAAACGCGGGTGAATTCATGAGTAACTCGGGAAAGTGGGACAGGCCCTTTAGCAACTTCCATACATCATGTCATCTTATTCTTCATCATCAACTGTGTTGGAAAAACTCTAAATACCTCTGCCTCCCAATGGCATGGAGGTAGTTTCCTGTTTTTCCCCATTATCCACTGTGACAAGTCTTTTCTCACAGAGCCTCACATTTGTTTTTATCACCGTCAATGTAACATGCAGACCTATTTTGTGGCCCCCTTCTGCATTAGACATTTAAGATAAATTAATACCTGTGTTAGAGCTGGGACACCCAATGGTCTTGTGGACAGTTTTTTTGCAAGTACCATGGATCGGGAAAAACACAATGCCATATGTTTCTTTTCAAACAAGTACAAGATTTAATTGTCAAACTACTACATTTTTAGTTTGACTTATAACCTGTCAACCATCCCAAAAGCCTCTCAGGATTTCTGGGATTGTCTTCTAAATTTCCATGGCTCAAATCCAAATCCCAGGAATTTCTTGTTGACAGTGTCTAGCCGTTCTGTGCAATATCAGAGGATAAATATAGATGGGAAAAGCGGGTAAGCCATTTTTACCTCATTTCTTCAGAATTGGTAAAAACTTACATTCTCATATCATCTAATATATCACGATATAAATGTAGTTTTCATTCCCACCAAAACTATAGGGAGTATAAGGAAAATGTACACTATTTTTAATTTTAACATGAAGTGTTTCCTGCCAACTTGTCTAAATATTCCTTTCACTTTATGCTTATGACCTATTAGCATCATACTTTGAACTAGTTACCTTGTTAATGCAATTTAGTATGTTTTATATTTTAAGGACTGTATGTGGAAACTTAACAATTACATTTAGATCATCAGTTGAGTTTCCATTTTTCTCTAACTTTAGAAATGAATCTATTTTATTTCTGGAACTGTGCTGAAATTCCATAATAACACTCTTCCAAGTTAATGATGCATGGCTCATGTTCCTATTTTGGTATGTTGATAATAAGTAGATAATCCTGAGCATATGCTGTAATTTTCCAGCACAGACTTATTGCCGTCACCAAATATAGACTTCTTTATGGCCACATAAGTAGATCGAGTGGTAAAGAAGGCATTCGATCATGCTGTTTTATCGGTGGGGCATTGAGTGTATGAGTCAGGAATTTGTGTTGGAATTTAGTTAGAGTCCCATTTGGAGTATGGTGCGCAGTTCAGCTCAACCTTTTACAGGGTGGAGGCTCTGCAGAAGGTGCAGAAGAAGTTCACCAGAATGCTGCCTGGATAAGAGTGTATTAGCAAAAAGGAGAGGTTACATTAAATTGGATTGTTTTCTCTAGGATATTGGATTATGAGAGGTACAGGTAGGAAATACAGTCAGAATCTTTTTTGCAAGATGCGAATGTCAAAGAATAGAGGGCATAACTTTAAGGTCAAAAGGGGCAATGTTTAAAGGAGATGTGCAGGGCAGGTTTTTTTACACATAGAGAATGGTGAGTGCCTGGAATGCACTGCCAGGTAGATATGATTGGAGGTTGATATGATTGTGGCATTTAAGAGACTTTTAGATAGACATATGGATGTGCAGGGAATGGAGGGATATGGATCACATGCAGGCTGAGGAGATTAGTTTAATGGCATCTTGTTCACAATGGACATTGTGGGCTGCAGGGCCTAATCCTTTGCTGTACTGTTCTATGTGCTTAACGTTTGAATGTTCATTATCTGACTATAGGAATAAAGTCATAGAAAAACATGAAGAAATTTAGAACACACCAACAATTGTTTTGCCATAGAGCTGAAAGCTTTTTTTTTAAATTAACTAAATTTTGCATTAAAAGCTCCATACGCAATGAGATGAATTCAATGTTACGAAATAACGGCCTTCAATATATTATTTATTTTATCAATAATCACATGTTTAAAAAAATGCAATGTGCTGGAGTAACTCAGTGAGTCAGGCAACATCTCTGAAGGACATAAATAGACGACGTTTCAAGTTATGAAGCTTCTTCAGATTAATTGTAGAAGGGGGGAGAAAACTGGAAAAGAGGTAGGGTAGTGTCAAAGCATGGCAAGTGAGGTGGATATAGATTTAGTTTAGTTTTGAGAATAAACATGGAAACAGACCCTTAAGCCCACCGAATCAATGCTGACCATTGGTCACACATACACTAGTTATATTTTATCCCATTTTGTATTCTACACACAAGGGGCAATTTACAGAAGCGAATTAACCTACAAATCTGTATGTCTTCGGAAAGTGGGAGGAGATCAAAGCACCTGAAAAAAACCCACGCAGTCACAGGGAAAATGTACAAATTCTGCACAGACAGCATCCGTAGTCAGGATCTAACCCACGTCTCTAGCACTGTGAGGGGGGGTTTGAATGGCAGATGGGTGAACAGAAGCAAGATATGAAAAGGAGACAGAAGGGTGTAAAATAGGAGAGAAGAGTGAAACGTGAAGCCAGAGGAAGAGACAGAGAGAACGGGTAAGGGAGACGGCATCGTGGAAGAAATGAGTGCTCACCCAGGTGGGACATAGGGATCTACATCTGCAGCTCCATGTGTCACCATGTTACAAGGTGTGTCATTGGGTCAACTGAACAGCAGAGATCGTTTCGCCGAACACCTCCGCTCGGTCCGCAAAAACCAACCCGACCTCCCGGTCGCTCAGCACTTCAACTCCCCCTCCCATTCCGTATCCGACCTCTCGGTCCTGGGCCTCCTCCATGGCCAGAGTGAGCAACACCGCAAGTTGGAGGAACAGCACCTCATATTCCGCTTGGGGAGTTTGCATCCTTTGGGCTTGAACATTGAATTTTCTCAATTCTGTTAACCCCTGCTGTCTCCTCCCCTTCCCACCTCTCCCTCAGCCCTCGGGCCCTGGCATTCCCTCTATCTCTATCTCCCTCCCCCATCCTAGTCGCACTAGCTTCTCATTTTCACACCACAAACAGCTTACAATGACTTGTTCCCTTTATCATCGATATTTGTTTGCATATCTTTCATTCATTGTTCTTTATCTCTCCACATCACCGTCTATATCTCTGGTTTTCCTGATCCCTGACCAGTCTGAAGAAGGGTCTCGACCCAAAACGTCGCCTATCTCCTTCGCTCCTTAGATGCTGCTGCACCCGCTGAGTTTCTCCAGCTTTTTGTGTAACCCTCGATTCTCCAGCATCTGCAGTTTCTTCGTTAACAGCAGAGATCAGAGGTGAGGAAACAGTGACATCTAATGTTCATTGGATTCATTACAGCTTTATTATAATACAAGTTATTCCTTGATTTTACACTAGTTTTGTCGTACCAGTTTTCTCACGTTTTATTTGCAAAGCTGCATCTTTCCTAGCCTGTTCCAAAAGTGTAGTGAGTTTTCTGAAGCATGATACATCTAATAATGTCCACACTTTGGTTCTGTACAACAGCAAACTGCTAAATTCCTCCCATTTCCTCCAGACACAAGGCGTAGCTATGGGCACACGCATGGGCCCCAGCTACGCTTGCCTCTTTGTTGGGTACGTCGAACAATCCTTGTTCTCGGCGTACCAGGGCCCCATCCCCGACCTCTACCTCCGTTACATCGACGACTGCTTTGGTGTCACCTCCTGCACCCACACACAACTGACTGACTTCATTCATTTCACCACCAACTTCCATCCGGCACTCAAATACACTTGGACCATTTCCGACACTTCCCTACCATTCCTTGACCTCACCATCTCTATTGCAGGTGATACGCTCCTGACCGACATCCACTACAAACCTACTGACTCCCACAGCTACCTGGACTACTCTTTCTCCCACCCTGCTTCCTGTAAGGACTCCATCCCCTATTCCCAATTCCTCCGTCTATGCCGCATCTGCTCCCAGGATGAAGTGTTCCACACCAGGTCATCACAAATGGCCTAATTCTTCAGAGAACGGGGATTCCCCTCCCCCACTATTGATGAGGCTCGCACCAGGGTCTCCTCCATACCCGCAACACTGCCCTCGCTCCCCATTCCCCACTCGCAAACAGGGCAGAGTCCCCCTGGTCCTCACCTTTCACCCCACCAGCCGGCAAATACAACATATAGTCCTCCGCCAGTTTCGCCACCTCCAACGTGACCCCTCCACCCGCCACATCTTCCAATCTCCCCCGTCTGCCTTCCGCAAAGACCGCTCCCTCCGCAACTCCCTTGTCAATTCTTCCCTCCCCTCCCACTCTACCCCTTCCCCGGGCACTTTCCCTTGCAACCGCAAGAAATGCAACACTTGTCCCTTCACCTCCCCCCTCCACTCCTTTTAGGGACCCAAGCAGTCCTTCCAGGTCCGACAGAGGTTCACCTGCACCTCCTCCAACCTCATCTACTGCATCCGCTGCTCCAGATGCCAGATGATCTATATCGGTGAGACCAAGCGGAGGCTTGGCGATCGCTTCGCCGAACACCTCCGCTCGGTCCGCAATAACCAAACCCGACCTCCCGGTGGCTCAGCACTTCAACTCCCCCTCCCATTCCACATCCGACCTCTCGGTCCTGGGCCTCCTCCACGGCCAGAGTGAGCAACACCGCAAGCTGGAGGAACAGCACCTCATATTCCGCTTGGGGAGTGTGCATCCTTTGGGCTTGAATATTGAATTTTCTCAATTCTGTTAACCCCTGCTGTCTCCTCCCCTTCCCACCTCTCCCTCAGCCCTCGGGCCCTGGCTTTCCCTCTATCTCTATCTCCCTCCCCCACCCCAGTCGCACCAGCTTCTCATTTTCACACCACAAACAGCTTACAATGGCTTGTTCCCTTTATCATCGATACTTTTTTGCATATCTTTCATTCATTGTTCCTTATCTCTCCACAGCACCGTCTATATCTCTCGTTTCCCTGATCCCTGACCAGTCTGAAGAAGGGTCTCGACCCGAAACGTCGCCTATCTCCTTCGCTCCTTAGATGCTGCTGCACCCGCTGAGTTTCTCCAGCTTTTTGTGTACCCTTGATTCTCCAGCATCTGCAGTTCCTTCTTTAAAACTGCTAATATATGTGGTTACACGACAGCTGCAGCTTTGAAGAGAGTGGTACTGATATGATTGTGCTCCACTTAGGTTAACCTCAAGCTTTGGTTTGGACTAAACTTAATCTAAAAGAAAAGGAATTGGTGATGAGGGAGAAAGGCTTACAACATGGACTTAAAAACTAGTTTTATATTTTCCTACTTGGGGAATTTTTGAATAAATCTATGCATTAATCAGTAGCAGATTGAGGGATGTAGTGGAGAGGAAACATCAGATGTCAATATCTTTTCACACAACTATAGAACAGAGCAAGAACAGAGGAATAGTGGGTCGTCAAATATTAATAGAATATTGACTGGCCTTGAGGGGGATACGACATATATTGCCTGAAGTAGATTCATATTGCCCGAGTCGAAGACGAGGGCAATATGGATCTAGTGAGGGCAATATATGTCGTATCCCCCGAAAGAGGACAGTCAATATTGTTATTATTACCCATATCAGACATCTAGAGGAAAATCTGAACATCTCAACTCGGCGGACTTCCACGTAAAATTTAACCAAAATGGACGCGGCAGTCTTCCTGTCTGCCGTTTGAATATTCTAAATTTCCCACGCAGCGTCACGTTGCCAAGTTCCCGGATGTGAGACCAGGGGAATATAAGACTATATTCCCCGCTGTTTTAACAGGTAAAGTCCATAGGCGTTCGCAAGAAAGGGGAATACAAGAAAATATTCCCCTGTTAACCCTGCTGGCAGTAAAAACGAAGGGAATACAATTTTGTAAAAGCATACCTCAGATGTGTGATATGGGTAATAATAATAGAATATTGACTGGCCTTGAGGGGGATACGACATATATTGCCTGAAGTAGATTCATATTGCCCGAGTCGAAGACGAGGGCAATATGGATCTAGTGAGGGCAATATATGTCGTATCCCCCGAAAGAGGACAGTCAATATTGTTATTATTACCCATTATCAGACATCTAGAGGAAAATCTGAACATCTCAGCATCTTCCACGTAAAATTTAACCAAAATGGACGCGGCAGTCTTCCTGTCTGCCGTTTGAATATTCTAAATTTCCCACGCAGCGTCACGTTGCCAAGTTCCCGGATGTGAGACCAGGGGAATATAAGACTATATTCCCCGCTGTTTTAACAGGTAAAGTCCATAGGCGTTCGCAAGAAAGGGGAATACAAGAAAATATTCCCCTGTTACCCCTGCTGGCAGTAAAAACGAAGGGAATACAATTTTGTAAAAGCATACCTCAGATGTGTGATATGGGTAATAATACATAATATAACAATATTGAGGTGGATAAAGACATTTCATTGATGTAATGAGAACAGACAATGCCATTATTTTGCTTTATTTTCAGCAGCGAAGAGTGGGAGATGTAATTGTGATAGGATGGTACTTTTGGAAGAGTTGCTTAAGAAGAATGTTCATTGGGGCAAGAATTAAATACTTTATTCTGAAAATGGTTAGAATTTGGAATTTGCTACTGCATGCACGGTTGACCCACTTTCAAGTAAGCTGGATAAGTACATGAAGTGAAAGGAAAACAAACAATTCTGTAAGAGAAGAAATTATCAAGGGATCTCGTTGATGTCTGAATTTGTGCTTGGAGTCAAGGGGTGTAGTACGTAAGGTGCTAAACAAACACTTTAAAGGTAGATAAGAATGCTGGAGAAACTCAGCGGGTGAAGCAGCATCTATGGAGCAAAGGAAAAGGTGACGTTTCGGGTCGAGACCCATATTCAGAAGGTAGATATGCAGAAGGGTCTCGACCCGAAACGACACCTTTTCCTTTGCTCCATAGATGCTGCCTCACCCGCTGAGTTTCTCCAGAATTTTTATCTCCCTTCGATTTTTCCAGCATCTGCAGCTCCTTCTTAAACAAACTTTACATCTGTTTTCACCAAGGAGAAGGGCATGGTAAACAATGAGATCAGTTTGGAGAATACTAATCTGCAAGGGCTGAGGGAGATTAAGAAGGAGCTGTTGGGACTCTTGAACTGCATTAAGGTGGATAAATCCCCAGGGCATGATAGATATATCCCAGGTTATAAAGAGAGGCAAGGGGAGATTGTGGGAGCCTTAACAAAGATCTTTGTGCCTTCTCTAGCCACAGGCAAGTTCCCAGAGGACAGGAGAATAACATTGTTTCGTTTTTCAAGATGGGAAGTAGCGGGAATCCAGGGAATTATACAGTGAGCCTTACATCAGTGGTAGGGAAGTTATTGGAAAGGATTCTTAAGGATAGGATTTACTCCCATTTGGTAGAGAATGGATTAATTAGGGACAGCTGCATGGATTTGTACATTGCAGGTCATGTCTTACTAATTTGATTGAGTGCTTTGAGGAGTGACAAAGGAGATCAATGAGGGCAGAGCGTGGATGGTGTCTACATGGATTTTAATAAACCATTGAAAAAGGGGCCCACGGTAGGCTGATCCAGTAGATTAAGATGCACAGGATTAACAGTGATTTGGTCGTAAGGATTCTGAACTGGCTTACTGATCGATGACAGAGGGTTGTGGTGGAAAGACAATATTCAAGCTGGAGGTCTGAGTCTGCGACCAGTGGAGTTCCGCAGGGATCTGTTGTGACCTTTGTCATTTATATATAAATGACTTGAAAATAAACATAGATAGGTTGGTTGGTAAGTTTGCACCTATTTGCTCGATTCTGTGGGGAAGGTATATGCAGATAGTTAATCTTGGCATCATTTTCAGCACAGACAAAAAGCCTAATGTGTAGATGAATGACAGAATCTAGGGGAGCTGATGAGAAGGTGGGGAGAATAAAATATGGAAATCATATAAGATTGGAGTATATGGGTGGTTGATGATCAGTGTGAACTTGGATTCAATGGACTGGTGACCTGCCAAGGCTTGGTTCCTTTAAAAAAAACCGAAGCAACCATTGTGAAAGGTTGCTTCTGTAGGAGACAAGATATGTCACGTTAGTCTAGTCTAAACTGTTGAAGATACTTATACCTAGGAACATGTGCAGTTCTGCTCAACTCTTGACAGGGTGGAGGCTTTGGAGAAGGTGCAGAAGAGGTTCACCTGAATGTTGCCTGGATTAGAGTGTATTAGCAAAAAGGAGAGATTGGACAAAATTGGATTGTTTTCTCTAAAATATTAGAAGTATATATAGAAGAAATATAGAAGTATACCTGATAGAAGTATATAAGTATAAAAGATTATGACAGATACAGATGGGGTATACAGTCAGAATCTTTTTTGCAAGATGGGAATGTCAAAGAATAGCGGGCATAGCTTTAAGGTCAAAAGGGCAATGTTTAAAGGAGATGCAGGGCAAGTTTTTTTTTACACATAGAGAATGGTGGGTGCCTGGAATGCACTGCCAGGGGTGGTGGTGGAGGCAGATATGATTGTGGCATTACTTATGCATAGGAACATGAAGCTTTCAACCATTTCTACTTCAATACCATGAATGCTGATTAGTTTAGTTTAATTTAGAGATACAGCATAGAAACATGCCCTTCTGCCCACCAAGTCCACACCAACCATCGATCACCGTACACTAGTTCAAAGCTATTCCAGTTTTGCATTCTACACACTAGGTGCAATTTACAGAAGCCAATTAACCTACAAACCTATATAAGGTCATAAGGTCATGCTATAGGAGCAGAATTAGGCCATTCGGGCCCATCAAGTCTATTCTGCTATCCAATCATGGCTGATCTATCTCTCCCTCCTAACACCATTCTCATGCCTTCTCCCCATAACTCCTGACACCCATACTAATCATGAATCTATCTATCTCTGCCTTATCCATTGACTTGGCCTCCCCAGCCTTCTGTGGCAAAGAATTCTACAGATTCACCATTCTCTGACTAAAGACATTTTTGTGTTTGGAATATGGGAGGAAATCAGACGCATGTGATCACAGAGGGAACGTACCAGCTCCTGTAGTCAGGATCGAACGCAGGTCTCTGGCGCTGAGGCAGCAACTCTACCGCTGTGCCACCATGCCGCCCAGATTGTGATAAATACTCCACCTCACTTCCTGATGTCAATAACCACCTCCTTTGTCTTGCCTACTTTGAAGGAAAGGTTATTGGCTTGAAACTATGCCACTGAGGTCTCAATCTCCTTCCAGTACTCCGTCTCGTCATTGTTCGAGATCGGGCCCGCTGGAGTGATGTAATCTGCAACTTGCAATTGGAGTTAGAGCAGAATTTGGCCGCGCAGCATAAATATAAATGGAGTATCATAAGAAGCTGAGAACGCATCCTTGCTGGGCACTGGTAATGTGAATTGTTGTGGAGGTTGTTTAGTGACCTATCCTCACTAATTGTTGCTTATGGATCAGGAAGTCAAGGATCCAGTGGCAGAGGGGACCGCTATCTCCTAGTTCCAGAGGTTTGGGATTATGGTGTTACAGGCGGAGCTAGAGTAGCTAAATAGGAGCCTGACATATATGTTGTTGTTTTCTAGATGCTCCTGTGATGAGTGTAGGGTCAGGGCAGGGTGCATTACCCCACTGTAGTGGGCCAGACCTCCAACAATAATGACAGGAAGTAGATCGAGAGCTTAGTTTCATGCTTTCACGACTGTTCAAAGACAAGCTTTTCCAGTAAGTAAAATTCCTATGCGTGCCTGGAACCCCAGCGCATGCGTGGATTTTACTAAGTCATTAAAGGCACATTTCACTTATCATAACATCCCCCCTTTTTCCAAAAGAGAAAAACGTACAGATGTACAATGCACTCTCACTTGGCATATATATGTCCAAGTGAGAAAAGAACACATTTTCTAAAGTAAAGTTTCCTTTCCTTTTCATTATCTTATTTACATAAACTTGTTTTATCATACTTGCAACCCCATACAGACATAACAGCTTCGCTGTCTTGACAGCTAATTCTGCCTTCCCATTCGCTTTGTTATTACCGGGACTGCTGCACAGGTGCTCAAAATCCCATTCCCTCGCGATCTGGCGAAATACGACCAATGTGTATTGAGGCCCGTTATCGCTCACAACTTGTGTCGGGAAATGAGCTTTCAACTTTCAAAGCGATTCACGGTTGGACTGCTCGTGTCTCTCAGTTGGTCTATTTTGACAAAGTTGCTATGGTAGTCTACAGTGACGAGATAATCTTTATCGTCCCATGTAAAGAGATCTGTGCCGACTTTCTCCCATGGCCTTGTCGGTAGCTCATGACTCATGACTATCTCTTTTTGCTGGCTCACCTCATAGGTGCGGCACACCATCACATGTAGCAATATACTGCTTGATGTCGCTATTCATGCCAGGCCAGAATAGGCATTTGCGTGCTCGTCGCAGGCAGCCTTCGACGTCTAGATGTGAAGAGTGTATCTTTTCTTTCATGTCTCTTCTTCAGCTTATCGGTATGATCAGGCACTCGCCCTTGAAGATCAAACCATCTTGGACTGCGAGCTCATCCCTGTAGCTGTAATAAGGCGTGAGTTGCTCTGGTAGCCTATCTCGTTCACTATGCCAACTACTGATGATGACACGTTTCAGCACCTGTGGTGTGTTTTCGTTCGCTTTTTCATTGCGAATTTGCTCGAGACGCTCATCTCGAATTGGCAAGTGTGATACCATGTTTACCTCCTCGAATGCTTGCTGTCTGCTAACTGCGCTCGACAGTGTATCCGCAGTGTACATGAGTTTCCCCTGACAGTAGCTGATGTCGAAATCATAGCTCTGTAGGCGGAGTAGCATTCATTGAAGCCGATTCGGTGCTTTCACTAGCGGCATCTTTGCTATAATTTCCAGCGGCTTGTGATCGCTGATCACGCTGGTGAAACGACCAAATGTATACTGATGGAAATGCTCCATTGCAAATACCACGGCGAGCATCTCCTTCTCAATAGAGGCATTTCGCGATTCGATGTCAGTTATTGCTTTGCTCGCATATGCGATGGGACATCCCTTTTGGAGCAAGGCTGCACCCAGTCCCTTGTTGCTCGCGTCACACTGAATCGTCAGCTCTTCTTTGGAATTGCAGTATGCTAAGATCGGTGCAAAAGATACCATCTGTCTGATCTTGGAAATCACTTTGTCCTGCTCAGCAGACCACTCCCATGCTATGTCTGGTCTCGTCAGTTGTTTGATGGGCTCAAGGGTATCAGACAGGCTGGGTAGAAAACGGCTCAGGTAGTTGACATATCCAACCAGCCTCTGCACACCCTGTACACCAGGATGCTGGCATATTGACGACATCTGCAACCTTTTTGCGGTTCGGTTGCAGTCCTGTGCCAGTTACCACATGTCCTAAAAAGGGTATCTCAGTTGCTCTGAAGACAGTCTTGTCCTTGTTAAGTTTGATGTGTTGCTGGACACATCGTTGAAGCAACTGCTCGAGCTTCGTGTCATGGTCAATGACCGCGCCTTCCATCACCTCTCCCTTCCCATAGATGAGGATGTCGTCTGCAACGCAGATCACTCCAGATAGCCCTTCGAGCGCTTGATGTAATCTACGCTGGAAGATTTCAGACGATATACTTAAACTGAATGGCAATCGGCGCCACAGGCAACGCCCAAATGGGGTGTTGAACGTCATAAGATTGCACGACTCGTCGTCAAGTTTCATCTGCCAGAAAGCCGAGCTCGCTCCGCTGTCCACTTGGAAGTCGACCTGCTTCCCATTGAGAAGCATCGATACGTAGACATCATCTCTAGGCCGCAGCGTTAATATTGAGCGTGATACTATCAATGAACTCAAAGCACGTGTCACTTCCGGCCTGGTCGTCCACTTTGTGCACTTTCTTCTTTCTGTATACTTTGGCAAAGTGGTTGCGACTGCCACATGCCCTACACATCTGTCTGTAGGCTGGACATTGCTGTTTGTCCAGTGCATGGTCCTTGCCACAATACTTGCATACTTTCGCTTCTTGATTGTGCTTGCCTTCGCTTTTCTTAGGCTTAGCCCACTTGCTTTGCTTGTGTGGGTATTGCACAGCAGCGCCTCTCATGCCGCTCTGCTGTCTGATTTTGTGGATTGCAGCAGCAGACCTGCTACTTCGGGTGAAAGCTTGGAGATGTGACTCAGCAGTCTCGGCACTCTTGCAGATCTCAATACATCCATTGAGAGTGAGCTTCCTTTCTTGCAGCAAACGTCTCCTCGTCTGCGAGTCGCTAATGCCCAACACAATCTTGTCACGGAGCAAGCTGTCCATCATACACTGGCAGAAATTACAGGTCTTCGCTAGTGTTCTCAGGCTAGCGAGGAACGATTCAAAGTTCTCACCTGCTTCTTGTTGTCTCTTGTTGAAGAGGTATCGCTCATATGTCTCATTCTTTTCGCCAATGGCGTAACTCTCGAAAGCGCCAATGATATCAGCCAGTTCTTGGTTCTCCTCGTCGTTGGCGAACACAAAACTGTCTTAAATCTCCAGTCCTAATGGGCCAATTGTATGGAGAAACAATGCCGTCTGGTATGCTGCCGTTTGCCTGTCTGACTGTGCGACTACGCTGTAATTTGCTCACACCCAACACCATGTTTTCCAATCCTCAATCACACCGCGGTCGACGGTTAATAGGGTCGGTGGTCGTATGCCACTCACGGGAGGCGGACCAGCAGCGTGCTGTGGCGTGCTACCGGTGGCTGTCTGCGTATGCCGCTGGTTGCCCGTCTCCTCGTCCGCACTCGACTCGGCTTGCTGCTCAGCGGCCGCCTGCCCCACCCTTCGGTTAGCCATGTCTTTTTCCGGCAGTTTTAATACTTTCCGTGTATTAAATGCTGCTCACTCCCCAATCCTACGGTGCTTAA
This sequence comes from Okamejei kenojei, assembly GCA_035221665.1. Taxonomy (NCBI): domain Eukaryota; kingdom Metazoa; phylum Chordata; class Chondrichthyes; order Rajiformes; family Rajidae; genus Okamejei; species Okamejei kenojei. The sequence continues at coordinate 33,667,429 of CM069154.1, forward strand.
CAGTTTCACTAGTCCTTAGCTGCTAACAGGCACGAGCTGTGAGTAATTACTCAGGGTAGGCAGTCAGTCGACTTTTAAAAATTCTTAAACCACGCATGCGCAGATTGTTCTCCTCTCCGTAAGCTGTCAGTCGACTTTTATAAAGTCTTCAAATCTCTTAATAAAGTACCGTATTTCCCGGCAATGAAGACGCACCCCCAGTTTGAGTTGCTAAATTTTGAAAGAAGGCTGGCGGATCATAGAATTTCCCATGCTCATAAAATAAAAAATAAAAATAAAGAAAGTAACAATTCAATTTGCCCAAGGCTTCCAAATCTCATCCATTCTGAATACTGAATGGGTGGGGGGTGGAGGGTGATGGCAGGTGGAGAGATGGTGGGAAAAACGGGAGCAAGTTGAATCAATTGTGATCTTATTGAATGACAATACAAGTTCGAGGGACCAATTGGGGGGAGATTTCCTTTCACAGCTTGTGGGGAGTCTGGCCAGGGGTAAAGTTGCGGGGAGGGCAGGAGCATTGAGAAGGAGGAGGTCGGGGATCATGCCAGTAACCCACTCACTCAACGCTGCTGCGGCGCTCCAGGCGCGGAGCCACCACATTGTGGCCGGGGAGGGAAGTAGCTCGGGTGGCTGCGAGCGGCCGCCGGGACCGGACAGTGGAACCGGCCGCCACCTCCACGCCTTCTGCCGGCCCGCATACCTCTGGCAGTGCTCTCCGTCTGAACACCTCTCTCCTGCCGTTCGCCGTCCTCGTTCGTGTCGCCGCTTCCCACAAATCGTTAAATTCCGACTGCCGCCGGGAGCAGGACATGGCCTCACTTGCTGCGCTGGGTGACACTGCATGGCATTCACTACCCGGTCTGTGTATTTAAATATTGACCGGACAGTGAGGGGACCAGCTCAAGAGCAAAGATCATGGAGCGGAGCGGGTCAGTGGGCGATGGATAACAGAACTTCGGGCGGTGGAGCTTACTCCTGTGTCAGCGCGAACAAAGGACCAATTGAGGTTACTCGCGCTGACACAGGGGTAAGCTACACCACCTGCTGTCCTGTTATCCATTGCCCGCTGACCCGCTCTTGAGCTCGTTGCTGGCATGATCCTCGACTCCCGACCCCCTCATTCTCAACGTCCTGCCCTCCAACTTTACCCCTGGCCAGACTCCCGACACACTGTGAAAGGAACTCTCCCCCCCCAGGGGCATTGTCCTTTTACAGCCACTTCCCATCAGCTGCCAGCAATGAGGGATAGACTTGACTATCTCTCAGTACAGCAACATCGTACTTGATGTTGCTGTACTGAGGGATAGCTAAGTCTATCTTTCTTGGCTAACAACCTAACCTTCGGCATCCAAGACGTATGTAAATTTTCGCGCCTTATTTTTCAGTAAAAAATAGCGTCTAAATTACCAGGAAATACGGTATTTAAAAACATATAGCTCAAATAAATCTACTTAATACATTATTTGTACACAAACTCCATTCTTCTCTCTTTGCTTCTTAAGATAATGACAATCCATGTTTGAAAAACCCGCCAAGAAACTTGCGCTGCGCATGCGCAGTAGGCTGCTGTACATGCGCAGTACGCAGTTCACGGTGCAAAGACAGAATTTCAGCTGCCTTCTGCTCCCCTTGTCATTGAAGGCTTGAAGCAGCATTGACGGCACGTGAGCTGCATATACTTCCGCATATTACATGTGCATGAAAGGCACGGGGGAATTATGCATACCTAAGAGATCGATCTCTTAGGTAGGCACAATTCTCCCGTGCCTTTACTATTTATATTTAATAATTGCCATTTTATAATTTTAGTCAGGGTAGGCAGGGCCTATCTTGCCTACCCTGACGGCACGTGCCTGGCTGCTAACTGTTCTAGCCGGGTGCTTCAGGTTGTGGCAGAAAAATGATTCTTTAAGGCACCACTGCCACCATGTTAAATGACAGGTTTTTCCAGTAAGTAAAACTCCTACGCATGCCTGGAACCCCCGCGCATGCGTGGACTTTATTAAGTCATTAAAGACACATTACACGCATCATAACAACGACAACCAGTCCTCCCACAATTTCTGCCGTGGACCTGTTTCTATGCAAACTGCAGGCAGTCAAGGCTCTTTGCAAGGCTGGAGTTGAAATGCGTCATGAATAGCCACTTGAAACACTTCATGACGGTTGATGTCTGAGATATTAGTACTTAAGGCACAATACTTGCTTTTCTTTAGCACTGGGGTGATACTTGGCTGCTGATAGGTGGTGAGAACCTGAGAATGGAGTAGGGAGAATTCAATTCTCAAATTGTAGTACGTAAGCGCACTTGCATGTGTGCATATTCAAAGGCCCAGCTACAAATCATTGTCAACTTTGACTTAGCAGTAACGTTCTGCTACCCTAACCTGCCTTCAGGACTGATGGAAACTCAACCCAAAATGTTAACAAATTCTTTCTCCCATTGGGAGGTCATGTTGCAGTTGTATAAGACGTTGGTGAGACCGCATTTAGAACATTGTGTTCAGTTATGGGCACCATGTTGCAGGAAAGATATTGGCATCATGGGGCTGTGGTCTGCGGAGCTTCTAGCTGCGGGCATAGTGTGGACTTACCATCCGGAATCTGGGATCTCTTGCCGGGGATCGCTGGAGAAGAGCTCTGAACGCCGGCCTGTGGCCTATGACATCCTGAATCAGCGGTCTCCAGTAGGAGAGTGGCCGATTCGGGCGCTCCAAGCCATGGAGTGTTCTAACCGTCCTGACGTCGGAGTTTTGATCATCCTGACGAGAGGGCCTGTACATCCGGCCGTCCGTAGCTGCGACTACGGAGGGCTTATGGCCCCAACCACGGACGAACGGGGGAGGAGGACGGACTGAACTTTGTTGCCTTCCACCACAGTGAGGAATGCCGTGGTGGATGTTTATGTTGGATTCTATTGTGTATTGTGTGTTCTTTTTTTAAGTGTATCACTGCCTGCCAAATTCATTTCACTGTGCCTTCATTGGTGCGTGTGATGAATAAATCTGATTTTGACTTTGAACCCAAGTAAAAGCCACAAGAATGGGTGCCTCGCCCATCAAGCACCGTCTGCCTCACCGTGGCAGAGTCTGCAGCTCCCACTGTGGTTTTAAGTGATAGGAGCAGAATTAGGCCATTCGGCCCATCAAGTCTACTCCGCCATTGGCTGATGGCTGATCTATATTTCTCTCTCTACACCCCGTTCTTCAGCCTTCTCCCCACAACCGCTGACGGACAGAAACAGTGGTGGAAGCAAATTATCATCGAATAAAATGATAATAAAATGATGATTATCATCGAATAAAAAAGAAAATGGGCAGGAACCTGAGGCGGGCGCGTTCCAGGCGCCGCCGCCCAAAGGCTGCTCTGGTCCCTCAGCGCCGGCTCTCGCCGGGCGGGGATGCGCATGCGCGGCACTCGCGCGGCGTTGTGGGAGAAGGAAGGGTCGGGGCGGTTGGTGATCGCCGGAGCGGGAGCTCGGCCATGGTCATGGCGTACTCACTGGTGAGGCAGACCGCGGGGCCCTCACGGCTTCAATCTCAGCCGCTTCTTTACATAATACAACTGGATTAAGAGGGCTCTATTAAGAGGGAGGTTGGAAGGGAAAGAGAAGGGGGGGAATGGAGGAGGAGGGGGGGAATGGAGGAGGAGGGGGGAGGAGGGGGGGGGGAATGGAGGAGGAGGGGGGGAATGGAGGAGGGGGGGGGGAATGGGGAGGGAGGGGGGGAATGGAGGAGGGGGGGGGAGGAGGAGGGGGGGGGAATGGAGGAGGGGGAGGAGGGGGGGGGGAAATGGAGGAGGAGGGGGGGGAATGGAGGAGGAGGGGGGGAAATGGAGGAGGAGGGGGGGGAAATGGAGGAGGAGGGGGGGAAATGGAGGAGGAGGGGGGGAATGGAGGAGGAGGGGGGGAATGGAGGAGGAGGGGGGGAATGGAGGAGGAGGGGGGGGAATGGAGGAGGGGGGGGGGGGAAATGGAGGGAGGAGGAGGGGGGAAATGGAGGAGGAGGAGGAGGGGGGGAATGGAGGAGGAGGGGGGGGGAATGGAGGAGGAGGGGGGGGGGGAATGGAGGAGGAGGGGGGGGGGGAATGGAGGAGGAGGGGGGGGGGAAATGGAGGAGGAGGGGGGGGGGAATGGAGGAGGAGGGGGGGGGAATGGAGGAGGAGGAGGGGGGAAATGGAGGAGGGGAGGGGGGGAAATGGAGGAGATGGGGGGGGAAATGGAGAGGGGGAATGGAGGGGGGAGGGGGGGGAATGGAGGAGGGAGGAAGGAGATGGGGAGGGGGGGGAATGGAGGAAGGAGATGGGGAAGGGAGGGGACAGGCGGGGAGCAGGAGAGGTAGGAGGAGGAGGAGGGGGGTGGAAAAGAAGAAGAGGGAAGGGAGTTGAGAATTGAAGGGAGGGAGCGAGAGGGGAGCTGGACATTGGAGAGGGAGGGTCGGGAGTCAGGTTGGGCGGGGCCGAGAATGCATGTCGAATTGTTTAAAACAAAGATTTAAATACTTGGATCGACAATTATTGAGGATTGTCGATCAAATAATCGACAATCTTATTTGATAAGGTTGTCAAATAACCTTAGACATTTGGTTAAAGGTTGTCTAGAGGAGTTCCTCTAGTATATTTGCTTAAAAGGTACACGAGGACTACGACGAATTATATGTGGGGTGGGGCAGGGTGGATATCTACACGTGACAAATTGAGGGAAGAGAATTGGAGGGTTAAATAATTTGTGCTGGAAAATAGTTGGCAATTATGTCTGTAGCCCTATTTGGCCAAATTGGGAGCTAATGTTTGGATAAATATGCATGGTCAGAGTGGTTAGTAACATGTCTAGTGTTTTAGAATGCAGCTAAACCGCTACAAGGCAATATTTTGGGAACACATTTGAAAATGTGATTATGTAAGGATTAATGCTTTCATTTGGAATGATACTTCAGATATTAATAATCTAGAGCTGTTGATTGCTTCCATTATGTTTATAGTTGGCTACTGACTGGAAACTAATAGAAATAATAACCATGTTACTAAATTTAAACCCATATTAAAAAGGTACAGAATTTCCCAGAGTGTTTGAGGAGGACTGGCTGTTTTGATTATGTTATTTGTATATAATTATTTTTGTTTGCAACTTTCTTTATTTTTCTATGGCACGATCTATTTAGCCTATCCTGTCCATGCGGAGGTTCTGCAATCACCCTGTAATTCATTTTCCTACCTTTGTGTAGAAAACAGATTGAAAGCTTTATATCTTTTGTTTAATATTTTGACTTTCTTGGTTTGGCCTGAAAAATAAGATGAAAATTGACCCTACCTCTGATTTCACTCAGTCACCCTTCACATTTGGAAATTTATCATTCCTTCCTCTTTGCTGGATCTAGAATATTGGTAATCTGAAGCCTTGGGGGAACCCATTCATAGCAAAGATGGCTTACCAGCATCCACATTCTATAAATGAATAAAAACCAAGTTAACGCATGCTTTTTGCTTTTGTACATGAACTCGTGATTTATTAGCATGCACACTCTCATAACCAATGGTGGTTCTGTTATTCAGCCTCTTTAAATTTCTTTGGATGTCCTTGGGAACATCAAAGAGTTTTTCTAGGAATGTTAGGTTATTTGGGAAGAACCCTTCTTAGGATGGAACCCTTCTTATAAATTCTTGCAACAACCTGGAAACATCAGTACTGTAATTTGCATTGCTAAAGTAAATAAAGAACCAGCTGCAAGATTATCTTCAGTGTTAAGACTATGACACATTATAATCAGAAGATTTATTAAAAGTAGCAGCCTCTCAATTGGCCATAGCACAGAAAAATAATAATTGCCGATCCAAGTATTTTATCCTAACGTTGGAAAGATATTAGGACATAAACTGATCAACTACAAGTGAGCTGTAACCTGATAGTTGACATTGTGGAGATAAGGTCATGCAAGAACACTAGCTGGATATCAGCAGTTCAGTTTGGTGCTCCCTTGCATTTTGGTTCATTGGCACCAAATAAAACATCAGCAATATTTTCAAACAGCCAGTCAGAAAGTTTACATTAAATTGGTCCTGTTGAAATTAACCTGAGATCAACAGTTGTGTGCAGGACTCCACATTTTCCCATCAGAAGATGTTTGAACATTGACAATTGTCACAGCACGCTATGGTTATTAGTGTTCAGAGTCTTTAAATGTCAGTGGAATAACTAGCAGCTAATGCTGTCTCTTGGCATCAGCCTAACATACTTGGCCATGGAAATTGTGTAAGTTGCAGCCAAGTAGAGTAGAAAATAGAGCCGAATGTTCTCGTATATTTTTCCATTCTATTTTTTGTTTTAATTTTGCAGACATTCTAAATAGTTAAAAATAACATCCTATTATAGAAAATTAACATTTATACTGAATGAAAAGATTAATTAAAATTGGTTAGCATGATAGTTTGGACTACTTCCACAACACTGCAATTTGTTGCAGCCTAGGGCTGAGTAGCCAGGCTAGGTTGTGATGCTCCGGATAGGATGTATCATAGAAATTGGATATGGTGTATATTGTAGAAATTGGTAAGAGTCATTGGGCGCATGCTGGATTTCCGTAGTATTCTGATGAATTCAAAGTTGGCATGCTTTCATAGCCATAGTATTAATGTGGTTGGACTAGAACAAATTCTAGTTGATATTTATACTTAAGAAACTGAAGCTCTCAATCATGTTCACTTTAGCACTTTTCACAGACTAGAGCATGTATTTCATTCTGCTACCTGGTCGATGACCAGCTCTTTTGTTTGCTGACATTTAGTGTGAGAGGTTGTTTTCAAACAGTTTTGAAACAATCAAAGTTTCAAGTGATCTGACAAATGGGCAACAATCTAAAATGTTAACTTCTTACAAATGTAGCCTGACCTGAATATATTCCACATTTTATGTTTTTGTTTTGGATTTGCTGTATTTTTTGGAGTTTTTCAGAAAAATCTTAACTTTCTCATGTCATCTATGGCAACTTGGTTGACTAGTTCAGTGGTGATTTATTGACACATGCAAAACATACTGACATTTTTATTGAATCGCCAGATTTGGCACCATTTCCAGAAGTCCAGTTCACACTCTAAGTCTTATGGAGTGGTGCCCGCTGCAGGCGAGCCCCAGATCACTCAAGGTGCTGAAGCTCCACCTCTCGCCCCTTAGTGCCCCTAAGGTGCTTCCCGCAGGGGGTGTGGGAGGTAAGACCCGGGTTCACTTTCCTGCCAGCATTGCTTCTTGCAACTGTCGTTGCTGGCTCCCTCCTCTATGATACTCTGGGTTTCAAGGGATGAACAGGGTCTGGGCTCCGTGGCTTTCTCTCTACAGGCCGCAGTCCGCTGGGTCTTTCTGCGTCCTGCTATTTGGCACACTGGGTCTTCCGGGCGAGTTTCCAGTCTGCAGAGGACACATTGGGCCTTCCTGGCAGGTTCCTGCCCCCTGTCAGATATGGCTCGGCTTGCCGGGATCCTCCTGCCGCCTGGCTTCTGCACATTTCACTATTAATGAACTAGTCCTGGTGTAAAAATATTCTAAAAGTGTTAAGCTTTGAGATGCTAATCAATTTTAAATTATCCATAATAATATTTTACTTGGTGCTCTCTGACCATTCAGAATTTATTTTTCTTTACATAGACAACCCTCAATCTGTTCTGTCCATTTAATCTGTGAAATCATTTTTCTGTCTTCGTTTGTTTAAGTCTTTAATGTGAAAAGCTACTCATTTTGGTAGCAGCAACTAGACTGAGAGGATGAACTGATGCTTGAAACTTTTTTGGAAGTGAAATCGACATGATGTCGATGTCATGATGCCTTGATCTTGATGTCTGCAGCAGCTTTCCTAAATTAGTAACATTACAATTTCTCCACGGCTTTCAAAATCTGGACTATTAGTTTTATTCTGTAACTTTAGAGATAGTTTAGTTATGTGTATTTTATGTTTTTGGACTGAGTTGCTTGTCTGTATTTGGATACTAATTTTGCTATTAATAATTACTTGATATTGGGGGGCCAGAGTTTACCATATCTGACTCTTCAGGGCAATATAGAATTTGCATCGTGAATCATTAAAGGATTCAACAATTCAAGTTCGCTTATGTGGGCCATATGGCAGAAGTTTTTTGTTTGCCGAAGCAGTTGAAGTCCTCTGGAGAATGCAACAAAAAATCCTTGAAGCTCTGTTGTTTGGCGTATAGGTTGAGATGTTAATGGCAAAGAAAAATCACATGTTTGCACAGAACTATGTATTAATTTTTAACATTTGTGATCTTTATAGTGGTCTAATACTTAATTTTGGGTAATGTTTTGGATTACTCCTGCTTTTATGTAATATCTGAACCAATTTGTACCAGAGCTTTAGACTTTAGTGAAATATGTGCTGATATCTTGTTGTTCTGAAGTACTGTTCATGTCTTACAGACCTCGAGTGTGCTCCTTGCATTTGGCGCTGTTTTTTTAACAACAGTTGGAGTTGTTGTAGGACATTATGTATTGTCCAAAAAAAAGAAACCAAAGATTACATTGCAAGATCCTAATGAGAAGTACCCTCTGCGACTGATAGATAAGGAGGTAAATATACCCTTTGAGTACTCAGCCTTTCAATCCTTAATAAATTTGTAAAATACTGACACGGTTTTGCTTTCAAAACAGGTTGTGAGTCATGACACCAGGAGATTTCGTTTTGCACTTCCATCAGCCGATCACATTCTTGGTTTGCCTGTGGGTAAGTTAAATTCACTTTGAATAACATTATTCATTAAGAGTTCATGGGAGCAGCTTGATTGGCTTACTCTTGAAATGTCCTTGTGAAAACTATCATGCTCCTGATGGCCTAGTTGATGTTGTGATTTATTGGGTAGAAAGTTAATCAAGGGAATATAGCAATAGTTGCTGCTATTAATCCATTATTACTCAGTGTGTCTAAACAGTGCATCATTACCAGCTTTTGTTTGCTTTGCTATTATTGCCTTGCAAGCAGTGCATAAGAATTGCATTGCAAGTAAAGACGTTTTAATATCCAATGCAGATTTGAGGGCCCAGGCTCAGATTTGAGACATTTTGGTAAAGGTTTTCAGTTAAATGTAGACATACAACAATCTCACTATGTGTTCTTGAGAATAAAAAAACCCTTGCCTACAATGTCATTTAGATAACTAGTAAAAATAAATGAAACCTTGCATAGGACTTTGAATATTTAATCCCACATCTTTTTGTGTTGCCTATCGAAGCTATGCCACTCACACCTACTCCTACTATTCAACCTCCTTTCTTGTTTCTGCAACAAATTGCCTGTTTTCCAGTTTTGTATAGTTTTTAGACCAATATCTAACCAGATGGGAAGGGTAATTGTTTTCTTTTGGCCTTCCAGATGTAAAAAAGCCTAATATCAGATATTTTAAAACATTGCTTCCAGGGATACACAAATGATTTCACTTCAATTATGATCCACATTTTAAGCATTTGTTTATCTTGAATATTTAATTGCAGGAAAACATGTGTATCTTTCTGCCAGAATTGATGGAAACCTAGTTGTGCGACCATATACTCCAGTTACCAGTAATGATGATAAGGGTTATGTGGATCTTGTTGTGAAGGTAATACTTATTTCCTCGTTCACTTTCCTTGCTCGTCGATTAATATGTAACCCAATTATTTTTTTACTTTCTCGAATCATAGCCAAGTAGAATTAGAAAGTAACCCCTGTACGTGCTTGACTAAATAATCTTTTCAATCATTAATTAAAAATAAAGATCCTTGTACATTTTATTCACATTTGGCTAACCTTTGTAAAATACCAAATAGAATTTTCCTTGATGTGAGTGCTACAAACTTTGTTTTTCTGTTCCTGGATTCTTCTCTAGGCAACCTGCGTTTACTAATAAATTTGAGTTTACTTTACCTGAGGTACAGGGTGATACCAAAGGAAATTGCATGCAGCCTAACATGGATAAGACACTTGCATATGCTCCAAGTTTCTCTTCCTCAGAGGTAGCACAAAATAAATCAATAAACTGCCACATTAGTTGTATATCCAATGAAGCATGAAACACCAATACTGTTTGATCGATAATCTCCCTGGAGTAAATCACTGCTTAGTTTGGGAGAGACCACATGTTCCATAGTGGTTTTTATAGGCAATCTTCTACATTTTGTGAACATCCTTTGCTGCACAGAAAATCAACAACGTGGACTCTGACTGGCTTTTGCCCAATGGAATCTCTAGATTAGCTGCCAATCAAATTGATATCGACCTTTCCCCAAGGTGGTAATTATTTTACCTTGTTCTGAAGTTATTTAAATTATTTTATCATGGGAGATTATTTCAAATAACATTCTGCCGCATAATAAGCACATTACTTGAATGTGTTTTTGTAAAAAGTGAGTTAAGCTTGCATTGTTTAAGAGTAGCTAAATCAAAATGCTATAGGAAAAAGGGCAACAATTTTGGAAAGTTTCAGTGCACACTTAAGAAACATTTAAACAGGTACGTGGATGGGACTACTAGACTAAGTGGAACCCATTGGGTCCCAGTCACATGGGAGGCCTGGTCCGCCAACGCAACCCGTTCCCCAACGCAATATTCCACCACTCACCCATTCCCCAAACGCAACATGTTCCCCCTATGCAATATTCCACTGCACACCCATAGCCCCGAACTGCGCAGGCGCAGCTGACGGGTTACCGTTGTGATGCCCCGATCCACCCTCCTCTCTTCCCCCCCCCCCCCCCCCCTCCCGGCACACTCACTCCATTCCCCTCTCAATCCCCCCGTCCCGTTCCACTAATACCTGTTCTCCGGCGGCGCAGCCAGTCCCGGCCATTGGGTTCCAATTGTGACGTAGAACATGCAGCTGCCGGGCATGGCAAGTGGAAAAGGGATTTATTAAAGCTTACAATGTGAATAACTTAAAATAATTTAAGTTACAACGTGAATAACTTAAAATAATTTAAATGTTAAAGATGAGATTTATTCAGTCCATTCTTTCTTGTTGCGTCTCGTTACATTGTGCAGTGGGGGGGAGGGGGACGGCATCAGGCGGAGGACGGTGGGGCATCCTGCAGTCTGGGGAGGGGTACAGCTTCAGGCGGGGGCTGTCGGTGGGGGTGGGAGCGGTTTCAGGTGGGGGCTGTCGGGGGGCCGGTGGGGGGGAGCGTCCTGCACTCCATCCGCCCTCAACACCCCCCCCCCCCCCCCCGCATCCACTCTTTGCGGCTCTCTGGCGGCACAGAAATTCCCGCCCATTGGATGGGCACAGCAAGTGGAAAAGGGATTTATTAAAGCTTAAAATGTGAATAGCTCTTAAAATATAACAAAAATTTAAACGTTAAAGATGAGATTTATTCAGTCCATTCTTTCTTGTTGCTTTCTGAAGCTGGGGGAGGGGGACGGCTTCAGGCGGGGGGCTGTCGGGGGCCGCTGGGGGGACGTCCTGTAGCCGGGGGAGGGGCACGGCTTCAGGTGGGGGAGATCCTGAAGCCGGGGAGGGGGTCAGTTTCAGATGGGGCCTGTTGGGGACCGGTGGGAAGGGGGGCTGCCGCTGCGTACCTGTGCCACTGTCGTGGCCTACTGCTGCTGCTCCCCACTGGCTTCAGGCGGGGGCCAGTGGGGAGTATCCTGGAGCTGGGGACGGGGCAGCTTCAGGCGGGGGCTGGTGGGGTAGGGGGGAGAGAGAGGAGAGGTGCGGGGCGGCAGCTCGCGGGGGCCCGAGTGAGGCACAGAGTGATCGGAGTACGGTGAAAAGCAGCGTTGGGGATGGCGGGAACCAGTCGATCGTGGCCCCAAAGGGACAGCAGTTGCATTAATCCAGAGCGACAGGGGGGTGGGGCCACGAGGAAAGGCGTTGTGAGGTCAGCAGCTGGGCAACCTTAATATTTTTTTTAAATGTCAGTTTGGTGATAAATCTTAGTAAATATCTCGGGAAATAATGGGCCAAATTTATAGAGGATTAGATTTTTGAAATCATAAGGAAAATTTCTACCAGAAGATGTAAAAATGTCACTGTTATTGTAATGTCAGCAGCTGGGCAGCGGTCAGATTTTTTTTAAAAAAGGTCAGATTGGTCAACAATTTTAATTAAAGTCGGGAAAATAATGTACAAAATGTACAGAGGGGTGGATTTTGCTCTCCCTCCCTCTCTCTCTCTCTTCCTCTCCTTTCTTCCTCTCTCTCTCTCCCCCTCCCCCCCTCTCTCTCTCTTCTCTCCCCCCCCCCCCTCTCCCTCTTCCCCCCTCTCCCCTGAAATATATATTGACAATGTTGTAACTAGCTCTTTGGCCTTGCTGCTTATGGGGTTTTTAGTTTTTTATCTTCATAATAGACACCACATTTGGATTTTGCGTCTAAACTCAAAAGTTGATCTTTTTCTGCAGATATATTTTAAAGGAGTACATCCCAAATTTCCTGAAGGTGGAAAAATGTCTCAGTACCTGGAAGATATGAAGATTGATGATACTATTCACTTCAGAGGGCCGGGTGGATTACTCCTTTATAATGGAAAAGGTGATATTTGCAATCTATTCAATGATGCTAGGGTAGTTTTATAATTGTCAGATTTTAAATTAGGATTATTTGTGTTCATAGTTGAAACCCTAATCTCCACATACTCCTCCCCCCCCCCCCCCCCCCCCCACCCTTCTTTCATTTCATTCTTTGTGGAAAAATGAGTCAACAGCCTCTTTGCAGACAATCCCCACAATCTTGATCCATTTGTTGTTCCATTTCAGCTGCTTAACATTGGTGATCTTGCCAAACCTAGAAGATGTCAGTGTGGAATGCTTCATTATTAATGACATTGAAAATGTAGAATTGTCAAAAGCTGCCCATCTTGACTATAATAAATGGGTCAATGTTGTTTCTCCAAGGAGAGCTTTATCCTGGGGAACCTTTCCCGTGATCACCTGGTTGTTAATGGGTTTCTTTGCCTTGCGTGACTTTATTCAATCAAAGTAGGGCTTCAAGATGCCAGTCAGTTATTGCCTAGGTTGATCCGACCTTGTGCCTTTCGATCAGCCATATCTTTGAGGGTGGAATTTAAGATTGAGGTTGAATATTCCTTCCAGATCATGGCATGTTGATTGAATTATTAGGAGCAAAGTAGGAATATTGTTTACACCTTGATCCTTGTGTTAATTTATTGGCTGTCCAGTGGTTAAGAATTGGGATGTTCTCTGGGAAGTCATTGTCTGCAAACTGACATTTTTTGCAGGTTAGTCCAGGGTGACACCTCCCTCAGCTGTGGGTGGAAAGACTAAGTTTTGTGCAGTCTGCTTGCCTTTGGTAGTCAGTATGTAGGGTGGCTCTGGTTTCATTTGGTTCATCTCAGGATATCTTCAGTGCTGCTTATCATTGAAACTGTGGGTGGACTTTGGCACTCTTCCTACTGTACAGTGAGAACAAGCCTGCTGAATATTCCAGCTGTGTTTATTTGTTTAGGCTTTGTTTTGATGTGCTCGATCGGCAACAACAATTCAATCTGATTTATTAATTTTTCATGCTTTTTGTGGGAAAAATTTCCGTCCCTTTTGTCTGCTGTTTGTTTCTAAATCTGTCTTGAATTTTTAATTATTGGGGGAAATTCAAATCAAAATACCCTGCAATCCATCAGTTTCCCTTGGAATTAAAATGAGTTGTTTCTCAACTCATTCTAATAATTGGTCTGAAGAAGGATCTTGCCCGAATGTTACCAGTCCATGCCCTGCAGTATAATAAATTCCTTTCAGTAATTCAGTTTAAGCTGTAGTTACTTTCTTTTGACTATTTTGTAATTTGGAGATTTGCAGTTTAAACATGTCTCTGCAATGTCAGGAATGTTGTATAGTTTGTGCCTATTTAAGTTCATATCGTCCAGTGGTTATGCATCACCCAAGTCCCGAGGGCATTAAAAACCTTCATCAAAAAGGCATCACTCCTGTAAGCAAACTCTTAGCGATTTTATTAGGGTCGAAAGTCCATGTTTTCTAATTATCCTGCCTTTTCAAATCATTGACCAACTGATAACTTTAACAGAGATGCACTCTAGTTCTCCTTCTTAAATGATGTGATTCAGTTTAGGATGGGTTTCTTGAACTTAGCAGCATGATGACTACGTATCGGATTTTGTATTTTTAAGGAATGATCATACTTTTAGCTTCTGTATACCAATTGAGGTTAGGTATTTAGCAGAGTGAAATGTGAACTTAATTAACTTGATAGTGTCATTATAATTGAGCGAGCAAACCTCAAACCTTTCAGCAAAGCCATCTTTGTCAGTCAAAGCAAAACTTGGTTCACATGCAGAGAACTTTCTATGGTATAAGTGAGACTACATATTTAATTTGTATTGTGACATCCAGCATAGGGCGGTAAAGAGGCAGTTCAACAAAATTGTTCTTTTTCTTAGGTGATTTTAGTATCCAGTCTGACAAGAAATCGCCACCAGAAACAAGATGTGCAAGAAAACTTGGCATGATTGCAGGTGGATCTGGTAGGTGAAAATGACTTTGCAGCTGGAGCTTTGCGAGTTGGCATCCAAATTTGATGTAGATCTGTGGAGTAAATATCATAATGATGGTAGTGTCTTGTACAAATATAAAATTATATATAGAAATTGACCCTCTTCCAGCCCCCCCCCCCCCCCCACTACAACTATCACTTATTATCTCCCATAGATAGACACAAAAAGCTGGAGTAACTCAGCGGGACAGGCAGCATCTCTGGAGAGAAGGAATTTGTGTCTATCTTCGGTTTAATCCAGCATCCACAGATCCTTCCTACTTATTATCTTCCCATCTCCACCCCTTTCTGCTTTCCGTAGAGAGCGCTCCCCCTGCAATTGCAGAAGGTGAAACTGTCCCTATACCACCTCCAAAAACTGTCCCAATACCACCTCCGTTGCCTTCATCCAGGGACCCCTGCAACCCTTCCAAGTGAGCCAGAGGTTCGTGTGCACTTCTAATCTCCACTGCATCTGGGGTTCCTCATGTGGCCTTCTGTACATCGGCAAGACCAAGTGTAGACTCGGCCTCCAAGGTCTCCTGAAATTCCCATTTGCTAACCTTTATCCCCTTCCCATTTCCATGCTTATTTTCCCAAGATCCTTTTGTTAGAATGAATTGTGGTGATAGTATTAATGTGAGATGGGGATGGAGGGTACATGTACTATTTACACGTGCTTGTCACTAGAATGGAAGTTGAAAACAAGTAACATCTCCTCAGCATCTACAACAACACAACATACAATTTTTACCTGTATGACAGAGCAAGTATACAATGTTATCGGGCAGAATGTAATTGCATGAGAAGGAAGAAACAAATTAACATTTGATTTTAAACATTAAGTGTAATGGAATTAAAATACATTAACTGGAAATGAGTTCAAACTGTACAGAATATTGAAGCAGATGTGCTAAAATAGGTCACAACTGTCGACTCTATAAATTTGGCAGCAAGGTTTTATTTTGTTGATTTTGCTAACTTGTATTTATTCTGCAGGTATTACTCCAATGTTGCAGTTGATCCGTGCTATCACAAAGGACCGTGAGGACTCGACTATCTGCTACTTGCTCTTTGCAAATCAAGTGTGTAATCTAAACTATTTCGTATGTATTCAAAGGTATTCAAAAATGCTGGAGAAACTCAGCGGGTGAGGCAGCATCTCTGGAGCGAAGGAATAGGCGACGTTTCGGTCGAGACCCTTCCTCAGACCTATGTGATTTAAGTGTAAAACCACTGATCAGATAAAGTAGCAAATCTTTCACAGCTGATACATTTGAAGTGTAAATGAACCAGCCACTTTGTGCCCTGTAAAGTCCCCCATGTAGCCAATCTGGCGCCTCCTGTTTGAATCTCTGGCCTTTGTTCCAACCATCTGCATATCAAAAACCCCTCTTGCCTGTCTACTTATCAACTGCCATGCTTTGTCCAGCCTCTCCTCTGTTCCAGCTTTCTTTCTCTACACACACACACACACACACACACACACACACCTATCCATGTTCTCCACAGTTGTTGTGTGACCTGCTGAGTTACTCTAAGACCATCCATTTTAAACAATTATCATTTGCCAGCTTTGTCCCGCCCCCATTTATTTTCCAGTCGTACGCACACGCACACGCGCAATTAGTCTGAAGAAAGAGCTGGCCTGAATGTCACCTGTCCATTTCCTCCAACAATGATGGCTGACCCGTTGTTACCCCAGCATGGTGTTTTGCTTGAATTTCCATACTTTTCTTTCAAGCTTGAAATAAGGTTCCCTGTGTATGTTATTGGTAGTAGTCTTGCTATTTAAGTGTTAACGCAGATAGAGCAGATATATTTGAGCTGTAGAAGTGCAAATGTGGCAGCCACTTTGTGCACAGTAAAGTTCCCCAAATAGTGGCAGCAGTCATAGAGCATGGAAACAGGCCATTAGGCCCAACTGATCCATGCCAACTAAGATGCCCCATCAAAGCTACCCCATTTTCCTGTGTTTGGCCCATATCTCTAAACCTCTAAATATTTGAGTCAAGATAATTTATTTTGTTGTTAGGGAAACAAATATTGGCTCACATTCTGGAAGAATGTGTTTGCTTTTCAATAGTGTGATTGAATAACTTTATACTAACTGAATGTAGACACAGTCTGTCTAAAATGGCATTGTCAGCACTGCACTCTATGGTTCTAGTCTGGGTTATATATTTGAATCCCACTATAGTGCTTAAACTTGCAGCTTTGTGCAAATGTGTAATCAGAAATCTGTACCAAGTCTCCATATTAAGTCTAATTTAAAATTTGTCTCTCTATGCAGAATTGACCAGTTAAAAATTGTACTTGCTATTCTAATGGTTGCAGAAGATGGTGGGGAAGAAAACCTTGTGAAATTACAAAAAATCCTCCCACTTCTGTTTTTTCCAAACCAAACAAAATCCTTGTATTGACTCTTCAGCTGATACTTTCTCCTACATTGAATGTTAGTCAGTGAAAACTATTTAACATCGACAATTGGTTTAATGCAGAAAACAAATTTGCTAATTGTTAATTCTCATGTAATGGAAACTATTTGGGGCCTTGCTTTGACCTTAACTATTTGTGGATGATTGGCTTTCCATCTCTAGACTTGAATATTATCAATTTAGTAACATTATAGTAGTATGATAATTGAGTGAAACAAAGCGGGTCCATTTTAAAAAGCCTTAAATAGGACATTCTGTCACCATTTTTCAAAAGCTTGAATTCATGTTGTGCCTTGAACATAATTGTATCACAAGGTGCTTCAATGTAAATAGAAGCTGGTGGCAAATCAACAAACTACATTAGAACAGGTGATCAAAAACTTGCTCAGAGTAGAACAGGCTTCCAGTTAGTGGTGTTTAGGAACATTGAGTATGAGGAACTTCCAGAAAAGAGACAACTACTAGCGAAGGAAGTCAATGTATTGGAGGCCAGAAATGGAGAACTGTAGAGTTGACATGTTGGTGATAAGGAAAGATTTAAAAAAACATGGAGGATTTGAAAGCAGTGATCGAGTGAGTGATGGAAATATAGGTGTGAATTAAGTTGGGGAAGTGTATCACTCACTGCTTAGTACTTGGTCTCGTGTTTTGTAAAATGGTGATTTAAACTTAAGGTAGGGGGGATTTAAATTATTTGCAGATCATAAACTGCAGGATATTATGAATGGACTGGCACTGTGGGATCACAAGAAACTAAATAGAACATTGCATAGAATGGAAGAGATTGTTGGTCATGGCCTAACTGTATAAAACGCTTGTTGAGCCACTGCTAGATAACTGCTTTGTTCTGGCCACCTTTTCAAGTAATCTCTCACAGTGGATGATTCTGAAGTGTTGGGTGTTGTTAGGGCTGGAGAACATTTGAGGAAGGATTAGCAGGGTTAAGGGTTTGGAAAGTGGTAACTGAGATTTTAATTATGGTACTTAAAATTTGAGAGTTTGATGGATGCTTTCTATTTGCCCCATGCACAAGGAGAAATTTAAAGAAATAAGATTGGAGAATAGTTAAGTTTTTTTAAATGCAGTTGGAGTTGTTGAATTCGCTACTTGAAAGCGTGGAGGCAAAATTCCTCATTATACAAAAAAAATGGATATGTTCATAAGTAATAGGAGCAGAATTAGGCCATTCAGTCCATCAAATCTACTCTACCATTCAATCATAGCGGATCTATCTTTCCCATGTAACCAGATTCTCTTACCTTGTCCCCATAACCCCTGACAACCGTACTAATCAAGAATCTATCTATCTCTGCCTTAAAAAATATACATTGACTTGGCCTCCACAGCCTTCTGTGGCAATGAATTCCACAGATGTAGTACCCTCTGACTAAAGAAATTCCTCCTCCTCTCCTTCCTAAAGGAAAGTCTGAGGCTATGACCTCTGGTCCTAGACTCTCCCACTAGTGGAAATATCCTCTCCACATCCACTCTATCCAGGCGTGTTACCAACTGTCCCGGATTCGCCGTATTTCGTCCCGGCGAAACAACCTAAATACGGTGTTCCGGCAGGCAAACAAGTCGTTACGGAGAAGGGCGGGAACGAAAAATAATCAAAACAATAAACGGGAAGGGCTACACGTGCAGCGGGAAGGGCGTTTCGGACACGTCCCTATTCCTCTGATCATCCCCAATCAGTACCCCGTTCCTGCCTTCTCCCCATATCCCCTGACTCCGCTATCTTTAAGAGCCCTATCTAGTTCTCTGTTGAAAGCACCCAGAGAACCGGCCTCCACCGCCCTATGAGGCAGAGAATTCCACAGACTCGCCACTCTCTGTGAGAAAAAGTGTTTCCTTGTCTCCGTTCTAAATGGCTTACTCCTTATTCTAAGACTGTGGCCCCTGGTTCTGAACTCCCCCAACATCGGCATTGTCATTTAGACAATTGAGTTTATGTGTATGTGTATACTAAAGGATGTTTATGTGTGTTTAATGAGTTTGTATATAGTACTTGGATTCTTGCAGATTTTGGGTCGTTGCCATACATATTTCTGAACATGTTACTGTGCATTTCCCCCCATTTGTTACTGACAAATGGGTTGAATGTTACTGTGAACTAAATTTAGGGTTGGCATCTCTGCATCCACTCTATCCAGGCGTTTTACTATTCGGCAATTTCAATGTCCCCCTCATCCTTCTAAACTCCAGCGAGTTAGAGGCACAGTGCTGTCAAACATTCAAATCTGGGATCTCGTAAACTTCTTGGACCCTCTCTAGATGCTGTAATGCATCCGTGTATGATCCAATAACTAGAAGGTTGGGCATTCCTTTTTCTCAACAGTTGTGGATACGGTGAACATTAATAAGTAAACTTATTAATTCTTTGTCTTTTGGGGTCTCATCCGATGATGACTAAAGTTGGCAGCAGTTGAAATGCCTCAGAGGGCCGTGGAGGCCGGTTCTCTGGATACTTTCAAGAGAGAGCTAGATGGGGCTCTTATAGATAGCGGAGTCGGGGGATATGGGGAGAAGGCAGGAACGGGGTACTGATTGGGGATGATCGGCCATGATCACATTGAATGGCGGTGTGGCTCGAAGGGCTGAATGGCCTACTTCTGCATCTATTGTCTATTGAAATGTTACTTAAGGTTTTGCAATTCAAATTATAGTTTCAAAAAACCCTTTGAAGTGTCTATGCTGGACTTCAGACTACTTTGTTCAATTAGCTGCTTGTGGGGATAGTGTCCAGTTCCTAATCCTTCCCAGCAGCTACAAATGTGTGCTTAAATTTGTTTACTCTCGTCAGACTGACAAAGACATTCTACTACGTGATGATTTGGAGGAACTTCAAGCTCTGTATCCTGATCGCTTTAAGTTGTGGTTTACTGTGGATAAAGCACCTGAAGGTAATTTTTAATACATTTTGTTATGAATATATTTATCATTCAACTCCTTTAGTATTGGTTTATAGTGGTCTTTGCTGGCTTACAATTATTTATTTCACCACATAAGAATCTTGCTACATTCTAGAATCAGCAAAAAATATTTACTGCAATGTACGCAGAAAATGTGATCTTTTATGGACCACCATATTGACCTATTGTAGATTTCATTTATTTTCTGTATCAGAGATTAATTTTATCAGGGTGTTTAACAAAAATGTAATTAAATATAATCCATTTCAATGTTCAGATTTATTTTCCTTTGCTTTCCTGCCAAAGTTAATTGCAAATGAAAAAAAAAGATTTTAACTTAATGTAAAAACAAAAACTCATATTAAAAATTGGCATGTTGAGTAAGAATTTTGACGTGGTTTAATTTTGTAAATTTACCATAGTATAGCTTGTAATTTCAATATTAAGTTTCCTAAATTTTCAATTTAAGTTGAACTCCAATTATAAAGCTGTGATAATAGTTAATACATTGAATGAACAATTGACGAGTTAAAACAAGAGATTCAGAGAATTAGATTGTTACATATTGGGACTTGATTACTTCAATGCTGAAATTTCCACAAGACCCATTTTTTCTTGGAATTACTTGTATTGAGACAAGCATTTACTCAGAGCTACTCTGTTTTAAATGGCAGTAATTAATTTTTTCTTTTTCATGTAAATAATCTAACTAGAAGTTGACATACGAAGCAAATAATAAATTCTACGGTGTAGTAATTTAAATTAGTTCAAAGGCTTGATTTAATAACAAGCGAATCTATTAGATAGTGACACCACTTGACCGTTATATCTTTAAGCAGTATCCTGACACTGAACAAATTCCCGTTTAAAGGTTCGAACGTGTCTCATTGATCTGAGGATGCAAGATAGCTTTTCATTGCTGCATATTTCGTGAAATTGTTCACTGTTTAATTTTTTGTTTTTAGGATGGGATTATAGCAAAGGATTTGTGAATTCTGATATGATTAAGGATCACCTGCCTGCACCTGCTGATGATGTATTGATTCTCATGTGTGGCCCACCTCCTATGATTCAATTTGCGTGCAACCCCAACTTGGACAAACTTGGATATGCACAAGGAATGCGCTTTACATATTAAACACTGACATTAGCTTTAGGGGTTTTGGTAAAGGGAAAAGTAAAACGGAAATATTTGCACTTCAGCCTGTGGTAATTGCCGGACAGCAATTAAACATTAACTTTTTTTTTATGCAGGTTGTTTGTGTTGCTAATGTTGTTTATAGCAATGTATTTGTACATGTTCAGATACATATTTAATATGGTGTGATTTGTTAATCTGCTTGAAAAGCATAGAATTGAACAATTTAACATGCAAGTCAATGCTTGAACTTGAATTTTCATTGTTCTACTGCAAACGTATTTTGAATGTCAAGTACTTGGCAAAACCTGTCTCAGACAAAATTATCGATCCAGTGGCATGTGGCTAGATGTATTACATTTCTGAAATCTTCAATCTTTATATTTTGTTAATTTGATTTCACATTGTTGGTGTACTACCTTTGACAATTAACACCAAAGAATGTTTGTTCTTCAGCTGCCAATAGTATTGATTATAATTATATTTGAGATGTGCAGTGAAATAATTCCAAACCTTAGGGATTTTACTCCTCTTGCATCCTTCTTTTGGATCTCAAGTCTCCAGGGTTGAGTTTTAGCACAAGATATTTGGACCCAAAATGTAATGGTAACCACAACCGATTCGCTCAAAAATAATTTTGGAAATTACAAAGATTTTTGGGTGAATTAAGGGACTTCCGCTTGGCATTATTCGGGAATATTGCTTAATATGCAAGTTTACCAGAGATTATAAAATGCAAATACCAAACAATGTAGTTGGCAAAGCTGAATGGCTGTAATGCATTGGTGGCAATTGGTCTAAATATTTAATCTTTGTTTAGCAGGCTTGGCATGAGTTCTTTATTTTATGGTTTTGGTGATAGTAATAACAATTGTTGATCTGTTCTATTTCTTCTGTGTTTCCATAATAGCCATATGTAATAATTCTAACTGAAGTACTTGTGCCTTAAGTGAGTCTTATTTACTTCAGATTTTGGTCTAGCACACTAAAATACATACTGTTTTGAACTGGTTTGCAACAGCGGTAAGGTTTACTTTCAAAGGTGCAATGTAAACTTGGATGTCAGTTCTTGCACATAGCTCTGGTTTAAAAATAAATTGGCTGACGACTTGTATTTTGGCTTTGCATCAGTTTCCCACAAGTATAAAACAAATTATTAACAAGATATGACTTCAATCAATTACTATGAGTAATCTCAATTTGTTCTAAAGATTCTTGCAGTAAATCGTGCTGATCACTGGTTTTGATTTTGAAATGTTTGACACTAAATAAAGTCCCTTCATTGACACAGTTGTGCATTGAAATTAATCTTTAGTTTGTTTTTGAAACACAGAATAGTTAAAGACTTGTATAGAGTGGATATGAGAGAATGTTTCCACTAGGAGAGTCTAGGTCTAGAGGTCATAGCCTCAGAATTAAAGGATGTTCTTTTAGGAAGGAGATGGAGAAATTTATTTAGTCAGAGGGTGGTATAGATTCTTGATTAATACAGGTGTCGGAGGTTATGGGGAGAAGGCAGGAGAATAGGGTTAGGAGGGAGAGATAGATCAGTCATGATTGAATGGCAGAGTGGACTTGATGGGCTAATGGCCTAATTCTGCTCCTATTCCTTATGATCTTAAGAAATCGCTCATCTTTAAAATTCTGGAATCATATGGCATGGAAACTCCCCCTCATCTTATGGGCCTGTCCCACTTAGGTGATTTTTCAGGCGACTGCCGGCGACTGTCAAATCATAGCAGGTGGCTGAAAAAAACAGCGACTGGAACGGCGACTGTCAGAGTGGAACACATACACACATCGCTTCCTTCACCAGCCAGTTATGCAGGCGGGGACAGGGCAAGTGGGGGAGCGCTGTCTGAGTGAAATTCACACTGCAAAGCCAATGTGATAAACACACGCCACACTGATCAGGAAGGTTGGTGCTATAATTAAGACAGCAAAAGCACAGTGTAAGGGAAGGGTCACAAGTCCTTTAAAAGAGGGAGGGGAGAAGGGGTGGGGAGGAATGGAGACAGAGAAGCCAGAGATACAAGGCTGTGAAGCTCGGCAGACATTAACATTACCGGCCGGCTATCCTTGGTTCTGAAAACTACTGTTTACGTTTTTTCCCCCAATGAGCCAATGAAATTCACCGGTCAGCACTGGTGAGAACCTACGACAACCTTCGACCTCCTGGCTACCCACTACCACTGCACCTACGTCACAAGAATTCTCGCTATTCTCCATGACGTCAAAATTCTGGGTGACCAGAATGAAACCGTGACTAGTTACGAAAATGCGGGAACTACTCCCCACCATGCAGGCGACGCCCTGGCAACGTCCGGCGAACTTGTGGCGACCTCATAGTCTCCTGTAGTCGCCTAAAAAGTAGCGTTAGTGAACAGGCCCATTGTTCTCCAACTGCCTAGGTGAGTGCACTTCCTTACACACACTAAATGTCCTCTGGGACAAAACAGTCTTTTTGACTTGTATTAATGTTGTGTTGGATAAATCATGGGATTCAGACAACAGGAGTAGTATAACAAGGTGCACCCTAAAATAAGGCACATAGACTCAGGTATCCGCGTAGGCATTTGCAAACCCAGAGTACACAGCCAAGTACGCCACCGGTTTGTTGCTTGTCGATCTCCTGCCGGTCAGAGGCCGGGGCTCTCTCGTTGGTCTGGAAGGGAGCAGGGGATGGTCCTTTATGGCTTTTCTCGTCCACATCTCCTCCCTTGAGCCCATCATTAGCCCGTACCATCAAGCCGCACCAACTTAAGGGCCTATCCCACTTGGCGATTCTTTCGGTGACTGACGTAACAGGTCACTGAAAGTTGCGGCGGTGACGGGACATGATGTGTTGACGCACGGTGTTTCCTCAAGTGTCGCAACATGTTTTTGTCGCCACTGGATTTTGAAATGTTCAAAATCTTTTCGCGACCTTAATGACGCTGGCAGTCGCCGAAAAAATCGCCAAGTGGGAGAGACCCTTTAGTCTGTTGTCCACACCGTTTCTGCGTTGCTTGTGGGATGAGGTTCGCCCAGCTATTGCAATATTTTGATCAGCATGCCCAGACATGACCAAACATGCGAAATTGTGTTTTAAACATCATTTCACCCCAATGATCCACCAACACTCCTTCCACCAATTGTGTGGCTATTGTGTACCATCTCCAAAAAATATGCATGAAAGCTGCTCAAACAGATATTTTGCAAACAAACCTCAGAACGCTGCAGGTGCAAGTGAACTTCACTTCTTGCAAGGCTCTTTTCCGGTACCTGCCTATTTTGAGATTGTACAGGATTTCTTCCAGGGGGCTGCTGCATCAAGTTCAATTGGAAATGCCTCTTGTCATAATCACAAGGCCAATTAGAAATATTAGATTCTTGTTTTGCCTCCAATGGATATGCTCCCGAAATAAATATTTGTAAAAATGTTTTTCAATCCCGAATTTCAATAAATACAGGATAATTGCAGAATTGTAAAGCTTCGTGCTGGAGGAACCCAGGGATTTGACAAGCAACGTTTCGGATCGGGATACTTCAGATGCCCGCATTTTGTCATATTGTATGAAACACTGCGCATGGTAACACATAGAGGAGGAATGCAGAGCTTTGAGTCATAGCGTAGCGATGATGAGTGTCTGGATAAAACCAGGCTTCGGGCAGAGGCAGTGGCCTTGAGACGCCGTGGCGGGCGGCGACAAACACCACAGATGGTTGAGCAGTGAGATGAGCTTCACACTCTGCCGGGCCCCGGGATCTCCCGCCAAACAGCGAATGGCGGCTGCTGTTTGCGAGTTTCGGCGGCGAGTGAAGTCAACTTGGGCCGGCGCTCACAACATCCTCGGAGCGGCGGCGAGTGAGGTAAATAAACACGGGGCTGCCCTCACAATGTCCTCCGAGCATCGGCACTAAATGCTGGAGTAACTCAGCGGGACAGGCAGCAGCTCTGGAGAGAAGGAATGGGTGGCGGTTTGGGTCGAGGCCCTCCAGACTGGGAGTCAGAGGAGAGGGAGACACCGAGTTAGTTGAGGATAGACACACAAAAAGCTGGAGCAACTCAGTGGGATGTGCATAATGGAAATACTAGAATAGCTCACTGGTAGCTAGGGGAGGCGGACAACAAAGTAAACAGATTACATTTTCAATCAGGGGACAGTCAGACTGGTCGGAGAACTGGGAAGGGGGATTGAAAGAGAGGGAAAGCAACGGTTGCTTTAAGTTCGAGAAGTAAATGTTCAAACCAAACCGCTGGGGTGCAGGCCGCCCACGCGAAATACGAGGCGCTGCCCCTCCAGTTTGCGCCGGGCCTCACTCCCACTCTTCCGAGCGGCGGCGAGTGAGGTAAATAAGCACGGGCCGGCGCTCGCAAATGTCATCCGAACGGCGGCGAGTGGAGTCAACTTGGGCCGGCGCTCGCACCGTCCTCCGAGCAGCGGGCCCGCCGCCAGTTAGTGGAGAGGGGCCGGGCCGGACTGTGCTAGATACTCGCCCAACCCGCTGAGTTACTCCAGCCTTATGTGTCTATCCTGAAGTAAAGTGAAGTATGTACTTCGTGGGATGAGAGAGATTATGTACCCAAGATAAATGTACATACCTGGGATGGGGTGAGGGGCATTATTTATTGGGGGGGGTATCGGATAGTTACTTAGATTGGGGTGGGAGAGAGGGGCAGGTATTTACCCAGGGTGAGGGTGGGGGTGGGAGTGGGAAAGAGGAGTTAGTAACCTGAGTGGTGTTAATAGCACCAGATATTAACCCAGGGTAATAGGACATATGTGGTTGAGAGGGACAGTTATTTTCTCAACATTAAATGAAAGAAGCAGGTGTTTACCTGGCATTGGGTGAGAGGGGTAGTTACAGTATTTACTAGGGTCGGGGAGAGAGGAGGCATTGTTTACACATGGTAGAAGTGACCAGAGACAAGTATTGAAAAATTTATTTTTCCATCGACCATTCCTCAGCCTATCTGGGCAACCGAACAAGATCCTGCTGCAATTTTTGACAACCTCTTCACTGTCTGCAATACCACCCGCTTTTGTATCATCTGTAAGTTTGCTAATCTTTCCATGTATGTTCTCATCCAAATCATTGATATAGATGACAAACAGTAATGGGGACAGCACCGAACCCTGAGGCACAACTAGTCACAGGCATCCATTTCGAGCAGAAACCATCCACCATCACCCTCTGCTTCCTGCCATGAAGCTAATGTTCTATCCATTCAGCTATCTCTCCTTGGATCCCATGGGATCTACCCTTCCAGAGCAGCCTACCATGTCAAATGCTTTGCTGAAGTCCATATATACAACATCTACATCTCTGCCCTCATCAACCATTTTGGCCACATCTTTAAAAAAAACTCAATCAGATTCGTGAGACATGACCTCCCGCATACTAAATCATGCTGACTAACCCTAATCAGCTCTTGTCTGTCTAAATGCATGTATATTCTATCCCTCAGAATACTCTCGAGTAACTTTCCAACTACAGATGTTCTCATCGGCCTATAGTTACCAGCCTTTACCCTGCAGCCCTTTTTCAATAGAGACACAATATTTGCCACCCTCCAGTCTTCCAACACCTCTCCTGTATTTAATGATGACTTTTAAATTTCAGTCAGTGCTCCTGCGATTTCCTCTCTAGTTTCCCAGTATCCTCGGATATATCTGATTAGGCCCGGGAGATTTGTCTACCTTCATACACCTAAGGACCATCGACCGCAGTACAAATTATATTTGTGTATAATATTATTTTAATTTAGGTACTCCATGCTGAATTTTCTATTGTCTTTTCTTCCAGGGAGCATGAACAACTTTAAAGAGCTGGAACAGTTTCAGAAGCCATTCCAAATTTTGCTACATACACTAACCCTGGGCACATCAGGAGCTATCAGTGCATACCGTGTGTTGCATCGTATTCAGTCAAAACAGTCTCTTCATTGGAGAACCTTCACAGAGACACTGTGCCGACCCGAACCATTTTTGGAAGGGAATGAGCAGAAGCTAAGTCTGTAAGAGCCTTTTAATAAATATATTAATTCACATACTAAATTCTAATGGGGGAACCCATAGGCTGGAACCAAGATGCATGTTTCTCTCAGGCTAGGGTTTGTCCAGAACCAGTATTCAGAGTTTCATGGTGCAAATTAAGACATTTAGCCCTGAGGTTAGGATAAATTCATTAACTCAGAGGTTAATAAGGCTCGGGCACTACCCCTAAAAGCATCTATCCTATTGAGTTATACAAATGGATTGACATTTGCGTACATTATGACACTAACTGCACCAAAAGTGCACTGGGATATCTTGAAGACATCATGGATGTTAAATAGATTCAGTGTATAAGAAGGAACTGCAGACACTGGTTTAAGCCGAAGATAGACACAAAAAGCTGGAGTAACTCAGCGGGACAGGCAACATCTCTGGAGAGAAGGAGTGGGTGACGTTTTGGGTCAAAACCCTTCTTCAGACTGGTTCTGGATAAGGGAAACGAGAACTCTTGAGATATAGACGGTGATGTGGAGAGATAAAGAACAATGAATGAAAGATATGCAAAAAGAGTAACGATGATAAAGGAAACGGGTCTTTTATTTGTACGGTGACAATGAGAAGCCAGTGTGACTTGGGTGGTAGGAGGGATAGAGTGGGAATGCCGGGGCTACCTGAAGTGAGAGAAATCAATATTCATAACACTGGGCTGCAAGCTGTCCAAGCGAAATATGAGATGTTGTTCCTCCAATTTGCATTTAGCCTCACTCTGACAATGAAGGAGACCGAGGTCAGACAGGTCTGTGTCAGAATGGGAAGAAAAATTAAAGTGTCCAGCAACCGGGAGATTAGGAGTCTGCATCCTCTTGGCTTGAACATTGAATTTTCAGGAGTCTGCATCCTCTTGGCTTGAACATTGAATTTTCTCAATTCTGTTAACCCTTGCTGTCTCCTCCCCTTCCCACCTCTCCCTCAGCCCTCGGGCTCCTCCTCCTTTTTCCTTTCTTCTCCCCGCCCCCCCCCCCCCCACCTCCCATCAGTCTGAAGAAGGGTTTCGGCCTGAAACGTTGCCTATCTCCTTCGCTCCTTAGATGCTGCTGCACCCGCTGAGTTTCTCCAGCTTTTTGTGTAACCGGGAGATCAGGTTGTTCAAGCGGGCTGAGCGTAGGTGTTCCGTGAAACGATCGCCCAGTCTGCCGATTTGGTTTCGCCGATGTATAGGAGTCCACATCTTGAACAGCAGATACAGTAGATGAGGTTGGAGAAGGTGCAAGTGAACCTCTGCCTAAACTGTAAAGGACTATCGGGGTCCCTGGACAGAGTCGAGGGAGGAGGTATAGCGACAGGTGTTGCATCTTCTGTGGTTGCAATGATCTTCTGCAGTTGCATCGCCTGCAGTTGCAATCTCCCAGTTGCTCGATACATTAATTTTCCTTCCCATTCCTACATAGACCTTTCTGTCCTCAGTCTCCTCCATTGTCCGGTACTTGGGGAGGGGGTGGTTTAGGTGGGAAGGGATGAGTTAACCAAGGAGTTGAGGAGGGAATGGTCTCTGCAGAAGGCGGAAAGGGGTGAAGATGAGAAAATGTGGCTAGTGGTGGGATCCCATTGGAGGTGGCAGAAAGTTCGGAGGATTGTGTGTTATATGCGACGGCTGATGGGATGGAAGGTAAGGACTAAGGGGACTCTGTTGCGACGAGGGGGAGCAAGGGTGGAGCAGCGAGGTACCGAGGAGACACAAGTGAGGGGCTCATCTGTGATGGGAGAGGGGACCCCCGTTCCCAAAGAAGAGGACAATCTCGGATGTTCTAGTGTAGAACACCGCATCTTGAGCGTAGATGTGGCGTTTGCCCCAGTATAATAACTCTGTATAACCTGGGAGGGCAACCCGAGTGGGAATGGAACCCATGCGCCCAGGCTGAGGGGGATCGGACCGTGATTCATTAGATTGTCACTGCTGATATTTCTGCATGGACCAGTGGAGAATGGCGAAATAGTGTCGCTAACTCCAGTAGCAATTCAACAGCGCTTGCAGCGCCGGAGACCCTGTTCGATCCTGACCACGGATGAAACGCAGGACTGTATACACACAGCTGCTCAGCTGCCGAGAATGTTTTTCCCGAGTGACCTAGGCCTGGGCTTGTGCAGACAAAATACCAAACTCTCTTATTCATGATTGCAGGATTTTTGGAAAACTGATAATGATATTTTGTCGCAACTGCATACCAAAAATTTTAATGTTTTCCTCTTTTAGACAGCCATTGTTTAACCTTTTACCAGTACTGGTCAGAAGAAATATTTTATCTTTCCTTCACCTGGCTAGTAGCCATGTTCCGAAAGATTGTCTGCATCGTCTCATCTCACAGTTGAAGAAAAACCCGGGTACGGATCTTTGGGAACAGAAACTAATTGATGTGCTGGAGCACGACTTGGAAGGTGGATGCGGTTACTCCAAGTCTGATTTGCATTCAAACAGATTTCAGGAGCAATTGAAACATCTCAGTCAAAAGTTGATGGGAAATTCTGAAGTTTGTTCAGATACTGAGAAGAGGTTGGGATGGTACTATAAACAACAAATTATCAGCAATGATAAATCATCTGAAAGTACAGAAGACAACATAGCATTGACACAAAACTCTAAAAAACGGAAAAGTGTAGACGATGCTGCTCGTTTCGAAGACGATGAACAAAATATAACAAAGAAAATGAAATTAGACAAAGAAGACGTCTGTTCGGAACCATTTGTTGGCATGGAAATCCAGGATGCAACTGCAAATGTGGGAAATGTGAACCCTATCCATTCTCACGTGCAAAACAAAATGGGCACTGTTGAAGTAGAACAGAAAGGCCTTCCGAAAATAGAAGAAATAGTTGGTCTACCTGAACATATCAAGGTAAGACAAAAATGTGTATAAATGTACATAGAGGATGTTAGACTGAAGACATTAGTCCAGATTTTGCTGAATGGAGTCAGGTGCTTGCCTTCACTGAGCTTACTTGGTTTGGATCCGCAGGGCTGACTTTGAAAGGCAAGAGAATACAGGAGTGCAGCACACTGACTGATTTGCAAACTAAAATTTCCCTGGAAGTTCAGAGCTTGTTGATGTGGATAAACCTGCTGGCATTTTTTGAGTGGTGTTGGGAACTTTCTGTAAAATTGCAGTCACTCACCAGTGAGATTTGGCTCCTTGGGTTTTGATTATAATTTGAGTGACTGGCTTAATTAATTTTTATGTCTATGAGTATTAATAAAATAGGTTTTATTAAATATTGGTAGTAAAATTCTGGTTGCTCTTAACAAACTGAAATTATTCTTATGGTGTGCTGTAGTATGATGGAACAGAATAAGAGTTAGTTGATATAGTAGGTGGACAAATAAAACAATTCAGCCTGAGATCCTTCCCCTCTACTCGGTTTGTGGTATTGTTTTGGTGCAGTAATTCCACCTCACTCAAATTTGAGTACAAATTAAACCTTGTGGCCAAGAGAGACATAATTTATTTATTTGCATCTGTACTCAATTTGAGATTTGTTGTAGAAAAATCACATGTGGTTAAAGTGCACATTGTCATATTTCCTCAGTTGGAGAGGTTATCCCACGAAAATAAATCATGTTTCTTCAATGTTGGCAAACAATGAGAGTGTGATCTCATTGTAACATTCAAATTGCTTAAAGGGAAGATTCTGATGCGGTATCAGCATTTGCCATTAGGACTGAAATGGGAAGAAGTGTGTTCATTCAAGATGTTTTGACTCTAGATATTCTCTACTCAGAGAATGTTGGATGTTCGTCAGCTGATCATTTGCAAGGCAGAGAAAAATTATTAGGGCCACATGGATATCTCTAGAGAGGAGGAAGGTGAACTTATGTTATGAGAAAGATAATGGCAGAACATTTGACTGACCTTGTGAACATGTGCTGATGCTTGCTAACAAATGCCTCACTTATACAGCTTTTAATGTAGAAAAATACACCAGGCCTCTTAATCTCAATCTATTTCAATAAAGCGTACTGGTGCCAATCAGCTCCAAACCTTCCTTCAGAGAACAGTGCAGCGCAGGAACGGGCCCTTCGGCCTACATGTCTGTGCCCAACATGATGCTAAGACAAACTCTTATCTGCATGCATCTAGGTATGAAAAATTGAACAATTATGTAATATCTGAAATAAAGATTGGATTAATCCACAGCAATAAGAGGCAGGGGGCAGGTGTATAGTGGGAATCAAGGCCTGAAAACTAAATTTTGATGAATATTTTTTATTAGTTGTAAATACATATAAATAAAAAATACTTCTTACATACATTCATAATATTATTAATATTAACATTTAAGACTTTATGTTTCTATACATTAAAAAAAAAAATTATTAAGTAGGAAAAGATAGAGAAAAATAATATAGAAAATAAGGAAGTGAATGGAGTATTAAACATTTATCCATCGTTGGAGATATAACCATGATTTATTATACGTAATTCTTCATCCATTCTATTATTCAGACCTCAGTCAAGCCTCCGCACTGAGCCACTTTGACCCTGTAAATATTCAATGTATGGAGACCATATCCCTCTGAAGAGATCCAACCTGTCCATTAGGACAAGCCTCAATCTTTCCAGATGGAGTGTCTCCGACATTTCTGTATTCCACATTTTGATTGTGGGGGATGTAGGACCTTTCCAGAATTTTAATATTAATTATTTCCCAATTATTAAACTATAATTAATAAAAATTCTTTGATTCATTGTTATTAATTGATCTGTTTCCAGTATTCCTTCTATTATTAACTTTGAGTCAGGAGTCAGATTCATATTAACAACATTCGAAATTATCCTAAATATTTCTATCCAAAATTTTGTAATTTTTACACAATTTGTAAATGAGTGTGTCAGATAAGTGCTGACATTTATCACATATGGCAGATACTTTTGGAAAGATGTTATGTAGTTTGGAATTTGAGTAATGTAGTCTATATAATATTTTAAATTGTATAAGAGAGTGTCTAGCATTTAACGAACAATGGTGTATGTGTTGTAAACTTTCATCCCATACTTCTGGTCATAATTTGACCTAATTCGTTTTCCCATGATTGTCTATATATTTCTGTTAATGGGACATAATTTTCCAATAGAATATTATATATATGTATGATATCATTTTTTCTGTGGTCGGATGTTTATTTAGACATTCATCTAAAATTTCTGTCTTTCTATTTCTAAGTTCCTGTGTGTTTGCTTTTACATAGTCTCTGATTTGTAAGTATCTAAAATAATCTTTGGGATGTAATCCATAAATTTGTTGTAATTCTTGAAATGAAAGGAAAGAGTTTTCCCTGTAGAGATCGCCCATCTTAATAATTCCCTTCTTTTTCCATTGTAAAAAGCCTTTATCAATCATTGAAGGTTTAAATGTAACATTATTTACAATGGTAAGGGCTAGTGGTATAGATTTCAATTTTAATGTTTTCTTTATTTGTTTCCAAATACGTATTCCACTTTCTATTATAGGGTTTTCACTATAGGTTTTCTTACCTAATTTAATATTGGCAAATATTATTGAACTGATTTCAAAAGGAGAACGATCTTCTTTTTCCATTTTTAACCAAATTGGTTGGTTATCTGTCTCTTCTAACCGAAAATTCATATTTTTAATATTAACTGCCCAGTAATAAAACATAAAGTTTGGTAGTGCTAAACCTCCGTTTATTTTTAATTTACATAAATGTTTTTTATTTATTCTATGGCTCTTATAATCCCAAATAAAGTTAGTAACTAGGGAGTCCAGCTTCTTAAAGAAATTTTTAGGAAGATATATCGGAATTAATTGGAAAAGATATAATAATTGTGGAAGAAAAATCATTTTTATTACATTAATTTTACCTAACATTGAAATGGGTAGAGTTTTCCAATATAAAATGTTCTTATTTAATTTATTCAATAATAGTGGGAAGTTAGATTTAAATAAAGAATCAAATCTTTTTGTTACATAAATTCCAAGATATTTAATTTTTTCGTTTGTTATCTTAAAAGGAAATTGTTGTAATATGTGTAAGTTATTTACCGTTATTGGCATAAGTTCACTTTTATTCCAATTGATACTATATCCTGAAAAAGATCTGAATTCAGTTATTAATTTTAACAAATTTTGGATACTAATTTCTGGTTTTGTGATATAAAGTAATACATCATCCGCGTATAAGGACATTTTATTTTTAGTATCTCTAGTATCATACCCATATATTTCAGGATGTGATCTCACCCTCTGAGCTAACGGTTCTATTGCAAGTGCAAACAGTAGTGGGGATAAAGGGCAACCTTGTCTACAGCCTCGAGATAAACTGAATTTAGTTGATAGCATTTGATTTGTTATTATTCTGGCTGTTGGGTTAGTGTATAATAATTTGATCCAAGTAATGAACTTCTCTCCCAATTTAAAAGTTTCCATAACCGAAAACAAATAGGACCATTCCACCTGATCGAAGGCTTTCTTTGCATCTAACGAAATAACTACTAGATCTTTTTTAATACCTCTTTTCGAATATATAATATTGAATAACCGTCTCAAGTTATATGAGGAATATCGTTTTGGTATAAATCCTGTTTGATCGGGGTGAATTAATTTGTTAATAACTGTGCTTAGCCTTTGTGCTAATATTTTAGTTAATATCTTTTATATTTAAAAGAGATATAGCTCTAAATGATCCTGGTTCATCCAGATCTTTGTTTATTTTAGGTATAAGTGTTATAATAGATTCATTTAACGTTTCTGGTAGTTTCTGCTGTGTGTATATATATATATATATTCATATAATGTTTTCAGACGTGGTACAATCTGATCATAAAATGTTTTATAGAATTCCGAGCCAATCTGGTCCCGGTGTTTTACCATTTTTTAATGATCTAATAGATTCTTGGATTTCTTTTACTGAAATTTCAGCATTTAATGATTCTCTATTTTGCGAGTCCAACCCATTCAGATAACTTTTTTTTTAAATGCTTCTATTCCTATCTTGTTTTCTGTTGTTTTAGCAGTGTATAAGTTTTTATAATATTGCAGAAATCTCTCATTAATATCTTTAGGTCGTATTAAAAGTTCGCCATTATGTGATTTAATCCTGTGGATTATTTTTTCTGCCTCCATCTTCCTTAATTGGCGAGCCAATAATTTTTGAGGTTTATCTCCAAATTCAAACTGTAATTGTTTAGTGTGTTGATAAAGTTTTACAACTTGATCTGAATATATTTTATTTAATTTATATTTCAGTGCTGCAATTTTATTATGTATTATTATGGATGGATTCGCTGCATTCTCTGTATCTAATTGTTTAATCTCCTTTTCCAGTTCTTGTTGATCCCTTCGATTCTTTTTATTATAAAATGCTTGAGAGGAGCTGATGCTTGCTAACAAATGCCTCACATACAGCTATTAATGTAGAAAAATACACCAGGCCTCTTAACCTCAATCTATTTCAATAAAGCGTACTGGTGCCAATCAGCTCCAAACCTTCCTTCAGAGAACAGTGCAGCGCAGGAACGGGCCCTTCGGCCTACATGTCTGTGCCCAACATGATGCTAAGACAAACTCTTATCTGCATGCATCTAGGTATGAAAAAATGAATAATTATGTAATATCTGAAATAAAGATTGGATTAATCCACAGCAATAAGAGGCAGGTGTATAGTGGGAATCAAGGCCTGAAAACTAAATTGAATAGCATTATTCAAAGGGAGGAGAGATCATTAGATAGGTTATTTAATGAGCCTTTTGCCAATTTGATATTGGCAAGAAAGCCTATTTCTTAAACCAATCTTTGTTTTTCTCTAACAGTCTTCAGTATCCACACTGAGAGATATATTCGAAGCAGATTCAGATGTGAGTATTCTAAGTGTCTTTATACTCAAATTTAAAGCTTTTTGTAAAATAATGCATTAAATAAATTTTATTTTATTTTCTATTTCATTATTTTTCACTGGTGATGTTATTCCTCAGCGTGAAGCATGCTCATGTGTAAGAAGGGACTGTAGAAGCTGGTTTAAACCTGTTGTAGTGTTGTAACCTTTATGCGTCTGTTCGTGTTTCCACAAGGTGTGTGAGGGTAAATAAAACATTATTGTAATAGATTTTCTTTCAGCATGTTTTATAATGGAAAACGCCTTTGTTTACTTTACATGCTTCAGCAGCTGTATCTACTGCAGTTGTGGCAACTGAATATTGTTTTTGTGTTAATTGCAGTCCAGTTAAGGATTCTTGAAATTAAGTTTCTTGTGTTTAGGATGTGTACAGGCAGATTGAAGTACAGGTTGTTTTTTCCTATAAATTGATATTATTTAAATAGATGTTTCTCTTTGTAGAAGCTGGAAACACCTGAAGAATTAAATGTCCTCAATCAATGTGATCCAAACCAGGTAGGAACAGAATATTCTGTTTTTAAGTAACCCTTTCCAGTAAATTGCATTTCAACTTGCCCATATAATGCAATACTCCAGTTTGCCAATTGTTATTGGACTAAATCTTCATTGTGTGGACAACTCTTTACTGCCTCTAGGCAGCACTACTGCACCCCAGAATAATCGGCATGGAGGAAGGTCTGGAGCTTTGTTGCTGGAGTGCGGGGGAAGGACGACTGAGTCTTGTGAATAACCTATTTCCTATGTGCTGTGACAACCATCCTCTTGCACGGACCCTTTCCATTGTACTCCTCACATGATATTGTGCTAAACAGGATGCGTCGCAGATGAATTTTGTGCTACTGTATAAAAATGAGGATGAGTCAAAATGTAATTTTCCATTTGGTGTTACAGTAATAATGATCAATTTGAGTTTGGAAATATCCTACATAAACTCAATTAAAGGGCACAACCTTATACTATCAGTGAACAAACTACAAAGCTGACGGAGCTTTGTTCAACTTTTAGAGCTCTCAAGAACTGGAGAGGGTACTGTTTACAGTAGTACACCTTTTTACAGTACCATGTGAGAATGTTGACAGAAATATGAAAACTCAGCCAGTATCCGAAGTGCATTGGCACCTATTAGGTGGACTGAGTATGCTGCCACAGTATTTGACAAAGTGAAATAGGTCAGGTACCTCTCATATCTTTTCAGCAGAGTCTGAATGTTTATTGTATAATATTTTCAATAATTGACTGAGGCTTTGCATTCTTGCAGCTGGAGAAGCTCTGTTTATTATTACGCCTGTCCGAACTCTCAGAGCACCAACTGCCCTTGGCCTGCAACAAAATTATCTCACTACCATCTGATCTCAGTTACAGCAATGCGACTGTGCTTGCTCAGAATCTCTTCCTGACAAGGGTATGTTTACTTGAGTAGTGAGATTGAAACAAATTGTTTTCATTTCCAATACTTCCACTATGTAATTGCTGGTTTGAACATAAGGTCTGTTGCCTCTAGCAAACTGGACCCATGGATTATGTTTTTCAAAATTGACAGAAATGTTGAAATTCTTTGATTCCATCTTCTTCATATGATTGCAACAGCAGACTTCCCAATAAATTAGCAGATGTATTGTAGATCTTGGGTCATTTCCAAATGAGTCACTTCTTAGAAGTGTAGGAATCCAGCAGACTGATGGCTCCTGAAGAAATGTTCACCTTTATCAAAGTTAAACACAGTGCTAGAGTAACTTAGCAGGTCAGGCAGCATCTCGGGAGAACAAGGATAGTTGATGTGTCAGGTCGGAGCCCTTCTTCAGACTGAAAGTATGGGGGGGGGGGGGGGGGGGGGGGGGGGGGGAATGTGGAGAGAGAGCTAGAGGTCTTTTCTCACCCCCAGTTCATTCCCACCACCCTACTTTCAATCTGAAGAAGGGTCCTGTGTTAAAGTTCAGTTTGCTTCAAACAGATAACAACACAAAATATAGTAATACAGTAATGTATTTATTTCGGCAAGCGGGTGTGGGAGGACAGCTCTCACAGTATGTAAACACAAACTACAGTCCCTCTTTCTCCACACACAGAATTCAGATTCCTTTATTGTCATTCAGAAACGAAATTTGTTACCTTGCAGTCATAACATGTAATCACATTTAACATCCACCACAGTGAGTTCATACTGTGGTGGATCTTAAGGTCTTTGTCATTTTCCCCTACTTGTTTCCCCTCTGTACCAATCCAGGCCTTCGATGTCATCGTCCACCAGCCTCCGAGCCTTCCCAGTCAGCCGCCGGAGCAATGGAGACTGGAGAGCCGCTCCGCTGGAGAGCTAGCATGCTGGAGAGCCGTGCATGGATGCAGCCTTTTGCCTTGTTCATAAATGGTTAAAATCAGAGGATTGACAGGTTCTTCCGAGAGAGGAAGGGTTAGCCCATATATGGTTATTAGGAAGGAGCTATTTTTTGTAGATTCAAGCACTCTTGTTTTTTGACCTTGTTGGTTAATTGTTTGTACATTACAATCTGTAGAGCAGAAGGTATCAGCCGAGTTGTCTGAACATCTTATTGATTGTTTATATCATAGAGCAAAATATAGAGTGTTATTGTGCTGAAATCTCGCTTGTGTAAGAAGAAAGGCAAAACATTCATGTTATTGTGCTGTAATTTCGCTAGTGTTTATATTATAGGACAAGACACTTGGTGTTTTTGCAGAACTCTCGCTTGTATAGTAGTTGAAAGGTTAGGCATTTATTTTCTAACTTCTAAATCTACAGCTGAATCTATTTTGTAACTTCTAAATCTTTAAACTTTTTCACCTGAACCAAGAAACATCACCTATCTATTTTTCTACAGAGATGCTGCTGCCTGACCTACTGAGTTACTCCAGCACTTTTTGTCTTTCTTTGATTTAAACCAGATTTGACACAGACTGAGAAATTGAGAGAATGGAAAAAAGAACTGAGGTGGTAGGAAAAGTAGATCCAAAAGATGGAGGTTGTAATGTCATGGAAAATTCTTAAGAGAACCATTTATCTCGAGAGTAGTCTGATGTCGAGTCGAGGAAGAGTGAAATAACAGATGTGGATTGTGTATATTCACAGGTACTCTTACTGACGGAGCCTGCATCACGCTTTCTAATGGCTGCCATCACTTTGTTTTACAAGAAATATCCACGGCCAACCTGCAGTGCTCTGATTGGGCCGCTCCTTCAGACTCCAGATATAGGTAAGATCAGTATTCGCAACCTGGGAGAAACTGCTTAACTACCAATTAGCAATGTAGAATGAGAAAAATGTTTCTTACTGGAATCATACTATGGTAAATGCATTTTTTTACTTTAACTTTAACTGAACACTGACATTCACCTTAAACTCCCCTCATTGTGAGGAGACCAACAGCTATCAATATTTTTATTTTGTTGAAAACTATGGATTTAAAGCTGTGACATAGGAGCAGAATGTTGGAATAGCTAGATATAAAATATGTCCTATCCATTTAATTCACCTATCATGATACAGCCATGAAGCTATTGACTATCATAGCAATCTGCTCCGTGTCTAGTCTAGCTCTATTGTAGATCAGCTATTGAGCTGCGGTGACTTCCCAGTGGATGAAAGTATTGGGAAGTATAGTTTCTTCCCAGTCTCCTTTTACTCAAATTATCCCAAAATGTTATTTTCAAAGAAATCTTTTCACTCGGCTGTCACTGATAAACTTACTTTACTTTAGAGATACAGCGCGGAAACAGGCCCTTAGGTCCACGCCAACCAGCGATCACCCTATACACTATCCTACACACTTGGGACAATTTTACAACTTACCAAAGCCAATTAACCTACAAACCTGTAAGTCTTTGGAGTGTGGGAGGAAACCTGAGCACCCAGAGAAAACCCTCGCAGTCACAGAAAGAACGTACAAACTCCGTGCAGACTGCACCCCTAGTCAGGATCTAATCCGGGTCTCTGGTGCTATAAGGGAGCAACTCTACCACTGTGCCGCCCTAATCTGGGGAAATAATTCAGTAGTCTTTAAATTACATTTGTTTCTCATTACCAGTGTGAAATTTGTTGAATGCTAGTTTCAAGCTCTGACATCTGTATGTAAAGGCACGGAACTCGCTATCAAAATATGGAGGGGACAGGGGGGACACAATTTTTTGGCGGCCGCATGCGCACACACACACACACGTGCGAGGCTTCGGAGGCTCAATCCAGCGCTAAATGCAGCTCAACTCTGCCTGTCTCGCCGGGTTAACCTTCAAGCCCTGACTGGACTGACGGGATACCAGCGCTGCTTCTCCACGCTGGCCATATTTCCCGCAAGCCCAGGCAGGTTCACCCGGCGGGACAGGGGGAGTTGAGCTGGGTTTAGCGCTGCTTCTCTGCGCTGGCTGTGGGCCCGAGTACAGCTCCCGTCTGACTACCTCAGTCCCACCCCTCCCCCACACCCCTCCCTCCTCCAATCACCGCGCTGAATCTTCATGTCCCGCCCCCATTGCCTGCTGACCAATGTCTCTCTCGTCCAATCGGCGCCCTCGATCAGCAGTCCCACCTCCACTGTCTCGTGGAAAGCGGAGATTTCGAAATCCGGATGACAAAAACTTGGGGGGGATGTCCCCCACCTCTCAAAACATGGGGGGGAGGTGTCCCCTCTGCCCCCCTCCGGGTTTTCCACCCCTGTATGTATACCAACTGTTGGCGAAGTTCTCTGTTTTGACATGTCAAGGGTTAACCTGTTCTGGTTGTTATTTGTATCACCTTAAAACCATTAAGAAATAATGCTTGCATATTCAGTACAAGTAACAACTAGAGAAACTTTGCACCCATGAGGAAATTTTCTTTCTGTCTGATCCTGTCTCTCGAACAGTCGCCCAGCTGAGGTTGAGGCCTTTAATTATGAGCCTTTACTTACTTACATATTCTAAAGCTGCAAAATTATGAATATGGCAAATGTTAATATCATTGGATCCAGAGCTATAAATTTGTATATATTATATTTTATTAAAATAGGCAAAAAAGCTAATTTGTCTTGCAATATAATTGGAAATCCAATGTTTCTGGATTTTTTACAGGAAATATTCAAGTTGAGCTGATTTGCAGACTTGTTGAAGACTGCATTGAACCAGACCATTTAACAGTGACTTTCAGGTTTACTTATTCTATTGTTAATTAAAGTTTACCTTTTATGTCTGTCTTGTATAATA
This sequence comes from Okamejei kenojei, assembly GCA_035221665.1. Lineage (NCBI taxonomy): Eukaryota > Metazoa > Chordata > Chondrichthyes > Rajiformes > Rajidae > Okamejei > Okamejei kenojei. The sequence goes on from CM069154.1 coordinate 33,707,453, forward strand.
CTCTATCAACAAAACATTTTAAAGTAGAGTCAGTTATATTTTCTATGGTTGCCTCTTTTTTTTAAGAATCAATGTTTTTTTTCATGCCTGAATGTTTTTGATATTCCATTAGAACAGGAAATCTAGATAAAGTGGATATGGAGAGCATGCTTCTAGTAATGAGAGAGTCTAGGACCAGAGGGCACAGCCTCAGAATAAAAGGATGTACCTTAGAATGGAGATGAAGAAGAATTTATTTAGCCAGATGAATGGAGGCCAAGTCATTGGGTATTATTAAAACACATATTGATAGGTTCTTGATTAATTAGGGTGTCTTCTTCTTCTTCTTCTTTCGTGTGGCGTGCACAGCCTAAAGTTGTAGGACAACTTGTACTGTTTGATCTTCTGTTTGTGCACGTCGAGTTGATTGCATTAGTCGAAACAGGGCGGACCACGTGAAGGTTGCAATCTTCCACCCCAATTAGGGTGTCAATTGTACCAGGGAGAAGGAAGGAGAATGTGTTGAAAGGGAAAAATAGATCAGCCATGATCGAATGGTGGAGGAGACTCGATGGGCCGAATGGCCTAATCCTGCTCCTATGTCTTATAATCTTATAATGAAATATCTGCATTTGAGAAGCTCCATAAAAAGAGCTGTGGTCCCATCAGGTTGTGTGGTTTTCTAAGGCCACTTCAATTTGAAACACATCATGCAGGTTGGCTTAGCTGGAGGTCTCTATGATAACTGCAGAAATGATGCAGTTATCATAGAGATGCAGGTCTCTATGATAACTGCAGAAATGATGCATTGAAAATAAAATTGAGCAAGCTTTAGTCAATTCCACGTAAAGACATTCGGACTTTATTTTTCCTTTTACAGTTTTGAAAGAGGGAGGAAAAAGTGAAGAATCATTTGTGTAAAACAGATTTAATACCACTGCAGAAGAAATTCCTATTGTGGTGTGCTATTGGGAGCTTTAGTTCAAATAAGCAAAAATAAATATCAAGCACTTGTCATTGTAGTTAACTTTAGCAACTATCGCTATCGATAGTCTTAATAACTTTTTTTCTACTTGCAACGGTCTGCTCCCAAATAGATATTTTCTCTACTTTTCGTAAATCAGAATTCTGTAACATTCACTGTTTTCAACTCGGCTCTAATTAAATTTAATCGATCACTTAACAATCGTGTAAAAAACATTTTGAGGTATAGCAAATTTGCATAGCAGCATTTATGGAAGCCACTTTAAAACTGCTAATTTGACTGAGATGAATGACCACAATCTATTTCAGGTGGTTTTACATGAAGAGGGAGGGATCTAGGAGTACAAGTGCATGGTTCCTTGAAGGTAGATAAGGTGGTCAAAAAGGCTTTTGGCACTTTGGCCTTCATTAGTCAGAGAAGTTGGGAGGTCATGTTGCAGTTGTATAAGACGTTGTTGAGACTGCATTTAGAATATTGTGTTCAGTTCTGGGCACCATGTTATAGGAAAGATATTGTCAAGCTTGAAAGGGTTCAGAAAAGATTTATGAGGATGTTGCCAGGACTAGAGGGAGTGAGCTATAGGGAGAGGTTGAGTAGGCTGGGTCTCTATTCCATAGAGCGTAGGAGGGTGAGGGGAGATTTTATAGAGGTATACAAAATCATGAGAGGAGTAGATCGGGTAGATGCACAGTCTTTTGCCCAGAGTAGGGGAATTGAGGACCTGAGGACAGGTTCAAGGTGAAGGGGAAAAGATTTAATAGGTAGCCGAGCGGAAACCTATTCACACAAAGGGTGGTGGGTGTATGGAACAAGCTGCCAGAGGAGGCAGCTGAGGCTGGGACATCGTTTAAGAAAGACAGGTACATGGATAGGGCAGGTTTGGAGGGATATTGACCAGGCGCAGGCAAGTGGGACAAGTGTATATGGGACATTGTTGGCCGGTGTGGTCGAAGAGCCGAAGGGCCTGTTTCCACACTGTATCACTCTGATTCTATTACTTCCTTAGGTTTAGATTTATTATTGTCGCATGTACGCAGTTGTGAAAAGCCTTGTTTGGATACTGTTGAAACATCAGATATACCATGCGTAGATACAATCGTCAAACTCATGTAGAATAGATATAGCAAAAGGGAAGTTACAGCGTGCAGCATATAGTTCTTGGCATTGTAATGCACATGTTTCACTGATAACTCCCAAACAGAAAGATGAATATATATCTCATCTGAAGGTCAGGATTTCAGACTGTGCAACTCTCCAGTTGTGTGATCATGTCGATTTGACATTAATCTGGAGTAGTTTAAGTACTTGGCATAATTCACATCGGCAAAATCTATTGACTTTGTGTTGATTGGCTTCCACAGTAGCACAATATTTTTGGATGAGTTCATTTGCTGCCTTTATCCAAACAAGAAAGGTTGTGGGGAATGCAAACACTATTAACCTGCTGGCATAAGCACAATAATAATGTGGAAAGACATAGTGAGTAGTGGTGTAGAAAGGGAGAATTGAAAAGATTGAACATTATAATTGGAACCATCAGTTAGGATTTTATTTTAACTGCAGTGGCTATTTCTACTAATTATTGCAATACACTTACAGATACGTCCTGTTCGTAACATGGAGTGAAGAAATACTCTCCGTGGTCCATATATTGCTTGAGAGGAAGGTAATTAGTAGAGCCAGGATTTTGCCATAAATGCCGTGTGCCTTTTCATGCCTTTTTTTGATGATTTCACCAGGATAATGCCTTTTTCATGATCGCCTGCCTAAATCAGCCTTTTTTTTGCCGTTTTGCTAAAAGGTCGTGCTATTTTCTCTAGTTGTACCGTGATTACAATGACGTTTTCTATGTTAACATGTTAATATTAATGTTATTATTAACATGTTAACATAGTAATAACTTACAAGAAAACTTCCACCACCGGGGCAAAACCGGGGGCGCCACCGTCGGTCGTTCATTCGTTCATGCTGCTGCCCGCTGGCTCAGTTTTCTCCAAGATCTATTTAAGAAAGAACTGCAGATGCTGGAAAAATCAAAGGTAAACAAAAAATGCTGGAGAAACTTAACGGGTGAGGCAGCATCTATGGAGAGAAGGAATAGGCGACGTTTCGGGTCGAGTCCCTTCATCAGACTGGTGTGGGGGGATGGGCGGGGAAAAGAAAGGAAGAGGCGGAGAAAATAGGACTAGAAGGAAAGCTGGGAAGGGGGAGGAGGGAGAAGACAAGGGCTGTCTAAAATTAGAGAAGTCAATGTTGATACCACTGGGGTGTAGACTACCCAAGCGAAATACCCAAGCTTGTCACCTCACTACATTTACTGCTGGCTCCAATCGCAAATCTAACTTTTCGAGTGATCTGTGCAAGGTATTTATTGATGCTGGCATTCCACTGTGGAAAATGGAAAACAAATCTCTCAGAGGTTTTTTAGAGAAATACACAGAGGAACATATACCAAGCGAGTCATCATTACGGAAACATTATGTTGACAGCAACTTGAACATTGTTGTGCAGAAAATTAGAGATGAAGTTGCATGCAACAAAATATGGATCTCAATAGATGAGACAACCGATGCTGTGGGGAGATATATTGCCAATGTGGCAATGCGAAACATTAGTGTATAACTTGCAGGTTTTCAACAAAGTAACTGACGATATCCGTAAAGTTCCTGGCGATGTCGGAAAATAATTTTTAACAAAGATAATATAGAAAACATAGCTAAAGTTGGTAGAATACACAAGATATCAACGTATATCTCAAGATAGAAAGAAGATTTTCTCTGAAGCATTTTTCCGTCATTTTAACTAGAGAAAAAAATGCTAGTAATTACGTGTCAAGGTACTTGGGTCATTTAATATAGTATTCCTTTAGAATAAATGTTCATTTTTTTTGCCTGCCTACGAGTTCTTTAGCTAAACATCCGGGCTTTTGTAACTGCAAGTTGGGGATCATAAAGCACACCTGTGATGTTTACAATGTCCAAAACCAAATCAATTGGGAGCTCCAACCTCAGAGTTAAATTGCCAATGTATTCACCTAACTATTTCACCTTCAACAACTTCTCCTTTGACTCCTCCCACTTCCTCCAAGTCCAAGGCGTAGCTATGGGCCCCAGCTAAGCCTGCCTCTTTGTAGGGTATGTTGAACAATCCCTGTTCCAGGCGTACACTGGCCCTTTCTCCAAACTCTAACTCTGTTACATTGATGACTGCATCGGTGCTACCTCCTGCACCCATACAGAACTCATGGACTTCGCCACCAATTTTCATCCTGCGTTGAAATTTACTTGGACCATCTCTGACACCTCCCTCCCCTTTCTTGATCTCAGTCTCCATCACAGGAAATAGACTATTGATAGACGTATATTACAAAGCCACTGACTCCCACAACTATCTCGACTACACTTCTTCCTACCCTGCTTCCTGCAAATACTCTATCCCCTACTTCCAATTCCTCCGTCAATGCCGCATTTGCGCCCAAGATGAGGTGTTCCATGCTGGAACATCCAAGATGTCCTCATTCTTTAGGGAACGGGGGTTCCCCTCTCCCATCATAGATGTGGCCCTCGCTCGTGCCTCCTCGGTACCCCGCAGCTCTTCCCTTGCTCCCCCTCCCCCTAGTTGCAACAGAGACCAAGTCCCCTTAGTCCTTACCTTCCATCCCATCAGCTGTCGCATACAACATATAAACCTCCAACACATTTCCATCACCTCCAACGAGATCCCACCACTAGCCACACTTTCACCCCTTTCTGCCTTCCACAGAGACAGTTCCCTGGTTAACTCATCCCTTCCCACCCAAACCACCCCCTCCACAGGTACCTTCCAATGCAACCGCAGAAGATGCCGGTTAGGCAGAGGTTCACTTGCACCTCCTCCAACTCATCTACTGTAATCGTTGTTCATGATGTGGACTCCTCCATTGTCAGAGTGAGGCTAAATGCAAATTGGAGTAACAGCATCTCATATTTCGCTTGGGCAGCTTACAGCCCAGTGGTATGAATATTGATTTCTCTCACTTCAGGTAGCCCCGGCATTCCCTCTCTCTATCCCTCCCCCACCCAAGTCGCACTAGCTTCTCATTTTCAGCCAACAAACAGCTAACAAAGACGTGTTTGCATATCTTTCATTCATTGTTCTTTATCTCTCCACATCACCGTCTATATCTCTCATTTGCCGTATCCCTAACCAGTCTGAAGAAGGGTCTCGACCGGAAATGTTACACTTTACTTCTCTCCAGTGATGCTGCCTGTCCCGCTGAGATATTGCAGCTTTTTGTGTCTATCTTATGTCTAATGTAAGAAATGTGAAAATCAACTGCCACGATGCAGCTTTTCACAGATAGTGATAAATGACTGAGTTATATATTTTCATGGTGTTGATTGAAGTAGTTATTGCAACTAGGTCTGCGTTTAAAACTCCTACTCTGTTATTTCTTGACAGGTAGACCTATCATGTGAACTGTTTGAACAGTTTATTCAAAAGTTAAACCAGCAAGCCGGGAGATTCAACAACTCAGTAAAATATGCCAAGATGGTCCTAGCTACACTTACAAAGTACCCAACCTATGTGAGTATAACCCTGTGCACTGAGGAAAATAGATTGAGATAACTCTTCAAATGAGCTCCCTAAATGTGGAAGAGAGTGCAATAGGAATCAAGTAGTTTCCTCCCTGTTCACTTCTTACTTGCCAAGCCTTAGTGCTAAAAGTGGATCTATGTGCAAGGGAGGTGTCTGTAAGCCTAAATATGCTCACTGTCTGTGCCAGACATGATGCCAAGACAAAGCATGATGGAAGGCAAGGTGGATTAGCGGTAGAGCTACTGCGATACTAGGCCAGGGACCCGAGTTCCATCCGGATGACGGGTGCTTGTTTATATGGTGTTTGTATATACTCAACGTGACCTGCGTGGGTTTTCTCAGATCTTCGGTTTACTCCTACACTTTAAAGATATACAGGTTTGTGGATTAATTGGCTTTTTATAAATGTAAAAATAGTCCGTTGTGTGTGTGAGGTAGTATTAATGCGCGGGATCGCTGGTCGTTGCGGACTCGGTGGGCCCCTCTGCCTGTTTCCACGCTGTATCTCTAAACAAACTAAACAAGCTCACCTGTCTGTATATAATTCATAATTTCCCCCATTCTCTGTATATTATCTACATATCTACAGTGCATTCAGAAAGTATTCAAACCCCTTCACATTTTCTATTATGGGGTATTGTGTGTAGATTGATGATAAAAAAAAATGAATTTAATCCATTTGAGAATAAGAGTTTAACTTAACAAAATGTGGAAAAAATGAAGGGGTCTGAATACTTTCTGAATGTACTGTATTTACCTATCCAAAGGTCTCTTATTTGTCACTTGAACATCTGCCTCCACCATTACCCTGGCAGTGCGTTCCAGGTACTCTCCACCCTGAGTAAAGAATAACATTGCACTTCTCCTTTAAATCTTGCCACTCTCACCTTAAGCTATGCCCACGAGTATTTGATATTACCAAACTGGCGAAAATGATCCCTAGTTTAAAGATTTTTTTTTAAAGTAGTATTTTACAAATTAATTGAAATTGGTTATTTAAATCCATTTGAACTGCTTTTAAATGTCTTTGCTTATCAGAGAAATTTGGATGGAATACAGCATAGCAAAGTGTGGAGACATACATTTTCGTAGTAGGAATAAAGGCGTAGACTATTTTCTAAATGAGAGAGAATTCAGAAATTGGAGGTGCAAAAGGACTTTGGAGTTCTGCTGCAGGATTCCCAAAAAGTTAACTTGCAAGTCGAATTGGTACTGAGGAAGGCAAATGAAATACTAGCATTTATTTCGAGAGGACTAGAATGTAAAAACAGGGACATAATGCTGAAGTTTTATAAGGCACGTCAGACCACGTTTGGAGTATTGTGAGCAATTTTGGGCCCAATGCAGAGGAAGGATGTGCAGGTGCTGAAGAGGGTTTAGAGGAGGTATACGAGAATGATCCCAGGAATGATCGGGCTAATGTATGATAAGCTTTTGATGACACTCGGCCTGTACTTGCTGGAGTTTAGAAGGGCGAGGGTGATCTCATTAAAATTTACCAAATAGTGAAAGGCCTGGATAGAGTGGATGTGAAGAGTGGGATAGTCTCGGACCAGAGGCCATAGCCTCAGAATAAAAGTATGTGCCTTTAGAAAGATGAGGAGGAATTTATTTAGTCAGAGGGTGGTGAATTTGTGGAATTGAGGCCAAATAAACAGATATTTTTAAGGTGAAGTTTGACAGATTCTTGATTAGTATGGGTTATGGGGAGAAGGCCGGAGAATGGAGTTGAGAGGGAAAGGAATACCGGCTGTGATTGATGGGGTAGACGATGGGCTAATTCCTACAAATTATGAACCTATGACATTTGAAAAAAGTAAAAAACTTTTAGCAATCAAATGGCCATTAGCTCATTCCATGCTTGGAGTTTCAGTGTTTGATGCCAGCGGACTAGTCACCACCCTTGAAGAAAGATGCAGCAGCCAGGGATCCAGCTAAATTGGGTCCTGCTAGTTCTGCAGCAAAAACTCAACTTGACATAATACACCAAGCCATCAAGGTGCAGGTATAATAAAATACGCTAAAGCCCTTGTTGAATAATTACAAAGCAGTACAAGGGACACCTTCATGAGCTGAACAGCAAGGGTCCATTTCAAAGGCAAGAAACATTTAAATATGATATCAGCCTTTTTAAATAGTTGAATCTTTTTTTCTTTAAGCTGAATTGAGGCCAAAGTTCAACAATATGGACGATTACCAATTATGCTGTTGTTTCTCAAGGAAACCCTTAATGGAACTAATTCTGTAAAACACGTACATTGGATTGCAGTAGAATGGCGTTCAATGTTGTAACCATGGACTCAAGCATTCAGATCACGTGATTATATTGGGGAAATGTAAATTATCTTAAAAATTGGTGATATAATACTGTAGATTAAGTGTTGTTGGCTGGAAGGGAAAAGCCCAGACCGATGATCAGCACAACTGTTTCTGACTTTCACTTAGCTATAACTGGCCCTGGCAGCATCATTCCAGTGTACTTGACAGCTATAGAACTTGGTAATCAGTCATGGTTGGGTGCAGATAATCCATGTTGTGCATTGACTGTGACAGGTAGAACTTCCTAAACTATCATCTGAAAGAACTTTGTGATACTTCGAGATTCATGATCCAACATAACAAGGTCCCCAATTCTGACCTCACCCTGGCCATAATCATGAGGAAGCAATACAGCAACTGTCTTTGAGAAAACGGGACATTATTATATTTCTTCTTCCCACCCCGTCTCTTGCAAGAATGATATACCTTTCTCTTATTTTCAGTCTCCACCAAATCTGATCAAGATAGGGTTTTCATTCTTGGACACCTGCAATGTACTTTTTCTCAAGAAATATTATTTCCACTAGTTGAAGCCCTTTTGTAATTCCTCAGTTACCCAAACTTTTGCTCTTACTCGCAACCAGAAAGGGACATAGTTCTCCTAGTCGTGTTAACGAAGAAACTGCAGATGCTGGAGAATCGAGGGTTACACAAAAAGCTGGAGAAACTCAGCGGGTGCAGCAGCATCTAAGGAGCAAAGGAGATAGGCGACGTTTCGGGTCGAGACCCTTCTTCAGACTAGACTAGTTCTCCTAGTCCTCGCCTTTCACACACCTCTTCATGTCCAGCACACCATTCTTTGTTATTTCTGCTAGCTGCAATGGGATCTGACCACTCTCTGCTCTTTCCCTGCATTCCTGAGTCTGTTCATGGCTCCCCGTCCACCATACAATCAACTACAAGGTATAGCACATTTTGCAAATTATTATTACGTAATAGGTACTGTTTCTAGATAATCTTTGTGTAAAGAACGTGACTACAGACACTACAACATCTGAATTTTTTTTTGCATTTTCCAGATAACACTCGTTCACAAGAATATGCTGTTCAATGTCTTGGTAAAACATACCACGTTTCTGAAGAAATCACTGCAGGTGGCACTGAAACATATTAATGTATAATTTGATCTATTTTTAATGCTAGAGTTTTGTTATGCAGTGTCTTGATCAGCAGACATGGTTCCAATGGTTCATAACTCATCGCTATACTTATAAAACTCTGATCTTGGATGTGGATGTATTTGCGTGTTTTTCTGTGGTTCACATCTCGAAAACACGCTCTAACAGTGACATTTTTACATATTCCGATAGAGATTCACCTCATGATCTCGAAAATCGCCTCATCTGAAAATGTGATTAATTATTTCTTGAGTTTTTTTAAATTAAAATTGGTCACATCTGAAATATTTTTTGACGCTAACGAGCTGATGACGTCACAATGGCTCTGCGCCTCGCAGTTTTCCACGCGCAGCCTGCTGGGCACTGTTTTTGCACGATAGCTGCGAGTTACATTAACTCCCCCACGCTCAGTCATTTTGTTGCCTCCCGCTCGCCGTCGATTCGCACTTGGCCGGCTTCTGCAGCTCCCCGCCCGCAGCCAGCCGTCCTCCCCCCGGCTCTGGATTGAAGCCGCTGAGCACGCAGTAATTTGGTTGCTGCCGAGGCCCGCCGCCCGCTCGCCAAGTTCAAGTCTGCTCTCTCTCTTCCCCCTCCCCCACTCCCTCGTCTTTCCCCCTCCCCTTTTCCCTCTTTCATCTGCCCCGCTCTCTCTGTCCATCGATAGGGTGGGGATGGGGTAAAAGGAGCCAATAAATAATATTAATATAATATCAATGGGCGTGGTTACTGTGTGTGACGCCGCAGGCCCCCCCCCCAGCAACCACGCATTGAGAGGACGGACCCCCTTGGTCTAGTTAACAATAAAAATCAGAATGGGTGAAGCTTTGCTACCATAATTTCCACATTAAGCACTTGGGAGTTTGAATGCAACTACTCTCAACTGTGCTGCATTAACACCTTCCCACCACTTAATGGTGCTACAGGCCCATGCACCAATTTATTGAAGGACATTTATTTCTTCCTGTCCCAGATCTTTCAGTGTTAATGATGGGTAAGATAAAATAGTAAATCAAAATTACTTTGGCCATATCCTTGCCCTGAATTCTCACAATTTCTGTTAATCTCATGGTGTTTAGAAACTGTATCAATTCTTAATTTCCATTTTAGACTTCCAAAACTGTAAAGTTAAAACTGCAGGGAGTTATGCAATTATTATTGCAGCCAGTTACTGTAAATTAAATCATGTGATTAATGGGAATGCAATGTGATTGAGTGATCATTAACACCTGTACTCATGCATCTGGAGCTGCAAACTTCCTTCTCAGCACTTATTTTCCACAGCAAATCACTTCTGTCATGGGGTGGAGAAGCAATTTGGAAATTAAGACAACAGTTCGATATTGCACTCAAAGTTATATTTTGTACAATTGTGATTAATTGCTTTTAGTTAATTTCCACACACATTTTCTCAAAGTAAACATCAAGTCAAAAACTAGAATGTTACATTCAGGGTGAATAATCTGGATTGGTCCAAACTGGAGCTTTTGAGTTCAATCAAAGCGGAGGGTGTTTTAGATGTTTAAGGATTCGGGATTATGGGGATAGTGCATGTAAATGGCGGCAAAGATCAAATAGATTAGCCCTCAGGGACTACAATTGTTATTTTGTCTAGCTCCCCCTCCCACTCTTGTAAACCTTTACAAGTTGCAACGATGAGAGAATCTTTGCAGAACGGGGAAAAATTTGGTCATCAGGTGTGAGGTGTTCTCGGGGCCGCTGTACTTGGTGCAAGTGTGGCCTGTCCCTCCCTTCTACGCCACAGGGATCACCCGAGCAGTCTTCCAGTTCATTTGGGGGTCGAGGATTGACCAGGTGCGACGGGCCACAATGCACAAGTCAGCAGACAACGTGGGGTAAAAGCGTTCCCAACATGGCCCTCACCCTGATGGTCATCTTCGTGTGTGGCTGCATCAGGTGGAGCGTAGAGCCAAGGCACGTGGGCACCAAGTGTCACTACCTGCTCAGGTTCTACCTGTTCCTGGTGTTGCGAAGAATGGGCCTGGCGCAGATGCCACGCAATGTGCCAGTCAGCTGGACATTGGCGCCCCATCTGTCGTTTGTGGAAAGGTTCTTCCGGACCAACACCTTTGACCACATGTCCATCGAGCAGTGGTCAGCACGGAACATCCTGCAGGGAAAGGACTCCATGGATCCAGTCCCAGAGCAGACTGCCCAGCTTGTCTGGCAAAATGCCTCATCGACAACTCGCGAACAAGCACCGAGACCTGGCTTGGCTGGCGGTGAGGGGAGCCCTTCCAGTCAGATCCTTTCTGCACCGTCGGAACCTAACTACCAGCGGACGCTGCCCTCGGGACGGTTGCCCACCTCTTTGCAGAGTGCGGATTTGCAAAGAGAGTGGAGAGGTATGCAAGGTCCCTGTCACTGTTTATTCCAAACAGCTTCGTCACAGAGGACTCTGTGATTTACGGACTGTTCCCAGGGACGCATTCAGAGACTGACATCGAGTGCTGCTGGAAGGTCATCAACTCGGTGAAATACTGCCCGAGCGTTGTTCACCACCCAGCAGAGCGAGATGTCCGTCAGGGAATGTTGCAGACTGGCCCGCTGCAGACTGCAGGAGTATGTGCTGAGGGACACATTGAAGCTCGGTGCAGCCAATGCCAAGGCTCGGTGGGGGAGGACCACAGTCCAGAGTCTTTCCACTGCTGGGGGGGGTGAGGGTGTGGTGGAGACACCACTCAAAATAAGGGAAAGGATTCCACGCCAGTGGGCCACTTGAGTGGCAAGGGTGGGGGACAAATATACAAAATTTGAGCTATGTAGACTATTGAATAATTTGTATAGCCTCCAAAAACGTCGGATGATATTTTTTTTTTTGCACGGTTGATATATTGTATATATTACCTAAATAAAGTCTATTTTGAAAATTTTAAAAAGAAACTTTGAACTTCCACACCTAGAACAAATATGCCAGGAAATTGCAGGCAGCTGCCGGTCAAATAAGGTTGTTGTAGTAGCAGATTAACTTTGCCAATATTGTCTTGGAAAATCAGTGTGAAGGGTTTAAATGGAATTTCTCAAAGGTATTCAGGAAAGTTTTCTCAAGCAGTATGTAGAAGCCCCCACACATGAGAGGGCAATGCTGCATCTAGTAATATTGGGTAATTGGGACAGGCAAGTGAATAAAGTGTTTGTGGAGGAGCCTTTTGGGACCAGTGACCACAGGTCGATTGGAGAGAGGAGTACCGAGAAAGAGAATTGGCTTCATGAAAAGATACAGGATGAACTGTTTGTGATGAAGGTTGCCTACTTGGCTGACTTCTTCGCCGAGGTGAATTCCTTGAAACTGTCACTCTTCAAGGAAACCTCCCAATGTTACACACGGCTCGTGACAATGTGGCAACGATCAGGAGGAAGATTCACCTTTACCAGAGAAGAGTCCAGGCCAAAGACATGACTATCTTCCCCGAGATATGCGATTGGATCCTGAACTTTCTGACGGAGCAACCGCAGGCAGTGAGACTGGGACCGCACCTGTCCTCCACTATCACCCTGAGCTCTGGCACACCACACGGCTGTGTACTGAGCCCCATGCTCTACTCCCTCTTCACCCACGACTGTCCCTGCATTTGACAACAACACCATTGTCAGGTTTGAAGACGACACAACGGTGATCGGGCTGATCACCAACGGTGATGAAACAAACTATAGAGCGGAGGTGCAGAACCTGGCGGACTGGTGCTCTCGGAACAACTTGTCGTTAAACACCTCCAAGACCAAGGAGCTGATTATCAACTTCAGGTGGTCGCAGAATGGGGAATACGCCCCAATCTCCATCTACGGAGACAGTGTGGAGAGAGTGTCCAGCTTCAAGTTTCTGGGCACACACATCTCAGAGGACCTCACATGGTCCACCAACACCGCTGCGCTGGTCAAAAAGGCACAGCAACAACTGTTCTTCCTAAGAACATTGAAACGGAGTGGTCTGCCCCAACAGCTGCTGACGACCTTCTACCGCTGCACCACAGAGCATACTAACGTATGGCATCTCTGTGTGGTATCTAAGCTGCACGGAGGCGGAGAGGAGAGCTCTTCAGCGCGTTGTCCACAGAGCGCAACAGATTATTGGGACACCGCTACCAGCCTCGGAGGGCATCTACCACACACGCTGCCTCAGGAAGGCAGTCAGCATACATAAACACTCCTCTCACTCTTGTAATGGACTGTTCGAACTACTCCCTTCCGGCAGACGTTACAAGGCCTTCTACGCCCGCACCACCAGAGTTAGGAACAGCTTCATTCCCAGAGCTATAGCGGCTCTGAACCGGCCCTGCTGAGTACTTCCCCACCCCCATGGACTGTCTCCCCCGGCCTCGCACTTTAGTCTGTGTTGATTTCACTGGTCTAATGTTCGGTTTTACAAACCTTGTTCTCAGGGTATTTAAACCTACAATTTTATTTGTCAATTAAGTTATGACATCGGATGGAAGTTGCAAACCAAATCTCGTTGCAATTATGTTTAATGACAATAAAAGATATTATTTTTTATTATTATGACGACTTTCCTGAATGCTGCGCCAGATGCTGAATGCCACTTCCACGTGGAGATCTCAACCCACCATCTGCAATTAGTGAAGCCATCAAACGTTACTTCCCCGGATTGGACGACCGCTCTCGTAATGAGTGGATCGTCTGACCATTTTCCGTTGATGATGGTGCCATCAGCGATACTAACATGGCTGCGAAGGTCAAATTCGTGAAGATGCGCAGCTCAAGAGTGACTTCATGAGCTCGCCACGTTTTGGCTGAAAGTGATGGACTGTCCTGACCCTATTGGATCAGTCCCCCTCAACCTATCGCTGTGAGGCTGGATTCTCAACCATGGCAACCTCTGAAAACGAAGGCACGCAATAGGCTTGTGATCGATGCTGACATGAGTTGCTGCCTGTTGAGCATTCATCCTCGTTTTGATCAGCAGATGGCTGCGAAGCAATTTCAGCCATCCCATTGATTGAGTATTGGCAGACCTGTTTTAATAAATCGGGCTATTTTTTCAATTTTTGTTTCAGTGGTCACGGTACTGACCAAGAATGCCTGATGAGGTCATGGGGCCAAAAAGTCCCACGGATTTAGATGGACCAAGCACAGGCAAGTGGGACAAATATAGCTGGGACATGTTGGCCAGTGTGGGCAAGTTGCACCAAAGGGCTTCTTTCCACACATTATCACTATGATTATGAACAAGATTAAAAAAAATGCAATTGGAGGCTGAAATATGGAAGCCTTACTAGCTGTTACACATAGCAGGGTTTTTTTTCCCCTGGATTGTGGAATCCTGGAAGATAAATGCCTCATCAATAGTTTTTTTTAAGAAAAGTCTGGATATTTCCAAACATTCTAATCACCAGGTCTTCCTGTTGTGGTCAAACAAGTCAAGAACTACAAGTGAATGCAGTAACTCAGTGGGTCTGGCAACATCTCTGAAGATGGGTCTCGACCTGAAACGTCACCTATTCCTTTTCTCCAAAGATGCTGCCTGTCCCGTTGAGTTACTCCACTGCTCCGGGCCTCTACCGGACAGGGAGGGGACGGGGACGGTCCTGTAGCAATTCAACAGCGCCGGAGACCAGGGTTCGATCCTCACTAATGAAATAGCCCCAGAAATAGTGGATGCATTAGTGATAATTTTGCAAAACTCTTTAGATTCTGGAATAGTTCCCGAGGATTGGAGGGAAGCTAATGTAACCCCACTTTTTAAAAAGGGGAGAGAGAAAACGGGGAATTACAGACCAGTTAGTCTAACATCGGTAGTGGGGAAACTGCTAGAGTCAGTTATTAAAGATGGAATAGCAGCAAATTTGGAAAGTGGTGAAATCATTGGACAAAGTCAGCATGGATTTATGAAAGGTAAATCATGTCTGACGAATCTTATAGAATTTTTCGAGGACGTAACTTGTAGAGTGAATAAGGGAGAACCAGTGGATGTGTTATATCTGGACTTTCAGAAGGCTTTCGACAAGGTCCCACATAAGAGATTAGAATGCAAACGTAAAGCACATAGTATTGTTCACATAGGGGGTTCAGTATTGATGTGGATAGAGAACTGGCTGGCAGACAGGAAGCAAAGAGTAGGAGTAAACGGGTCCTTTTCAGAAAGGCAGGCAGTGACTAGTGGGGTACCGCAAGGCTCAGTGCTGGGACCCCAGCTATTTACAATATATATTAATGATTTGGACGAGGGAATTGAATGCAACATCTCCAAGTTTGTGGATGACATGAAGCTGGAAGGCAGTGTTAGCTGTGAGGAGGATGCTAGGAAGCTGCAAGGTGACTTGGATAGGTTGGGTGAGTGGGCAAATGCATGGCAGATGCAGTATAATGTGGATAAACGTGAGGTTATCCACTTTGGTGGCAAAAACAGGAAAGTAGACTATTATTTGAAGGGTGGCCGATTAGGAAAAGGGGAGATGTAATGAGACCTGGGTGTCATGGTACACCAGTCATTGAAAGTAGGCATGCAGGTGCAGCAGGCAGTGAAGAAAGCGAATGGTATGTTAGCATTCATAGCAAAAGGATTTGAGTATAGGAGCAGGGAGGTTCTACTGCAGTTGTACAGGGTCTTGGTGAGACCACACCTGGAGTATTGCGTACAGTTTTGGTCTCCTAATCTGAGGAAACATTCTTGCTACAGAGGGAGTGTACAGAGAAGGTTCACCAGACTTATTCCTGGGATGTCAGGACTTTCAATATGAAGAAAGACTGGATAGACTTGGCTTGTACTCGCTAGAATTTAGAAGATTGAGGGGGGATCTTATAGAAACTTACAAAATTCTTAAAGGGTTGGACAGGCTAGATGGAGGAAGATTGTTCCCGATGTTGGGGAAGTCCAGACCAAAGGGGTCACAGTTTAAGGATAAGGGGGAAGTCTTGTAGGACCGAGATGAGAAAAACATTTTTCACACAGAGAGTGGTGAATCTCTGGAATTCTCTGCCACAGAAGGTAGTTGAGGCCAGTTCATTGGCTATATTTAAGAGGGAGTTAGATGTGGCCCTTGTGGCTAAGGGGATCAGGGGGTATGGAGAGAAGGCAGGTACGGGATACTGAGTTGGATGATCAGCCATGATCATATTGAATGGCGGTGCAGGCTTGAAGGGCCGAATTGCCTACTCCTGCACCTAGTTTCTATGTTTCTATGAAATGCAGGTCTGTACACACGCAGCAGCTCAGCTGCCGAGAATGTCTCTCCGCTGGTCCAGTCTCTCCCTGTCTCCCACTCGCATCTGTCCCCTCTCTCTCCCCCTCGCTGTTACACCCCGCTCTCCCGCTACATGGCACTCCCATACCTCAGATTAAATATAGTTTTACACATAAATTATAAATAAAGATAAAATGTTTCAAACACAAGTAATATTTTCTTATTCCAGTAGAAAACACATTAAGGATTAAATGAAAATACCGTACTCCCGGCAATGAAGAAGCAACCCCAATTTAAGTTGCTAAACTTTGAAAAAAAGATGGCGGGACAGGATCACAGGTTTGGTTTAGTCCAGGGGTCGGCAACATCACCTGCGTGCCCCGGGACTGGTTGCAGTTCCCAGATCCCTTGCGTCCCCGGGACTGGCTTCAGTTCCCAGATCCCTTGGGTCCCCGGGACTAGCTGCAGTTCCTAGGTCGGCTCGCTTGCCCCAGGTCTGGCTTGTTTTTGTGAATATCTCATAATTGCAGATTACTGAACTAGAACTGGGACTGTGTAAGTTGCGTGTGAACAGCAGAACAAGAAAGGAGGATAAGAGTTGACAGAATTCTAGATTAATTAATTGGTAGAATAGTTAATAATTTATACACAGTTTATATAGCCAGGGCTTCGTTCGCTTTTTCTTTATCACAAATTACCTTTGACAAATCCCATGATACCTTGCGTTTTTCGGAATACTGCACTCGCTTATTTAAACATCGCAGGACAGTAGCATATCTTCCTTTCCATTGTTTGCAAGTTAAAATCTTGAAATTGCAGCCTACAGCACCGCAGGAAGTTCTTTCCTCACCTTAACAGCAAAGGTTCAAATCAGTGTCTCACCATAATGGCCAGTAGCTGGGTTCAAATGCTCAATCTCAAACAAACATGCTATACTCAAGTTATGCAGCATAGAAACAGCCCCTTTGGCCTACAATCCCTCACCCATGTACCTGCCAAGTTTCTGAAACATCATAATTGTACCAGCCTCTACAGCTTCCTCAAGCTGCTCATTTGTATACCCACCACCCTTTACCCGAAAATAATTGCCCCCAGGCCTCTCAAATCTTCACACACCTTAATTCTGAACATCTCCACCCTGGACTGACCATTCACTTTATATCTCAATTTTGTACATGGTCACTCCTCAGCTTCTTATGCTTCAGCTCCTCCTTACGACTCCAGTAGTACCAAAGTCATGGTAAAACCCTGGGGAATCTTTTATACATTCTATTTGGAGCAGTGCAACCCCAGGTCAGCACAAACCCATATCCTGTACAGCTGTAGCATAGCATCCCTACTCCTGTACTGAATACCCTTACTGTTGAAGTCAAATGTGCCAAACACATTCTTAACAATCTTGTGTACTAGTACTCCTCCTATGTCTCTGTTCAACTCCTCTCTCCTGGACACTACCATTTACTACACAAGTCCTGCTTTAGTTTGACTTACCAAATGCAAAACCTTACTTGTTATGTAAATTCCACCTGCATTCCTTAGCTAATTTTCCTAATTGATCCAGGTCCTTTTGTAAACCATGCCACGACTACCACTAATTTTGGTGTCAACTGCAAGTTCACAATTGCAAAATCATCCAAATCATTAATATAGATGACAAACAGTGGACCCAGCACAGAGCCCTGCAGCACACCACTGGCAGCAGACCTGCTATGAAAAACAAACTTCGACTACCACCCCTCAGATATCTTCCATGAAACAATTTAGAATGCAGTTGGCTAGTTCAGCATGGATTCCTTGTTGCTTGACCTTCCAGACTACCTTGCCAAAGTGTATATGCACAATCACCTTGCCCTGGCCTTGTAATGGTAATTGATTAAAACATTGTATTGGTTATTGATTTATAGAAAGCCAGATTTGAGACAATGTCCCACACATAAAACTGTGCCAACTATCCTTAATCAGTCCTTGCCCATCCAAATGCTAGCAGATAATATCCCTCAGAATCCCCTTCAGTAGTTTACGTCCCACTGTCAGGCTCAGCAGCTTGTAGCTTCCTAGTTTTTAAGCCCATCTTAAAGCACAACATTTGTCACCCTTCAGTTTTTCAGTACGCCATTGTAGCTAAAAACAATGCAAATATCTCTGCCAGGACCACAGCAATTTATTTCCCAACGATATTGAGAATGCTAAAAGGATCTATTCACTTTAACATTCTTTAATGCAGATATGGTTCAACGCATTTCCTTCAAATTCTTTGCTTCAATGAACGTCTCAATAAATGCAAATGTAACACACATTTTCTGTGGCTTGACACACAAGTGACCATGTTAGTCTAAATTAGGGGGGCTATTCTCTCCTTTGTTACTGCTTTTGCTCTTAATGTACCTTTAAGCAGTTTTCCAAATTTAAATATTCTAAGGCATTTAATAAACAAAGAAAATGTAAAATGTCTGCAAATGGGATTTCCTGTGCGCCCAGCACAAAAACCATGCTTATATGCAAGTACTTGCTCTTCAGACAATATCTTAAATCTTACAAAAATTACAGGAATTAAGTCTAAAGTGCAAACAACGCAGAGGAAAGTACTAGAATTCAAGTGCTCGACGGTAGGATAAAAAGGAGACATAAATAGAATCAACAGCAAGTGAGCTGAAGGAGGGGGTACAGGTGGTGCTTGGAAAGCTTGTTTTTGATAAAACTAAAAGCTTGAATGGTTTGGTTCAGCTTTATTTTGGATATTTGCTCAAGATACGGTGGTGGTTAGGAAAGGCTTTTTGTAAAGCTTCAAGCTTTAAACCAGAACTTTAGCTCAATTGCATACTTTAGATGCCTACTCCAGTTTGTTTAAATACATCCTGGAAGAGAAAATACGGGACAGATCTATTGATAAATTGTTTTATTTTGACATTAGTACAAATTTTTAAAAATATCCTCACTAATTTTATTAATAGCTCATTATTGATCAGGTTACAAAATGTTAAACTTCCTTTGATTCTTTTTGCCCTATAAAAGGAAGCAAAATTGTAGTTATTTCAAATCTACATTATTTAACTTTAAAACTTTGGTGTAGTGACTCAGTATCACTACACCATACGGGTCAATTAACTTGCTAGCACATATTTACAGGGTTCAAATATTACAAATAGCCAATTCCCCAGTGAACAGCAGTGATCGTGGAATTCATCGCAATCCTAGAAATCCATCTTACAAAAAAATCACAATACAAATTGTTCAAATCATTGAGATATATCACATGTGCCACTCAATTCACAAGTGTTAAGTCTTCATCCTAAAGAACTTGAATTTCTGAGCAACGGTAGGTTTTAACCAAGGTAGCTCAATAGATTACAGTGCCACTACACTGAGAAATAAATCAAATTTACCAACATAATAAACCAGTGTAAATAGACTTATTACAAATACCTAACTGTATGGCTTGGCCTGCTATCTACAATAGCACTGCCAAAAGTGGTAACGTTGACCATTATCATTGTCACCAGCCACATGCATTGGCATAACACTACACACCACCTTGACACTTTGATTGCACCGTTAATCATCATCAGAAGAATCAAAATCATCCTCCAGACTAAAATCAGACAGATCAGAATCAAAAAGTTCATAAAGAAAGCCAGCATTCTCTAAAAAGTCAAGGGAAAGCACGCCAAAAAGCTGAAGGGCACGATCCAAGTCCTCCTCCTCATCATAATCATCGTTCCATGTAAATTCAAACGAGGGCTGTGGGGACATACAAGATGATGTTAAAACCAAGATTTAAAAAATCAGTGTACAGTGCTTAACCCAAAGTCAAACAGGCAATTTTTAAAAATCATTTTACCATTTAGAATTGTTCTCATTGCTAATCATAATGCCATCAGCAAATGTTCCAATCTGCCAGCAAAAATCTTAATCTTGAACCGTTAAAATCTTCCCATAACCTTCTCTACTTCAAGTTTAGAAATGCCATCTTAAAGAAATCCTCAGTTCCTAGCATAATTTAGGTTAATAGCATCTGGATCTTGCATGCTTTGCAAATATAAAAATCAGCATTTCCTTGCTTCTAGACTCAAATGCCAACATTTATAAAGATGGAGCTCATGCCTTTTGCTTGCAAACCAAATATCCAGGCCTCTACTGGTCATAACTAGTGAATTAGCTTTCCAAAGTATAATACAGTGAAGTTTGCATATGATATACAGCCACACGATAAATTGTCTAGGAAGTAACATTTAGCCAAAACATTATCCATGGTTACCATAGAGAGATACATAGTTTGAGAATCCTTCCTTTTGCTGCACCTTTCCAAAAAGTGCCATGAGCCAGTCTTCTCAAACACACAATTTGGCAAAAACCAAAAATAAAATCGCCCCAAAATGTCGAACTGCACAGGGTGAGTGTACAAGATATCTGACGATGAACACTGCTCTGGCCACCACCTCTGATCTCTTCACTATCTGTAAGTTGACAGACTACTGGAACATCTACAGGATGAGCAGAAATTTCCCCAATCAAGTAAATCTCTGATCCACAACCATTAAACTCTACCTAGAGAATGGATGAAACGGAGCCAAATCGTATTCAACTTAAAATCAGAGTTGAGCTACAATATTGGCATCTGTATAGGAGTGTTATAGAACAGATACACCTTGCGGTTCAAGTACATAGTCCCCAGAAGTGGCAACACAGGTAGACAAGATGGTGATGGCAGCATCTGGCATGCTGGTCTTTATCAGTCAGGGCCAGGCCACTCAGCACAAGAGTTATGATGGTGTTACAACTGTACAACAGTATTTTGTGTATTCCTGATCGTCTAGCAATAGGAAGGATATCATCAAGCTGGAAAGGGTGCAGAAATGGTTCACAAAGATGCTTTTAATAGGATTGGAAGGCTCGAATTCGGATGAGGTATGACAAAATATAGGTTTATAAAAGTATGCAAGGTGAATGGCCAGTGTTTTTTTATGTGTGCGTTGGGGGAGGGGGGGGGAGAGAGAATCTAAAAATAGATTTAACATGAGGGGAAACAGCTAGAGGGGACCCGAGGGGCTACTTTTTCCACAAGGGTGTACCAAGCTGCCAGAAATAGTAGAGGCAGGTATAATCGACATTTAAAAAAACTTTCTGACAAGTTCCTAGACAACATTGAGGGAGATGGGCCAAACACAGGCAAATGGGACAGGTTGGACCACAGAGCCATTTCCATGCAGCACAACTCTATGACTGCCTATCTCTATAACATCAATAATTTAAACCCCATATTTCATTACCGAAGACTGCCGTTCTAACATACACCTGGCTGACCCTCCTCATTCTACTTTATAATAAGGTCATTTGAAAGACCCAAAACATTGACCGTTTCTCTTCCCACAGCTGTCCTACGCTGAGATTTTCCAGCATTTTCTGAGATTTCTAGCATTTTCAATTAGATTTCATAGCTTGTAGCAAGTACCATTTACCCATCATCCGAGCTTGCCAAACCACAATTTTTTGTGAAATCAACTCATGTGAAATCTTCAAGCTGTTGTTAGCTATTTCTGGTTGCTGTTTAATTTGGATAGATTTAGGTCATTCAACAAGATGCTGAAAACTATCATACTTGGTCTTGGTCTTTTTTGGAAAACTTAATACCTTAAAATTATTGTTACTCGAACTTGCTAGAAGACCAGAAGTTAACCTATAAATCTTCTTCGTACGTATGGCGTGCACAGCCTAAAGTTGTGGGACAACTTGTTCTATTTGAGTGTGCACGCCAGGTTGATTGCATTCGTTAAAACAGGGGGAGCACATGAAGGATGCAATCTCCCATCCCAATCTATAAATGAAATAATCAACATGTAATAGAATAAGTACTTTATGTAGAATTCTCTTACATGGTTATTGCGCCTTCTTGGCTGATGTCGAGGCGGCCGATATCCCTCTGGGAACTCATGCAAGTATATGCATTCCGATTTAAAAGGGCATTTTCCATTACTTTGCAGAAAAAACTTGCATCTTATTTTTCTGTGAAAAAAAATGCCATTGTAGAGGTAAATCAACTGCGACAGAAATAGGATTCAAATCTTAACATTTCATGGACCACCAACACGCTGTGCCAAGTTCTGAAGTGCAAAATAACGTTTCTTTGCTGAAACAAACTTTCATGTTAATCAAAATAGTAAGCTACAGCAATTCATTGCAGTCAAACTCAATCCTACAGTTAAGGTAAAATCCTTTTGCCTTCTCTTTAAGTGCTTCTGTCCGAGCAAATATTCTAATATTTTGAGTACAATGAAGCAAAGATTGTGTATGGGGCAGGGTCAAAGAAAAGTGTTCATAGTGGGGAAATCTGAAGTCTTGGTCTTCAAAACTTAATTTTCCCATATGACAGACAATAGATCCTTGATCACCATTCCAACTGTGGACACCCTATAGGCAGAGGATACAAGTAGGGAAAAGCATCTTAATTCTGAAGGAAGAAACAAAATGCATCTAGTTCTTGGATGCCCTATGCCCAGTAATGAGATCCTACACTGTGGAGAAACTGATCTGGAGACAGCAAGTAGAATGTTTAGATAGACACAAAAAGCTGGAGTAACTCAGCAAGTCAGATATCATCTCTGGAGATCAGAGTTACTCCAGCTTTTTGTGTCTATCTGTGGTTTAAACCAGCATCTGCAGTTCCTCCCTGCACATGCAGAAAGCGTAGTTTGAATGGAGAATTTAACATTCAAGGATAATAGACAACTCCAGCACTGATTAACAAAGGGCCTTGAAAAAGTTAAGAGCAATGAAGAAATTACGAAGGGATTTGACAGGAAAAATAATCAAAGTCAAAGCTTACATCATAGCTAGTGGTACTAAAGAAAAGAGAATTGAGATCCTTAACTAGCCTTCCAAACAGAAGATTCAGGAGAGTGATTTAAAAAAAAAAAAAACAGAACAAAGTTTGTTGGCCACAGCAGAAACACTGGTGGAAGCCAATCCGTTAGATTTAAATAGACAAGTATGTGAAAAGGTTAAACTACAGAAGGAAGTGGGTACGTGCACACATGAAGGAGGTATCAATTAGATAGCTGTACCGAGATTTGTCACGGGGGGTGTGTGGGCGTTGGGGGGAGGGGAATTTGCAATTTTCGTCCTTCACTTACTCAGAGCAAATTTCAGAACTATGTCCATTGAAGTCTCTATGGTTTCTGAGCTGTTGTCAGGAATGTGAAGTTGGAGAATGACCTTGAATAACTTTTTCAGCAGCTGGTCTGTAAGTGGGACTGAATTATTTTACCATGGTGCTGAGAGCTGGCCGTATTACTTCGCCAGCGATGGGAATTGTGTGGGCGGGAGGGAGGGGCGGTGAGGATGGAACGCCGCGCTGTGGGAGGGACGGGCGGTGAGGAGTTAGCACGGCACTGTGGGAGGGATGGAGGGGCGGTGAGGTTAGCTGGGAGAAGATAACAAAGCAAACAGGGATAGTCGGACACCGTAAGTGTGGTTGGAGAACTGGGAAGGGGGAGAGAGAGGGGAAAAGTAAGGGTTACTTGAAGTTCGAGACGTCAATGTTCATACCATTGGGGTGTAACCTACCCAAGTGAAATATGAGGTGTTCCTCCAATTTGTACTGGGCCTCACTCTGACAATGGAGGCGGCGAAGGACAGAAAGGTCAGTGTGGGAATGGGAGTTAAAGTGTTTAGCAACCGGGAGATTGGTTTGGGCGGACTGAGCAGAGGTGTTCAGCGAAACGATCGCCAAGCCTGCGCTTGATCTCATCGATATATAGGAGTCTACACCTGGAACAGCGCATACAGTAGACGAGATGCCAGTGAACCTTTGCCTCACCTGAAAAGGCTGTCGGGGACCTTGGATAGAGTCGAGGGGGGAGTTTAAGGGACAGATGTTGCATCTCCTGCGTTTGCTGGGGAAAGTACCAATGGAGGGGGTGGTTTTGGTGGGAAGGGACGAGTTGATCAGGGAGTTGTGAAGGGAACGTTCTCTACAGAAAGAGGTGGAGATGGGAAGACGTGGCTAGTGGTAGGATTTCGTTGGATGCGACAAAAATGTTGGAGGATTATGTGCTGTATGCAACGGCTGATAGGAAGGCGAGGACTAGGGCGACTGATGGAAGGGGAGCAAGAGCAGAGCTGCGTGATATTGAGGAGACTTTAGTGCAGGCCTCATCTATGATGGAAGAGGGGAACCCTTGTTCTCCAAAGAATGACATTTCTGATGTCCTGGTATGTAACATCTCATCGTGGGCGCAGATGCAGGTAGACGGAGGAATTGGGAGTAGGGGATGTAGATGATATGTGTGTACACCTTTAATTGATAGTAACGATGTCCATGCTAACCACTCCCCCCACCATTTAGTATAATTGCAACCCACACGCCCCCAGCTCGCTCTCTGGTGTTCGTGACAGACCACGTACAGCCAGGGCTATGTATGACGTGTGCTTAATAAAAGTACTGAAGACTTTAAGGTGTCTATGAGCCTTCTTTACATGGTGTCAGAAGTGCTTCTTCCTGCGTCTCTGATCTATCGCGTTTTATTTTCTTAGTCCCAGTACCCCCTCCTGGTTCCGTGATGGCTTCTGCCTGTCGTAAACCTGACATCCTAGTCTTTGATGCAAACATCACTCATCGCTGGAGTGTGTTCCGACGGGACTTTGAGCATTATGTTGCAATCGCCCACCCTGCTGTGGCCCCCGCTGTCAAGGCTTCCCTGCTGCTTAACCTGGCTGGTCCGGAGGCGCTCGAGCGTTTGGAGTCGTTCGTCTATGGACATGGTGAGAGTGTCCAAGACCCCGATTGCCTGATTGCTAAATTTACGGCGATGTGTGACCTTCCCACTAACCACATCTTAGAGCGTGGGCGTGAACTTCGTGCCCTCCGGTCAGTTGAAGTCCTAGCCGAGCACACGGCGGCAGACGCTTCGCTACAGCAGCTGGCCGCGATCATCAGGCAGGGTTGGCCAGACCGCCGTTCTTCCCTGCCGGCCGCAGCGGTGCCTTACTTCTTGGTTCGTGACGAGTTGGTGCTGCGTGGTGGTGTGATTGTGAAGGGGCACAAGGTGGTGGTGCCCGAAGCACTACGGGAACAATATTTCGAGACCGCTCATCGTGGCCATCCCGGGGCCGAGGCGACCCTTTCTGTCGCTCAGAGCCAGTTCTTCTGGCCCGACATGCCTCGCTACTTCCGGGATAGGGTCTCCGCGTGCCCTACCTGCAACAGCCTCGCTCCACAGCAACAGCGGCAGCCGCTCCTGCAGTAGCCAGCTGCTGACCTGCCATGGTCTGCGCTTGCAACCGACATCTTCGAGTGGCACGGAAAGCACTTCCTGGTGCTTGTCGACTCTTACTCCAGCTGGTTTGAAGTTGACCAGCTCCATTCCCTCTCTTCCTCCGCAGTCATCGACAAGTTGCGCCGCCAGTTTGCCACCTTCAGGTCCCCCGTCAGCCTGCAGTCGGACAACGGCAGCCAGTTCACCAGTGCCGAGTTCCGCGATTTTGCTGAGCGTTGGAACTTTCGTCATTACACCAGCAGCCCGGAATACCCACAGAGCAATGGACTGGCCGAGCGCGCGGTCCGCAGTGCTAAAGGATTGTTGGAACGTTGCCGCCTCTCCCGCTCCGACATCTACCTGGCCCTGCTGAACCTCCGCAACATCTCCCGCGACCATGCCCTGGGCTCCCCGGCTCAGCGACTCATGTCCCGAGTCACGAGGCCCACGGTCCCGGTGTCTCAGCAGTCCCTGTCCCCTTCCGTCTTTAAACCTGCCTTGGTCCGGGAACGCATTACCGAAAGACACAGTATCCAGAAGCGTTCCCACGACAGGTCCTGCCGTGTCTTCTGCCCTCTTCTCCCCGGCCAGGTCGTCCGTATGTGGTCCTCTTCTGGCCGTTCCAGGCTGGCCGTGGTCGTCGGCTCTGCCGGTTCCCCTTGTTCATACCTTGTCAACCGCGACGGAAGGGTGTACCGCTGGTCCCGCCAGCATCTCCGGCTCGTGAACGAGCCTCTCCCACCCCCGGCGGCTCCGTATGCCCCCCCGCAGCCCCTGTCGCGGCCCTGTGCTTTGCCCATTCCTCTGGGGCCGGTCTCCCCTCGTCCTCCTCCGGAGCGCCTCCCGGCTGCGGTCCCGCTTTCTCCGGCTTCCGCGCCCTTCTCTTCGCCTCCCTCCCCGCTGCCTTCGTCGCCAAGGAGTTCTCCTGTCCATAGCCCCCACCATGACCCGGCGTCCCCGCTTGTTCCTGTCGGGGAAGGAGGTGACGGCGAGGTGCGGACCCGGTCTGGTCGCCTGGACAGGCCGCCGGTCCGTTACGGCGATTACGTGTGTTCCTGTATCCCTGTGCTTTACTGTTTGCACTCACCCTGGCGCATGAGACGTGGTCGCCCTGTCACTCACTGTTTGTTTTGGTAGAGGAAGGATGTAGATGATGTGTGTACACCTTTAATTGATAGTAACGATGTCCATGCTAACCACTCCCCCCACCATTTAGTATAATTGCAACCCACACGCCCCCAGCTCGCTCTCTGGTGTTCGTGACAGACCACGTACAGCCAGGGCTATGTATGACGTGTGCTTAATAAAAGTACTGAAGACTTTAAGGTGTCTATGAGCCTTCTTTACAGGGGATAAGAGTCTTTATTTATTATAGATGTCAATGATAGTCGTGTGATGGAGACAGTGATATCAAGAAAAAGTGGGGAGATGTCAGAGATGGTCCAACAAACTTTGAGTGCAGGCTGGAAATCAGTAGTAAAATTAATGAAGTCAGTGAGTATTGCATGGGTGCAGGAGATAGCACCAATACAGTAGTCAATGTAGCATAGGTAGTGTTTGGGGATAGGGCCAGTATACGCCTGGAACAGTGATAGTTTGACGTACCCTACAAAGTGGCAGGCAGGCATAGCTGAGGCCCACAGATATGAGTTAGTGGGAGGAGTCAAATGAGAAGTTATTACGAGTAAGGACCAGCTCTGCTAGGCAGAGGAAAGTGTTGGTAGAGGGAAATTGGCTGGGTCTGCAGTCGACAAAGAAACGGAGGGTTTTAAGTCCTTCCTGGTGGGGGATGGAAGTGTAGAGTGAGTGAACATTCATAGTAAAGATGAGAGTGAGGGCCTGGAAAACACAAGTCGTTGAAGAGACGAAGGGCGGATGAGGCGTCTTGGATATAGGTGGGAAGGGATTGGACGGGGGGGGGGGGGAGATATAGGATGGATTTGAGGTATGTGGAAATTAATTCAGTGGGACAGGACCAAGCAGAAACAATGGGTCTGCCAGGGCAGTTCTGTTTATGGATTTTGGAGAGAAGATAAAAGCGGGCTATGCGGGGCTGGAGAACGATTAGGTGGCTTTGTAGGGCAGACAGCCGGAAATGGTAAAATCTGAAATGGTTTGTGAGATTATGGCCCGGTGCTCATCTGTGGGATCATGGTCCGAGGATAAGTAGGTGTCTGAGATCAGCGCGCCAGATTACCACGGCATCTCCCTTGTCGACGGGTTTGATGATAATCTTGGGTTGCTGCAGATTGAGCGGAGGACTGTACGTCAGAGGGGGAGGGGGTTAGAGTAGATAAGGGGGAGGAAAAGTTAAGACAGTTGACGTCACGCCACCACTTAGAAATAAAAAGGTCTAAAGAGGGCAGAAGGCTGTCCGGGTAGTCCAAGAGGAGAGGGATCGGTGTAGACGGTAGAAGGGGTCATCACTGGGTGGTGAGGACTCCTTCCCATAGAAAACGTCATGTAGGCAGAGGCGATGGAACAAAATCTCTAAGTCGTGGCGGATCAGGAATAGTTAAGGTGGGGGCAGAGGAGAACAAAAGTGAGGCCTCTGCTGAGAAGAGACCATTCATATTGGAAAGGGGAAGGTCGGGGGGGGTCAAGACAAGACATGGGTGGGGGTTGGAGACTGATGAGGGCAGGTGAGCGGACAGAGGCTGCGGTGAGGTCTGGTGGGTGTTCAGAGAGAAGGGGGGCATGAAGACAAGTGCATGGGTGGGAAGTAGCTGGGGCCACCTGATTGAAAGAGGGGGAAGTGGAACCACCACGGAGGTTCCCTGTAGGAGGGAGGGAAGCAGTAGGACACAGAAAGTCACAACACCTGGTGTTGGGAGTCTGCATTGTGGAGGCTATGGGCCCGGCGCTGAGCCTGGAACATGGGTGAGGCGACGGCTCCGGCCCACTGGTGGGCGGTGGAGGAGAAGGCTGGCGGAGTCGCTGGTGGAGGCAGTGAAGATTGGCGGCAGAGGCGGGGAGAGCCAGGGGCGGTGGCAGCTTCGGTGGTCTGGGTCTGGGATCGACTGGGCAGGTGGTGAGGGACGGAGAGGCGGAGGACCTTGGTGCTGCTCCTTGGGGCGGAAATGGCGTCACCGTCTCGCCCCATGGAGGTCGGGCAGGCGACGCAGTCCAGACCCAGGCCGGTCGAGATGGAGTGTCGATGGGTGCCCGGTCTGGAGGCGGGCAAGCTTAGTAGCGTCGAGATAGGCTATGAAGCGTTTGTTGAGGGCTTGGATCTGGCGTGCAATTAAGTAAAGTTGGGGTCCATCGCAGGTCTGGGAGAATGAGGCCCGGAGTGAGGGCCTGCTGGTGCCGGCGCATTGCAGCCAGTGTGGACGCAAGGCACGGAAGGAGAACTGTTGCTGAAAGTGACTGTGTACCTGTAATCCGGGTTGGGTCCGAACTGGGAGGGCGAAGATGGAGGCGCAGGCAAGCACCGAGAAAACAAAAGTGGCTGTGGTAGCGAGTCTGGGTTAAAGTGCGGTTCATGAATCATTTATTCATTATATTTGCACTATCATGTCTTTATTGTGCAGTTCTGTCCATATTCTGTGCACTATTATTGTGCAGTTCTGTAGCATATTTAGAACAGGGGAATAGATAATAATGATTCTACAGTATCCAGGAACCAACCTACCTCTTTTCAGCTTTGAACCTGTCGATGAGCTCCTGTTTCTGCTCATCAACCACCCAAAATCTATGAGGTATGTAGTAACTGGACACCACTCTACATTCAGGACATGCTCTGTAAATAAAGAATATTTAAATTTCTAGAACATTCAAAATTAATAATACAACACACAAATATCATCAACAGTCTTGTACTATGTATTACGGAGATCTGAGCGAGACTTTTGACAACACTGACAATAGCAAATTTGACTTTAAAGCTGAATATTTACTAAAAATGCAGACATTTTAGAAGCATGGTTCCATTTCAGGATGATGTTACCATCACCAGTTTGAAATGCTCTCAAACCCAAAACATCCATTTTCTTTTTTCTACAAGACCTAAATTACCGTCGGATATTTTACAGCATTGTTAAAAATTGCAGGAATGATTTCAACAATGTTAAATGAACCAAAGCAATTCACAATTACTGGGCTATATTTTAAGTAACAAATCAGCAGGTAAAAATCAATGTACAACTTCATTGTTGAGATGCCCAAGATACTTTTCACAGCAAACAACTAAGATAATGGAAATAGTGAGATTACTAATGGCAACAAAATGGTATATGCACTTACTTTAGTATGTTATTGGTAAACCCCTTGCTGTGTCGCCATGTTTTGATACAGGTCAGACAAAAAGCATGATTGCAGCCAGGAAGAATTGCAAAGCATCGGTCTTTAGGTGGTGTTTTTTCATAGATTTTGTCCATGCAAATTCCACAAATAATATCTTTACTCATTTCAATGGCCTGGTTTGTAGCCAACTTTTTCTAAATGCAAGTAGAAAACACTAAATCACTCATTTCTCTTTTCACTAATTTTAGAATAGTTCATAGCCAAAGCATTTGAGCTTTTTACTACAAGCAACATAAATGAGGCATTCTGTCTTCATCATGGTAAACATACCACAGAAAAGTTGTGAGACAACTTAAATTAACTCAATTAAAAATTAAGGATTTATTAAAATCTTCCATAAAGAGTGCAGGGCAACACAGGATTCTAATTTCAACAGAAATCACTCCTTTAATCTCCACTGATGCTGCAATAACTAATGTAAAATGTAATAATTGCTCCCATTTTAATTAACAGATTGGCTTTGGAATTGAAGTTTGTATTGCTCAAAAAAGTTCCTAATGTCAAAACAACATGTTCTATTTTGTTTAGTATAGTTCAAGATTCTCATTGAAGATATTAATGCATTATAATCATTTTGAAGAATTATTTTTTAAAATGTGAGAATTGATTGGAATGGATGAACAAGTGGATTCCTTTCAAAAAATTCAAATAGCAAACCTTCATAATAGATTGGGAAGTCGAAGAACCCGTCAAGCCATTCTGCGGTTCAATGTTAACTTCTTTGTTCAGTTTTTGGCATGTAGAATGAGAAGAACCTGTTGCTTGCGATGTTGACGAATCTGAAATGTAACACCATTCCATATGAAGGGGACTAAGTTTTAGACTGTTTATAGACAATGGGTTCAAGGGACCAATGATAGCAAATTGTAAAGATCCAATCAAAGTAATCATGGCCCAGTATACTAGAAGAAATTTAACATTTAAAGTACAATTTGCAATGTGACAAGAAGACCAAGAATGTTTTAAAAAATTGGATTTTAAAGTTACGAATTATGCTGAAAAGCAGTAAATCACATGAAATGAATCTTTCCTCTTTTTATTCTTCTGAAGTTACATGACATTCTACACTGCTATAATTCTCACACACAAACATCCTTCTAAGAGAAGGCCCTTTATTTATGGCATTTGATCTTTAAGATTTATTAATCTGAACAGATCATCAGATAGTCCAGTAATTGAAATTCCTTCAGCTCTCACCTATTTAACTCATTGCTACTCATCCAAATTTACCCAATGAATGGCAGGTTTGCAAGTATGAATATGATAAAAGAGGTGACAATTTTAAAATATAAAGAAAAACAGGATCCTTTACAAATGAATTTTAATCTGAGCATACAAAATCACATCATATAAAACACGAATCAGTATTACAATCTATATAACTAAAAGTCTCATCCTTTAGTCTGCGCTGTATATTGATTTTAGAAAAAACACTACCATATTGATGACTGATTTTTGACCATCTTACTTACTCAGTCCTCCTCCGCTGAGGCAGCACTGAGGATTTTTCCGATCGATGAAAAATAAAACAGTTATGAGTGTTTAAAAAATCTTGAGATTAGCTGATTGGTCATCTCGCCTGTCAATCACCACGTTGAAGATAACGTCCCTTCCGGGTGGGCAGGACTATAAAACCCCGGATGCCTGGACGCGAGGGAGAGTCCACAACTGTGAATCAACTGAACTGCGAGTCTGCAATGTACTTGCGGTAAATGATTTGTTAGCCCTTTATGACAATGCAATGAGTTGTTTGGCAATCTGATGGCTTGCACTCGACCTGAAATGCTATGAAATTGAATTTGGTGGCTTGCGCTCCGCTTGAAATGGAATGTCAAGGAATAGCCGTGAGTGACTGAGCTGCCAGCCCACAATGTCCATACTAGCCCTCTGGAAACCAGTCCCTTCAGCCCACAACACCCATACTTGCCCTCCAGAACCCCCAACTGGCCACCAATATTGGAATTGGTGGAGGTGGAATATTGCAGGACCAGCCCTCCCGTGTGAACGTGGGACCCAACAGTTCCAACTTAGTCCAGTTCTTGTTTATAGTTGTAGACATGACCAAGGCCAATACACCAGGTCTGTGTTATTTTATTTAATCTGCAATTTCTCCAATGCACATGCTGCCTGGGACACTAACAAAATGAGACAAGGATAAGCAGGGTAGCCAGTCGCTTCTCATGCCTGCTCTATCATTCAATAAAACCATGGCTGATCTCTGCCCCAGGATCACTTAACAAAACTTATAAACCTAGAGTTTAGTAATCAATTGGTCATGACGTGGGGGGGGGGGGGGTGGTGGAGGGTTTGCGGGCAGCGTCGGAGGAAAGTTCTGGATTTTTTTTGGTCATCTCGCCTGTCAGGTCTTTTTTTTTGGTCATCTCGCCTGAGAGGGAGAGAGGAGTAGGGGGGGGGGGGGGGGGGGTGGGAGGGTAGATAGGGAGGGGGCATCTCCCTCTACCAGCCCACTACCCACCCCATCTCCCTCCTCCCCTCACTCCCATTCCCTGCCCCAAGACCTACCCAGATCGTAGAGCAGCGACAGGGCCTGGAACCCGACCTGGTTCTCAAACTCGGCCCGGCCCTGGCTGCAGACTCCAGCTGTCAGCTCGGCTGCCGCCTGGGCGGCACCGACTTCGTCTCCGGGCTTGTCCCTGACCCTGTAACCAGGCTCGTCCTTGTTTCCAGCGGTGGCTTCTTGGCCCCGGTCACAGCCCCATCCCATGCCCTGCCCCGGTTGTCACTCCAGCTTGAGAACCAGGCTCGGCTCCAGCTAGGGCCAGCGTCACCACCCTCACCACCAGGTGTCGGCCGTTGGCAGCTGGAATGCTCCCTCTCCCTCCCGGAGTGTCCCATCCTGCCTTGCGAATGCATTGTGACGTCACTCAGGTTTTTTTTTTCAGAAATGGGCGAGTTTTTGGGGCTGTTTTTAAATGGGAAAATGGGAAGGCTGTGGCCTAGCATTTGGAAAAAGATAGGAAAAACAGACTGACACATCATCGGCACAAACACAAACACTAGGAAGAGTTTGTGTTATAGAGATGGATAGATAAGCATTAACTCAGTGACCCTGGACAATAAGCACAACTAAACCCAACATTATTTAAAAAAATCAAATCGGAAATGTTGGAAACATCAAACCGGCCAGGCAGCATCAATGCAAACAGAAACATTTAACATTTCAGAATGTAGTCTTCCATACAACCACAGGAGGTCCACACCTGTCTTTTCAACCCTTCTCATCATCCAGGGACTCAAATGGTCTTTCTAGGTGAAACGGTAGTTCACTTGCATTTCTGGTGTACACCACATTCAATGTTTACAATATAACCTTGCCTACATGGGAGAAATCGAATGCAGATTGGGCAATTTCTTTGCAATGCACCTGCATTTCGTCTGTGGGAGTAATTCTAGCTTCTGGTTGCCTGCTACTTTAATTTGCCATCCCATTTCCAACCTTTGTCTGTGGCCCCCTGCACTGCTACAACACAAGTGCAAGCAACAACACCACCACATCTTTTTTTGAAACCTACAGGATTCAATGTCAAATTCTCCAACCTTAGCTAATCCACTCTTCGTCTGCATCTAAATTGGGTGTTTTGGCCAGCAGTCATTTTGGCCTGGTTTTCCTTCTGTATACTATAGCCTGCTGGGCCCACAGCCTTACAATGAAAAGCATTTAACACAGAAAAGCTTAGCTTGATCTTAACTGCCACATTATGACAGCCATTCTTACCTTTTCAGGCGAACATTTGAATCTACCCCATTCACTTCCCCATCTTCTGATACTTTACATAACTTTGAAGAGCCCTGGACACAAAACATTAGCAGCTTCTCTTTCCACAGATGGTCTGTGTTTCTAGCATTTTCTGATTTCACCTAAATTTCCAGCACCTGTAGTTTAAAAAAAACTTTCATCGGTCTATCCTAAGATACTGTGGTAGCGTTGCTGCCTTACAGCGCCGGAGACCTGGGTTCAATCCTGACAATGGGTGCTGTCTGTGCAGTGTTTGCAGGTCAATCGGCCGTCTTTTAAATTGTCCCTAGTGTTTGATATAACTAATGTACAGGTGGTTGCCGGTCAGCACGCACTCAGTGGGCCGAAGGGCATATTTTCACGCTGTATCACCAAAAGCTAAGAGAATTTTCACTTGCTGATTAATGTGGTCAATAGTAGATTTCACTATTTCATTCTTTTAAATATTAATTGTGAGAGCATTATAATAATGACCATCACTCCATACTGCTCCTAGTAGGATCTTAAGCATCTGGATCTCTCTCAGGACTGCCGATCTGAACTACAGAGATGGCCCTCTCAAACATACAGATACACACCTGAAGCTTTCAATTAAATCCACTGCTTTAAGCTTGTGCAAGGGGCATAATTGAATAAAGAAGGTCCGTGCACTCCACAGTAATATTTTCTGGCATCTTCTGTCATTGTTTCATTACAAACAGCATTTTTATGCATTTTTATATCGACACCAGCCAATGTAAAATTCATTTCAACTTTTAGAATGCACTCACTGTAGTTTAAATGTGGCGAGTCACTTTAAAATTCCCCAAATTGTTCTCACTTTATGGATGATTTGCAATTTATTATACCCTCTTCTGTTCTGTCGGAACGTGTCCAAAAGATTCTGAAAAGGGAGGGAGAGGAGCCTGATGTTGTGGTGCACATAGGTACCAATGACATAGGCAGAAAAAGAGATGAGGTCCTGAAGGGAGAATTCAGGGAGTTGGGGGGAAAGTTAAGGAGAAGGACCAAAAGGGTAACGATTTCAGCATTACTGCCTGTCCTGCGTGACAGTGAGAGTAGGAATGGAATGAGATGGAGGATAAATGCGTAGCTGAGGGACTGGTGCAGTGGGCAGGGATTCAAGTTTCTTGATCACTGGGACCTCTTTTGGGGAAGGCATGATCTGTACAAAAAGGACGGGTTGCACTTGAACCCGAGGGGGACCAATATCCTGGCAGGGAGATTTGCAAAGGCTACTGGGGAGACTTTAAACTAGAAAGGCTGGGGGGAGGGACTCGGGTAGAGGGGGCTAGGGGACAGGGTGTGGGGCAAGAGGCAGAGAAGAGAAGCACTCTGACCCAAAATGTAGGCGAGAAAGAGGAAAAAGATAATAGACAGAGAAGAATGGATGGTGGGTTTATAAAAATGTGTATATTTTAATGCTAGAAGCATTGTAAGAAAGGTGGATGAGCCTGGATTGACACCTGGAAATATGATGTTGTGGCAATCAGTGAAACATGGTTGCAGGACGGCTGTGATTGGAAACTAAATATTCCAGGATTTCGTTGCTTCAGGTGTGATAGAATTGGAGGGACCAGAGGTGGAGGTGTTGCATTGCTTGTCAGAGAGGATATTACAGGAGTGCTTTGGCAGGATAGATTAGAGGGCTCGTCTAGGGAGGCTATTTGGGTGGAACTGAGAAGTGGGAACGGTGTAGCAACACTTTTAGGGGTGTATTATAGACCGCCAAATGGGGAGCGAGAATTGGAAGAGCAAATATGTAAGGAGATAGCAGATATTAGTAGTAAGCACAAGGTAGTGATTGTGGGAGATTTCAATTTTCCAAAAATAGACTGGGAAACACATTCTGTAAATGGGCTGGATGGTTTGGAGTTTGTAAAATGTGTGCAGGATAGTTTTTTTGCAGCAGTACATAGAGGTATCGACCAGAGAAGGGGCAGTGCTGGACCTCCTGTTAGGAAATGAGGCAGGTCAGGTGACGGAGGTATGCGTTGGTGAGCACTTCGGGACCAGTGATCACAATACCATTAGTTTCAATATAATTATGGAGAGAGTCAGAACTGGACCTAGGGTGGACATTTTTGATTGGAGAAAGACTAACTTTGAGGGAATGCGTAAGGATTTAAAAGGAGTGAATTGGGACACTCTGTTTTATGGGAAGGATGTAGAAGAGAAATGGAGGACATTTAAAGGGGAAATTGTAAGAGTACAGAATCTTTATGTCCCTGTTAGGGCGAAAGGAAATAGTAAAAATTGGAAAGAGCCATGGTTTTCGAGGGAAATTGGACACGTTTCGAAAAAAGAGAGATATCTACAATAATTATAGGAGGCATGGAGTAAATGAGGTGCTAGAGGAGTATAAAGAATGTAAAAAGAATCTTAAGAAAGAAATTAGGAAGGCTAAAAGAAGATATGAGGTTGCTTTGGCAAGAAAGGTGAAAGTAAATCCAAAGGGTTTCTACAGCCATATTAATAGCAAAAGGATAAAATTGTACCATTAGAGAGACAGAATTGACAGCTATCTGCAGAGCCAAAAGAGATGGGGGAGATATTGAACAATTTCTTTTCTTCGGTATTCACCAAGGAGAAGGATATTGAACTATGTGAGGTAAGGGAAAAAAGTAGAGTAGCTATGGAAACTATGAGATTCAAAGAGGAGGAAGTACTGACACTTTTGAAAAATATAAAAGTGGATAAGTCTCCAGGACCTGACAGGATATTCCCTAGGACATTGAGGGAAGTTAGTGTAGAAATAGCAGGAGCTATGACAGAAATATTTCAAATGTCATTAGAAACGGGAATAGTGCCGGAGGATTGGCGTAACTGCGCATGTTGTTCCATTGTTTAAAAAGGGTTCAAAGAATAAACCTAGCAATTATTGACCTGTTAGTTTGACGTCAGTGGTGGGTAAATTAATGGAAAGGATACATAGAGATAATATATATAAGCATCTGGATAAACAGGGTCTGATCAGGAAACAGTCAACATGGATTTGTGCCTGGAAGGTCATGTTTGACAAACCTTCTTGAATTTTTTGAAGCGGTTACTAGGGAAAATTGATGAGGGTAAAGCAGTGGATGTTGTCTATATGGATTTCAGTAAGACCTTTGACAAGGTTCCCCATGGAAGGTTGGTTAAGAAGGTTCAATCTTTGGGTGTTAATGGCGGAGTAGCAAGATGGATTCAACAGTGGCTGAATGGGAGATGTCAGAGAGTAATGGTGGATGGCTGTTTGTCAGGTTGGAAGCCGGTGACCAGTGTGGTGCCTCAGGGATCTGTGTTGGGTCCACTGTTGTTTGTCATGTACATCAATGATCTGGATGATGGGGTGGAAAATTGGATAAGTAAGTATGCAGATGATACTAAGATAGGTGGTGTTGTGGATAATGAAGTAGATTTTCAAAGTCTACAGAGAGATTTTGGGGCCATATGGAAAAGTGGGCTGAAAGATGGCAGATGGAGTTTAATGCTGATAAGTGCTACATCTTGGCAGGACAAATCAAAATAGGACGTACATGGTAAATGGTAGGGAATTGAGGAATGCTGTGGAACAGAGAGTTCTAGGAATAACTGTGCATAGTTCCCTGAAGGTGGAATCGCAAGTAGATGGGGTGGTAAAGAAAGCCTTTGGTGTGCTGGCCTTTATAACTCAGAGCATTGAATATAGGAGTAGGGAAGTAATGTTAAAATTGTACATGGCATTGGTAAGACCAATTCTGGAGTATGGTGTACAATTTTGGTCGCCTAATTATAGGAAGGATGTCAACAAAATAGAGAGAGTACAGAGGAGATTTACTAGAATGTTGCCTGGGTTCCAGCAACTATGTTACAGAGAAAGGTTGAACAAGTTAGGTCTTTATTCTTTGGAGCGCAGAAGGTTAAGGGGGGACTTGATTGAGGTCTTTAAAATGATGAAAGGGATAGACAGAGTTGACGTGGATAAGCTTTTTCCCATTGAGGTCAGGGAAGATTCAAACAAGAGGGCATGACATGCGAATTATGGGACGGAGGTTTAGGGGTAACGTGAGGGGGAACTTCTTTACTCAGAGGGTGGTGGCTGTGTGGAATGAGCTTCCAGCAGAAGTGGTGGAGGCAGGATCGATTTTAACATTTAAAAATAAAGTGGATAGGTATATGGACGGGAAGGGAATGGAGGGGCATGGTCTGAGTGCAAGTAGATGGGACTAGGGGGAATCAAATGATCGGCACGGACTGGAAGGGCCGAGAGGGCCTGTTTCCGTGCTGTAATTGTTATATGGTTATATGGTTCTGACAATTATTTTTTTAAATCTCTATTAACAAACTTACAAAGTTTCATTGCAAAGTTTGAAAACAGGATTTTCCCCCATTGCTTTTTTTCCCTACCCCGGAAAGAGAGGATAGATTTAAACCCTCATTAAAGCTGAAAATCTGACTTTTACTCTGGACGCCTCATCCGAGCAATTCTTTGCTTCCCCCACTGGGACTGTGCATCAAACTTATGTTGAACACTGCATTATTGTATGAGAAATGTAACTTGAAAAAAATCAAAACAGATCCTTGCATAAAGCACATTGTTACTTACCATGCTCTTTAAACTGCCACGGGAAAATTTCTGCACCAGATTCCCACTTTTTTAAACTTCTAGAAGGGGCTTCATTTTCCTTATCTTCTTCGACTTCTTCCTCCAGTTGAATGCCAACGTTCTCAGTATTTCTTAAGTGTGTGGAACTTGGGACAGCAGGTTCAGAACCACGTCGACTCCAAGTGGACAATTCAGCAGTTGACTGAACAGAATAACCTACAGCATGGGTTGGTTGAGAAAAACCAGCAGCCATTCGCTGAATGACTGGGGCAGAGCTACGCCTGTTTCTGGGATTGTATCCTGCAGTGTGTTGTCGAGATTCCGTATCATGGAAAGTCCGAGGTGGTTCTCCAGTCCTCTCCAGCTGAAGGGCAGGTTCAAAGCCACGTCTGCTCCCAGATGACCATCCTACAGTTGGTTGTGTGTGTTGATATCTAGCATGATATTTTGAGACATAGTTCATAAGTATAACTTAAAACAACTTCAAAACAAGTTTTGTTTTTTTTTTAAACATTAAGTTCCAGAAAAAGGAGACATGTTCTAGTCATTCATCACTGTAAATGTAACTATTGGGTTCAGTACAATGCTGGTCAGATTCCATTAAATGACCTGTGCAACAATTAAGTACATCACATCTACATATAGCATGTTCCCATGAAAAAAAGATTTTGGTCCTGCATGGTTAATACTTAGGCTGATACAAAACCACATGTACGCTGTTCTAAAGGTTCAATTAAATGTCTCAGAATATTACTACTACTCTTTAACATTTAGCCCAATTATTTATATTATACAAAGTGTTAAAGAAGGAACAGCAGATGCTGGAGAATCGAGGGTACACAAAAGGCTGGAGAAACTCAGCGGGTGCAGCAACATCTAAGGAGCGAAGGAGATAGGTCGAGACCCTTCTTCAGACTGGTCAGGGATCAGGGAAACGAGAGATATAGACGGTGATGTGGAGAGATAAAGAACAATGAATTAAAGATGTGCAAAAAAGTATCAATGATAAAGGGAACAAGCCATTGTAAGCTGTTTGTGGTGTGAAAATGAGAAGCTGGTGCGACTAGGGTGGGGGAGGGAGATGGAGAGAGAGGGAATGCCAGGGCCCGAGGGCTGAGGGAGAGGTGGGAAGGGGAGGAGACAGCAAGGGTTAACAGAATTGAGAAAATTCAATGTTCAAGCCCAAAGGATGCAGACTCCCCAAGCGGAATATGAGGTGCTGTTCCTCCAACTTGCGGTGTTGCTCACTCTGGCCGTGGAGGAGGCCCAGGACCGAGAGGTCAGATACGGAATGGGAGGGGGAGTTGAAGTGCTGAGCCACCGGGAGGTCGGGTTGGTTAATACGGACCGAGCGGAGGTTGAAATATAAAAAAAAAAAAGGACCGAGCGGGGGTGTTCGGCGAAACGATCGCCAAGCCTCCGCTTGGTCTCACCGATATAGATCATCTGGCATCTGGAGCAGCGGATGCAGTAGATGAGGTTGGAGGAGGTGCAGGTGAACCTCTGTCGGACCTGGAAGGACTGCTTGGGTCCCTGAAAGGAGTGCACGGCCAGAGTGAGCAACACCGCAAGTTGGAGGAACAGCACCTCATATGCCGCTTGGGGAGTCTGCATCCTTTGGACTTGAACATTGAATTTTCTCAATCCTGTTAACCCTTGCTGTCTCCTCCCCTTCCCACCTCTCCCTCAGCCCTCGGCTCTGGCATTCCCTCTCTCTCTCCATCTCCCTCCCCCACCCTAGTCGCTCCAGCTTCTCATTTTCACACCACAAACAGCTTACAATGTTACAGGCTTGTTCCCTTTATCATTGATACTTTTTGCATATCTTTCATTCATTGTTCTTTATCTCTCCACATCACCGTCTATATCTCTCGTTTCCCTGATCCCTGAAGAAGGGTCTCGACCCGAAACGTCGCCTATCTCCTTAGATGCTGCTGCACCCGCTGAGTTTCTCCAGCCTTTTGTGTACCCAGTTATATTATACAGTTCTGCACTATACTATCGGCTGATTATAGAACTTGAGAGTGTTCACATTCCAGAAGTACCTGGGCATCACTAAACCACATCAATCATTAATAACCAATAATATTTCCATTATGTCATGTACCTTGTATATAATGACTATTGTGGAAGTTGGTACATAGTTTGTTTTCCCCCCCCCCCCCCCCACCACACAAATTTGACAATAACACCAGAAGTAGTGGCCTGTGCACAAGAATGCACACAGACCATACAGAAAGTGTTTGAGTCTTTAAGGGTCCCAACCCAAAATGTTAATTATCCATGTTCTCCAGTTAAGTTGTCTGACTCGCTGAGTTACTTCAGCACTTTGTCTATTTTTGTGGAGCCATGTTGGAGGTGGGGTTGGAGATCGGACAATACCCAAAATTGATTAAAAACAATTTAAATGCTACTTTACTCTTTATAAACTACAGTTGTACTAACTATACCAACAAAATTAATGACTCAATCAATTTGCTCTGCAAATTTATTTCCTGGCGATGCTTGCCAGCATTTCAGGGTATTGTTTCGTAAGGTGTACATTACAGTGGCTTGCAAAAGTTTTCATACCCCTTGAACTTTTCCACATTTTGTCACATTACAACCACAAACGTAAATGTATTTTATTGGGATTTTATGTGATAGACCAACACAAAGTGGCGCATAATTGTGAAGTGGAAGGAAAATGATACATGGTTTTCAAATTTTTTTACAAATAAAAAAACTGAAAAGTGTGGCGTGCAAAAGTATTCAGTCCCCTTTACTCTGATACCCCTAAATAAAATCCAGTGCAACCAATTGCCTTCAGAAGTCACCTAATTAGTAAATAGAGTCCACTTGTGTGTAATCTAATCTCAGTATAAATACAGCTGTTCTGTGAAGGCCTCAGAGGTTTGTTAGAGAACATTAGTGAACAAAACAGCATCATGAAGCCCAAGGAATACACCAGACAGGCCAGGGATAAACTTGTGGAGAAGTTTAAAGCAGGGTTAGGTTATAAAAAAATATACCAAGCTTTGAACATCTCACGGAGCACTGTTCAATCCATCATCCGAAAATGGGAGTATGGCACAACTGCAAACCTACCAAGACATGGCCGTCCACCTAAACTGACAGGCCAGGGCAAGGAGAGCATTGATCAGAGAAGCAGCTGGAGGAGCTGCAGAGATCCACAGCTCAAGTGGGAGAATCTGTCCACAGGACAACTATTAGTCGTGCACTCCACAAATCGGGCCTTTATGGAAGAGTGGCAAGAAGAAAGCCATTGTTGAAACAAAGCCATAAGAAGTCCCATTTGCAGTTTGCCACAAGCCATGTGGGGGACACAGCAAACATGTGGAGGAAGGTGCTCTGGTCTGATGAGACCAAAATTGAAGTTTTTGGCCTAAATGCAAAACACCATGTGTGGCGGAAAACTAACACTGCACATCACCCTGAACACACCATCCCCATTGTGAAACATGGTGGTGGCAGCATCATGCTGTGGGGATGCTTTTCTTCAGCAGGGACAGGGAAGCTGGTCAGAGTTGATGGGAAGATGGATGGAGCCAAATACAGGGTAATCTTGGAAGAAAACCTGTTAGAGTCTGCAAAAGACTCGAGACTGGGACGGAGGTTCACCTTCCGGCAGGACAACGACCCTAAACATACAGCAGTGAGCTACAATGGAATGGTTTAGATCAAAGCATATTCATGTGTTAGAATGGCCCAGTCAAAGTCCAGTCCTAAATCCAATTGAGAATCTCTGGCAAGACTTGAAAATTGCTGTTCACAGACGCTCGCCATCCAATCTGACTGAGCCTGAGCTATTTTGCAAAGAAGAATGGGCAAAAATTTCAGTCTCTAGATGTGCAAAGCTGGTAGAGACATACAGAGATGCCAACCCTAAATTTAGTTCACAGTAACATTCAACCCATTTGTCCGTAACAAATGGGGTTAAATGCATTTCTCTCCGTAAATACTCACTTGGGGTTGTTGCCGTGACGGCTATGCGCCTGCGCACTGGTGCAGATCAGCGGGCTGCCGGCGGGCGGGTGCGGCACATGCGCACTTGGCAAGGTTGCCGGCGGCGTCTGCGCCTGCGCACTGGGTGGGGTGGGGGGGGAGGCCCGGTGATGGGGCTGCCGCGAGCGGCGGCTGGCGGCAAGAAAGTGGCGTGGCGCAGATCGAAATGGCGCCAGCCCGGCAACCCTCCCCCACTGCGACAAGCGCGGCCACTGGGGCCCGGCAACCCTCCCCCACTGCGCACGCGCGGCCCACTGGGGGCCCGGCAACCCTCCCCAACTGCGCACGCGCGGACACTAGGGCCCGGCAAAGTGCCGCTGATCGCGCGGGCCGGCAAACCGGGGACACATGGCGCCGGCGTTCACCACGGGAGGAACACCGGCGCGGCGGTGTTCCGTAACAGCATGTTTGGCTGCCGGAACACCGTAAAACGGTTATTTCGCCGGGACAAAATACGGCGAATCCGGGACACTTGGCATCTCTGGAGACATACCCCAAAAGACTTGCAGCTGTAATTGCAGCGAAAGGTGGTTCTACAAAGTATTGACTCAGGGGGGCAGAATACTTTACACGCCACACTTTTCAGTTTTTTATTTGTAATAAAATTTGGAAACCATGTATCATTTTCCTTCCACTTCACAATTATTCACCACTTTGTGTTGGTCTATCACATAAAATCCCAATAAAATACATTTACGTTTGTGGTTGTAACGTGACAAAATGTGTAAAAGTTCAAGGGGTATGAAAACTTTTGCAAGCCACTGTAACTATTTCATATCTCGCATTGCAAGATAGCACATTAAAAAATGTTTCATCAAGGTAAACTCCAAATAGAAGCATTTGTTGTACAACTTAAAATACACACCTACAAAGGTCTCCATAGTAGCAAAGTCCATTTAAGTAGTGCCGACAGATCTGGGACGATTTCTGTATTGACAGGTCATGTGAGTAATAGCAGCTATGTCCCCATTTGCAAGCTCCATGGATGAAGTTCCTGGAAAAGCAAATGGTATTTAATGTATTGTGCTTCAAAACAGTAAAGTACATAAATTACCCTAGGTGACCGGTTACAAGCTCATTATCCCATAAAAACAGAATGCATAGTATTAGAAAATAGTATGTGTTTCAGTGGGAGTTTCACTTACGCTTAAATCCCCCTTCAACAAATGCTAATTTACTGTTCTGCTGCGAGGTTTTATCCTGCCCCGCCCCTCGTCCAGCTTTCTTCAGCCCCCCTCCCCCAACCACAAACCGTCCCAACATGGATCTCGACCGAAACAATCACCTATGCACATTCGCCAGAGACGCTGTCTGACCTCCGGGTTACTTCGCATCTTTTTTCTGTAAACTTGCATCTGCAATTTCATGTTTCTACATTTTACTACTCTATTGGGAAATCTCCTCAAGGCATACCTACCTTGAAAATGTTCTCTTCCTCTCTCACAGGGGTTCTGAGAGACCCTTGCTCACGGCTCCACATAATTCCCGCTGGTCTCCTGCAACCCCTCACCAGGTGTTGTCTTGCCCTTCTCTCTTCCAGCTTTCTCCCCCCCACCACCCAATCAGCCTGAAGGATCCAACTCAAAACATCACCTACCAATGTTTTCATAGAAATATAGAAAATAGGTGCAGGAGTAGGCCATTCGCCCCTTCAAGCCAACACCGATATGATCATGGCTGATCATCCAAAATCAGTACCACGTTCCAGCTTCCCCCCCCCCCCATATCCCTTAGCCCTAATAGCTAAATCTAACTCTCATGAAAATTTTCAAAGAGATCTGCTGAGACCCGCCGCATTTGCAGTTACTCCAGCTTTGTGTCCATCTTCGGTTTAAAATCCCAGCATCTGCAATTCCTTCAACACAACTGTCTTAATTTATTGACCTTCCCAATTGTTTGGTGTATCCCACATCACCTTCCAATGATTGACGTACGAAACCATTCAATTTCTTTCATTTAAAAATAGTACAGCACTTGTCCATTTTCTACCAAAAGTGGGAGGAGCTCCCATTTTTCCACTTCGCATCCCACCTACCCCGTGCTTGCTTATTCACTTAAATAGTTTTTTATCCTCCCCCAAAAATATTTTATCTTTATCTGCATACTCCTTTCAACTCACCTGCCAGTCAGCTTTGTATCATAAGCAAAAAGAATATATTTACACTGCATCCTTTCAGTAAAGTCATCCATACAGATAGAACAGCACGGCTCTAATATTAATGCCTACTGCACCCCACCTAGTGGTCACAGCCTAACGACCTAAAAATGACCTTGCTTATACATATTCTGTTGTTACCCACATTCCAATTATCCTCTGATTTTGTATAATAATCATACTGAAGGCGGTTGAAAGTAACACCGTGAATAATTTAGTCACACGTCATTTATTTTTCATACCATTTCCCTATGCCAACTCTTACAATCCTATTACCAATTCCTAAATGCTCTTTTATCCACTTTCTTAATCATCAAATCTAGATCGTTCTACTTCATTGTCATGCTAATTGATTTCCAGTTTAATTTTCTCTTCCTTGCTTTAAAAAGGATTACATTTGCTATTCTCCAATCAACTAGCCTAGGCATGTCTCCACTTCCACAAAGACAGTGCAAATGGCTCTGCCATGGTCTTGTATTCCCACTTCATTTATCTTCTTAATTGCTAAGAACCACACATTGACTTGCTGAACTTTTTTTTTTAACAACATCCAACTTGTTTGCACACAAATAAAAATGAGTTGATTTCAATTGTCACGTGCCCATTACCCCCCCCACCCCACCACCCCAGTAAAAAACAAAGGAAAGGTAATCGAGGCACAGCTGTTGACCATCAGATCAAAACGGAAAAGGTTCAAATAATTGCCAAAAGTGCAAAATATCCCAGGATGGGTTCTATTTTCAGCAAAAATCGCAAAAACAGCCAGTGTGTGGCACCACCAGCAATGGCTG
Source organism: Okamejei kenojei (assembly GCA_035221665.1). Taxonomy (NCBI): domain Eukaryota; kingdom Metazoa; phylum Chordata; class Chondrichthyes; order Rajiformes; family Rajidae; genus Okamejei; species Okamejei kenojei. The sequence goes on from CM069154.1 coordinate 33,752,420, forward strand.
CCTCGCCCCGCTAACAGTCTGTCTCTTCTTTAAACAACAAAAATCGTTGTTTTAATAGTACGTGTTAAGCGTATGTTTTTAGTGTTCTTTTAGCTTTGTTTTATGTGGGGGGACGGGACGGGACGGGACGACTTAAAAAAAAATCTCTTACCTCCATAGAGATGCGCTTTTTTTTGTATCATATCTCCATTCCCCACTGCGGCCTAACATAGCGGCTCCAATCACAGGAGCCTGCAGGACATTGGGAGCTTGCGATCCCTTTGCCAGGGATCGACCTCGGAGCTCCAACTGAGGGAGCTCGCGATCTCTGGTTAATGACCGACTTCAGGAGGTTCCAAGCCGCGGGAGCCTCGATCGCCCCGACTGCGCATTGCTCGACTGCCCCGACCACGTCAAGGGAGAAAAATGAGGGAATATTAGACTTTATTGCCTTCCAATCTCAGTTGAGGAATGTGGGGAATCCCCGCTGTGGTGGATGTTTATGTTAACTTTTATGTAGTTGTGTGTCTTGTTGCTTCTTTTTAGTATGGTTTGTTGAGGGCTCTAAATTAACGGTTGCCCGGGGTACTAATGGCGACCTGAAGTCCCGCCGGGCAACCTAAAAGCTGTGCCATTTTGGTTGGTTATTGCGAACCGAGCGGAGGTGATGGGCGAAGCGATTGCCAAGCCTACACTTGGTCTCACACGGATATAAGAGCAGCTGACACCTAGAGCAGTGGATGCAATAGATGAGGTTGGAGGAGGTGCAGGTGAAACCTCTGCCGCACCTAGAAAGACTGCTTGTGTCCTTCAATGGAGTCAAGGGGGGAGGTAAAGCGACAAGTGTAGCATTTTCCTGCAGTTGCAAGGGAAAGTGCTAGGAGAGGGAGTGGTTTGGTTAGGAAGGGACGGATTGACCTGGGAGTTTACGGAGCGAAGCGGTCTCTGCGGAAAGCCGACAGAGGAGGAGATGGGAAGATGTGGCCAGTGGTGGGATCCTGTTGGTAGACAAAAAAGCTGGAGAAAAATCAGTGGATGAGGCAGCAATCTATGGAGCAAAAGGAAGACTTTTCGGGTCGCGACCCTTCTTCAGACTGATGTCGTGGGTGGGGGGGGGGGGGGGGGAGAAAAGAAAAGAACGGGCGGAGCCAGTAGGCTATGGTAGAGCTGGGAATGGGACGGAGAAAGCAAGGACTACCTGAAATTGGAGAAGCCAATGTTCATACCGCTGGGGTGCAAACTACCCAAGCGAAATATGAAGTGCTGTTCCTTTGCGGGTGGGCCTCACTCTGGCCATGGAGGAGGCCCAGGACATAAAGGTCGGATTCGGAATGGGAGGGGAGTTGAAGTGCTGAGCCACTGGGAGATCAGGTTGGTTATTGTGAACTGAGTGGAGGTGTTGTGCGGAAATGATCGCCAAGCCTGCGCTTGGTCTCACCGCGGTTGATCATACGCTGAATAATCCAACCATATTTTTGATTGGAAGTGGAAGGAAATAATAAGAAATTGCATTCATTGCAGCGTGTAAAAATAGTTGAGATACTGTTTTTATAATTTTGCTGCTGGTCAATTGTGGTATATATCACGTCTTGATTGGTGAATATGTTTAGTTTGTGACTTTATTTGAAGCAGGAATAATATGTGAATGCTTCATGGGCATAATTCCGACTGGTAACTACACACTTCGTCCAAGCACATTATCGCAGGCGTCATGCAAGCCGTCTTAAATGACCACCTAAACTGTCATTTGGCAACCTAAAAAAACCTAAAAGGTTGCCCGGCTGGAAAACAGAAAAAGTGAGAGCCCTGCTGTATGGTAATACAAATATCACTGTACACTGGTTCAAATATCATTGGCACACATGACAATAAGAGACCTTAGAAAAGAACCTAAGCATTGCTAAGGGTAAGAGAAAGCAACAAAAGTGTTATCTTGCACAAAAATGGACTGCAATGTACCTTTGTAAAAAAAGAGCATAACTTAACATTTATCCCCTTACAGGGACAGCAGAAATTATATGGAAAATTTAGAAAATGCCAGGATATTAAATAACTTTTGTAGGAAGGAACTGCATATGCTGGTTTTAAACCAAAGATTAACACAAAAAGCTGGAACAATTCAACGTGTCAGACATCTCTGGAGAAAAGGAAAAGGTGATATTTCAGGTTCAAGACCCTTCTTCAGACTGAGAGTCGGGGGAAAGGGGAACATGAGATATAGACAGTGATATGGAACAAGTGAATAAAAGATATGCAAAAGTAACATGATAAAGGAAACAGGCCATTGTTTTTAGCGTGGGCTAGGTGTCTTAACTCGTATTCATAGCCCACACCTAAAAATGGGGGTACACAAAAGGCTGGAGAAAACTCAGCGGGGTGCAGCAGCATCTAAGGAGCGAAGGAGATGAGGCGACGTTTCGGGTCAAGACCTTCTTCAGACTGGTCAGGGATCAGGGAAACGAGAGATATAGACGGTGATGTGGAGAGGATAAAAAGAACAATGAATGAAAGATATGCAAAAAAGTATCGATGATCAAGGGAACAAGCCATTGTAAGCTGTTTGTGGTGTGAAAATGAGAAGCTAGTGCGACTGGGGTGAGGGAGGGAGATAGAGATAGAGGGAATGCCAGGGCCCGAGGGTTGATGGGAGAGGTGGAAGGGGAGGAGACAGCAAGGGTTAACAGAAATTGAGAAAATTCAATGTTCCTTTATCATCATTAATTTTCTGCATATCTTTCAGTCATTTGGTCTGTATCTCTCCATATCACAAGTTACAATCTCTTGTTTCTCTTAAACAATTTGTGGACCGTCTTCAGAAAAAGAAAACAGAAGTCCTGCTGGAAATATGTGATCAACAGCTCTATGCAGAGGGCAGCACAATGGCACAAGGGTGGCATAGTGGCGCAGCAGTAGAGTTACTGCACTACAACACCAGAGAACCTGGGTTCGACCAGAGTTTGTACATCCTCCGTGCAACCGGGGGTTTTTCCCCGGGTGCGCCAGTCTCCTCCTATACTCCAAAGATGTACAGTTTTATGGGTTAATTGGCATCTGTCAATTGCAAATTGTCTCTAGCGTGTAGGGACCGTGCTAGTGTACAGAGGGATCGTTGGTTGACGGTTTCAGGGGCTGAAGGGCCCGTTTCCACACTGTATCTCCAAAGTGTAAAAGTAAAGTCTAAAGCTATGAAATAAAGAAGGCACTCGAAATGATTTAGCATTAATAAAGTATTGACTAAATTAAGGGGCTAGAAAAGATTTGAATGAGAAATAGATTGTACAACAAGATAATGCAGCGGGATGTCAGGGGTTGATCAATTAGTGAAGTGAATTTACCAATTGCAGATTAAATGTAATGTGCAGAGAAGTAAGGCCATTATATCTGGAAGAATAGTTTTGCAATGAGTGCAAACGGTTCATTAGGGAAATTGTTGGAATATTTAGAGGGACCAACAATAACAGTTCGGAACACAAGGACACAATTCACTGTTGAGCAATATCCTGCATCTCCATTTTAACAACACAAACACAATTTAAGTGCATAACCTCGTTTTCTCACATGAAAATTTGCCTTCTATTTCACATGAATAGAACCACATACTTCATTTCCTTCATACTCAAATCTCTCCAATTTGCTTTAAATCCCCAATAATTTTCTTAAGTGTTAATACATTAATAAAACACATTAAAATGTTTAACACCAAAAAGTTATATTAGCCCCACATTATGTTCATTGAAGCTTACAAGCTGGTCTGGTCAGAAAATCAAAGGGCAGCTGTGTAAACAAAGGCTGGTCTCCTTTAGATTGCACACAGCAGAAAACCACTTGGCCAGGAAATTGATTATTAAATTTAATGGGACAAAGATGATTGATGTCTCAGTGTACATAACCATAGATTATGTGTTCTAAGAGATGGGGATTAGAGTTGATTTCAATTACATAGACCAGCAGATAAAAAAGGACCAGACTTACACCAAGATAGAAACAAAAGTGGAGTAATTCAGCGGGACAGGTAGCATCTTTGGAGAAGGAATGGGTGGCGATTCGAGTCAAGACTCTTCTTCAGATGGTTAGGGATAATGGAAACGAGAGATATAGACGATGATATCGAGAGATAAAGAACAATGGATGAAAGCTGTGCAAAAAATAATGACGATAAAGGAAACAGGCCATTGTTAGCTTATTTCTAAATAGTCTATTTCCTGTGATGGAGACTGATCAAGAAAGAGGAGGGAGGTCAGAATGTCTAGACTACATTAGATCTGACAACCGTTTTCCCAACTTCCTTTACATCTAATATTGTCCACAACTTGTCTCAATGCAAATATAGGTCCAGTTCAGTAAGTCTGCTCTTCAATTTCTAATTGGAACACAATAAGAACACGGACGCAAGGCCCATTCATTGACTATCGCACAGCCTGTAACATCATAATACCAAATAAGCTCACCCCTAAACTTTGGGATCCTGGCCTTGGGGAGGATCCCAAAGTTTCATATGGGGAGAGGGAGATACAGAGATAAGGAGATCAAAAGAGATGCAGATGAAGGAAAATGTAGAATACACCATTGTTAGTTAGGAGAAGGTGACAAAGCAGACAATGTAATCAGAGTGTACACAAAAGGCTGGAGAAACTCAGCGGGTGCAGCTGCATCTAAGGAGCGAAGGAGATAGGCGACATTTCGGGTTGGGGCCCCATCTTCAGACTGGTTAGGGATCGGGGAAATGAGAGATATAGATGGTGATGTGGAGAGATAAAGAACAATGAATGAAAGATATGCAAAAAAGTAACGATGATAAAGGAAACAGGCCATTGTAAGCTGTTTGTAGTGTGAAAATGAGAAGCTAGTGCGACTTGGGTGGGGGAGAGAGAGAGAGGGAATGCCAGGGCCCGAGGGCTGAGGGAGAGGTGGGGGGGGGGGGGGGGGGGAAAGGCAAGTGGGGGGGGGGGGGGGTGGGGGGGGTGGACTCGAGCAAGGGTTAACAGAATGAGAAAATTCAATGTTCAAGCCCAGAGGAAGCAGACTCCCCAAGCGGAATATGAGGTGCTGTTCCTCCAACTTGCGGTGTTGCTCACTCTGGCCCTGGAGGCGGCCCAGGACCGAGAGGTCGGATACGGCCTCCAACTTGCGGTGTTGCTCACTCTGGCCATAATGTAATCAGAGGGACAGTCAGAAGGTATCCCACACCATTGTGGCACGAGTGGGGGACTGATTTGTGGAAATTTGGGGAAAAGAAATGTCTAAACTGTATTGATCTATTGTACAGCCTCCGAAAATGTCGGATGGATTTTCCGCAAGGTCAATGTATTGTATATATTTATCATTTGAATAAAGTATATTTTGAAATTTTTAAAAAAAGTCAGACTGGTCAGAGAACTAGGAAGGGATGGAGAGAGTGAAAGCAAGGGCGTCGGTTAGAGAAATCAACTGCCCAATCTAACATAACAAAAAACGATTACCACAACAAGAAAAAACAAATTTTTTCAAATTTGTAAGAAATTTTGAACATAACAGCATATGCTTATACACAATGTGTAGGAAGGAACTGTAGATGCTGGTTTCAAAAAAGGCAAATGGCATTCTGACTTTCATTGAAAAAGGAAGTGCCATGCATTTTGGGACAAATGTGAAACCCAGTTGGACTTGCCAAATATTGTATACAATCTCAGTCTGCTGCATAAAGGAGGATCCAATTGCTACAGAGGACGAACAGTTAATATGTACAAGATGTGCCCCCAAGATGCTGGATCTAGTTTCAGAAAGTTCAGACGAATGAAAGGTGCCAGAGTCAAAGCACAGAAACAGGGCTTTCTGGCGACCAGACCTATGACAACCATCAAATAAATATCTATAATCAATTTCATTTACCAAGCACTTAGCTTGCAGCCTAATATGTCATGGCAATTCAAGTGCTTATCCAGATGCTTCTGAAACATGATAATAGTTGCCTCTACCAACTTTGCAAGCAGCGGTGTTCCAAATTAAAACTATCCACAGGGTGAGAGAAATGTTCCACCAGATCCCCTCAAATCTGTTGCTCACCTTTAATCTTTGCACTCTAGCAGTAGAAACCATTGCCTTGAGGAAGTTTCTTGCTATCTACTATACCTGCATCTTTCATTTTTTTGTCTCCATCTGGTGCCCTGTCAGCCTCTTCTGCTCCATGAAAAACAAACTCAGAGTTTGCGAGTATTTTTAGTCTGGCCTCAAAACTAAAATGTTCACAAGGATTAACCTCATTTTAGTAGTCAAATCCTTCCTCTAGCGTGCAACCAGAACTGCACACAATATTCTAGCTGTGGCCTAATCAATGTTATATAAACCCATAACTTTACCTATTTTGTTATTTTTCACTTCTCGTCTGCACTTTTTGTTCTATGCCACAGCTAATGAGGGAAAACATGCGACTACATGGAAGTGCTGCCACATTCAGGGATGTTAGGATTTGCTCACCAAGCCTTTGTTCATCAGCATTTCATAGGACCTACCACAATTCAATTCAACTTTAATGTCATTGCACAGATACAAGTATGGGTACAACGAAATGCAGTTTAGTGACAGTACGAAGTGATAGCAATATATAGATAAATAAATACAGATGTGGAAATCTATCAGCGGGGACTCCAAGTTCAGCAGTGCGATGGTGTTATTATAGAAGCTACTCCTCATCCTGCTGGTGCGGGACCTGAGGCTCCTGTACCGCCTCCCCGATGGTAGAAGGGCAAACAGTCCATGGTTAGGGTGGGAGGGGTCCTTGATGATCTTCCCAGCCCATCTCAGACACACCGTTTTCGGTGGAGGGCATCCATGGCAGGGAGCGGGCACACGATGATGTACTGGGCGGTTTTCACCACCACGTTGTAGTGCCTTCCTGTCTGCTACGGTGCAACTGCTGTACCATACCGTAAAGCAGGTGGTCAGGATGCTTTCAATGGTACAGCGGTAAAAGTTGGTCAGGATCTGGGGGGACAGGTGGGCTTTTTTGAGCCTCCTCAGGAAGTAAAGGCGCTGCTGCGCCTTTTTGATCAGCTTGGGGGGTGTTGAGGGACCAGGACAGATCCTCCGAGATGTGTACCCCCGAGGAATTTGTAGTTGGAGACCCGCTCCACCTCAGACCCGTTTATATGGATGGGGGTGTGTCTGCCCCCTCTGTTCTTTCTGAAGTCGACAATGATTTCCTTCGTCTTCTGGGAGTTGAGGACGAGGTTATTATTGGCACACCAGGTTGTCAGGTGCTGGGACCTCCTCCCTGTAGGCTGGACTCGTCGTTGTCGCTGATCAGTCCTACCACCGTGGTGTCGTCGGCAAATTTTATGATGGCGTTGGAGCTATACTTAGGGATGCAGTCATGGGTGAAGAGAGAGTAGAGGAGAGGACTGAGCACACAGCCCTGTGGCACGCCAGTGTTCAGTGTTATAGTGGAGGAGGTGAGGTTGTTGATCCTAACAGACTGCGGTCTGTTAGTGAGGAAATCGAGTGTCCAATTGCAGAGGGAAGTGGAGATGCCAAGACCGCTGAGTTTGGTGATCAAGCTAGCGGGTATGACAGTGTTAAAGGCAGAGCTGAAGTCAATGAACAGTATATCTTTTTGTGTACCCTCGATTCTCCAGCATCTGCAGTTCCTTCTTCAAAACAGTATATATTATATATCTTTTGCATTGCCTTAACATACCAGCTAATCCAATAGCCATCATCTATAGGTGACGTTTCGGGTCAAGCCCCTTGTTCAGACATGTGGAGGTGTGGGGGGTGGGAAAAAGAGGTGGAGACAGTAGGCTGTGGGAGAGCTGGGAAAGGGAGGGGAAGGAGGGAAGAAAGCAAGGACTACCTGAAATTGAGGAAGTCAATACCGCTGGGTGTAAACTGCCCAAGCAAAATATTCGGTGCTGCTCATCCAAATTACGGTGGGACTCCACTCTGGCCATGAAGGAGGCCCAGGACAGAAAGGTTAAGATTCAGAATGGGAGGGGAGTTGATGTGTTGGGCCACCGGGAGTTCAGGTTGGTTAGTGCGAAACCGAGCTTGGTCTCACCAATGTAGAGCAGCGGACACGTGGAGCAGCGGATGCAATAGATGAGATTGGAGGAGGTGCAGGTGAACCTCTGCCTCATCTGGAAAGACTGCTTGGGTCCTTGGATGGGTCAAGCGACAAGTGTAGCATTTTGTGCGGTTGCAAAGGAAAGTACAGGAGAGGGGGTGGTTTGGGTGGGAAGGGACGAATTGACCAGGAGGACACGGAGGGAACGGTCTCTGCGGAAAAGCCGAAAGGGGAGGAGATGGGAAGATGTGGCCCAATGGAGGTGGCGAAATGTCAGAAGACTATCTGTTGTATGCGACAGCTGGTGGGGTGAAGGAGAGGACAAGGGGGAATCTGTCCTTGTTACGAGTGGGGGATGGGAAGTGAGAGCGGAGCTACGGGATATAGGAGACCCTGGTGAGAACCTCATCTATTATCGAAGAGGGAACACGCAAACACACATCGCAAAGGCGGGGGCCAGTGCAAGCGGGGAGCGCTGTCTGAAATTCACACAGTGCAAAGCCAAGATGATACAGACACACACCGCGATGAACAGGAAGGTTGGCACTGTAATTAAGACGGCTAGCACAGTGTAACGGTAAGTCCTTTTAAAAAAAGGGGGGGGGGGGGGGGGGTAGAGAGAGAGAAGAAGTGGAGACAACTGTTAGGAAGCCAGACAACATTTAAGAAGCCAGAGATACACTGCTGTGAAGCTCGGCGGACATTTTAACATTTCTGGGTCGGTTATCCTTGGTTCTGGAAACTACTACTTACGTTTTTTCCCCCAATGAGCCAATGAAACCTAAGAGAACCTTCGATCTCCTGGCAACCACTAGGACCTCTTTGGCGACCCACCTACGACTTGAGAATTCTCACTACTCTCCATGGCGGCTTGATTGTAGTCACTGCTAATTTATCAACATGTTGAAAAAATTTTCGGCGACCATAACGAGGCCACGACATGTTCCCAGAAAGTGGGAAAACCTCACGACCATAAAGGCGACTCCCCGGCAACCACCCACGAACATGTGGCGACTGCAAAGTCTCCTGCAGTCGCCTAAAAAGTTGCCGGTGGGACAGGCCCAATAGGCTTCCAATCAAAAAGGCAACTCAAATCTTGTAGGTCAAGTTTTCAACACAGAACCCTGTAAAAGGAGTGACTGAAGCCCACATAAAACACCCAAAATGCACCACCATCAGCAATAGATTTGATCACTCTTTAAAATTCAAATAAAATTATCAGGCAGAATCTCCCCACAACAAACTAACTTAACTATCCTTGATCAAGCACTACCTTTCCTGGTATAGAACCAACCCAATCAACAAATGTCTCCACCAGTTACATTAACTGTCCCAGCCTATCCACGTTGTCCTTTTGGAGTAAAGACAAGAGCCTCCGCATTTGGTGATCTCCTTGAACCATACAAAATATTTATACTGGCTCAAGAGCTGATGCAAGGATTGTTCACCCAGTTAGTCTAGAACTAGAGGCTGAAAATAAGGAGTAAGCCAATACATTACTTAGCACGGAAGATAATAAAAACGTTTGGAATTCTGCAGTCAAGAGAGTTAATTCAAAGGAGAGATAGATGGCTTTCTGGGGAAAAAGAGTCGTCGAGGGATTATGGCGGTGGTTCGGGAAAAGTTGAGATACAAAATGAATGCACTTTTAGCACGACCGAGCCAATTCCAATTAGGCCACTTTTATTTGATTGATTCTTATGCTTTCATGCCAGAAAGTGCGCGGTTGAAATTCTGCAACCGGCTGGCGCATTGAACAATCCCATTAATGAACCGTGGGACTCGGCTCGCCGGACTCTCAGTCGCCGAAGACCGGCCCGACTCTCCGCGCACGGCTGCGGGAGGCCGATAGATCCGGTGTCCGCTGCCGGGAGGACCGACCGACCCACCCACCGACCGAATCTCCTCCGTTGGTGGATCCCGAGCGACCGAATCCGGTGTCCGCGGCCGGAGACTGACCGACTCGCTCCCGGAGCCCGAGCGAGCGTGAGCCGTTTCCCACCGCGCGCGGCGGAGGCGGGAAGCGGGAAGCGCGAGCGCGGCCACGGGACCCGCCACGACCCCGGCAGCTCCAACCGTCACTGCAGCGAGTGGAGCGCGGCGGCGGCGGCGTCCGTGTCCGCATCCTCTCCTGCAGAGAACGAAAACTTCAACTCTCGCCCCCTCACCTGCACAGGATCTTCTGCCGCCGCCGTGCGCCGCTTTCCGACCAACCCTCCGCCATCGCCCTTCCTGCTTGCTTGCGGCCGCCGTGCGCCAACAGCTTGTGGCCGGCCGAAGGCCCGCAGCGGTCGACCGACAACAACCACCCTCCCGCCAGCGACCAATCGCGGCGGGCCATTCGCTCCCCGCGCCCACGTGACGCACTCGACCAATCACAATTGAATGGCGCACCGTTGAGCGCCAGGGTGATCGTCACAGGTCAACAGGTGGACCATTCACAGAGGAGTTGTCCACCCAACTGTCTGAAGGAGTTGTCCACCCAACTGTCTTCTTCGCTCCTTAGATGCTGCTGCACCCGCTGAGTTTCTCCAGCCTTTTGTGTACCCTCGATTTTCCAGCATTTGCAGTTCCTTCTTTAACAAGGAGTTGTCTACCTGTCTGCCCAGCCCGGAATAACCAATGCGGCCAACAGTTCATCTGGAAGACTTCAACTTTTGGTTTGGATAGAAGAAATGGGTCAAGAGTTAAGAGTGTTTTATTGTCATGTGTCCCAGATAGAACAATGAGATTCTTACTTGCTTTAGCGCAACAGAATATGACAATAGACAATAGGTGCAGGAGTGGGCCATTCGGCCCTACGAGCCAGCACCGCCATTCAATGTGATCATGGTTGCTCATCCCCAATCAGTACCCCGTTCTTGCCTTCTCCTCATATCCCCTGACTCCTCTATCTTTAAGAGTCCTATCTAGCTCTCTCTTGAAAGTATACCAGAGACCCGGCCTCCACGCCCTCTGAGGCAGAAAATTCCACAGACTCACAACTCTCTGTGAGAAAAAGTGTAAAAAAATTCCTCGTCTCCGTTTTAAATGGCTTACCCCTTATTCTTAAACTGTGGCTCCTGGTTCTGGACTCCCCCAACATCGGGAACATGTTTTTCCTGCCTCTAGCGTGTCCAAACCCTTAATAATCTTATATGTTTCAATAAGATCCGCTCTCATCCTTCTAAACCCCTGCAGAGTGTACAAGCCTAGCTGCTCCATTCTCTCAGCATATGACATTCCCGCCATCCCAGGAATTGACCTTGTGAACCTACATTGCAACTCCCTCAATATGGCAAGAATGTCCTTCCTCAAATTAAGGGACCAAAACTGCGCATAATACATAGAAACATAGAAATTAGGTGCAGGAGTAGGCCATTCAGCCCTTCGAGCCTGCACCGCCATTCATATGATCATGGCTGATCATCCAACTCAGTATCCCGTACCTGCCTTCTCTCCATACCCTCTGATCCCCTTAGCCACAAGGGCCACAATCCAACTCCACTCTTAAATATAGCCAATGAACTGGCCTCAACTACCCTCTGTGGCAGAGAGTTCCAGAGACTCACCACTCTCTGTGTGAAAAAAGTCTTTCTCATCTCGGTCTTAAAGGATTTCCCCCTTATCCTCAAGCTGTGACCCTTGTCCTGGACTTCCCCCAAAGATCGGGAACAATCTTCCTGCATCTAGCCTGTCCAACCCTTAAGAATTTTGTAAGTTTCTATAAGATCCCCCTCTTAATCTCCTAAATTCCAGAGAGTATAAACCGGAGTCTATCCAGTCTTTCTTCATAAGACAGTCTGACATCCCAGGAATCAGTCTGGTGAACCTTCTCTGCACTCCCTCTATGGCAATAATGTCCTTCCTCAGATTTGGAGACCAAAACTGCACGCAATACTCCAGGTGTGGTCTCACCAAGACCCTGTACAACTGAAGTAGAACCTCCCTGCTCCTGTACTCAAATCCTTTTGCTATGAAAGCTAACATACCATTTCGCTTTTTTTCACTGCCTGCTGCACCTGCATGCCTACTTTCAATGACTGGTGTAACCATGACACCCAGGTCTCGCTGCATCTCCCCTTTTCCTAATCGGCCACCATTTAAATAATAGTCTGCCTTTCCTGTTTTTGCCACCAAAGTGGATAACCTCACTTTATCCTCATTATACTGCATCTGCCAAACATTTGCCCACTCACCCAGCCTATCCAAGTCACTTGCAGTCTCCTAGCATCCTCCTCACAGCGAACACTGCCCCCCAGCTTAGTGTCATCCGCAAACTTGGAGATATTGCCTTCAATTCCCTCATCCAGATCATTAATATATATTGTAAATAGCTGGATACCAGCACTGAGCCTGCGGTACCCCACTAGTTATTGCCTGCCATTTGAAAAAGGACCCGTTTACTCCCTACTCTTTGCTTCCGCCCGTTGCCAGCCAGTTCTCTATCCACATCAATACTGAACCCCTAATACCGTATGCTTTAAGTTTGTATACTAATCTCTTATGTGGGGACCTTGTCGAAAGCCTTCTGGAAGTCCAGATATACCACATCCACTGGTTCTCCCTTATCCACGCTACTAGTTACAATCCTCGAAAAATTCCACAAGATTCGTCAGACATGATTTACCTTTTGTAAATCCATGCTGACTTTGTCCAATGATTTCACCACTTTCCAAATGTGCTGCTATCCCCTTTAATAAGCTGACTCTAGCAGTTTCCCCACTACCGATGTTAGACTAACTGTCTGTAATTCCCGTTTTCTCTCTCCCTCCTTCTTAAAAAGAGGGGTTACATTTGCTACCCCGCCAATCCTCAGGAACTACTCCAGAATCTAAAGAGTTTTGAAAGATTATCACTAATGCATCCACTATTTCCTGAGCTACTTCCTTAAAGTACTCTGGGATGCAGCTATCTGGCCCTGGGGATTTATCGGCCTTTAATCTATTCAATTTACCCAACACCACTTCCCGACTGACCTGGATTTCACTCAATTCCTCCTTTGACCCACAGTCCCCTGCTATTTCAGGCAGATTATTTATGTCTTCCTTAGTGAAGACGGAACCAAAGTAGTTATTCAATTGGTCCGCCATATCCTTGTTCCCCATGATCAACTCACCTGTTTCTGACTGCAAGGGACTACATTTGTTTTAACTAACCTCTTTCTCTTCACATATCTATAAAAACTTTTGCAGTCAGTTTTTATGTTCCCTGCCAGTTTTCTTTCATAATCTATTTTTCCTTTCCTAATTAAGCCCTTTGTCCTCCTCTGCTGGTTTCTGAATTTCTCCCAGTCCTCTGGTATGCTGCTTTTTCTGGCTACTTTGTACGCATCATCCATACCTGCCAAACCATTCCGATTTGGGCGGAATGTTTCCGATTTTTCCATCCCAATTCCGAATTCCGATTTTTTGTCTCAATATTCCGAGAAAAAAAAATCGGAAAAAAAAAAAAAAAAAAAAACACACAGAAACTTTCTATGTGTTTTTTTTTCCGATTTTTTTTCTCGGAATATTGAGACAAAAAAATCGGAATTGGGGAACGGATGGGCCAGCCCGTTCCCGCCTCACCAACACCGACACAGCCGCCGAGGCACCCAGCTGCTCAGTGCTCGGGCGGGTAACGGAGCAGAGCAGAGCAGGGCCGGCTGGCTGGCTGGAGCTGGCTCCCGGGCCCGGGCATGGGGGGCGGCGTGGAGCGCGGCGTGCAGATGTTGCTGACCACGGTAGGGGCGTTCGGTGCCTTCAGCTTGATGACCATCGCCGTGGGCACCGACTACTGGCTGTACTCGCGGGGCGTGTGCCGGAGTAAGTGGCGGCGGGGACAACGACACGGTCCACAAGAACAAGGAGGGTGATGACCCACCTCGGGGCTCTGGAGGACCTGCTGTCTGGGGAAGGTAGGTGGCGGCGGAGCCCGTTCCCCTGGATCCTTGGCCTGGCCCGGGCTACCTGACAGTCCCTTCGGCCCACACATCGGGACCCCCCGCGCGTCTCCCGGGACCCCGACCCTCCACTCCCCGGGACCCGACCCTCCACTCCCCGGGACCCCCCGAACCCTCCACTCCCCGGGACCGCGACCCTCCACTCCCCGGGACCGCGACCCTCCACTCCCCGGGACCCGACCCTCACTCCCCGGGACCCCCCGACCCTCCACTCCCCGGGACCCCGACCCTCCACTCCCCCGGGGCCCCGACCCTCCACTCCCCGGGGCCCCGACCCTCCACTCCCCGGGACCCCGACCCTCCACTCCCCCGGGGACCGCGACCCTCCACTCCCCGGGACCGAACCCTCCACTCCCCGGGACCGCGACCCTCCACTCCCCGGGACCCCGACCTCACTCCCCGGGACCCCGACCCTCCACTCCCCGGGACCGCGACCCTCCACTCCCCGGCGACCGCGACCCCTCCACTCCCCGGGACCCCACTCCCGGGACCCCGAACCCTCCCGCCCCGGGCCGCGACCTCCCCCGGGAACCGCGATCCCTCCACTCCCGGGACCGCGACCCTCCACTCCCCGGGGCACCGACCCTCCACTCCCCGGGGCCCCGACCTCCATCTTCCCCCGGGACCCCCCACTCCCCGGGGCCCCGACCCTCCACTCCCCGGACCGCGACCCTCCACTCCCCGGGGCCCCGACCCTCCACTCCCGGCCGCGACCCTCCACTCCCCGGGGCCCCAGACCCTCCACTCCCCGGGGCCACGACCCTCCACTCCCCGGGGCCCCGACCCTCCACTCCCCGGGGCCCCGACCCTCCACTCCCCGGGGCCCCGACCCTCCATCCACTCCCCCGGGGCCCCGACCCTCCACTTCCCGGGGCGACCTCCACATCCCCGGGGCCCCGACCCTCACTCAACTCCCCGGGGCCCCCCCCGACCCTCCACTCCCGGGGCCCCGACCCTCCACTCCCCGGGGTCCCCACGAACCGACCCCCACAACCCGGGGCCACGACCCCCCACTCCCCGGGAACTCCTGGACGTCCTCTCCTCCCCTCCCCCCCCCCAGGGACCCCCCCTTCTCCCATCTGAGCCCCGCATCTCCCCTGTGTCTTCCGTTCAGCCCCTCCAAATCCCTGCCCCTGCGCGGATTCCCATGTATTCCGATACCAGAATAAACACAGTTATAACGGGGCAACTGTCCTCCCAAGAGCAGAATAAACACCCCAGTCCAAGGACAAACGCACTGGTAGCCGTGTCCGGGAGAAGCGATTACCTTGCTGGCGTGTTAACCCCCCGTTGAAGCGCCTCTCGCACCTCTCACAGCGAGTAGCACCAACACAGCATTGGTAACGCGGGAAATACTTCCCCAGCAGCAGCTGAAATCTACCCTGCTCTTTGACACATCTCCGGAATTGTTGTGACCTTTCTGGCAAATATACAAAAACAGGGGGGGGTTTCTCATTGTTAACTGTCAGAGCGCAGCAGGGGAAGTAAGCGGTAGATGAATAATAATCAGAACATGAAAACATAAGATGCCCACATCTTCCCCCTCCTCCCTCCCCCCCCCCCACCCAACCCACCGGGCTTTACCATTCAAGAGAACACGATTGAAAGTACCACTGCCCTGTACTAAACCCACTTGCTTTGACATGCTTATGCAAACATCAATTGATCGCTCTCGCGAATATGTTCTGCGATCAAGTCCTGCAATCTCAAATTTCCAAAGATTCACTTCTGTTCGGGAAGAAGAAATGCCTTGCCACTGCCGACCGCATTCCCACGGCTGTCACGCTAACCCTGTTTGTGAGTACCCCTGCCGCAGCACCATCAACGCGGCTCCTCTCCCAACCAGCTGTGCAATCTAGTGTTTCAATGTGATCACTCCATTCTTCTGAACACAGAAAGCTTGGAGTTCGCTGTAACATGACTTAAACAGAACAAGCCGTCAGTGAGAATCAATTTTAAAAGGGACTTTCAGCTTCCAGACAAAAATGGACAAATTATTTTTGGTCTGTATTGCATGAAATACATCATTTTGAAACGTGTCACTCGGGCATGAGCCAGGAATGTGAAGGGTTTTAGTGGGAAGTATCATCATATGGTTAAAAAAAAGAAAATGTTTTTTTTTTAAAGTAAAACGAGACAGATGCTGGGAATCTGAAATAAAACAAAAAATGCTAGAAGATCAGACAACATCTGATCAGACAGGGAGTTAATGTTTCAGTTTGGTGCTTTTTCCATCCAGAAACGAGAACGTTAGAAAGAGATCCCGTCAGCGGTGGAGTTGCTGCCTCAGCGCCAGAGACCGGGGTTTCGCTCATGGAATACGGGCGCGGTCTGTACGGAGTTTTGTACGTTCTCCTGTGACTCGCTTGGGGTTTTCTCAGAGTGTGCTCCAGTTTCCTCCCACATTCCAAGGTCGTGCAGGTTTGCAGGTTAATTGGCTTCCTGTAAATTGTCCCTAGGTGCAGGTTAATTGGCTTCTGTAAATTGTCCCTAGGATGTAGCACAGAACATAGTGGACAGGGGGTAGTTGATTGGCACGGAGTCGCTGGGCCGAAGGGCCTGTTTCTACGCTGTATCTCGAAAACTAAAATGAAAACATGTTTTAAGATGCAGAACATGGGTGGAGAGAAGATGGTGAAGGTCTTGACATCAGAAATAAAAAACAGAAATGCTGAAAATGCTCAGCAGGTCAGGCAGCATCTGTAAAATGAAAGAATAATAGTTCATAGTGAGACACAAGTAGCTGTAGATGCTGGAATCATGAGGAGAAAAAAACAAAGTGCTGGAGGATAGACAAAAAATACTGGAGTAGCTCAGTGGGTCGGGCAGCATCTCTGGAGAAAATGGATAGGTGACGGTTTTGGGTTGGGACCTTTCTTCAGACTGATTTTGTTGAGGGCTTTGGCTGGAAGCGAGGGAAATTCAGGACGTATCAGGGCAGCAACAGATGACCTCAAGCAGGGAGGTTTCCTGATAGGCTGATTGTTGGCTAGGAACAGTGAGCTAGATGCAGGAAGATTGTTCCCAGATGTTGGGGAAGTCCAGGACAAGGGGTCACAGCTTAAGGATAAGGGGGAAAATCCTTTAAGACCGAGGTGAGAAAAGACTTTTTTCACACAGAGAGTGGTGAGTCTTTGGAACTCTCTGCCACAGAGGGTAGTTGAAGCCAGTTCATTGGCTATATTTAAGAGTGAGTTGGATGTGGCCCTTGTGGCTAAGGGGATCGAGGGTATGGAGAGAAGGCAGGTACGGTGATACTGAGTTGGATGATCAGCCATGATCATATTGAATGGCGGTGCAGGCTCGAAGGGCTGAATGGCCTACTCCTGGACCTAATTTCTATGTTTCTATGTTTCTACTCACAAACTGAGAGTTGACGAAGAAACTGCAGATGCTGGAGAATCGAGGGTTACACAAAATGCTGGAGAAACTCAGCGGGTGCAGCAGCATCTAAGGAGCGAAGGAGATAGGCGACGTTTTGGGTCGAGACCTTTCTTCAGACTGAGAAGGGTCTCGACCCGAAACGTCGCCTATCTCCTTCGCTCCTTAGATGCTGCTGCACCCGCTGAGTTTCTCCAGCATTTGTGTAACCCCCCTGAGGTCACTTTCCCGCCCTCACTGACGTTCACGTACCCCGCCCCTTACTGACGTCACTTGCCCCGCCCCTTACTGACGTCAACTGCCCCGCCCCTTACTGACGTCACGTGCCCCGCCCTCACTGACGTCAGACTAATAGGATTCCGATTTTTCAATCTCACAAGTTGGCAGGTATGATCATCCTTTGCTTTGATACTATCCCTGATTTCCCTTGTTATCCACGGATGCACTACCTTCCCCGATTTATTCTTTTGCCAAACTGGGGATGAACAATTTTTGTAGTTCATCCATGCAGTCTTTAAATGTCTTCCATTTGTATATCCAACCGTCAACCCTTTTAGGAATTAATTGCAGTCAATCTTGGCCAATTCACGTCTCATACCCTCAAAGTTACCTTTCTTTTAAGTTCAGAACCATTGTTTCTGAATTAACAATGTCACTCTCCATCCTAATGAAGAACTCAACCATATTATGGTCACTCTTGCCCAAGGGGGCACGTACAACAAGACGGCTAATTACCCCTTCCTCATTACTCAAAACCCAGTCTAAAATAGCCTGCTCTCTCGTTGGTTCCTCTACATGTTGATTTAGATAACTATCCCGCATACATTCCAAAAAATCCTCTTCCTCAGCACCCCTGCCAATTTGATTAACCCAATCTATATGTAGATTGAAGTCACCCATTATAACTGTTTTGCCTTTGTCGCACGCATTTCTAATTTCCTGTTTGATTACCATCCCCAACTTTCTCTGCTACTGTTAGGTGGCCTGTACACAACACCCACCAGCGTTTTCTGCCCCTTAGTGTTTTGTAGCTCTACCCATACCGATTCCACATCCTCCAAGCTAATGTCCTTCCTTTCCATTGCTTTAATCTCCTCTCTAACCAGCAACGCTACCCCACCTCCTTTTCCTTTCTCTCTATCCCTCCTGAATATTGAAATATCCCTGGATGTTCAGCTCCCAGCCTACGTCACCCTGGAGCCATGTCTCCGTGATCCCAACTCCAGGTGTGGTCTCACTAGGGCCCTGTACAACTGCAGGAAGGACTTCTTTGCTCCTATTACTCGACTCCTCTTGTTATGAAGGCCAACATGCCATTCGCTTTCTTCACAGCCAGCTGTACCTGCATGCTTACTTTCATAAACTGATGAACAAGGACCCCCATATCCTGTTGTACTTCCCCTTTTCCCAACTTGATGCCATTTAGATTAGTAATCTGCCTTCTGTTTTTGATACCAAAGTGGATAACATCAACATTTATCCACATTAAACTTCATCTGCCATGCATCTGCCCACTCCCCAACCTGTCCAAGTCACCCTGCATTCTCATAGCATCCTCCTCACAGTTCACAACTGCCACCCAGCTTTGTGTCATCTGCAAATTTGCTAATGTTACTTTGAATCCCTGCATTGCCATTCTGAAAGGGGACCCATTAATCCCTACTCTTTGTTTCCTGTCTGCCAACAAATTTTCTATCCATGTCAGCACTCTACCCCAATACCATGTCCCCTAATTTTGCCCACTAATCTCTCTATGTGGGACCTGATCAAATGCTTTCTGAGAGTGCAGGTACACTACAATCCACTGGCTCTCCCTTGTCCATTTTCTAGTTACATCCTCAAATATTCCAGAAGATTAGTCAAGCATGAATTCCCCTTCGTAAAATCCATGCTGACTCGGGCCGATCCTGTTACTGCTGTGCAAAAATGTGCGGCTATTTCATCTTTTATAATTGACTCCAGCATCTTCCCCACCATCGATGTCAGGCTAACTGGTCTATAATTCCCTGTTTTTTCTCTCCTGCCTTTCTTAAAAAAAGTGGGGTAACATTAGCTACCCTTCAATCCACAGGAAACTGATCCTGAGTCTATAGAACATTGGAAAATTATCACCAATGCATCCACAATTTCTTGAGCCACTTCCTTAAGTATCCTGGGATGCAGACCATCAGGCCCTGGAGATTTATCAGCCTTCAGTCCCATCAGTCTACCCAATGCCATTTCCTGCCTAATGTGGATTTCCTTCAGTTCCTCTGTCCACTGCTATATCAGGAAGATTGTGTCCTCCTTAATGAAGATGGATCCAAAGTACCTGTTCAACTCATCTGCCATTTCCCTGTTCCCCATAATAAATTCACCCTTTTCGGTCTTCAAGGGTCCAACTTTGGTCTTAACTATTTTTTTTCCTCTTCACATACCTAAAGAAGCTTTTACTATCCTCCTTTACATTCTTGGCTAGCTTACCTTCGTACCTCATTGATTTTCTCCCCGTATTGTCTTTTAATTATCTTCAGTTGCTCTTTAAAAATTACCCAATCCTCTTGCTTCCCACTCATCTTTGCTACGTTGTACTTCTCTTTTATTTTTATACTGTCCCTGACATCCCTTGTCAGCTACAGTCGCCCCTTAGTCCCCTTGAAATCTTTCTTCCTCGCAGGAATGAACTGATCCTGCACCTTCTATATTATTCCTAGAAATACCTGACATTGTTGTTCCACTGTCAACCCTTCCAGTCAACTATCTTTCCAGTCAACTATTTTTCCAGCCAGCTGCTCCCTCATGGCCCAGTAGTCCCCTTTATTCAACTGTAACACTGACACCTCCAATTTATCTTCTCCCTCTCCAATTGTAGATTAAACCTGACCATATTATGGTCACTACCTCCTAATGGCTCATTAACCTCAAGTTCTTTTATTCAAATCTGGTTCATTACATAAAACTAAATCCAGAATTGCCTTCTCCCTGGTAGCCTCCAATACAAGCTGCTCTAAGAATACATTCACAAAGGTACTCGACAAAATCCCTTTCTTGGGTCCAGTACCAACCTGATTTTCCCAGTCTACCTGCATGTTGCAATCTCCCATAACAACCATGGCATTACCTTTGTTACATGCCAATTTTAACTCCATATGTAAACATTGTACACTGTAAACAATACGATTAACGAGAGAGAGAAAACAAGTTGTGAGTGTATATATACACATACTCGCACGTATATATACATAGACAAAAGGTGCAGGAGTAGGCCATTTGGCCCTTTGAGCCAGCACCACCATTCAATGTTATCATGGCTGATCATCCACAATCAGTTCGCCGTTCCTGCCCTCTCCCCATACCCTTGATTACCCTAGCCCTAAGAGCTCTATCTAAGAGAATTCCACAAATTCACAACTCTGTGTGAAAAGGTTTTTCCTCATCTCAGTTTTAAATGGCCTACCCCTTATTCTTATATACACATACACACACACACACACACACACAAAACAAGACAAAGGGGATGGAGATCAAGTAATATATATATATATATATATCTCCCTCTCTCCTGACTTTACGAGCATGTTTTCTATTCTACATTTTGATTTCCCTCTTTATCTTCCATGAACTCCGTCCCCTTTGTCTTGTTTTCACACCTTTCACTTCCTTATATCTGTGTCTCCCTCTCCCCTGACTCAGTCTGTAGAAGGGTCTTGACCTTTACGTCAGCTGTTGTTTATAGACTACAACTCGGCGTTCAATACCATCATCCCCTCCAAGCTGGTTACCAAGCTCACGGAACTGGGTCTCTGCACATCCCTCTGCAATTGGATCCTCGACTTCCTCATCCGCAGACCACAGTCTGCTCAAATTGGCAGAAATACTTCATCCTCAGTACGGGAGCACCTCAAGGCTGTGTGCTCAGGCCCCCTGCTTTACTCACTCTATACCCATGACTGTGTAACCGGACATAGCGCAAATTCCATCTTCAAGTTCTCGGATGACACCACTGTTATTGGACGGACTACAGATGGTGATGAGTCAGAGTATAGTGAGATCGACCGATTGACCAAATGGTGCCAGCACAACAACCTGGCTCTCAACTTTGACTTTGATTTTATTACTTGTCATTCGAACCTCAGAGAGGCTCGAACGAAACTCCGTTTCTACAAGCCATACAAACAAACAAACAGAACAATTCATAAAAAAACACGCAAACAATTAAATTCACACAAACATCCATCACAGTGACTCTCCTCCTCACTGTGATGGAAGGCAAAGTTCTTCTCTCTCCCCCGCACCATCTCTCTCCCGATGTCGAAGCCCCAGGCGGGCGGTGTTAAGTCCCATGTCCATTGAGGCCTCGCCGGGTGATGTACGGCCCCGCTCCAGGCCCAATGTTACAAAGTTGGAGCCCCCGGCGGGCGCTGGAATGTCCCGCAGCCATTAAAGCCGCGCCGGGCGATGCTCGGCCCCGCTCCGGGTCGTTCCAACCCCGCGACACGGGCTAGAGAAGTTGTGTTGCGGAGCTCCGGAGAGCGGTCTCCCACCCGGACCCACGAGCTCCCGACACCCCAACAGTCCGCCAGCAGCAATCTGCAGCTGGAGCTCGAGCCCCGGAGTCGGGCCGGAGCCGGAGCTGGAGCCGGAGCCGGAGTCGGAGCCGGAGCTCCGGAGTCAGGCCGCAGCCGGAACCGGAGCTGGAGCCCCGGAGTCGGGCCGGAGCTGGAGCCGGAGCTGGAGCTCCGGAGTCGGGCCGGAGCTGGAGCCGGAGCTGGAGCTCCGGAGTCGGGCCGGAGCCGGAGCCGGAGCCGGAGCCGGAGCTGGAGCTGGAGCCCCGGAGTCGGGCCGGAGCCGGAGCTGGAGCCTCGGAGTCGGGCCGGAGCCGGAGCTGGAGCCGTAACATCAGTAAAAACAAGGAACTGATTGTGGACTTTGGAAGGGGAAGGATGAGGTCCCACAATCCTGTTTATATATCGATGGTGGAGGGAGTCAAAAACTTCATGTTCCTGGCCGTGCATATTTCCAAAGATCTTTCCTGGACCCAGCACACTGATGCAATTATAAAAAAGGCACATCAGCACCTCTACTTCCTGAGAAGATTACAGAGATTCGTTATGTCAAAGAGGATTCTCTTGAACCTCTACAGGTGCACAGTAGAGAGCATACTGACTGGTTGCATCGTGGCCTGGTTCGGCAACTTGAACGTCCAGGAGCGGAAAAGACTGCAAAAAGTTGTGACCACTGCCCAGTCCATCACCGGCTCTGACCTCCCCACCATCGAAGGCAGCCAACATCATCAAAGACCCACACCATCCTAGCCACACACTCATTTCACCATTGCCATCGGGAAGAAGGTACGGGAGCCTGAAAACTGTAACATCCAGGATCCGGAATAGCTTCTTCCCTACAGCCGTCAGGCTATTAAACACGACAACAAATAAGCTCTGAACTACATCAGACTATTATTATTATTGCACTATATTTGTTTATTTATTGTGCATGTGTGTGTATATACACACACTGATCTTTTTTCTCCCTTTATGTACTATGTTTACATATTCTGTTGTGCTGCAGCAAATAAGAATTTCATTGTCCTATCTGGGACATATGACAATAAAATACTCTTGACTACTCACCCGACCCGAGACCAGCGACCACTGTTCTATTAGGTTTAGGTTTCGCTTTTATTCTCCGAGGGAATTTACCTCGTCTATTTTCGCTGAAGTTTACATCCCCCCCCACCCCCAAGCCTGCGTAAGCGAGGCGCAAACGCAACTCGCTGACCAGGTAATGAGAGTAGAGAGTGACTTCATGGTCATGGTCATTCATGGATTCCATGGTCATTGTTTTGAGGGATTTTAACAAAGCTAACCTAAGCCAAGAGCTTCCAAAATACAGACATCACGTTACCTGCCCCACCAGAGGGGAGAAAACACTCGATCATTATTACACCACAATCAGGAATGCATATCACTCTGTTCCCCATGCGGCTCTGGGACTCTCTGATCATTGTTTAGTTCACCTTATTCCGACCTACAGGCAGAAACTAAAATCGGCTAAGCCTGTGGTCAGAACAATGAAAAAGTGGACAAGTGAGGGCATTGAAAACCTACAGTCCTGCTTTGACTGCACTGATTGGAATGTTTTCAGGGAAGCAACCACAAGCCTTGATGAATATACAGACACCATGACATCAAATGTCAGCTTTTGTGAGGACAGTTGCATTCCCACTAGGAACCGGAACAGGTTCAACAATGACAAGCCCTGGTTTACAGCAGAACTCTGACAGCTCCACCAATCTAAAGATGAGGCCTATAGGATGCAGACCTCTACATGCAGGCAAAGTATAAGCTGAGAAGAGGAATCGGAGCTGCCAAGGAAAGGTACTCTGAGAAGTTGAAGGTAGACAAAAATGCTGGAAAAACTCAACGGGTGAGGCAGCATCAATGGAGCAAAGGAATGGGTGACGTTTTGGGTCGAGACCCTTCTTCAAAGGACAAATGACATTTATTGTCACATACACCAATTGGTGCAGTGAAATTTGAGTTACCATGCAGCACATAAATAAGATAAACACAACACTATAGAATTTAACATTAAACATAAAAAACATTCCCCCACGGCGGAATCAATGTTTCCCACCGTGATGGAAGGCAACAAAGTTCAGTCCTCTTCCTCACCCGTTATCGGGGCCTATTGAGGCCTCCGCAGTCGCCACAACTGCGGCCTGATGTTTCAGGCCCTCTCGCCGGATGATGGTACTCCAGCGTCGGAAGAACACACTCAGCGGCTCGGAGTTCCGAATTGGCCGCTTCAGATGTTGAGGTGTAAGTTTCGGGTCGAGACCGTTCTTCAGAAGTTGAGGTGCAAGTTTTCAGCTAATGACTCTTCTTCAGTGTGGGGGAAGGGCATGCAAGAAATCACCAGCTACAAGAGGAAAACCCCCCGCTCCTTGGACAATCATCAGCTGACCAACGATCTGAAAGAATTCTACTGCAGGTTTGATAGTCAGAAACATACCCCCGGTACCCCCTCCCACTCCTCCCCAATCACCACTTCACACCTACGTACAGCCTGACTCCAGTATGCAATGGCTGTGCCCTCATTCGCTACCCACCCCCTCCTCGCTGCCCAATGTCAGTCTGGCCACTTCTCCATCACTAACAATAGCAGTTAGGGAGGTGGAAAAGCCATTCAGGAGACAGAAAAGCCGGAAATCTCCAGGACTGAACAATGTTTCCCCTTCTACCTTCAAGTTCTGCGCCGAACAATTGGCACCAGTGTGCACAGACATTTTCAATCGGTCCCTGCAAATCTGCGTGTCCCTGCCTGCTTCAAAGTCTCCACTATTGTTCCCGGACCCCAAAAAACTAAGGATTACTTCTCTTAATGACTACAGGCCTGTCGCATTGACCTCTGTAATCATGAAGATCCTTGAAAGACTTGTACTGAAAAATATCACAAACCCCCTGCTGGACCCCCTAAGTTTGCATACCGGGCAAATAAATCAGTGGATGACGCAGTCAACCTAGGCCTGCACTTCATCCTCCAGCACCTAGACCACCAGGGGACCTTGGCAACAATTTTGTTAGTGGATTTTAGTTCTGCATTCAACACCATTGTGCCAGGGCTACTACACTCCAAACTCTCCCAGTTGACTGTGCCTGAATCCCTCTGTCAGTGGTCATCAACTTCCTGACAGACAGGAAGCAGCATGTGAGGCTGGGAAAGCTCATCTCAGACCCTCAGCATAGAAGCACCACAAGGCTGCGTACTCTCCCCTCCTGTACTCTCTCTACACCAACGAATGCACCTTCACACACTCCTCTGTCAAGCTTCTCAAGTTTGCGGATGACACTACTCTGATTGGACTGATCTGAAGAAGGGTTTCGGCCCGAAACGTTGCCTATCTCCTTCGCTCCTTAGATGTTGCTGCACCCTCTGAGTTTCTCCAGCTTTCTGTGCACCCTTTAAATTATGTTTTATATTTAATTGTCTACTTATATCATTTTGTTACTTACGAGCAAAGCACCAAGGCAAATTCCTTATATGTATACATACTTGGCCAATAACATTTATTCAATTCAATACAGCACATAATCTTCTGACATTTTCGCCACCTCCAACGGGATTCCACCACTAGCCACATCTTTCCACCTCCACCCCTTTCCGCAGAGACCATTCCATCCGCAACCCCCTGGTTAACTCATACCTTCCCACCTCATATCTTTGGTGTAACCAGCTTTTGCAGTTCCTTGTCACAGAGGGGTTCCCCTCTCCCATCATAGACGAGGCCATTACTCGTGTCTCCTCGGTAACCCACAGCTCTGCCTTGCTCCCCCTCTCCCTAGTCCCACGAGTCCTTATCTTCCACCCCATCAGTCACCGCATACAAAGGACGACAAAGGACATTTATTGTCACATACACCAATTGGTGTAGTGAAATTTGTCTTGCCATGCAGCACACAGATAAAGATAAGACATAACATTAAAGAATTTAACAATAAACATAAAAAAAATCCCCCCACAATGGTTTCCATTATGAGGGAAGGCACAAAGTCCAGTCCCTATCCCTTTGTTCACCCATAGTCGGGCCTATTGAGGCCTCCACAGTCGCCGCTACGGGGGCCGATGTTCCAGGCCCTTCTTCGCCGGGTGATGGTGCTCCGGCGTCGGGAGAACCCTCTCATCAGCTCGGGGTGCCTGTAACGGCCGCTTCCTTGCTGGAGACCGCGGCTTCCGACACCAACAGGCCGTGCTGAAGGGAGCTGCACAACTGGCGATCTCGCCGAGAGATCCCAGGCCCCCGACGTTAAAGTTAAAGTTCAGCGCCGCTGCCCGCGGCCGGCCGCCCCACAGTCCCGCAGCTCCGCGATGTTCACCTGCGGTCTTCAGCTCACCGGAGCTCCAGCGCGGCGACCCAGGCAAGGTATTGCCCGTTCCGCTCTGCGATGGCGCTCCAGCGCTGTGCCGCTGCCGTGGTTCTGGGCGGTCCCCCCAGGAAACGCCACTCCAGGCCCGCTGGTAGGCCGCGAGGACGGGTCGACGGTGCAGCCCGGAGAAAAGCTGCCTCTCCAACCAGGTAGGGACCCTAGAAAGCAGTTTCCCCCCTTCCCCCCCCCCCCCCCCCCACCACCCCCCCCCCCCCCCCCCCCCCACCCCCCCCCCCCCCCCCCCCCCCACCCCACATAAAAAAGGCTAGGACTCCGAAAACAGAAAAACTCAACTAACTAAAAATAAAAAAGAGAGAAGAAACGGACAACTGCAGGCTGGGCAGCCAAACCCCTACAGGACGGCGCCCGTTCAGGACAACAACACATAATCCTCCGAAATTTCCGCCACCTCCAACGGGATCCGAGCCACATTTTCCCATCTCCACCCCTTTCCGCCTTCTGCACAGACCATTCCCTCTGCAACTCATCCCTTTTCACCTAAGCCACCCACTACCCAGGTACCTTCCCCTGCAACCGCAGAAGATGCAACACCGGTCCCTATACCTCCTCCCTCGACTCTGTCCAGGGACCCCGACAGTCCTTCCAGGTTAGGCAGAGGTTCACTTGTACCTCCTCCAACCTCATCTGCTGTATCTGTTGTTCAAGATGTGGACTCTTGTACATCGGCGAGACCAAACGTAGACTGGGCGATCGTTTCATGCAACACCTTCGCTCAGACCGCCTAAACCTACCTGATTTTCCGGTTGCCTAACAGTTTAATTCTCCATCCCATTCCTACACAGACCTTTCTGTCCTAGGTCTCCTCCATTGTCAGAGTGAGGATAAATGCAAATTGGAGGAACAGCATCTCTTATTTCGCTTGGGCAGCTAATAGCCCAATGGTATGAATATTGATTTCTTCTTTGCACTCACTCATTTAATACGTTTTTTCTTCTGCTCATACAAATCATAATTAACTCACCAAATGCTACTCACTATGCAACAGTTTAAGACTCACAGATTATTCACACTTTAAACTAGTTCATAGCTCACTTTCAAGAGTTAAGCTGTTAAAACAAAAACGTAATCATACGAACTTTGATAAAACATTTAGAGTTTAAAACAAAGAATTTTTAGAAGTTATTGATCACGCATGTTAATATTCAATATATTTAAAGTATGACATCAACAAATCAACCAAAACTCCAGTAATTCCAGAGCCTCACATTTCAAAACCTATTTGTTATACAGTTATGGGCATAATGATCCACATTGTTACAGTTGAAGCGGTAGATTAGGGTACTACGTACTAACGTAGACTGGGCGATCGTTTTGCTGAACACCTTCACTCAGTCCGCCTGAACCTATCCGATCTACCGGTTGCTAAACACTTAATTCTCCTTCCCATTGCTAAACACTTTAATCCTTCCCATTCGCACACAGACCTTTCTGTCCTCGGTCTCCTCCATTGCCAGAGTGAGGCTAAACGCAAATTGGAGAAACAACATCTCATATTTCGCTTGGGCAGCTTACAGCCCAGTGATATGAATTTTGATTTCTCTCACTTCTGTTCTCTCACTGATGTTTGTGTGAATTTAATTGTTTGCATGTTTTTCTATGAATTGTTCTGTTTGTTTGTTTGTATGGTTTGTAGAAACGGAGTTTCGTTCGAGCCTCTCTGAGGTTCGAATGACAAGCAATAAAATCAAATCAAATCAAATCAAATTCAGGTAGCCCCGGCATTCCCTCTCTCTCTCGATCCCTCCCGCACCCAGGTGGCACTAGCTTCTCGTTTTCACCCAATAAACAGCTAACAATGGCCTGTTTCCTTTATCACCGTTACTTTGTTGCATATCTTTCATTTTTTTTAAATCTCTCTATATCGTCTATATGTCGCGTTTCCCTTATCCCTATTCTGAAGAAGGATCTCGATCCGAAACGTCACCCATTCCTTCTCTCCAGAGATGCTG
Source organism: Okamejei kenojei (assembly GCA_035221665.1). Lineage (NCBI taxonomy): Eukaryota > Metazoa > Chordata > Chondrichthyes > Rajiformes > Rajidae > Okamejei > Okamejei kenojei. The sequence continues at coordinate 33,780,620 of CM069154.1, forward strand.
CCTGTCCCGCTGAGTTACTCCAGCTTTTTGTGTCTATCTTCAGTTTAAACCAGCATCTGCAGTTCCTTCCTACACATACAGTGCTGTGTAGTTTTCTTCCCTCCACTGTTTTCCTGATTGGCTTACTGCATTACGATATTTCCCCTTTACAACTTCTCTGTTCCTCCCCATGAGGAACTTCATGTCTTCACACAATATTTTATGTATTTCCCCTGGTTCATCATAAAATTTTCAGTACAAGTGGCCTCAAGTCTCCACGTGATGCTCCACGGACAGGAGTTGCTTGCACGAACCCTGGAGCACCAGCCCCACACTTGTCCAAGGGATAGCTGTGCCAATTGATCAAACTCTTCCAGGACGGGGTAGAGCTGCGTCACAGGGTGTATAGAAGGCTTCACTTCCTCCTCCACCTTCTTTGGTTTTCCGAACTGTGGAAAACTGTGTTCTGTCTTACAATGTTGTGTCCAAAGGCATGCAGGTCCTCAGTTGGAGAGCCATCAATTTTATCTCTTTTTCTATACAAAGAAAAAAACATCCCTTTCTGAGTGAACTTCTGTTTTTTTTTTAATTTGTCCTCATTTTCTCTTTATTTTCAGTCCTGCTTTGTACCAGATTTACTTTGGCTGATCTAGTTTTAACCTTAGCACCCCCCCCCCCCCCCCCCTCCTTCAGTTGTGCGGAGTATACTCACAGCCTTTGCTACAATCCTCTCTACTGTCAGTCCCAGCACAGCCAACAAGGTGCAATGCAGCTGAACTGGACCCGTTTCCATCAGACATTTCATGCATGCCACTTGCAAACTTTTTGTCCTTGGGACCCACAAAATGTCCAATCATCCCCATTCAAGAAGCCATATCCCATAACCTAGAAATTGCATCTTGCACAATGTGCCAGGGCCAGAATTCCAATTCCTAGACCTTAGTCATGGGGTAATGGCCTCTGTATATATAGATGATCCAGTCCCAGAGATAATGTGTCTCATTGACTGCGCACATTACTGATGCAATGAGTAGATCTGTACTTATGTCACTCATGTATCTTATCTTACTGGGGCACCGGGACGATGGCTGCCCTGCCGGCAGTCTGTTCATCTTTTCACTCTTTTTGTTATTTTTTAGTTTGTTAAAAGTTTTTGTTTTAATGTTCTTTGGTTTGTTTTATGTGGAGGGAGGAGGGGGGTGTAAATCGGGAGAACCTTTTTTTCAGGCTCTTACCTACCCGGAGATGTGATTCATTTTCGGATCACATTCTCCAGGCTCTGCGGCCTACCATAGATGGAGCTGGAAGCCTCCTCGTACTGTCATGAGCCCCACCGCGGGGCGGGGACTTGCCATCGGAGCTGATCCCTTGCCTGGGATCGCTCCCACCACGACACCAACACCAAGGGCTCGCAGTCTCGGGTGAGGCCGAGTCGGCAGCTCCAACATCGCGGAAGGTTCGATCGCCCGGCTTGGGGGAGATGACATCCCCCCCCCCCCCCGGATGCGGGAGCTTGATCGCCTCGACAGGGCAGGCCGAACGCCGCCGGCTACGGGAGTCAAGATTGTCCCGTCAACGGGGGCTCGAGGCCCACGACCGAGGAAGAACTAAGGGAAGGACGAACTTTATTTCGCCTTTCTCGTTTCCCTGTGTTAAAGAAGGAACTGCAGATGCTGGAGAATCGAGGGTACACAAAAGGCTGGAGAAACTCAGCGGGTGCAGCAGCATCTAAGGAGCGAAGGAGATAGGCGACGTTTCGGGTCGAGACCCTTCTTCAGACTGGTCAGGGATCAGGGAAACGAGAGATATAGACGGTGATGCGGAGAGATAAGGAACAATGAATGAAAGATATGCAAAAAAGTATCGATGATAAAGGGAACAAGCCATTGTAAGCTGTTTGTGGTGTGAAAATGAGAAGCTGGTGCGACTGGGGTGGGGGAGGGAGATAGTGATAGAGGGAATGCCAGGGCCCGAGGGCTGAGGGAGAGGTGGGAAGGGGAGGAGACAGCAAGGGTTAAACAGAATTGAGAAAATTCAATGTTCAAGCCCAAAGGATGCAGACCTTCCCGGTGGCTCAACACTTCAACTCCCCTCCCATTCCACATCCGACCTCTCGGTCCTCATGGGCCTCCTCCACGGCCAGACAGTGAGCAACACCGCAAGCTGGAGGAAACAAGCACCTCATATTCCGCTTGGGGATTCTGCATCCTTTGGGCTTGGAACATTGAATTTTCTCAATTCTGTTAACCCTTGCTGTCTCCTCCCCTTCCCACCTCTCCCTCAGCCCTCGGGCCCTGGGCATTCCCTCTATCTCTATCTCCCTCCCCCACCCCAGTCGCACCAGCTTCTCATTTTCACACCACAAACAGCTTACAATGGCTTGTTCCCTTTATCATCGATACTTTTTTGCATATCTTTCATTCATTGTTCCTTATCTCTCCACATCACCGTCTATATCTCTCGTTTCCCTGATCCCTGACCAGTCTGAAGAAGGGTCTCGACCTGAAACGTCGCCTATCTCCTTCGCTCCTTAGATGCTGCTGCACCCGCTGAGTTTCTCCAGCTTTTTGCGTAACCCCCTACCTCCAGATTCAGGGACAGTCTCTTCCTAGCTGTTATCAGTCAACTGAACAATCAACTCTCATCAGCTAGCATGCAGTCCCAACCTCCCATCTACCCCATTGGAAAGCTTTGAACTATCATTAAATAGACTTTATCTTGCATAAATGCTGTACCCTTTATCCTTTATATGTGCACTGTGGAGGGCTTTAAATCATTTTCCTTTGATTGGATAGAAAGCAAAAAGCTTTGCACTGTACCTCGGTAAAAATGACAATAAACTAAACTAAACTTTGGGTCCACCTTCCACTGCCGGTTTGTTACCCGCTTCTTCCCTCTGCCCAATCTCTGTCCGACTCATCTGAATGCCATATATCCCCCCCAACCCAGTGGTCGGGGTCTCATCATCTTGTGACAACACATGGATCCACTTTTACTGGATCCACCTACCACGCCGTTAGTTTCCTTTGTTTTTGCAGTGTAGCTATCCAACAAGTGGTGTTGATATGTTTCAATTCCACCTTGTCTGCCACATTCCTGCATAGCTTGTTCTACCTCAGTTAAGATCACACAGTGCTATTCTAAGGCAGCTAATTCCTTCTTTAATCTGTCATTTTCAGTTTCATTTCTTTTCTTTCTTAACACACTGCTGCTTTAGTGCAGTAACAAATATCCATCCCAGTCGTGGGCAATAATCTTTCCATTTAGAGGGGCCCGCTCCCTCTAAACATTGCATAATCAAGTATGGTAGCTTTTCTGGCTTACCCTTCGACTCTCTCTCCCAATACTTAGTTGATCCTCATTTACTCAATACATTAGCAAAGCTACCAAACCCCTCAGAGTTGTCAGTCCACCCTGGAACCCAGAAGTCTCAGATTTCAGCTCTGGTCTTTTTTTTTTAAAACATATTCACCAAATTCATCCGACTACTCCTAAAAGTATTAATCCAAACAGATTTTGAGGATTCAGCTCAAAAAAGGCGAAAGAACATTTCAATCATATGAAATTAAAAGTGAAACATTTATTGAAACCATATAAACAGCAATAAAACAATGCGGATCACACACCCTTTGTACTGCATGTTGGGAACTTCTGCCAGCAACGGCCTGGCCTGGAGAACTCAAGGAATCTGACGCCATTATGGATCCCGGCGCAAGTTCAGTGAGCCCACTCGCACCATGCACTTATATAATCAATGAACCCATGCTTCTTTCCTAATCTACAAACAACTGCTACATTTGAAAAAACTGCTACCCTCCCTCACAGTGAAATAAAGTTATTTATGATACATGAGGGGGGATCTTATAGAAACATATAAAATTATAAAAGGACTGGACAAGCTAGACGCAGGAAAAATGGTCCCAATGTTGGGCGAGTCCAGAACCAGGGGCCACAGTCGTAGCATAAAGGGGAGGTCATTTAAGACTGAGATGAGAAAAAACTTTTTCACCCAGAGAGTTGTGAATTTATGGAATTCCCTGCCACAGAGGGCAGTGGAGGCCAAGTCACTGGATGGATTTAAGAGAGAGTTAGATAGAGCTCTAGAAGCTAGTGAAGTCCAGGGATATGGGGAGAAGGCAGGCACGGGTTATTGATAGGGGAAGATCAGCCATTATCACAATGAATGGTGATGGTGGTGCTGGCTCGAAGGGCCGAATGGCCTCCTCCTGCTCCTATTTTCTATGTAAAGCTATTTACAGCAGTAGGTGCTAAGTTAGTCCAAATCAAAGATCCTGTAGCAAATCACCATCTTTTCTAAACAAGTTAGTCTCATCACTCTACCTTACTACAGGCAGTTACAACTGTAGTCCTCAAAGCATCATTATATACTGTTTTTTCCTCTATTGAGTTGCTCAGCATAGGCAATTTCAACCATTGACATGTTACAGTTTACAGCAATTGAACCATGCTTGGAACAGGCGGATTTCTGGTTCCCATAAACTTTTCTACCTCTTAGGATTTCCTTGCACCATCACAAATTGTAGATTCATTGATGGTGGTTGGTTTCCATGTTTAGTCAATAAATCAATCATTGTTGTACCACACAACTACCAAATGGTATGTGATCATTTGTTTATTTTGTAACTGGCTATTATTACTTTCTTGGTACTGTAGTGAACTGAAATGCAATGTCTTCACATCTTGAAGTAAATGATGCTCATGCATATTTATTCATCTTTGCTCCACAAATTTTGCTGAATTTAACGTATTGAAAGCACACGGTTTGATTTCGCTCTCCATAAACTAAGCTGACTATAGATGTAAATTGCACATTTGATTGATGGCAAATTTCACTTTTCCATTCATCTTTTGTAGTTTTGTTCTTCCAAGGGTTTATGTGATATTCTGCCAACCTCCTCTCTTGTTGCATTTTGGCACTTTATATTAGTCATTGGTAACCCGTGTTATGACATCTATTTTGCATGAGAGGTTAAAATGTATCTTAACATTATTTTGTGTCCTCTGCACATTTTACCAGTCATAAGGTCAAACATGATAGGAGCAGAATTAGGCCATTCAGCCCATCGTCTACTCTGCTATTCAATCATGGCTGATCTATCTCTCCCTCCTAACCCCCTTCACCTGCCTTCTCCCCATAACCCCTGACAACCGTACTAATCAAGAATCTATCTCTGTTTTATAAATATACATTGACTTGGCCTCCACAGCCTTCTGTGGCTGCATCATACAGAAGTCACATCTGAATACTTTTATTGGTGGAAGGAATTAATTAACTGGATCCTGCAGTCACACTGCCTCAGCAATGAAGATATGCAAGTTCTAGTTAAGGCAAGTGATGATTTGGTAGTAGGAATAATGCACAGCTGACAAGTTTAACCTTCCCAATAGATGCAAGATTTTATCCCAGAAAACCCTTAGCTGATTAACAATTCCACTTCAAATTTGTTTCCATCAAGTCACTTAGCAATCGTACAGCTCTTACCATAACATTTCATTGATATTGATGAACACACTCCCATTCAACTAACATAATTTTCTGACATCCATAGTGGGCTTCAGATTAAGAGCAGAAGATGGAATGAACACTGAACTTCACACGACACAGTAACTCACTCTATTGAGTGACACTACATCGTAGGGAAGAGATAGTTTGCCTGTTTAATCCACAAATCTAATTTGATAAGCAATCCTTCTGAAGCCGTTCATTTTGTTTTGAGGATCCCACAATATCAAGCAACTCTATAGTTACCCAGTCAACAGAAAGGTCAAGGGGATGCAATTGCTTAGGACTGGAACCACATGTTACTTTTGTGGATCTAAAAAAAAGTTTTGTTCCTCCATTATTGAAAATGTGAACTTTTCATCTAGCTTCACGAACATCCAGTTCTTAGCTGAAAGACCAATTTGTGTATCCATGGTAAATACTTCATTCAACAGATTATAATAAATGGCTTGGGCGATCAAGCTACATCAACAGGACTTTTTATTTACAACTATTTGCATCAGGATCAATCAAACACATCAGCTAGCTTTTAAGCCTCAACCAAGTCCATTTTGACTAGCTTCTTAAATGCCCCTTTCCATTGGATTCAGCATCAGAATTTTCTGTAATTCCTAAAATGTTTATAGAGGTTTTGCTCTTTTCAGTAAAATAACTTGCACCAAACAACCATACAACATTCCAACCACATTTTATTTTGGATAACTTTTATTTCAATTGCCTGGTCTTTTGAGGTAAGAGGCGTCAAAATGATCTTTATAATAAAGGTACAGGACAAGAGATCCCAACTTATCCACATGTCACAGTGCCATTTATTAACTTCACATATTACAAAAAAAGTTAATATTTTCCACGTTTCTAAAAATAGGTTATTTTTGGCCCCATAAATCTGACCTATTTAATTATATTGGCAGAACTTTCAATAGAAATCGCAATTTAGGAAAGAAAATTTAAGGAGCAAAAATAAACGGTGAAATTCGTTAACAGAATTAAAGGTGTACTCCATAGGACAAAGTATCAAAACCTAGGAGAATTGGTCCCTTGTGGTAGAATTGGCACTCATTTTTAGTAATTCCAGTAGGATTCCGAAAGCATCGCCAGGAACCATGAGAAACCTCTTCAAGTTCCATGAAAGAGACCCATCATTAAAATAATTCTAAAATTGTAGTTTCCTGACCTGCAGCCATACATAAAATATACATTGGCAGCCTAGCAAAGCAACTTTTGATGTCTTTGAATATTTTACGAAGATCATGAATGACACAGAAAAATTCAAATTTTCTTCTACAGTTATGTAGTAATGACAACAGAAAAATGCTATTTCTTCTAAAGTGATGTAATTCTATATCAGTTTATTTTTTTCTCCGACGTGGATTAGTTGCATGCTTCTAAGACAAACTGCAATATCAAAAATATTAATTGTCTTGCGACTCCTGAGATTTGACCAAAATGGTGCCCATTACCGCTTTTGAGAGTTCAGAATGGTTACCTAATTATTAATAAGGCACACTGTATGGGCAAAACATAACTGTTTTTTTCTGTTCCACTATTTTGGAATTATTTCCTATGGAATTATGTCAAGGTTGGATTCTAACCACTGAACATACATAAATATCTTATAACTGACACGGTCACAGCAATTATGTAAACAAGGAAGGTAGGGATGTTAAAATAAACAGAATTATGGTGGTGAAATACTTCAGATAAATGGCACAGTTTTAAAGTCCTGAGTAGGCGCTTGTCAAGTTTCTGTCCGCATTTTATCGAGGACACTTCTCATGTTTTTTCATGAACCGAAGTTAAAATCAAAATGAAGAATATAAATGGATATACGCATGTTTGCCTCAATTTTTATGTAATAGGACCTTTTTAGATCGTGAAACTGTTTACTGGAAAAATGCAGCTGAAAACCCATCTGTTGGCTTTGGAAATATTGAATAAAAGGAAATCCGTTCCTGTTTTATAATACGTTAATGGGAAACCTAGACAATTAGGAGTGTAAAGTCAAGACACTTTAAAAATTTTGGGTGTGAGAAAATGATTGAATGACACATTTGTTCAGATTGGAGGGCTTGGTCCCTGTATCTATGATCAAATAATGAATTTGTTTCGCTGCTGGTGAACCAAATATCTGACATGATTTTTAGTTAATCTACCACCAACTCCAGAAGAAAGCTCTATTGATTATTTACAGTTCTAACATAAAACACGTGCTTACAAAGGAGTTTTCAAGAAGCTTTTTTAGTACAAAAATATCAGTGCAAGCAGCATAATGTTAGAACCACATTTACCAGGTAGTGCATAGCCTCATAAAACAAAGAAAGGAAATTATTTTTCAAACTGAAAAAAAAAACATCAAACAATGGGCTTTTGTTTAGGTATCAAACACAGAATTCTTAAACATGAGACGCATGACCTGAAATAAAATCAGTTTAGCAAAACATACATGATAAAGCATATTTATTGCATCTCCCACAGACATAATAACCTAATAATACTAAACAAATGATTTCAAAAGATTATAACCATTTGGTTCCAAAACTAAATAAACCAATATTTATACTTAAATTAGTATTAGAGTCTATTAGACTAAAGGCTTAAATCAATTTCCCAGGCGCCTTTCGCAATGATTGCATTAGGCTCATAGCAAATGTAAAGCTGATACAAAGCCAGTTGGTGGAAGATCTCTTAAGAATGTAAGAGTCAATCGAACAACAAATAGTTGAAAATGCACCTGTAGGGCATCAGTATACAAATAAAATTGTTTAGAGTCTGAAGTAAATCGTCAAAAAGTGCACAAATTAATTTCAGACGTTCTATTTCCTCATCTTTTTGCCATCTCATCATCAATTATATTTATTAGCAATGAATAATTGTCCCATCATCAATTGTAGTTTCTGACAATTAGAAAATAAGATGACATCTTATGAGAAGCAGTGGCGTTGTAATAGCTACCAATGATATTTGGATAGTAAAAATACTAATATCACATTAATAAATCAACTTGCTTTGAAGACATTATCTGAATCCATTAGGTCAACAATTAATGTTAAGTGTTTCCAGTTTAGAACTTAAAGAGGCATAGATCAAGAAATAAATGTGGTTAAGCATCTATTTGTGAATGTGGTAAAGGATTTTAGTAGCGAGGATGTAATTCCAGAGTTCACAACAGAATGTGTTTGCCTTGAAGTGTGTAGGAAGGAACTGCAGATGCTGGTTTTAAACCGAAGATACACACAAAAAGCTGGAATATGTCAGCGAGTCAAACAGCATCTCTGGAGAAAAAGCATAGGTGACAATTCGGGCAGAGACCCTTCTTCAGACTGCGAATCAGGGGAAAGGGAAACAAGAGCTATAGACTGTAATATAGAGAGATATACTGAACAAATGAATGAAAGATATGCAAAAAAAAAATGACAAAGGGAACAGGCCATTGTCCGCTGACACCTTTGTGAAAACAAGAGACAATGAAACTGGGCTGTAAGCTACCCAAGCAAAATACAAGGTGCTGTATGGTGAATACGGACTGACTTTGAGGTAAAGCTCTCAAATAATTTAGTGTGAATTGCATCGCGCCATCACTTTGTATAAAGCAAGCTTAGGGTCTTCAACACTACCATAGAGGGCTAGGGTACACTCAAAAAGTTGCTTTATATCGATTTTAAGAAAAGTATATTCCTATCATGAATTACATTTTCAATCCTTCAAATGTCAAGGATGGTGGAACAAATCAATATTATTTCCCTTTCCATCTTCCCATCCTAATTAGTCCCCATTTAATATAAAACATTTACTCTCTTTCTGTGCATCACATAACAAAAAGTTGGGCTACACAGACCAGAAAATACATCGGATCCAATCTACCCAAGTGCAAAATTTAGCAATCTCAAGTTTATTGTTTGGCAAGTATGTTTACTAGGGGTGATGGAATAAAAACATTGGTCAGATTTTTCACTCCTGATCACTGTCCAACACCACAGCTGGAGGTTCACATGCTAGTAATGATAGAATTTACTTCAATTTTAATACTTTATTGCATCCACGCCTTCCCAAAGAAACATGAGTATAAGGCTCAAGAGAGTGCTTTTGCCATGGTAACACAATCCAGAGTGGACATCCCTAGAAGAATAATTCCAAAGGAAGGGATAAAACAAAATTATATATAATTGGGACAAAAATGTGACAAAAGATTTTGGTTTGAAAGAAAGTAGCAAAACTCACTAATGGATTCAGATGGCATGACTTAATTACAAGTTACTAATACAAGGTCCTCAATAACTGCTCTTCCCAATTTTGGACTCCAGATTTGGCACATTTCCTGTCTTCACAATGCTCTGAACTATTCTCTATTAAACAAATAATCAGCTCTTGCCCACAAAATGCTGCATAGTTGTGCCAATTCCAATGGGTATCCTATCCTCGAATCAGAAGGTAATACAAACTTCAGAAAATCCATTTGAGTTCTTTTCAAGCGACCCAGGAATAAAATCATTTAAAAATTGAATCAATTAAATCAAAAATGCAACAGAACATAAAATACAAACATGGTAAAATGTTAACACTGGAATTTATTGTGGTCTTGTGGAAAACATTTCCATTTATGGCTTAAACCACATTACACTGGCTGACAAGTGGGCTATTTATGATTCCCACTGTGAAATTTACACAAAATAAAAATTTAGTATGGGCTCTACTTTGGAACAAATTTAAAGGTGTAACATTCTGTGGTATCGTGCAAAATAAAACAATTGTCTGAAAGCTAGAGATTTTAAAGTGTCAGAAAATGGTGGAAATGCAAAACATGTCTTTCAGAATCTGAAAAGTTAGACTAATTTTGAGTGACACTGACTAGAATTAAATGTTTTGCTTTTCAAATATTAGTCACTGTGAATTTCCATTATGATCTATTGTTAAATTACTGATTTTCGAACTGATATTCCAGTGCAGTGGCTGAAGAGTCTGTCAACCAGTCAAATTTCAATTAATTAGATAGGTCTGTTCTTAGTCTTGTTGAAGCATTCCTCATGAAAATTATTTCTCGAGCAAACTGTGGTATTTTAAGATCCATTAGAATTTAGCACAATCCAAAATTGTGAAAAGTTAATTACACATAGATAGACAGCAGCAATAGAAAATATTATGATGTATCCTTGTGCTAGCGAGCAGCACAACAGAACACAAAAACAGAACTAATAGATCATATAAATTTCCTGTGGAAATTTCAAATTAGCAATTTTAAAGTGAAGGCCAAATATGAATTTGACAATTAAGGTGTAAGAATTTCAACCTAATAGTTCATGACAAATTTTCAAAACATTGATCAAAACAAGTTCATTACTTTCATATCAGATCGTTTTTTCTACTTAAAATGTTAATGGCAATATTATTTTCCCACAAGCCCAGTCGTCATTAAATAAATAGGGAGCTTTATTAAAATGAGTGTAAATATTTTGCACTTGAACCAGTGAGGAAGGAATGCTCATTTAAAAAAAAAATGAAGACTGAAGGCATACTGCAGATAGAATTCATGCAAATACTGACTGGGAGCCAAGTGAGATAAGGGATGTGTTTCTCCCAATTCTGCACTTCAATGCTCAACAAGGAATTTACAAACTTGCCCTCAATAGAATTTGGTCAGCATGTATGGCTGTCAGATACAGAACTTGGAATAAAGTGACTTGAAAATCTAAATGAAATTCTTCCTCACTTGAGAAATAATCACATTTATCTAAGCACCTCATCACATTTCTGAGAAACTTCAAAGTGCTGCACACAGTCTTTTTGAAACATTATTATTTCCCCCCACAATGCTACACGTCCATGACTAGCTTTATAAATTTATGCACATTCTTAACCAAATACTTCTTGGAGCAATTCATTATCTACAATAGACTGTTAAACAGTATAAGCTACATTTATTGTAGCAATTTATACAACTTCCATACCCTCTAGTTATATCAAAATTAAGACTGACCAAACAGATGTATGTTGTTGGGCTCAGCAAACACAGTACCATTGGATAGTTCTATAAAATATGCTTTTGACAATAGTTGTGTCTACCAAGCAGAGGTATTAATACTGTAACCAAGTTCAAATTACAACACAAACCATAATTATTGCAGTATGTCAGTAGTGTTGTAAATGTATAGATTTTCCTACATTCTTCAGCTGTAATCATTAAAGTCTGTTCAGCTGATCTCAAATGAGTCAGCTGCAACCAGCCAACTGAAGAACAGAAAATTCAAATGAGGAGTACCTAGTTACAGATCTATTATGTATTCTCAAGAAGTCTTAAATGAGAATTCATTGGAGTCATGTCGTTGTGGTGATGAGGTTGTGGGATGTCTGGGGAAGATGATATTAAGCTGAATAATGAATGTGCAATATTCGTCAATACATGTCCTTGTAGATCTCTTGTAGCAGCGGATGTAATGAAGTGTCTGCTTCAGTTTTTTTAATCTTCTGAACAAGCTGTGCGTGCTCAGTGACTAGCTGCCGCAGGTCAGCCATTTTCTGGAGAAGCTTTGGGAAGAGGTACTGAGAGTCTGGATGATTGGCTTGTAAATGTAGACTTAATGCTTGGAGAACGCTGTCCTGCATTTCTTCAATCTGCTTCACACTCATTAACCCGGGACGATCTGCATTAAAAGGGAAGAGTAAAAATCATTAAACTATTTTTTTTTAAATTTTGGACTGATTGGTCAACTGAGTTGGTGGCTAATGTTTGCCACATTATTCCCAAATGGTACCAAAACCTCAGTAGAAGGGAACGTGGTGGATGTGGTTAACATTAACAAGGAGGAGGTACTAGAAAGGTTTACTCGGCTTAAAGTATCTTAGTCTGAGTGGATGGACTGCAGAAGACAAAAATAAAATAAATACTGCAGAAAATCCTTATTTTTTTTACTTCTACACGTGTATGTGTGTGTGTGTGTGTGTGTGTGTGTGTGTGTGTGTGTGTGTGTGTGTGTGTGTGTGTGTGTGTGTGTGTGTGTGTGTGTGTGTGTGTGTGTGTGTGTTTTAGATATTTTGTCCCTTCATGTTTCTATTATTCAGTCAACATTTTCTTCCCTTATTTATGCTGCTTGAGAAAATGAAACATTTTTGCTACTGTTGTACTCCAGGATTGCTGATAATTATGTTGATGTTAAAAAATAAACAAATCAACTTGCCGGGCAGTGTAATTAATCCTTGTAATCTCCACTTTGTAGGGCTTCTGTCACTAGGGAATTTAAGGATATGGGAAGAAGAGTGGAAAGCAGAGTTAATATATAAAAGTTCAGCTAATGTTTTGTGGTGGACAGTAGACGGAACAAACTACCCATGTTTATATTTACGTGTTAAGGTCATTAAAGAGGAGGCACAGTCAAGGCAATTAGCGAAAGAAACCAAGGCAAGCTGAGTAAAAACCTATTTAAGCAATGATTAGTTAACATTTGGTTTACATTATCGGATTCCATAGTGCATACGGGATCCAGTTATAGCCATCAACATGAATTAAATGCTTGAAGGAAAAATAATTGTAGGGATATAGGGCAAGAATGTTGAATATGCCTAACTGGTTTTTCAAAATAATTGGCACTGATTCAATGGGCTGAAAGACTTCCTACTCAGCTGCACTTTTCAATAATTCTATGATGTGAAAGGAGACAGTGCTAATGTGTCCAGAATTTATTTCCTTACCTCCACATAAAATAATCGTGGCCACAAAAAGAGCCAAGTCACTATCATCCAGTTCCAAGGCATTGAACTTCACTGCAAACTCAAATTTGGGTTCCATGATTTCACTGAATGGTTTGCGCAGGCTCCTCAGGAATTCCCGAGTAACAAATCCATTTCCATTAGCCACGAGAAGACCATCCTTATTCATAATCGATGCCAACATGGCAAAAATGGCTTCATGAACACCATATTTTAGTAATGTCACCTGATCATTCAGGTAAAGATTTAAAAATTCAGGGATGCACTTGGCAAATTCAGTCAATTCTCTTACTGTTTCAACAGTTGTGCACTGGCAACGGTGGAAGACGTGAACTGCAATTTCTTTGTTTGGAATTCCATTTACTGATTGCTTCCAAACTAAGTTTTTTTCAGCCTGCCAAAGTGTTTCCATGTCATGAATAACAAAAGGCTGCACAGGATAGGAAAATATATGGATTAGAATACATCTAATTTTTTTAAAGGAAATAGGATACAATTAGGCACAAAAGTGACGATTTACTACAGATCTAGCTTATATAAACAGTTCAGGAGTGCAACAAAATGGAGACACAAACTGCAGATGCCAGAATCTTGAGCAAAACAGTGCTGGAGGAACTCAATGGGACTGAAGAAGGGTCCTGACCCAAAATGTCACTTATCCATTCCCTCCCTTTAAGCTGCCTGACCTACTGAGTTCCTGCGGCACTGCTTTTTGTTCAGGAGTGCAGCAATATTGATAATGTCACATTTTATTCACGTTGGCATGTGCAGCAGAAGAAATATCTGCTGGGCAATAGAAACATTACAAATACAAAGAAACTGAAGGTTTTATAAAGCTAAAATAAGCACAAATGAAAAAAAAATCTGTGACATTAATTTCAGCTTATTTTAAAATAAAGTGAATATAATCAATATTCATATTGAGGAAATCAGAATTATTAATTGAGTCCATTTATTCAAATATTGAAAAAAGAGGCTAATAATAAAGAGGAAGGGAACAGTTCATAAAATGTCAAAAATCAGTCAAAATGGGTACATCACTAATATTCATCTAAAGTTTAACAAGAAAGAAATCAAAACAGTGTGAGTGCAACCCGTGAGGTTGATTAAGGTGGAATGGCCCATTGCACTCCTGTTATTTTTTTAAATACTTCCTTGATTTCATCCTTGCATGGTTAACCATGTGATTCCTACTTTTCCAAAACCGCTCTACTCCGCGCTCCACAGCGTTTCCTCCATCTTGTTTACATGCAACGCCCTGACAATATGAAAGCGCCAGAGTGGTTTCCAAGTGTTCAATATAACCCGATCCATTTCCTTCTTCCATGGATCAAGTCCTCACAGGCAACTGCAATTTGAGGTTACTTCCTTCGAAGGCTTATGGGCCTGTCCCATTTCGGCGATTTTTCAGCGGACTGCTGGCGACTGTCAAGTTGCCGGCAGTCGCCTGAAAAACGGGGAACTGGAACGGCAACTGTCAGAGTGGGACACACACACAAATACATTGCAAAGGCGGGGGCCAGGGCAAGCGGGGGGAGGGGGGACGGGAGAGAGCGTTGTCTGAAATTCAACAATGAATGGGAAGGTTGGCGCTGTAATTAAGATGGCTAGCACAGTGCATGTAAGTCCTTTAAAAGAGGGGGGAAGGGGGAGGGGGGAGGGGTGAAGGGGGGGAGAAGGAGTGGAGACAATTTTTAAGAAGCCAGACAACTTTTAAAAAGCCAGAGATAGACAGCTGTGAAGTTTGCGGACATTTAACATTACCGTTTGGTTATCCTTGGTTCTGAAAACACCTGCTTATGTTTTTTTTTCCCCAATGAGCCAATGAAAATGACCGGTCAGCGAAGGCGATTAACTAAAACTATCTACGACTACCTCGACTACCTGCAACTACACGGCGACCCCACTACAGCTGCACCTACGACTGCAGGATTATCGTTAATCTCCATGGCGACCAATTGAAAATGTTGAAAAATTTGCGGCGACCATACTGAGGCCGCGACTATTTCCCAGAAAGCGGGAACTCCTCACAACCATGAAGGAGACTCACCAGAGACCATCAGCGGACATGTGGCGACCACGTGGCGAGCGCAGAGTCTCTTGCACTCGCCTAAAAAGTCACCCAAGTGGGACAGGCCCATTAGGAAGTTCGGCGTGTCCCCTACAACTGTCACCAACTTCTACAGATGCACCATAGCAGCACTTTATCAGGATGCATCGGAGCTTGGTTTGGGATAGTTCCATCCAAGACCGCAAGAAATTGCAACGAATTGTGAACGCAGCCCACCTCATCACACAAACCAACCTCCCTTCTATTGACTTCATCTATACATCACGCTGCCTCGGCATGACCAGCAGCTTAATCAAGGACATGTCACACCCTGGCCACTCCCTCCTCTCCCCTCTCCCATCAGACAAAAGGTTTAGAAGTGTGAAAACGCACACCTCCAGATTCAGGGACAGTTTCTTCCCAGTTGTTATCACGCAACTGAATCATCCTACCAGAGAGCAGTGCTAAACTACTATTTACCTCTTTGGTGACCCTCGGTCTATCGTTGATTGGACTTTGCTGGCCTTACCTTGCACTAAACGTTATTCCTTTATCATGTATCCATGCCCTGTAAATGGCTCGATTGTAATCATGTATTGTCTTTCGGCTGACTGGATAGCATGCAACAAAAGCTTTTCACTGTACCTTGGTATACGTGGCAATAAACTAAACTGAAAAAACTGTACTACTAAACTGTACTGTAACTCAAATAATTTAAGATATATAAACATATATCCCAGATGAGTGTTGGTGTTTGAATATTGTTGCTATCATGTGACATTATTGTAAATATTATAAGAGCAAATTATGACATCAGCTTTAGAAGTAAAGCATAGTGGTCAGTTGTGTGAAAAAACCATATAAACTGCAAAGAATCTGCTGAAAAAGAATTATATTCAAAACTTACCGCCTGCGAAGTTCAATGCATTAATTAGATTGTTGGATAAAAAAAAATGTACAGAACTGGAGGAACTTAGATGGTGTTTTGTTGAAAGCAGACAGACAAATCAGAAATCCAACAGTATGTTAAATTTACCAAAATGCTCACAAAGCATGGTATGAAACAAGTAAATTAGGAATAAAACACTGCTTAAGAGATGGAAAATACAAGCACCCCAAAGACCACGTGGCTGAAGCAAAAGACACCTGTATAAGAATGTGAGATAATTATTGCAAAGGCCCCATTCAAGGAGGAACTCAATCTGTGTAAGAACAAACGAAGATAAGGAACAACTCAATCTGCAAAAGCATAATTGAAACGACAAGCAGGAAGGTAGTCTGGGAGAACATTACATACCACGCAAGTTCACAGAATTTCTTTTTTTTTTAATTTTGGGATCAAAGAGGGCAAATGCAAAGCGCAACATGAGACCTTGCAGCCAACGTTAGAATGGCCAAAAGAAACCATGTCACAATCAAAGAGCAGGCCTCCAAGGAATAGACTGACATATCATGTTTGTTAAGTATTACTTCTTTGCAGTGGATGTAGATTACTTAATAAGTCAGTGGTAGCTGCAGAGTTCTTTATAATGTTTGAGACAAAGACCCATCATTTATTTATTTGCCTCTGTACTCCACAGTTTGAGATTTGTCATAGAATAAAATCACATGTGGTCAAAGTGCACATTGTCAGGGGAGAGGGAGGGGGGGGGGGGGGGCAGAGGGGGCAGAGGGGCAGAGGGGCAGAGGGGCAGAGGGGCAGAGGGGCAGAGGGGCAGAGGGGCAGAGGGGCAGAGGGGCAGAGGGGCAGAGGGGCAGAGGGGCAGAGGGGGAGGGGGGAGAGGAGAGGGGCAGAGGGGGCTTGCTTGGTGGAGAAGAGGGATGTGGGAACGCTGTATGCAGGTGGTGACTCACTCTCACACTGGGATACCCCCGCAGTCGTACACAAGCTGCCCGAGCTGCTTCTATCCCCAGCTACAGTGCGGGGGCTTTGTGCCCGGAGAGCTGCGGTAGCGGTGAGTAAGTTTCTGCCATTATCCCCGACACCCTCCTTGTCAACACTCGTGCCCTCCCCACAACTTTACCCCTGACACAGACTCTCCACATGCTGTGAAAGGAACTGTTCCCCCAATTGGTCTAGGACTAGGAAGCCTTGGGCAAATTGAAATGTCACTGTTTTTATTTATTTATTTTTACTTAACGGGAGCCAACAATCTGCGCATGCGCGATTAAATTTTTTTTTTAAGCGGACTGCCTACCCTGAGTAATTACTCACGGCACGTGCCTGCCCTGAACCACACCCCCCCCCCCCCCCCCCCCCCCCCCCCGATGGAGCAAAGGAAATATGCAACGTTTCAGGTCGAAACCCTTCTTCAGTCCCGGCCCGAAACGTTGGCTATTTCCTTCGCTCCATAGAAGCTGCCTCAAGCCCTGTCCCACTGTGCGAGTTCACCCAAGAGCTCTCCCGAGTTTAAAATCTCTGTGTAGCATCTCTGTCCCTATCTTCAAATTCCCACTTTCAAATAAAATACAATTAGCTGACTTATTGTAATCGCCAGCTTGCTGTTGAACGCGCTGCTTCATGCGTTCATGCTCGTACACAACTCTGGGTTCAAGTAGTCTCGCTGTCGTCGGCAGAAGTGTACCCGTGCGACGATTCACGAGGCGCTGAGCGGGACTTGTGCTTAGCCCTTGGGAAGGCGTACCACGATGATTCAACATCGCTAGGTCGGGGTCGGATTGTGATTTGCTGCTCTTTGTCATGATTCGGGGTGGGCCGGCAGTTGATTCCGCTGTCCGGTGATGGAGGCCGCTCGTAGCCACGCGAGCTGCTTCCCTCCCCGGCCACAATGCAGTGGCGCCAGGAGCGCCGCGGCAGCGGTGAGTGAGTGTTACGGACATGAACTGGCATGGTCGGGACCCTCTCCTTCTCAACGCTCCCGCAACTTTATCCCTGGCTAGACTCCCCACACGCTGTGAAAGTAACCCCGAATTGTCATGTTACTCACGACACGCGACTCATTTATAATTATTCATTTAAATTTCTACGAAAATTTTTCCCAATTGGGCCCCGCACCTCCTAAGGCCAGCCCTGGTTGCCAGTACATGAGGACCTGAACTATAGGGAGAGGTTGAGCAGGTTAGGACTTCATTACTTTGGAGAGCAGGACAATGAGGGATGCTTTTATAGAGGTGTACAAGATCATGAGTAGAATAGATAAGGTAAATCCACAGAATATTTTACCAAGAGTAGGTGAATCAAGAACCAGAGGACATAGGTTTAAGGTGAGAGGGGTAAGATTTAATAGGAATCTGAGGGACAACGTTTTCACACAAAAGGTGGTGGGTAAATGGAACGAGCTGGCAGAGGAGGTAGTTGAGGCAAGTACTATCACAACATTTAAGAGACTTTGGGACAGGTACCTGGATAGGAAACGTTTAGAATGATATGGACCCAATGTCCCCCTGAGTTATTCGAAAGCTGTGTGTCTTTTTATTCAGATTTCTAACTAGTCTGACTTTTCTTCACTTCTTCCACCCATACGTTTAAATTTGCATTCCATGCTCTTTGAATGATTCAATAATGGGTACAGATTATCTCTATTTATCAAATCCAAACCAGTAATATTGTACAATTCTATCCATTATACACTTTACACTTGCAACAAAAATAACCCAGTTTAAGATTGACTAATAAATAAAGTATCAAAGTGATTTAGCTCAATCATGAATTATCCCTTGCTCATTAATAATATCTAAAATAACATATTCCTATGCTCATTCTTCCACATTTGAATCTAGACAACCTGGGCACTGTCCATGCTATCGCTGCTCATTTGGCTTGCTCAGTCTGCACGTACATTAACATTCTACATGGTTACCCTTGCTAAATATTTTGAATTTCTTCGCTGTGTTTGGGGACTATGTACTATTTCAGGACTATGAACAACCCAAATATTGCCTGCATTTTTCTGTTTCTTTGTTGCATTTAAACGGATTGTACTTGGTTTTCTGAATTTGCCTTTAATATCAAAGCTACAATTCCCCCTTTTCCATTTTGACCACCTCTTCTAAAAGACAAGTATTCTGGAATATTTAATTCCCAACCCTGGCAACTTTGCAATCACAAATGTATAATGGTTATTAGAATGTACTCATTTATGTCTACTAGTGCCATTAACTCTTCTATCTCGTTATGAATGGTGCCTTCTTTATTTCCATTAAACACTCGTGTTCCTTGCACACCTTATTCCTCTTTATACAACCATCTGCACGTTTGCACCTCCGTCTATTGTAAATCCTCTACAATATTAGTAAATCATTCTGCTTGGATCTTGATCCCAAGCCTACTAAGATGCAACCTGGCCTTTAAGCAGCTCCCTCCTACTCAAATGCAGATCCCAATGCTCCAGAATTCCAAATAAATCACTCTTAAATTGTCTACAGCCACACCTGCATAATTATTCCACTTCTATTCTCACTAATTCTGAGGTCTTAGTTTTTCCGACATCTTCCCTCAATTTTTATGTATTGTTGTAGGGCTTCCATATCTGCCCCAAAGTATCTTGATCAGTTGCATCATGGACTGGTACGTCAATTCTAATACTCAGGAATGCCAAAAGCTGCAAAGAGTGGTGGACACACCCCATGTCCATCATAGGCATTTCCCTCCCCTCCATCAAATGTACTTATATGAAGCGCTGCCTCAAGAAGACAGCATCTAACATCAAGGATCCCCAACATCTGGACTGCTGCTACCATTGAGCAGGAGACACAAAACCCTGAAATACCACACCAGCAGGGTCAGGAACAGCTATTTTCCTAGGAGCATCAGGTTCTTGAACCGACCTCCACTACCCTAATCCAATCTCAGTAACGGGACACTGTGAATCACCTCTTCCACTACTAAGAACATGTTTTCTAATTGTGTATTTTTCACTTTTATTTTGCTGTTTTTTCTTTTCACTTCTTTGTTTTATTTATGATGCTGCTGCAAGCAAGATTTTTGTTGTAACTGTACCTCACCATACTTGTGCATATAACAATAAAGTCAACTTGACTACAAATGTCACAAACTCGGGTTAAATTCCTTCCCTCAAAAGGACAGTGACCCTATTTTCTTTTCAAATGTCCTTGAACATCCCACTGTCCATTTCTATCAGTAGGCAATAATCGTAAAATAACATGCTTTACACATCCATACTTAAAATGAAAACTATTTGAATACGTATTATACTACACATACAAGGTTCCTGTCTGTAGCTAGGCTGTATCCATTTTCTGCACTTTTCCATTTTGGACATCCAGCTAACATGCATTGCTCTCCCATATTTATACTGCTGCGCTGTATGGATTTCTGTACAATCTTGCAAGAACAATTCTGTGAGTGGGGCTGAGATTGCTGCACTCTGATTGCTGCACAGTCAAATTTCCTAGTCTGCTCACCATCCAGATAGTGAGCAGTCTAGGAAATTTGATTAGTCAGGTGCAGGTGCTGTGCCGTGTCTCAAGGCTCATGCATCATCGTTGCTGCCACGAGAGCACAGATACCTTTACTGAACGAAATCCAAAGACCTACCATGCCTCTGTTGTCATTAAAATACGGAGATTACTTATTTATTTTTACTCACTAATAACAAGTACTATCTTCCTTTCTCTAATACCATAACATATCTTCCTTATTAAATTCAAATATGTGCAAGAAAATCAAGGCCATCTGCTCAACTGTTTATTTTACCATCTATTCTTGGACACAGCCTTCCTCATTCTATCCCATATCTGCCTTTATCTGTTACAGACCAGACTATTTCCAATTATTTCTTGAGCGGATTTTAACACGCCATCTTACATAAAATTAAGTTACTCGAAAACTCTGCTGGTCCCAACCAAACATGCACTACCCACTTCTCCATTCAATTTTACCTTTATTGACCCACATAAATCCCCTATACCAGTCAAAATTGTCATCACGCTTTAATTCCTTTGTAGCCTCATATGTCTATTTATTTGTAATCCCCTCACACATTTGCCCCAACCCTGAACTTGCCATTCCAGCCTTGCCTCAGGGTTGTCATCACTGATTACAAGTTCTTTCATCCATCCGGTGGGGTGCTTTAAAATTTCCTTCCTAATTTCCCCACTTCTCTAGCTCCAGGTCTTCACTCTTATGGTCTGGTTTACCTGGAATAATTGACAATTTAACGTATATTTATTTGTTGTTTTTACATTGAATGTGCCTGTAAAGCTGCAGCAAGAAAGACTTTCAACGTTCCAGTTCATCTGATCAACATGATAAAACACTCTTGAACACATGAAATGTAAAAGTTGTTCCATGGCCAAGTTTTCATCCCCCTTTTCCAGTTCAATTTTTCATTTATTTCTGTTTGGCTAAGTGAGCTTTAGACATGCAGCAAGAGCACTTATACCCGTCATAAGATTTAGGTCAGGACCAATGAGATTCTTTCCATTTACTTACAGGATCTTTGGTTGCCTTTCCACTTAGAATATCTCGTGCTTTTTTCTTAGTCATATTGAAGTTCTTTAGATATGCATTGTAAACATGCTTTGCCAGTGATTTCAAATCAGCTATCTGTGGATTTTGAACTGTTGCTTCACCAGCTAGAAGTCCCGCAACTAGCTTTTTCTTCTCTGCTTCAGGCATTCGGCCAAAACGGATGGCTGTTACCAAAGAAAAACAAACATTAGATTTGGCAAAAAATTCACTTTGCTTTATTAATACAAAAGTAACCTGCATTAAAAATCTTTATTGACTGGTCTAGAAAAATAAAGCCTGTTTTCAGCAAGGCCCAGTGATAGCGGGCTCTGCTGCTAGAGGATATTTCAAACCAAGGTCATTAGCACAAAATGAAAACAGGCAGTCCTCCACACTGGTAACATCTGTTACAAAGTATCCCTTGCATTTGTGCAGAGACCAGCACCACTCATAATCATTTCCTGGCAACGTCAGCAATAACACCAACAATCATAAACATAGGAACGCAAGCAAGAGTTATAAAGATGGAACATTAATTTAGAAATTAAGACAACTTTATATAAACTTACAAGATTAGACAGACAGACAAGAATTCATGTAACATCTTATATGTTCTGTTTTTCATTGACTATTGGCAGCCAACTTTCTAATAGCAAGAACCAAAACACACAGCATGCAAGATAGCACCAGTAAAGGGAGAAGGAGATAACATTTTAGATCAAGAATTAACCCCCACCCCCCACTTCAGGAATGGAAAATTGAAAAGGCAAGCATACTTTATGTTTCAGGAGGGGTTCAGAGAACAGGGGAAATATCTGTAGCGGATCAAAGTTGTCAAGATAGCCATTTTTCAATTCCTTTAAAAAAATTAGAAGTTAGAAAAAGAAAACAAAAATAAAACAGAGCTACAGCCACATCCATGACGCACAGATAGTGTTAAATTCAAATCCCAATGGCTGTAACTTATCCAGGTGAAAGATAAAGTGCTGGTCCTCGAGCTTACTCTGAATATTAATGTGGGAGGCTGAAGATAGACAGGTCTGATTGAGAGTGGGACAGATAATTAAAATGACAGTAACTGAATGGAGATTCTCTTTGAAGCAGTCACCCAATTTGCATTTGATTTCTCCAATGTAGAAGATGCCACATCATGAGCACTGAAAGCAGGACATTAGAAGAGCAAGAGAATTGCTGGATTGCCTAAAAGAACTGTTTGGGTCCCTGGATGGTTGAAAGGGAAGAGGTAAAATGTTAAGCATGGCACCTCCTGTGCTTACTTAAGGAAGTGCTGTGAGAAGGGAACTGGTGGTGGAATAACGAGGGGTAATAGTCCATTTTGACTGCTGAGAGGAAAGGAGAGGGAAATATGTAGAATCCTGTTGGAGGTAGTGGAAATTCTGGAGAATAATCTGTTGAATGTGGAAGCTGGTAGGGTGGAAGGCAAGGTCAAGGGGGACGGAGAGTAGGGTGGTTAGAGTAGAAATGGAGGAATTGTAATTGAGAGCCTTGTCAAGTATGATAGAGGGAAAGATACAGTCAAGGACAAATAAAGAGATTATAAAGGCACCAATGTGGATAGTCTCATCAGAGCTTTTCGATAGAGTAACTGGAGGAATGGAATCTTATAGAGTGCAGGGTGGGAGGAGATGGCATGGAGACTGCCAGTTTTAAGTAATTATTAGGGTAAAATTGCTGGAGAAACTCAGCGTGTGCAGCAGCATCTATGGAGCGAAGGAAATAGGCAATGTTTCGGGCCGAAACCCTTCTTCAGACCGATGTAATTATTAAATATTAATAATGATGTAATTAAGTAATTATTATCTTGACAACTTTGAACCCTATTACATTCATTCCATGTTCTCTACACACTGATGCAACTTAAAACATGTTTCAAAATGTCTCTAGTTCTGGTGAAACATTCTCGTTATCTCTCACCATTGATTATGCCCAATCCAAAGAGTGCTTCCAGCATTTTCAGTACAACTTAATATTCCCAGCATCTTTCCCAAATACTGTATATGTCAACTCTGTTTTATCTCTAACGCACACAAGAATTTTCAAAGCCCTAAGAATTCATCCCAAAGATAAGAAATTTGGCTGCGACTCAAAACAAATTTTAAATTGTTACAAAAACAAGCCCATGGCATAAAATATATTTTAAATAACACTTTAAAAGTTTCATTATTTATTGTGTTAATGTATTGAATACAAAATAAACACTAAAACAAGCTATTAACAATTGCTATTTAATTACTATTTTGATTGCACTGTGAATAGAATGCCAATGTTTGAGAATGTTTGAAAATGGGTTCAAATTCGCAAAATATTCGAAACACCTAAAAATATTCAAATCCATTGGCTCTTATTTTTGTTAGCGCCAGTCCCATTACCCTTGCATGTCTGTATTTCTTCAAACCTGTTCACTTGTGCATCCACAAAATTCCCCTTGCTTCCTGAAGATCCACAAGATTCAATAGCTCAGTTAAACTCACTGCTAAGCTTTTCCAGTAATAATTTTTTTGGAGAAATTACAAGGATAGAGGAGCAAGGGGCCATGAGCCAATCAGACATGTTCACATCCAGGCTAGGTTAGAAAGAGAGGAGTGGTAAAAGACAGAGGGGAGAAAGGAAGGAAAAAAAAAAAATCAAGAGTGGATCCCGGATTAAGTACTATCCGTCTTGGTGCTCTTTTGCTCTCCTGCTCCCAATGTTCCTATTATTCCCCCCATTGTGTCTCTCAGGTGCTTTTTCTCTTCATCAAAAGGGTTGATTTCCGATGACGGTGTTATTACTTTCAGTCTTGGAGTTTGGCAGGATAGATGTACTAGGTACAGGCTTTGCTCCCATCATGGGCGGAGGATGTATGCGAGGTGGAGGGTGGAGGGGGGAAGCCCTCTGTCTGAGGGCTGAAACCAATGCATGGAAATTATGGTAAATGTATTTTCTGAAAACTCTAGGTTTCCTATTAGCGTGCACACGATAAACTGACAGTTCTATGTCCTAAAATTGTATGACGTCCCATAAAATTTCCATATTTTCGCCAAAAGTATGAAAACAAAGTATCTGAAAGAAATGTGAACAACCCTTAAGAAGGCAGGTATAAAACACCCTTAAAAGCAAATTGATAAATCAGTTAACATTTTAGTGACGGAATTGATTAAAAACAGAACGTTGCATGGCCAAGTCAAAAGAGTAAACTCTCTGCTCTTCATAAATGTACATTTTATATTCTAACAATAAGCAAGCAACCCCTTATTATTGGGCTGGCTCCTTAAGATCAAGAATGCCTCCACCAGTTTTATGGATTCAAAGCTGGATAACACCACTCTGGGTACTGCAGATTTTTCACTTGCAAAGCAGGTTGTGTGTGATAGGGAGAAGCAAGCTTCCACACCATAAACATGAGCAAGGTTTACCTCTTCAATTCATATGTATGGGTTTACTATGAAACCAGACTTTATTTTTTTGCTTATTTTCTTTTCTGATAGCCAAAGCACTTCATGTTTCAGCCTTCTGAGACAGTGAAACCAATTCTTGCAGCAAACTGACATTAATCAGAAACAATTAAAGCAAGAGAGGTTCTCAAAACTGGGGGGGTTTCCTTGCTGCCAAATTTTCAATTTGAAAAGTTGTTAAAATAACCAAGACATACAACAAATTATATTTTCCTTTGCTCTTTCTGGCAATGTCTACTGACCATTGTGTGACATCCCTAACGCCAGGCACTTCTGGAAGCGACAATACTGGCATTTATTCCTGTTTTTTTTCTGAATTTTACAGTTGCGATCACATTTCTCATATTCCAGCTTCATGCGAATTGTTCGTCGAAAGAAACCCTGAAAGCCAAGTTTTAGTTCAATTTAAAATTGAAGCAAAATGATTTTAAAACAGCAAACAGATATTTTATAAATACAACCAAATTTCAACTTAAATAAAATGCATACTTTTTACAACATTTTATTATATGTCCAACCAAGTTGTTGCTTTATTCTTGTTAACTGTTACATACTTAACCCAAAGCCCCATTGGTCTATTCAAACCCTAACACCCAGTTTAAAAAACGGATTTCCTGCCCTGAACGTGAACAGTTTCACAATTAGTTTTCTATATAATTAATAATAAAAATGTATTCTCAGCTTATACAAACCTAAGACCATGTCATATGAAAAGAATTAGGCCATTCAGCCCATCAAGTCTACTATGCCATTCAATCATACCTAATCTATTTTCCCCTCAACCCCATTCTCCAGCCATCTCCCCGTAACCTTTGATATTCCTCCTAATCAAGAAACTATCAATCTCTGCCTTAAAAATACACAAAGTCTTGTCCTCCGTAGTCGTCTTTGGCAATGAATTCCAGACCCACCACTCTCTGGATAAAGAAATTCCCCCTCACCTCATGTACAGTCACGTTGTTGTACAAGACAGAAACAGGCCCTTCAGCCCACCATGTCCAGCCCAGCCCAACCCAACCATTTATACTTATCTATACCAATGTAATTTGTTGACATTTGATCCATATGCAGCACAGGGAAGTGAAATTAAATCAGCTGAGAAGACCACAGGTCACTATTACATTTACACAGGTTTTAAAATAAAGATACGATGAAAATCTAAAGATTGTGAAATAAATAATCATGTCTGGAAATTGCATTTGTTAAAAATAAATTATACTGCTGTTGAAATTTTATCAATCTTCATAAGGTATGCGTTTTAGACCAATGGCATCAGTTTTAAAAGACATTCGTGAGGCAACGGAGTACTGTGTATAGAAGGGTCTCCTTATTTAAGAAAGAATGTTAATGCTTCCGCAGCAGCTCAGGAAAGAGCTACTCAATTAATAAATGGAATGGATGGGTTCACATATGGTTTGCAAATCCTAGGGTTATATCCTCCGCTAAAAGCGCAAGAAAGTCTTGTTGAAGATCTGGGGGTTCTTGAAAAGGTACAGTGGCTTGCAAAAGTATTCATACCCCTTGAACATTTCCACATTTTGTCACGTTACAACCACAAACGTAAATGTTATTAGGATTTTATGTGATAGACCAACACAAAGTGGCGCATAATTGTGAAGTGGAAGGAAAATGATACATGGTTTTCAAATCTTTTTACAAATAAAAAACTGAAAAGTGCGGCGTGCAAAAGTATTCAGCCCTCTTTACTCTGATACCCCTAAATAAAATCCAGTGCAACCAATTGCCTTCAGAAGTCACCTAATTAGTAAATAGAGTCCACTTGCGTGTAATCTAATCTCAGTATAAATACAGCTGTTCTGTGAAGGCCTCAGAGGTTTGTTAGAGAACATTAGTGAACAAACAATGTTCCTTGGGCATCATGAAGCCCAAGAAACACACCAGACAGGTCAGGGATAAAGTTGTCGAGAAGTTTAAAGCAGGGTTAGGTTATAAAAAAATATCCCAAGCTTTGAACATCTCACGGAGCACTGTTCAATCCATCATCCGAAAATGGAAAGAGTATGGCACAACTGCAAACCTACCAAGACATGGCCGTCCACCTAAACTGACAGGCCAGGCAAGGAGAGCATTGATCAGAGAAGCAGCCAAGAGGCCCATGGTAACTCTGGAGGAGCTGCAGAGATCCACAGCTCAGGTGGGAGATTCTGTCCACAAGACAACTATTAGTCGTGCACTCCACAAATCGGGCCTTTATGGAAGAGTGACAAGAAGAAAGCCATTGTTGAAACAAAGCCATAAGAAGTCCCATTTGCAGTTTGCCACAAGCCATGTGGGGGACACAGCAAACATGTGGAGGAAGGTGCTCTGGTCTGATGAGACCAAAATTGAAGTTTTTGGCATAAATGCAAAACACTATGTGTGGTGGAAAACTAACACTGCACATCACCCTGAAACATGGTGGTGGCAGCATCATGCTGTGGGGATACTTTTCTTCAGCAGGGACAGGGAAGCTGGTCAGAGTTAATGGGAGCCAAATACAGGGCAATCTTGGAAGCAAACCTGTTAGAGTCTGCAAAAGACTTGAGACTGGGGCGGAGGTTCACCTTCCAGCAGGACAACAACCCTAAACATACAGCCAGAGCTACAATGGAATGGTTTAGATCAAAGCATATTCATGTGTTAGAATGGCCAGTCAAAGTCCAGACCTAAATCCAATTGAAAATCTCTGGCAAGACTTGAAAATTGTTGTTCACAGACGCTCTCCATCCAATCCGACTGAGCTATTTTGCAAAGAAGAATGGGCAAAAATTTCAGTCTCTAGATGTGCAAAGCTGGTAGAGACATATCCCAAAAGACTTGCAGCTGTAATTGCAGCGAAAGGTGGTTCTACAAAGTATTGACTCAGGGGGGCTGAATACTTTTGCACGCCACACTTTTCAGTTTTTTAATTTGTAATAAAATTTGGAAACCATGTATCATTTTCCTTCCACTTCACAATTATGCACCACTTTGTGTTGGTCTATCACATAAAATCCCAATAAAATACATTTACGTTTGTGGTTGTAACGTGACAAAATGTGGAAAAGTTCAAGGGGTATGAATACTTTTGCAAGCCACTGTAGATCCAGAGAGGATTATTCCTCTTATGGGACAACCAGGAGTAGGAGCATGGGGGGGCGTCATCATTTAGATGGGAGGAGGAAAAGTATTTTTCTCAGACAGAAAATGGAGTAACTCAACGGGACAGACAGTATCTCTGGAGAGAAGGAATGGGTGATGTTTCGAGTCGAGACCCCTCTTCAGTATGAAGAATGTTCAGAGATGTTGCCTGTCCCGCCGAGTTACTCCAGCATTTTGTGTCTATCTTCAATTTAAACCAGCATCTGCAGTTCCTTCCTGCACATTAAGTATTTTTCTCAGATTTATTGATGCTTCAGGCTCTCTTCCTCAAAAAGTAGATGGATGCAGACTCAGAACATTTTTAAGGCAGGGATGGATAGATACTTAATAAGCAAGTGGGAAAGATCACCACAGGTTGACAAGAACACAGAATCAAGGTCACAATCAGTCTCAATCTCATTAACTAGGGGAGCAGACTTGAGGAGCCAAGTGGCCCACTCCTGCTTCCAATCCATATGTTCGTAAAGGACATTCCAAGTTCAACAAATTGAAAGTCAATTAAGATTTTATTAATACAGTACAGAAACACATGGCACAAAACAAAAATCATATTGAATATGCGATGCAAAAACAAATTATCAGCCCAACTGGTTATGGTATGTTATAGTTCACAAGAGCCTACCCCACCTTAATTTAGAAAAAAACATTTAACGCATCCTTCTGCTATCATGTGCTTTATTAGCTTTTCTTTAAATATTTTTCTAATCAACTCCTCAATATGATAGCAAGTTCCACATTATACCAACTGTGCAACAGTTCTCCCAAATTCCCTGTTGGATATTAAAGTTTATCTGATATTTGACCTTTACTTTTTGACTTCAAAAACATTTAGCATTAATTTATTTCACCAGTTATTATTAATCACAGGTATCAGGTGTATAATGTACTTTGGTTGCTTAACATTAGATTGATAGTTAATACTTCATACCTATTGGCATAGTGTAGACATTGGGAATTTATGCAGCATGGTTGTGCTGCAGTTAATGTTGATGCCTCAAGTGCTGTAGTCCCAGGTTGCTTACCAATTTCAGGTGCTGTCTATGCATGTTCACACCATGAAAGTATGGGTTCCTCTGGATGATTCGGTTTCCTCCTTCATCCCAGAGACATGTTGGTACATGAACTGTCTCCTGTAAATTACACCTTTGTGTACGATAATGATGAATAGAATAAAGGGAGAGATGATGGTTGTGCATTACAAAAAATGTTGGGGATTCAGGGAAAATAAATTTAGAAAAGAGACTAATGGAATTATTCCTGTTGAGATGACATGGACCCATTGGGCTAAATAGCTGTCTGGAAACAGCTTCTCGTCAGCAGAAAGAAACGTGAATATCACGTTTATGCTGGCAAGGCAGTAAGGTTCTGCCGACCAGGAGCTGTTTCGTTACAGCTGGTTCCCAATTTGCTGACACGTTGTGGGATACCACCAAGTCTGCAAGCAACCAGTATAAAACCCCATTGTCTTGTATGCTTCAGTGAACAAGTCAATTTGGAACTCAGCTGTACAAGCGGTGTCTGCAGCTTGATGGCTAAAGTTGGGGCGACTTTGCTTCTGAAGTGGAGGCAGCTTCCCATTGGTTCTGTAGATTAATTCCACTACAGTGAGAGCCCTGCGCTTTGGTCAGAAAGAATAGAAACCCCCTGTCGAAAGCAATGTAGCTGTATTCTAACATTTCTGAAAGTACCGCCATGTGGATACATAGTTTAATCCATTTGCTTTAACTTTTTTGACACTTTGTTACAACATTTTGTTGCATGGCATATATAGCAACATTCACTAATTGTTGCTACAGAGTATCTATTCACCAACAATTACAGTGCCACACTGCATTTCCCCAAAAAATAAAGCATCAAGCATGAACATTCACATGCATGCACACTGCTCGCTGGGATGCAATGTTTGTCAGTTTTTATTAACTGTGACTAGCCAAGATTCCTGATGAATGCTACAGTACAACTCATATATTTGGCATTTCACCACATGCAAGTCAAGACAGCAAGCATTAATGATAACACAAAAACAAGCTAAACCTCCCCTCCAAGATTTACAGCAGGAATCACTCAAATGGGGAGTGATAACAGGAATTTTAACAGTGCCCTCCATAATGTTTGGGACAAAGACCCATAATTTATTTATTTACCTCTGTATTCTACAATTTGAGATTTGTAATAGGAAAAAAAAAATCACATGTGGTTAAAGTGTCAGATTTTATTAAAGGCAATTTTTATACATTTTGGTTTCACTATGTAGAAATTACAGCTGTCTTTATACATAGTCCCCCCCCATTTCAGGGCACAATAATGTTTGGGACACATGACTTCACAGGTGTTTGTAATTGCTCAGGTGTGTTTAAATGCCTCCCTAATGCAGGTATAAGAGAGCTCTCAGCACCTAGTCTTTCCCCCAGTCCTTCCATCACCTTTGGAAACTTTTATTGCTGTTTATCAGCACGAGGACAAAAGTTGTGCCAATGAAAATCAAATAAGCCTTTATGAGACTGAGAACCAAAAGAATAAAACTGTTAGTGACATCAGCCAAACCTTAGGTTTACCAAAATCAATTGTTTGGAACATTATTAAGAAGCAAGAGCACTGGTGAGCTTACTAATTACAAAGGGACTGGCAGGCCAAGGAAGACCTCCACAGCTGATGAAAGAAGAATTCTCCCTATAAATAAAGAAAATCTACAAACACCTGTCTGACAGATCAGAAACACTCGTCAGGGGTCAGGTGTGGATTTGTCAATGACCACTGTCCGCAGAAGACTTTATGAACAGAAATACAGAGGCTACACTGCAGGATGCAAACCACTGGTTAGCTACAAAAATAGGATGGCCCCAGTTACAGTTTGCCAAGAAGTACTTAAAAGAGCAATTCTAGAAAAAGGTCTTGTGGTCAGATAAAACAAAGATTAACGTATATCAGACTGATGGCAAGTGAAAAGTATGGAGGAGAGAAGGAACTGCCCAAGATCCAAAGCATACCCCCTCATCTGTGAAACACGGTGGTGGAGGTGTTATGGCCTGGGCATGTATGGCTGCTGAAGGTAGTGGCTCACTTATCTTCATTGATGATACAACAGCTGATGGTAATAGCATAATGAATTCTGAAGTGTATAGACACATCCTATCTGCTCAAGTTCAAACAAATGCCTCAAAATTGATTGTCCGGCGGTTCATTCCACAGCAAGATGTTGATCCCAGACATATTGCTAAGGCAACAAAGGAGTTTTTCAAAGCTAAAATAATGGTCAATTCTTGAGTGGCCAAGTCCATCACCCGATCTGAACCCAAATTGAGCATGCCTTTAATATGCTGAAGAGAAAAATGAAGGGTACTAGCCCCCAAAACAAGCATAAGCTAAAGATGGCTGCAATACAGGCCTGGCAGAGCATCACCATAGAAGACACCCAGAAACTGGTGATGCCCATGAATCGCAGACTTCAAGCAGTCATTGCATGCAAAGGATAAGCAACAAAATACTAAACATGACTACTTTCATTTACATGATATTGCTGTATTCCAAGCATTATGGTGCCCGAAATGTGTGTGGGGGGGGTGGGGAAACCTATGTATATATGCTGCTGTCATTTCCACGTGGTGAAACCAAAATATGTAAAAATGGTGTTAGAGAAGGAACTGCAGATGCTGGACCCTGTATAAAAATGGCCTTTATTAAAATCTGACAATGCGTACTTTAACCACATGTGATTTTTTTCCATTACAAATCTCAAATTGTGGAGTACAGAGACATATAAATAAATGATGGGTCTTTGTCACAAACATTATGGAGGGCACTGTATATTTAGCTCGGCTGAACTCTTCGGGTTGCAGAGTCCAATTGAACACAGACTTAACCAGAAATGTGCATGCGTTGTATGAGTGCCAGACATTTTCAGACTCCCCACACACATACAAATTACCTTCATTCCCTCTCAACCCAATCCTAAAACCATGTCATGTACGACATTAAGACTGTTGACATTGAATATGGTAAATACAACTAGCAAAGTTCACAGCCGTCAAACAACCACCATCTAAAGTTATGACACCTAAATGCTTCAACATTCACTTTTCAGAATTGAATTTTCTTTATTGCTCCCAACACCAAAGACCAGGGTTCAATCCTGGCATCTGGAGCTGTCTGTGTGGAGTCTGCATATTCTCCCTGAGACCATGTAGTTTCCTCCGGGTGCTCCAGTTTCTTCCTACATCACAAAGACTTACAGGTTTTTAGGTTAGTTGGCTTCTATAAAATTGCTGCTTGTGCGTAGGGAATGGATGTGAAAATGGAATAATATGGAACTAGTGTGACCAGGTGATCGATGGTCGGCGTGGAGTTGGTGGGCAGAAGAGCCCTGTATCTCTAAACCATGTCGTTGCTCTGTCCTCATGCTAACCTTGTATCAGGAAACTGGGGAAAAAAAGTCCCTGAAGATGACCTGATGTGCACCTCCAAGTCAGTAACTTCCACAAAATACGAAATACTCTGGAGCATGACCAGTGAGATCAACAATTGGAAAATCCAATTGAAGAACACCAGGAGAACCAACCAGAACAGTGAATAAGCAGGGATATCTTTCAAGTCATGCTATCACAAGAATCTGTGTTATTCACTTAAAAGCAAGTAAAATATCCAAAACCAAAATTGTCAAAAGGACATGCAGCAGAACATTGCCTGGAGCTTAGTTTTAACTTTAATTGAAACCAATTGGATGGAACAATATTTAATTAAAATAATAAAAACAGAAAATGCTGGAAAAACTCTGTAGGTCAGGCAGTATTTATGGAGAGAGGATAATTCGTTTGGATCTGGGACCCCTCGACAGAACTGAGAAAGAGGAAAACAACTTGCGTAGATGGTGCATCTTGGACGGCATGACTGATGGACTTGTTTCCATGCTGTATGACTCTAATGCGACAGTTAAGCTTCTTTATCTATCTATCTATCTATCGCACTGTTAATGTGTATGGTCCAGCTTATCGCGACACGCCATTTTTTTACATTCAATGTTTAATTAGGATATTGACTGTACTTCTCTCTTTTATTGCTGTTTTGCAGCAAAATGTTTGCAACGAGCAATAAAAAGTAATTGTGTTTTGCTGAAACTGTCCAGTAATATATTATGGATGAGTTGTACATTACTATACATTTAAATTAATTTTCAGTCTTTATATACACATTTTCAATTTCTCATTAGTTTCACATTGACATGAATTGTGAGGAATATTTCTGCTTGTAAAACGTCACACACATAATCCACTGTACCTTACAACCTTCACAGGCATGTACTCCATAATGGAATCCTGAAGCTTTATCACCGCATATTCGACATTCAACATTCACACCAGAAGTGGTGGCCTCCTCGTTTGTAACTTTGGATTGTATAACTGATGGACTTGCAGCTTCCATTACATCTGAGAAAGAAATATACTAAATTATAAACATAATTGATTCATAACATTAAAACAGTTACATAGTGGGTATTTGACTGTTATATTCAACAGCACTTACTAATTAAGTACTACAAAAGACACAAAGTGCTGGTGTAATTCAACTGTGTTGGAACAAAGGAGCCCGATCCAATAGGTCACCCATCTTTGTTCGCCATAGATGTTGCTGGACCCACTGAAGTGTCTTTTTTGTAAATCTATTCCTACTTCTTCCTAATTAATTATTAATTGATTTACAAGTATTTATTTCCCACATTTTATAGCTACTTTTCTTTAGTGTTATCATTAGATAGCAAATTACTTTAAGGTGTTAACTGAAGAGTATGTTCACAGGGAAGCTCTAGGTTAATTCAAGGATGGAATGGATAGTTAACAAGGAGTGGGAACATGATTGTCATTAATCAGAAGAATATATTAAGATAGTACAGACTAATTTATAAACTCACAAGGAAAAGCAAAAGCTTTCTTTCTAATTGAAATGAACTATAATCCTGTAAGTTTTACTTTGAACAACTGTTTCCAAAAAACTATTATGGTTGTAGGACAAGGTATTTGCACATAAAAGGAAAATAAACAAAATCCAAATGGGACGTGTAACTCAATTCCACGAGCAACACAAAGGGATATAAACACTGTAATTATTCTAAATCTGATGGGATGGGGGGGGGGGGGGGAAAGAGATGGTGCGAAGGGTAAAAGGCGAGTACTTTTATTTTTGCTGTGTCTGATGTGAACTATCAAAACTATACGAGAAGAACAAAACTTTAATACCTTTGGCACTTTGCATCACACTCCTCAAGACACAATGCAGCAAATAAAAATGCATCTATTCTGTCCCAATAATAATTCTTTCCCCTCACTAAGATAATATTTAATTGTATCCCATTCAAATAGACCTCATTCACTTAGCATTCTTGTTCTTAAGAGCGGTGGCAAAGTGGCACAGTGGTATAGTTGATGCCTTACAGTGCCAGAGGCCCAGGTTTGATCCCGACTATGGGTGCTGTCAGTACGGAGTTTGTACATTCTCCCTGTGATCGCTTTGGTTTTCTCTAGGTGCTGCGGTTTCCTCCTACACTCCAAAGAAGTACAGGTTTGTAGGCTAATTGGCTTTGGTAAAATTGTCCCTAGTGCGTAGGATAGTGTTAGTGTACAGATAAGGCTAAATTAAGTTAAAAAATATAAGATTATATTAAATTGGTTCCTGGGCTAGCTTACAGCTTATATTTAGTCTCAAATTAGGCTTTTCTCCAGTAGAATAATACAGAAAGACAAGTCAGGTTACTGTGTATTGAGATAATGAATTACTTTAAAATGCATCTAGTATTTGGTGAGAAAGGAAGCCAGATTAATCTCAGTAAGGGGTATTGGGACAAATGGCCGATGTTTATGAGGGAGGAGGTGACGAGAGAGGAAGTTAGATAGATCCCAGTAAGGGGCAATGACAAAGTTTTAAAGAAGGAATTGCAGATGCTGGAGAATCGAGGGTACACAAAAAGCTGGAGAAACTCAGCGGGTGCAGCAGCATCTAAGGAGCGAAGGAGATAGGCGACGTTTCGGGTCGAGACCCTTCTTCAGACAATGACAAATGGCTGAAACCTTTGATGTGACGAGACCACGCAGCCGCATCGCGTAGTGATCTTTATTCTCTGTACCTCTGACCATGACTAATGTCTGTGGAATGTGTTAAGGTGACAAAAAAACCCACTATATAATACTCCACTATATAATACTATGTATTTCTGTAGTTCAGGGAAGTGGGCTAAGGGCTGTGAAGTGACTGTATTGCTCACTTGACCAGAGTTCTCGCTCCCTTCCATCGGCCGATAATAAGTAAAGTTTTGAACTGATCTACCAAACCGTTTGTGTGTTGCCTGTTTATTAAGAAGCAAACCTGTTTAGTTGTGTTATAAAAGTAACTTTTTTTCATTGGCGTAGTCATGCAGGCCCCGCTGGGACCCCATCAACAGCTGACTGTGCAAGAGGTTGCAGAGGTTGCCGGGATTGGAAAGGAGATAACTGAGCTCTATCTGCCCCCTTGTATGACCGACTCCCTAGAAACTCCCGGAAACGTCTGTGATCCTTCATCAGACGTTGAATTGGTTCCCTGCCGAGGTTCTTAGAAACAGACAAAGGTAAGACCAATAGGGCTTTGTGTATGTATTTTTTAAGAAGGGCTTGTGGTTATTTTTAAGAAGGAATTGTGTATGTGTTTTTAAGAAAGGTTTGTGTATATTTTTAAGGAGGAATTGAGCGGTTTCTCTCTTTTTTTCTATATATTTTTTCCTCTCTCTCTGTCTATCTCTCTCGCTCTGTTTTCTCTTTCTCTCTCTCTACAAAGGGCTCGTCAGCCTTGTTGAGACATCCGTAATTTGTTGGGTTGAGATACAGGGGACGAGGTGTGCCTGGCTTATTGAGACATCCGAGGTTGTCGGGTTGAGAAAGAAGTGGCGTTTTAAAAAGAGTTAAGTAGTCTGCCAAGTTGAGAAACTGGGGTCTCGATTAGCAGGTCAGCCTGGTTGAGATACTTGGGACATTTTTTTTTAAAATAGGGGAATTGAGAAGTCTGTTTTCTCTCTCCATCCATCCATCCATCTATGGGGAATGCCACTGGATAACAGTCCAACATATGTGTTATTTGAATCCTAAGTATAATAAGGAATTTAGAATGTTAAGTTACAAGTTGACCAAACAGTTAGGGGATGAAGCCTGGCCGGTTGGGGGCACCTGGAATGTTGAGACAATTATATGGGAAAGGAAGGCAGGAAATAAATGGAAGGAAGGAATTAAAGCATGGAAAGCAGAAGCAGAGAAGAAGCATGAGGAGAGTAGAGATCGAAGTTGGATGGATACTGCATGTAAAAAAGGGATAGAGTTAAGAAATAGGAATGGCACTATGAAAGGATGGAAAGTATTGCAACTAGACTGCCAGTGGGCAGAGGAACAAGGATAAATAATTAAAAGACAGGAAGGAGGTGAGAAACAGGTGATGGTTAGTAAAAATAAACCCAGTACTGGTAAATCCTCTGGAGGAGACTTCATGTCTGGCACGACGACACTGTTTGGTAGTGAAGATGAGGAGTTAGATAATCTTGGGAGATGTCCATCTCCCCACGTCCCACCAGTAGCGATGGCATCCTTACCTGTAACAGCTCCGTCTGTAATATCCCTATATCTCGAAGATCCGACCTTACAAAGCTCCCCAGAATTGGGAGCATGGGAATGCCTTTCTGTGCGTAATTTGCTTAAGGCATTGATGCTACCAGAACAGCTGGCCATTATTAAATGTGCTGTACACACTGGTGCTGGGGACCCTATAACCAAAGGCAATGAGTTTGCCAATAGTGTATCCAAAAAAGCAGCCTGTACATCCAAATGTGTGGTCACATCTGGTAAACAGATACTAGCAAATAGAACGGTCCTGCCAGATATGAGGGAGGTATGTACATTACAGAGGGACGCCTCTAATATATAACAATAACTATGGAAACAAGAGGGCTGTGCCATTTATTCGGCTCACCCCGCTTGGACAAGTTGGTGCACACGATGCAATTTTACCCATCTTACTAATATATTCACTCCCTTACCCATGCTGGTAAGGAGGGAATGATAAGGATGACAAAGGAAACGTGGTGGCACCCGAGTATTAGGCAAGAGGCACTAAAGCAGGCCTCTTAATGTAAAATTTGCCAACAAAGTAATCCAGGCAAACCAATTAAGGTACCCTCAGGGGCGACGCCAATGCCATCACGACAGTTTGAATGCATACAGATTCATTTTATTGAAATGCCAAGGGCCCAATGTTATAAGTATTGCTTAGTGATTTTAGATTTATCTAGCAGGTGGATTGAAGCTCTAACAACCACTAATAATACTGCTGAAACTACAATAACATTGTTGTTAAGAGAAGTTATTCCCAGGTTTGGCCTACCTACTGTCATAAGCTCAGACAATGGTCCCCATTTTATTGCCACTATTAATAAGGAAATATGTGCACAGAATATCCGACAGCAATTTCACTGTGTACACCACCCACAGGTATCTGGGATGGTGGAAAGCGCCAATGGGGCATTGCAAAACACAATTACCCCGGGGGAATCATTTTTCTGACAAGCAACTATGTTATAAAAAATTGGGGATGAAGGAAAATTCGGTGGAGAAATGAGGATAGGGTAGGGAGACTGGAAAGTCATGGAGAGTCTGACTAATCATGATCTGGATCAATGTCCAATTAGGATTAGGTAACCAGGATTCTGATAAACAGAAGTTTTGTCAGAAAAAGGGAAAGTAAATTACAAAGAGACATCTTTGAAGATGAAATATTATATACTGCTGGTAAAACAATGTTTTTGTATATGTACTGCTTGTAAAACAAGGTTTTTGTATGTGGAATGTGTGAAATTTGAAGCAATGAAAATGCGTGTGAGTCCCTTTAAGAACAGTTTGTCTGTTAAAATGCAAATGAACAGACAGGTTATGGTGTGTCCCTTTAAGACACTGAATGGGGGGGGGGGGGGGCGGAGTAATGATAAAATGTTTTAAAGAAGGAACTGCAGATGCTGGAGAATCGAGGGTACACAAAAAGCTGGAGAAACTCGGGGGTACACAAAAAGCTGGAGAAACTCAGCGGGTGCAGCAGCATCTAAGGAGCGAAGGAGATAGGCGACGTTTCGGGTCGAGACCCTTCTTCAGACTGGTCAGGGATCAGGGAAACGAGAGATATAGACGGTGATGTGGAGAGATAAGGAACAATGAATGAAAGATAT
Organism: Okamejei kenojei; assembly: GCA_035221665.1. NCBI lineage: Eukaryota > Metazoa > Chordata > Chondrichthyes > Rajiformes > Rajidae > Okamejei > Okamejei kenojei. The sequence continues at coordinate 33,819,122 of CM069154.1, forward strand.
GCAAAAAAGTATCGATGATAAAGGGAACAAGCCATTGTAAGCTGTTTGTGGTGTGAAAATGAGAAGCTGGTGCGACTGGGGTGGGGGAGGGAGATAGAGATAGAGGGAATGCCAGGGCCCGAGGGCTGAGGGAGAGGTGGGAAGGGGAGGAGACAGCAAGGGTTAACAGAATTGAGAAAATTCAATATTCAAGCCCAAAGGATGCAGACTCCCCAAGCGGAATATGAGGTGCTGTTCCTCCAGCTTGCGGTGTTGCTCACTCTGACCGTGGAGGAGGCCCAGGACCGAGAGGTCGGATGTGGAATGGGAGGGGGAGTTGAAGTGCTGAGCCACCGGGAGGTCGGGTTGGTTATTGCAGACCGAGCGGAGGTGTTCGGCGAAACGGTCGCCAAGCCTCCGCTTGGTCTCACCGATATAGATCATCTGGCATCTGGAGCAGCGGATGCAGTAGATGAGGTTTGAGGAGGTGCAGGTGAACCTCTGTCGGTGGTTGTCATAAATTGTGTTGGTTGTCATAAATCTTTTGAGCCAAGTTCAAAAAGAGACTCATCCCGATTAAAGTGTTAAATGAGATTGGAAATGTCAAAATTACAGAGAAAAGGGAAATGTATTATTGATTACTGATTCTGAGTGAGTTCTTTCGGGAAAGATTGTTTTGATGTGATAACAGAGGTTGTCCTTTAAAAGGTGAATGAAGCAAGATTACTGTCTGCAGACAACAAAAGTGTTGAAGCGTGTGCTGTGTAAGGGAGATGAATGTACATGTAAAATTGTCTTATGGCTTACAAAAGGGGGTTTGAGGGAACTCACAATGAGGGATAAAAGGTGAGAAGATAAGTAGATTAGGGAAGAGAACATATTTGGAGAATTTAATATTTAGGTGGGGAGAGTGTCTTTGGGTATAATCGGATTAAATAATAAGTTCTTTAAGTGTTTAAAGAAGGAACTGCAGATGCTGCTGAATCAAAGGTGGACAAAAGTGTTTGAGAAATTCAGCGGGTGAACAAGATTTACAACTTTTTATTGATACAGGACAGGCTGTTGTGCCCACCCCGTGGAGAGTGGGGGGGAAGCCACCTACAGGCCCTGGGCAATTAACTAATTATGTATGGACAGCAATTAACCTACGTCTTGCCAGATCTGCATTCCCAGATTAGAGGAGCTGTGCTAAAATACAGTGAGCACAGGGACGAGTCCATAAAGGGTACAAGATGACTATGTGCTGGGACAGGAAGAAATTGAGACTGTGTTGAAAGGAACAACCAAGTGTTACCAAAAACATAAACTGCCATGAAGATTGAAGATCATCATTGTTGGATACATTTGATTGACTGTGAACAGTTTGTGGAAACAAGAAAGAACAATGGGCTATTGACCCTCCTTTTATTCTGGGGTGGCCCACATGGACTGGACTTTCTTCAGAATGGCAAACTTGCGGACTAACTCACATTTAAATGATGGTACACACTTCCTTTTAAACAAGATTAGAGTCAAACTTGACAAGCGCAGCAAAGATACCCTGACTACAGACAGTAAGAGATCTGAAAAGGGCTAGTTAAATCTACCTGGTTTTGCCACAACCAAGGCACTGGTGTATTTTTGGGAAACAGCATGTTTGTGACAGGGCATTGTTGTGTTGTATATGCATGAACCAGTTACACCAGCACATGCGGAGCTCCAAGGAAAGCCTAATGAAGGCTGAGCAATTTTTTATGATCCTTTTCCTGTCCTATGATAGTATTATAGTGTCATGGGGTCTAATTAGAATGGCCTTAGATTTTATCCTAGCAGAGAAAGGAGGGACATGTGCAATAATAGGTTGAGAATGTTGTACGATTAATTTGCCTGATGAGATGCTTATGGTCTTTCGTATGTACTCAGCAAGAACTGTAGTTATTATCAAGATTTTGATAAAAGGATGGAATAAGGCTAAATTAAGTTAAAAAATATAAGAAGATATTAAATTGGTTCCTGGGCTAGCTTACAGCTTATATTTAGTCTCAAATTAGGCTTTTCTCCAGTAGAATAATACAGAAAGACAAGTCAGGTTACTGTGTATTGAGATAATGAATTACTTTAAAATGCATCTAGTATTTGGTGAGAAAGGAAGCCAGATTAATCTCAGTAAGGGGTATTGGGACAAATGTCCGATGTTTATGAGGGAGGAGGTGACGAGAGAGGAAGTTAGATTGATCCCAGTAAGGGGCAATGACAAATGGCTGAAACCTTTGATGTGACGAGACCACGCAGCCGCATCCTGCAGTGATCTTTCTCAATTTTCTCAAGAATTTTCTCAATTCTGTTAACCCCTGCTGTCTCCTCCCCCTCCCACCTCTCCCTCAGCCCTCGGGGCCCTGGCATTCCCTCTATCTCTATCTCCCTCCCCCACCCTAGTCGCACTAGCTTCTCATTTTCACACCACAAACAGCTTACAATGGCTTGTTCCCTTTATCATCGATACTTTTTTGCATATCTTTCATTCATTGTTCTTTATCTCTCCACATCACCGTCTATATCTCTCGTTTCCCTGATCCCTGACCAGTCTGATGAAGGGTCTCGACCCGAAACGTTGCCTATCTCCTTCGCTCCTTAGATGCTGCTGCACCCGCTGAGTTTCTCCAGCTTTTTGAGCAACCCTGCAGTGATCTTTATTCTCTGTACCTCTGACCATGACTAATGTCTGTGGAATGTGTTAAGGTGACAAAAAACCCACTATATAATATGATGTATTTCTGTTGTTCAGGGAAGTAGGCTAAGGGCTGTGAAGTGACTGTATTGCTCACTTGACTAGAGTTCTCGCTCCTTTCCATCGGCCGATAATAAGTAAAGTTTTGAACTGGTCTACCAAACCGTTTGTGTGTTGTCTGTTTATTAAGAAGCAAACCTGTTTAGTTGTGTTATAAAAGTACCTTTTTTTCAGTACGGGGTAATCTCTGGTCGGCACCGACTAGGTGGACCTAAGGGCCTGTTTCCGCGCTGTATCCCTAATATCCATAACATCATAGTGAGCTCAGTTTTATCTTCACTCAGCAGGCACACTGGCTGGACTATTAAGAAGATGGTGTATAATGCTCAAGAGAAGACATTTCAATTTTTTGTCCAGATCAAAAAGCACTGATGCAATCATAAAGAAAGCACATCAGCGCCTCTACTTCCTGAGAAGACTACAGAGAGTAGGCATGTCAAAGAGGACTCTCTTGCACTTCTACAGGTGCACAGTAGAGAGCATGCTGACTGGTTGCATTGTGGCTTGGTTTGGCAACCTGAGGGTCCAGGAGCAGAAAAGGATGCAGAAAGTTGTAACCACTGCCCAGTCCATCATCGGCTCTGACCTCCCTACCATCTAAGGGATCTATCGCAGTCGCTGCCTCAAAAAGGCAGCCAACATCATCAAGGACACACACCAACCTGGCAAAGCACTCATCTCTCTGCTACCATCGGCCAGAAGGTTCAGGAGCCTGAAATCTGTTACATCCAGGTTCAGGAACAGCTTTTTCCCCATAAGCATTGTGCTATTAAACTCGCCAACAAACAGACTCTGAACTGTAACAGACTATTGCACTTTGTCTGCTTATTTATGTGTATATTGAACTGAACTGTTCTGTATTTTTGCTTACAATACTCTGTTGTGATGCAGCAAGCAATAATTTAATTGTCCTATCTGGGACTTGACTTGACTTGATAATTAACATCCATAATGGTCATTTAACTCAAATAAGGCTGAGAACTAGTTCCTGTATTTTTTTTTTGGTATCACTACTTATGATAAATTGCAATTTTATGAAACAAATTGAATATTTCTACTTGCTCCGGAACCATTTTTACTTTTCTCTCCGAGGCATGTCATTGGTGCCATTGTATATTAATGTTCTGCTGTACTAGAACCCAATCTACTGCCATCATCAACATATGCAGATTATACAATATACATTCCTTCTCTCCAGAGATGCTGCCTGACCGGCGGAGTTACTCCAGCATTTTGTGTCTACCTATGCATATTATAAGTCTACCTATGCAGATTACAAGTCTCTTATTTGGCTATGAGAAATAAGCATTTTTACCCAATGGCCCACCACATCCTTTTGCGAGTCATTTAAATATTTTTGCAATCGCAGTACACCTTTTGTAGGATCACACTCAGTAAGAAGTTCAAAAATCATAATGACGACAAATTTCCAAAATTAATAGTAATCAAGAAAACCACTTTTGAAAGGTCTCGACCCGAAACATCACCCATTCCATCTCTCCAGAGATGCTGCCTGAGTTACTCCAGAATATTGTGTCCAAAGCCATGTTTGTTAATGTGCTTCAATTATCTATCTATATAAAGCTTCATATAAACAGTACACCAGTAAATACCATCTTCCAATAAGCAGCTAATCAAAAATATTGGAATATGTCAAATTATGTATAAAAAATGTATACAGGTAGGTAGCATGAAAATACTTCTTATCCTTAATTGATCATGAAGTTGGAGCACTGTTAATAAATGATATAAAAAACAGCTATATAAAAAACAGCTATAATACTCTTGTCATAGCAATGTCCAATATGATTTCATTACCTGTTTGAAAACTGGAAGCTATTTCAGCATCTGGTCCCACAGTTTCATATTCTGCAGTCTTTGAATCCATCCCATCATTCCCCACTTCTTCAAAATCTGACACATTCTATGGCTTTTCCATGACCTATTGCCCTTTTCTTCATTATATCCTTGAGTCATATCCTTGATGAGTACATTGCTGACACAAACGCAAAGTGATCACGACTCTGATACAAAACATTCATTGACCTGATAAGATACAAAGGCATAATTTTAGAACAAGTTTCTTTTAACAAATAAGTACAGCTGAATCTGGGTTTGGACAAAGATGTGATTCTTTAAAAAGATTACTTTCAGTTCTTCAATTGAATCAGTTCCATCTTTTCTAACATTTAAGTCAAATATGTTAATGAACAGTTCCAGCAGCCAAATTGCTCCGGTGCTGCCTGCGTGGAGCTTACAAATTCTCCCTATGACTGTGTGGGTTTCCGACTTCCTCCTAAGGTTGATCAATTGGCTACTGTAAATTGCACTTTGTGTCAGTAAATGGCAGAAGAATCAATTAGGAGTTGATGGGAATGAAAGAGAGAAAAGAGGTTAAAAGGAAATAATGGGTGAATGGCTTTCAGTGGAATGCTTCAAGAACTAGATGGTCTGAAAGGCCTTTTAGGTCACGAGGAAGTATGTAACATGAAACTAATCTACATACAAGTTTGTGCATCATTTCTAATGAAAACAGAAATCATGATCAGTGATTCTTCATGTCCCAATGTGAAAATGCTGACAGATCTGTGTTTACACAACCACCCATTACCTAGTTTTAGAAGCAGCTTTACACAGGCACACGTCACAACACTACAGAGCTCTTAAAAAAACTCTAGACTGAACTGTTAAACAATTTTATTATACAGATGCAGTAACTCAGCGGGATAGGCAACATCTCTGGAGAAGGGCCTCGACCCGAAACATCACCTATTCCTTTTCTCCAAAGTCCCGCTGAGTTACTCCAGCATTTTGTGTGTAAACCCGTTGATGATTGGTGCCCGGCTTTCACCGGCACTGAGGGGGTTAATCGATAGCCACTGGATAAGGCGAGAGGTGCAGCTGACGGTCCCCAGCCCGTCGGGGAACAGATTCCTCGGGAGTTGGAGCAGACTTGAGCTGGAGTTAGCGCTTCTTCGCCGCGCTGGCTGTAAGCCTGGGGCCGCCACTGCTCCAGGCCGGTGTCCCGTCAACGCTGGGAAGGAGACGGGAACGGTCCAGTAGCAATTCAACAGTGCTTGCAGCACTGGAGACTCGGGTTCAATCCTGACTACGGATGAAACGCAGGTCTGTACACACGCAGCAGCTCAGCTGGAGAGAATTTCTCTCCGCTGGTCCAGTCTCTCCTCCTGTCTCCCAATCGCATCTGCCCCCTCTTTCTCGCTGTTACACCCCGCTCTCCCGCTACCTGGCACCTCCATTCCTCAGATTAAATATATTTGTACACATAAATTATGAATAAAGATTAGAAAATATTTCAAACGTAATATTTTCTAATTCCAGTAGCAAACACATTAAGGAATGAATGAAAATAATCAATTCTTTAACTTTTTGAATATTTTGTTATTGCAGATTAATGAAATGAACTAGAACTGGGACTGTGTAAGTAGTGTGTGAACAGCAGGACAAGAAAGGAAGCTATTGAGTTGACAGAATTCTTGATTAATTAATTGATAGATTAGTTAACAATTTTTACAGTTTATACAACCAGTGCTTATACAGTTTATACAACCAGTTTTCACTTTCTCTTTATCACAAATGACCTTTGACAAATCCCGTGATTTCTTGCATTTTTCCAAATACTGAACTTGTTTATTGTGCCCCAACAATTCAATATGATCCAGATGAGGTGATTAAGCAAAAAAAAAAAATCTGAGCTGTGCAAAACTATGTGGCAGTGCAGTCTATTAGGACAAAAAGACCTCCAAGGATATGAACAGGCTAAATGAATGGAAAAGGACATGACAAGTGGAAAATAATGTGGAAAACTGCAAGGTCACTGCCTTGGCAAAAAAAGTGCAAAGTTGAGTATTTTTTAAAAGGTGGGAGATTGAAGGATGGTGTCCAGAGAAATCTGGGTGTCCTTGTGCACAAATTATTAAAAGTTAATCAGAATGCAATTGGGGAAAAAAAAGGGGTATCTTGCTAGAAATTAAAATATAGAGATCTTGAGAAACTTCACCTGGAAACAGTGTGTCCACGTCTAGCCTTCCCACCAAGTGTAGGGAGCAATAAAGGTTCACCAGATTGATTCCTGAGACAATGGGTTTGCCAAACGGCGAGAAAGCTGGATATGTCATGGTAAGCGAATCACTTCCTGACAACCCAAAACCGTTCTACCATCAAGACACCAAGTTAAGCATATGATAGAACGGAATCCATTTGCTTGAATGAGTACATCTCTAACAACATTCAAGATATTGTACATTATCTATGAGAAAGCAGCCCACTTGATTGATGGTCCATTTTACTTAAGACTAACATGTCAAGCGCTACCTATTTAAAGGACAGACACCAAGTGTCAAACACATGAATTATTGGGCTGAATTGTACCCTTCTTCAAGCAGTAAAACAGAGAATGGCGACGGACCCATCATGGGTCAGCTCTGAATTCCATGCCTGTGCATTGAACGGGGAGATCAGAGGCGAGTTAGATCCAAGTGCACAAGACTTCCCACTGGATTTGGTGTAAAGTCTTGTACTGTACCACTGTCGTTATGAGCTGAGGGAAGTGATACAATTTATGTTTGCCCCCTCAACTTTAAGCAGTATGGCCCTGGTAATTTGCAAGAGGTCACTGATTTTGAGTAAATATAAAAGTAGATGCAATCACATGATTTATTTTATTTACCACTTAATTTTAATCAATTTGGAATTCTTCTAGATATTTGTAATTACATTTAAAAATGTTAATGTTTTGATTTGATTCCCTCAGCTCATAACGACAGTGGTGCAGTGCAAGACTTTACACCAAGTCCAGTGGGAAGTCTTGTGCTATTGGATCTGAATTCCAACTTAAAAAACACAGGTTTACGTATGACTAAAATGTGGTAAACCTTTCTCCAAGTAAATAGTGAATTGAAGATATCGACAATTGGACATAAAATGTTAAAGAATATACAGTCCATGTAATTTCCTATAGGTTTTAATTGTATAAATCTAGTGAGCCATGTTTCCTGTCCAAAGGTGTTCTGTCCAGAGGTGTTGTGAAGCACATTTGATAGATAGAATAGAATTGTGTTTAAGATAGCTTGCGTGGCCTCGTACTAATAATCCCATACTAGCATATTACGATATTCAGCAAATAAAGTTGTCAAACTATTTACACAACTCAAGTATCCTTCAATTAATTACTATGCTAGTGGTGAAGTGTCATAATGATTTTTTTCTCTGTTGGAATTACAACAGAACTTCTTAAATCACAACCAACCTGCCAGTTTTAGGTTCAGTTCAAAAAATCATTCAGTTAGTGATCTTGGTACCATTGAATTTTAGATCTTTGAAAAAGGAATACAATTATGGATCATATTAATTCTACATTCTGCGCAAGCCCTATACAACAGACTAAAATAAGAACAAATTTCTGACTAAGTTTACAATTAATGTGTTATTAGCAAAAATCGTAACATTAAGACCACTGGAACATGATAACCAATGGAGCAGAATCATTCTTTCAACTTTCTGCACTTGTTATAAGACAATAGAGCAACTAAAATGTAATTACTTTCACAAATCAGTAATACACATAAAATTGTACAGGGCTGGTAACAATTACTATACCTTTGTCTCTAACCATGTTAGTTTACACCAACTACGGGGTAAAACAATGGATGCTTCTATTCCAAAATAAATATAATTTTGCTATCTAGTTTCTCCAAATGTACACAATGCATTCTATGTAGAATTTAATCTACTTTAATTAAACTAGTATCATATCAGCATTTCATTTGGCTGAAACCTAAAATCTATTGCAATGGCATAAATGATAATGGCAAGTTGAATACAGTTGAATTATTGTATATCCTTTTAGTCTGATTTGGAATATATTTTTCTCCATATTTGTTATTCAACCTTGAACATGGACATTGTGCAAAAAGGTTGTTCAGTGTTCTAGCACAGATGTTTTATTTCAAATGAACAAACAAAAAATATACGCGTTATATCAATGCATTTAACATTACATTGGTAAAGATGTCAGAGTGAAAAAAAAGAATAAAATTGCTAAATTCCTAGCTTTTACCTTTCAAGCTAAAAAATGTTATCTTTTAAAATATTTAAAAATCAATTCCAACTTTAATCCCTTAAATACAAACCATTAACAATACATTGTTTTACAACGGACGATTGAAATCGTGAGCTTCTGAAATACAGCATAAATTTATAGCTTTAAATTCATTTTTAATAGAACCACATAATAACATGTTGCATTACTCCGCTTCCAATGCTGTCATCAGATCTGATGGCTAATGCTTGGTCCTATTCCAAAGTTTATTTTGTGAATCATTTTAACAACAAATTTCTTGGAACCCTCTCAAAAGCAGGATTATAAACATGACCGAAACCATGGGCTATGAGGAAAGCTGCAATGAATCAACAACATCAGTAAAAGTTTTATACATTTTTTCAGAATGGCACTTTGAGGTATCCTTTAATTCACCATCTTTTAAAAAGCTCAATTTCATACTAATGGTATGTTAATTGCATGTCAATAAAAAATAATTTGTCCTTTTTGATTTTGGAAGAGCTCTGAACTTCACTAATCATGAACCACCATGACTATGACATACCCGATAAAATCATCAGCAGCATTCTAGGTGAAAAGTAACACTTTTCCGCCATTGTCAGAGTGAGGCAAAACGCAAGTTGGAGGAACAGCTTCTCATATTTCACTTGGGCAGCTTACGCTCAGTGGTATGAACATTGATTTATCTCACTTCATTGATTTATCTCTCGTTTCCCTTATCCTTAACCAGCCTGAAGAAGGGTCTCGACCCGAAACGTCACCCATTCCTTCTCTCTAGAGATGCTGCCTGTCCTGCTGAATTCATCCAGCTTTTTATGTCTATCTTTGGTTTAAACCAGCATCTGCAGTTCCTACTTACACACTTAAAATAAGAGGTGGTAATCCAAAGAAACTGAGATAATACAAGTCACAATACTCATTTGAATGCTTAATGAAGTTTAAAGACTTGTATCTCAAATATTTAAGAAAGAACTACAGATGCTGGAAAAATCGAAGGTAGACAAAATTGCTGGAGAAACTCAGCGGGTGAGGCAGCATCTATGGAGAGAAGGAATAGGTGACGTTTCGGGTCGAGACCCTTCTTTGATGTGGGGGTGGGGTGGGGCGGGAAGAAGAAAGGAAGAGACGGAGACAGTAGGCTGTGGGAGAGCTGGGAAGGGGAGGTGAAGGAGGGAGAAAGCAAGGACTACCTGAAATTGGAGGTCAATGTTCATACCACTGGGATGTAGTCGAGGTGGGAGGTAAAGCGACAAGTGTAGCATTTCCTGCGGTTGCAAGGGAAAGTACCAGGGGAGGGGGTGGTTTGGGAAGAAGGGACGAATTGACCAACGAGTTACGGAGGGAGCGGTCTCTGCGGAAAGCCGAAAGGGGAGGAGATGGGAAGATGTGGCCAATGGTGGGATCCCGTGGCGAAAATGTTGGGAGGATTATCTGTTGTATGTGACAGCTGGTAGGGTGGAAGGTTGGGACAAGGGGGACTCTGTCCTTGTTACGAGTGGGGGAGGGGAGATGAGGAGTGAGAGCAGAGTTACGGGTTATAGAGGAGACCCTGGTGAGAGCCTCATCGATAGTCGAAGAGGCCAACCCCCATTCCCTAAAGAATGAGGACATCTCCGATGCCCTGGTTTGGAACACCCCTTCCTGGGTGCAGATGCGGCGTAGAGGGATGAATTGGGAGTAGGGGATAGAGTCCTTACAGAAAGTAGGGTGGGAAGAAGTGTAGTCCAGATAGCCATGGGAGTCAGTGGGTTTGTAGTAGATGTCGGTCAGTAGTCTGTTACCTGCGATGGAGATGGTGAGGTCTAGAAACAGTAGGGAGATATATCTCAAATATGTTACTACTCACTCATAATTAACAAGTAAGATTAATTTTTAAAGGAAACAGAGGCAATTTCGAATCATGGCAAAGAAAAACAAATACAATTTGCACATGACTAGAATCCAAATAAAAAAATTGTAATAAGTGCAAAATGGGCAACAGGTGTAAAGAGAAACAATGTACATGTTTCAGGTCAATCTTTCATTACAACTAGGAAGAATGAGTAATTAAGCCTGATTGCGATAGGAGAGCACAGAGATGGAGAAAACTAAGAGAATGGCTCAGATGGAGTGTAAACCAAGGTAGACTTTGTGGTTTCAATTTAGTGATGGTGGTTAATTACAGATTATCTTTCTGGAGATCAGTGAGAACAGCACAAACAGAAAAAGTGCCTAAAATTGAGACCGAACACTGCCACTGCTGTAAAATCTGAAATAAAATTGCTGGAATTATTCAACAAGTTAAGTAACATCTATGAAGAAATAAAACAGAACATATTGGCAAAGGTTGGTTACAGGATTTTAAAAATTCACTGTTAAGCCCCAAGAGCTGTAATGTGTCCGATTTGAGAATGTGCTGATGTATCTGTTCCAATAATGATATATTCCACACACCAGTGCTTTCAAGGTGAATTTCATTTTGGTTAAATCATGACATCTCCTTCATTATAGTTGACATGGCTCTCAATTGCATCCCAGCTTAATTTCCTCACATTTCTGTTCTCGCCATATCTACCACATTCAACCATACATGTACCCCTTGACTGCAAGTGTACCCATACTACCCTATCCATCTCTCCATTCAAGGGGTTATTCTCAATAATTTTCATGATCTTCAATGCAATTCCACACCCATCCTTTTCCATATCCAGGCATCAAGACTACCCTTCCAGGTGAAGCAACATTTCACATATACATCTTTCAATTTACTGCGATAAAGAAGGAACTGTAGATGCTGGAAAATCGAGGGTACAAAAAAGGCTGGAGAAACTCAGCAGGTGCAGCAGCATCTAAGGAGCGAAGGAGATAGGCAACGTTTTGAGCTGAAACCCTTCTTCAGACTGATGGGAGGTGGAGGGGTGGGGGGCGGGAGAAGAAAGGAAAAAGGAGGAGGAGCCCGAGGGCTGAGGGAGAGGTGAGAAGGGGAGGAGACAGCAAGGGTTAACAGAATTGAGAAAATTCAATGTTCAAGCCCAGAGGATGCAGACTCCCCAAGCGGAATATGAGGTGCTGTTCCTCCAACTTGCAGTGTTGCTCACTCTGGCCGTGGAGGAGGCCCAGGACCGAGAGGTCGGATACGGAATGGGAGGGGGAGTTGAAGTGCTGAGCCACCGGGAGGTCGGCTTGGTTATTGCAGACCGAGCGGAGGTGTTCGGCGAAACAATCGCCAAACCTCCGCTTGGTCTCACCGATATAGATCAGCTGGCAGCTGGAGCAACGGATGCAGTAGATGAGGTTGGAGGAGGTGCAGGTGAACCTCTGTCGGACCTGGAAGGACTGCTTGGGTCCCTGAAAGGAGTGGAGGGGGGAGGTAAAGGGACAAGTGTAGCATCTCTTGCGGTTGCAAAGGGACAAGTGTAGCATCTCTTGCGATTGCAAGGGACAAGTGTAGCATCTCTTTAAGCATTTACTGTACTGCTTTCAGTCCTCATATGTGGTCCCAGCTAAAATTGAGAAACAAATTGCACGATCACTTCATGAAATACCTTCGTTCAGTCAGCAGGAATGATTCGGAACTTCTAATTGCCTCTTTAATTCTCCATACACTGCCACCTTTAGCCTATTATATTTTTATATTGAAGCACAATCCAAGCTCAAGGAACAGCAACTCATCTTCTAACTAGGCATCTTACAACCCTCAGGACTCAATATTAAATACATCAGTTTCAGGTAACCAGCCATTCTACTTCAAATTAGAAATGTACAGAAAAACCAAATTGCTTTAAAAATGAACGGAATCTCCATATTTCATAAAGAAATTAGGCCTTTTGGCCTACCCAGTCTATGCTGGCTCACAGGGAAACCCAATTCCCAGGCTAATTTTCCCTGCAACCTATTCTCCCCACATTCGCATCAACTCTACCAACATTTTACCACCCACAAAAAATAAATAGGAGTAATATACAGCAGCTAATTAACCTGCTAACATGTGCAACTTTGGAATGTGGGAGGAAACAAAAGTACCTGCAGGAAGCACTCATGACAGAATGTAACCTATATTGCTGGAGCTGAGGCAGCAACTCTACAATAGGGTCCATGTGTCATTGTGTCTAAGTGTCACATTTTATTTGTACGGCATAGGGACAGACCCTTTAGCCTACGATGTCTACGCCGAACATGATGCCGTCTCCTTTGCCTGTATATGAACTATATCTATGTGCCTATCTAAAAGCCTTTTACATGCCACTATCATGTCTGCCTGCATCACTCACACTGGTAGTGCATGCCATATACCTGCCTCCCTGTGTATAAAACATGCCCCAAACATCTTTAAACTGTCCTGCTCACCTTAAAGATATGCAATCTAATCTTTGACATTTCCACCATGGGAATATAATTCTGACTGTCTACTAAGTCTATGTCTCTCATATTTTGTATACTTCTATCATATCAACCCTCAACCTGTGACATTCCGGAGAAGCACATCATGCGCAACACATCATACTTCCTCCTCGGCATAAACTCTATCTGCCATTTCTCTGCCCATTTCTGTAGCCGATCAACATCCCGCTGAATACTTTGACAGCCTTCCTCTCTGTCCGCAACTCCACTTATTTTGGTGTCGTCCACAAACGTACTAACCAACCCATCTACATGTACCTCAAAGTTATCTATCTATCTATCTATATATTTTATATATATATATATATATATATATATATATATATATATATATATATATATATATATATATATATATATATATATATATATAACACCCTTCCACCACTCTGAGTAAGCCAGTTCTGAATCCAAATGACAAAGTCACCACTCATCTTAATCTTCTGGATTAGCCTAACATGAGGGACTATATCAAATGCCTTACTAAAATCCATGTAGATTACATCCACTGCTCTCTACTCATTAATCACTTTCATCATCTCCTCAAAAATCTAATCAAATTCATTAAATCTGACCGGCTGCAGACAAAACCATGCTGATTATCCCTAATTACACGATATGTAGAGTAATGTAAGATCGTACAAATCCACTGGGGTTATATGGTATATGGTAAAACGTCCTACTGCAATGATCCATGGTAAATAGTAAACGTATTATTTTGATTGTAACTTTAATTGAATTGATGATCTTGCAAAAGAACAACTGTTCTAAAATACCACAAAGTTCAGTAGGGCACAGGTTCAACCTGAGGTTTCACAGATTATTACCATCGGCTTCTCTTATACCACTGGCAATAAATCATGGGGGTGAACAGGTGAATGCCAAAATCATTGATTATGCAAAGGAGATAGATTTCAACAATGTACATAATCTGCTTTAGGAAGCTTGACGACGAAGCTTGTCGTCTGCATTAAAACTTAAAGCGTGCTAATTATTCCATCGCAATTCCACTTCAACCAATTTATGCTTTCAAACTACGTAATTCATTCAATAACAAGTGAGAAATCCCACCTGTCAACGCTCAGACTCCGAGTGTGTGCGGCATCATGATACCGAGCCCACGAGTGTGAAACAAGGGAACATTATCGGGCCCGTTTTAGAAGTAGGAGGCGATGTTTTGAGGTGTCTACAAATCCTTTAGTGACTCAAGTTGGGTGGAATCACATCTGGCCAGATATTCATCTTCCCCGCAATGAGCTGCGCTCACTGGGACCCTGATGGCGGCAACTTTCAGAGTTAGAAACTTTCCCCTGGTAAGAAGAATCCGCCCAACAGCTGGAATGGGAACAGCTCGACAAGTGAGGAGAGGAGATGTGGGAAGAGACGTGAAACTTTGCTTTCCCCTCCCCTCCCCGCGGGACCTCGCCCGTTACAATGCCCGCTGCCCGCTGCCGCTACCCCAGCCAAGCCTCCCCCGAGCTGCTTCCCTCTAACCTGCCGCTCCGAGCACACGCCACCGCCCCGACTGGCAGCGCCGTCCGCCAACCACACGAGCGCCGCCCCTCACCCCAGCCAATCCGTGCAGGGTGTGGGGGTGGGGCGGGACTTCCGGCGCGGGCTGCCCGCCCACAGCCTCAGCCGGGCTGTCTTGTGAGGCGTTCAATCATCCTTCCTGTTTGAGAAGATTGTTATAAAAGAAGAAAAAAAAACCTAATCCACGGGACTCACTCGGGTCAATTCACTCAACAGAATCCGAACTGCTCCGATATTCCCGCACACGCTGTTGCCGGGTCACTTTTAAAGCTGCTCAAAGTTTCTCGCCCTCCCGTAATGTTTACCAGCGCAGCAATCCGGGCGGTGACAGCGCCGCTGACGTCACGCGGCGTGACCACCTCGCGCCACTCTTACGCGCCGTGACGTCAGGGCGAGCGACCGACCGGAGGAGGAGCCGCGGGGCTGACGTCACCGGCGGCGCGCGACGGCAGTCGCCGTTGGTCGCGAGGACGCGGCGCCAAGGCTCAAACTTTGGTTCAAGCGGCCGCGAGGAGCCAGCCGCTGGTCGTGAGGCAATCGCCAGCTCCCGGCCTCCGGTACGTGATCTCCCGGTTGCCAAACACTTTAACTCCCCTATATATCGTGGACTCCTATGTATCAGCGAGACCAAGCACAGGCTGAACATGGATAGGACAGGTTTAAAGAGACTTGGACCAAATGCTGGGATTGGTGTAGCTGGGATATGCTGGACACAAGTTGAGCCGAGGGGCCTGTTTCCACACTGTATGACTCTATGACTAACACCTCCGCTCAGTGCACCTACCTGATCTCCCGGTTGCTAAACACATCCCATTCCCACACTGACCTTCCTGTCCTTGGCCTCCTCCACTGTCAAGAGTGAGGCCCAGTGCAAATTGGAGGAATAGCATCTTATATTTTGCTTGGTCAACTTACACCCGAGCGGTATGAATATTGAATTCTCTAACTTGTATCCCTTGCCTTACCTCTACATCCCTCCCCCTTCCAAGTTCTCCGACCAGTCTGACTGGCCCCCTGATTTTTTTTTATCTGTATACTTTGTTGTCGCCATCTAGTTAAACTGGTCGACAACTTTTTATTTCTTCAAGAACAAAACTCCACGAGAAAGCTGGACTAGCTATTGATAAGATCAAAACTAATTTCTGATTAATATCAGAAAATGTACACACCTCATTTAAAAGACAAGGCCAACAAATTCAAGTGCAGTTTCATACCATTTCATGCAGAGTGCAAGCCCACCAAATTCAAATGCAGTTTCATACCATTTCAAGACAGAGAGTCGTGACCTCTCCCTCCCCCTTCTTGCAGAGACTGAGCCGCGCCCACACTTCCAGGTTTTATAGTCCCTCCCACCAGAAGGGGCGCGGCCTTCATGATGTGATTGACAGGAGAGAGAATCTCAACATTTTTTAAACACTAACAACTTTTATTTTTCATCGATGGGAAAAATCCTCGGCACCTGATGAGCAAAGGGAGACTCTGAGTAAGATGGCCAAAGGTCACAGCCGTACGTGGTAGCGTTTTTCCTAAAATCAATATATCAGCGCCTCTACTTCCTGAGAAGATTACGGAGAATCGGTCTGTCAAGGAGGACTCTCTCTAACTTCTACAGGTGCACAGTAGAGAGCTTGCTGACTGGTTGCATCGTGGCTTGGTTCGGCAACTTGAGTGCCCTGGAGGGGAAAAGACTACAAAAAGTAGTAAACACTGCCCAGTCCATCATTGGCTCTGACCTTCCTTCCATCAAGGGATCTACCACAGTCGCTGCCTCAAAAAGGCTGGCAGCATCATCAAGGACCCACACCACCCTGGTCACACACTCATCTCCCTGCTACCTTCAGGTAGAAGGTACAGGAGCCTGAGAACTGCAACAACCCGGTTCAGGAATAGCTACTTCCCCACAGCCATCAGGCTATTAAACCTGGCTCGGACAAAACTGAACATTAATACCCCTCCATCTGTTATTTGCACTTTATTAATTTATTAATTAATGTGTGTATTTAAGTATATAACTGTAGTCAATGCCTACTATGTTCTGTTGTGCTATGCAAAGAAAGAATTTCATTGTCCTGTCAGGGACACATGACAATAAACTCTTTTGACTCTTTGACTCTTTTGAACAGGAAGTTGTCAAGATTAGACTTTTCTTTATATAGACGGCAAGGAAACTTTTTCATTTTCAAACCAACTTTTCAATTAGGCAAGCCAACTTTTGCATTCTCAAACCAACATTTCAATTAGGCAAGGCAACTTTTGCATTCTCAAACCAACTTTTCAATTAGGCAAGGCAAATTTAGCATTCTCAAACCAACTTTTCAATTAGGCAAGGCAACTTTAGCATTCTCAAACCAACTTGTCAATTAGGCAAGGCAAATTTAGCATTCTCAAACCAACTTTTCAATTAGCACGGCAAACCAAAGGCAACACAGCTTTAGCATTTTCAAACCAAAGGCAATACAACTTTAGCATTTTCAAACCAAAACACACTTTTGCATTTTCAAACTACATTTTCAAACCATATTAAGGGCACTGACAGGTCAGTAAAACTACTCACAGTTTAGTTGACATGTGTTCAGTGTTATAGAAACATAGAAAATATGTGCAGGAGTAGGCCATTCGGCCCTTCGAGCCTGCACCCCCATTCAACATGATCATGGCTGATCATCCAACTCAGTATCCCGTACCTGCCTTCTCTCCATACCTCCTGATCCCTCTAGCCACAAGGGCCACATCTAACTCCCTCTTAAATATAGCCAATGAACCGGCCTCGACTACCTTCTGTGGCAGACAATTCCAGAGACTCACCACTCTCTGTGTGAAAAATGTTTTTCTCATCTCGGTCCTAAAAGATTTCCCCCTTATCCTTAAACTGTGACCTCTTGTTCTGGACTTCCCCAACATCGGGAACAATCTTCCTGCATCTAGCCTGTCCAACCCCTTAAGAATTTTGTAAGTTTCTACAAGATCCCCCCTTAATCTTCTAAATTCTAGTGAGTACAAGCCAAGTCTGTCCAGTCTTTCTTCATATGAAAGTCATGACATCCCAGGAATCAGTCTGGTGAACCTTCTCTGTACTCCCTCTATGGCAAGAATGTCTTTCCTCAGATTTGGAGACCAAAACTGTACGCAATACTCCAGGTGTGGTCTCACCAAGACCCTGTACAACTGCAGTAAAATCTCCCTGCTCCTATACTCAAATCCTTTTGCTATGAATGCTAACACACCTGCATGCCTACTTTCAATGACTGGTGTACCATGACACCCAAGTCTCGTTGCATCACCACTTTTCCTAATCGGCCACCATTCAGATAATAGTCTACTTTACTGTTTTTGCCACCAAAGTGGATAACCTCACATTTATCCACATTATACTGCATCTGCAATGCATTTCCCACTCACCCAGCCTATCCAAGTCACCTTGCAACCTCCTAGCATCCTCCTCACAGCTAACACTGCCCCCCAGCTTCGTGTCACCCGCAAACTTGGAGATGTTGCATTCAATTCCCTCGTCCAAATCATTAATATATATTGTAAATAGTTGGGGTCCCAGCACTGAGTCTTGCGGTACCCCATTAGTCACTGCCTGCCATTCTGAAAAGGACCCGTTTAATCCTCTTTGCTTCCTCTGCCAGCCAGTTCCCTATCCACATCAATACTGAACCCCCAATACCGTGTGCTTTAAGTTTGTATACTAATCTTATTCACAGCTCAGACTGCGAATCGCGACCTCTCCCCCCCCCCCCCATCTTGCAGAGAACTGAGGCACCTACACACTTCCGGGTTTTATACTCCCTCCGGAAGGGGCAAGGCCTTCAGGAGAGAGAATCTCAACATTTTTTAAACATTAATAAGTATTTTACTTTTCATCGATGGGAAAAATCCTCTTGTCCTGACCAGCGGAGGGGGACTCTGAGTAAGCTGGGCAAAATCACAGCCATAAGTGGCAGCGTTTTTTTCTAAAATCGATATACAGTGCAACAGGAAGTGGTCAATATAAGACTTTTAGTAATATAGATGGGCCAAACACAGGCAATTGAGACTATCTTGAGACCAAGTGGGACCCGTTGGACCCCGTTCCGCCAACATAATATTCCACCACTCAACCGTTCCCCCAACGCAACCCGTTCCCCCAACACAATATTCCACCACTCACCCAATGCCCACAACTGCGCAGGCGCAGCTCATTTGCCCTCATCCCGCAACACTCCGTCCCCTTCCTCTTCACCCTCCCTCTTCTTTCCCTGTTCCCCCACTCCTCAGCTCTCCCCTATCGCACTCCCCCACTAAACACATATTTCAATGAAATTTCTCCTCTCCTCCCCCCCCTCTCCTTACAACAATACAACAAATCTCTCATTGCACTGGGTGGAACACTGTTAACGGGCACTTTATGTAAATGAGATCCCATTGTGACGTCATAGCTGCTAACTGCCAAACTGGCACTGCAGTGTTCAAGTGATTCTTTCTCAAACGTTCTCAAAAATGTGAATAACATGTAAAATATAACATCAATCTGAATGAAACTTGATACACTACACCACAAGGCAATTGTGAGTAAGGTGGTGCAAAAATTATAGCGTTATTGTTTTGGTGTAGTTCAGGTCATGAATCTGAATGGCAAACAAGCATACAAACAAAGAAACACGCATGTTTACTCACAGACAAAGTGCGATTTTTAGATAGATGGTTAGATAGATAGATAGACAGACAGACAGACAGACAGACAGACAGACAGACAGACAGACAGACAGACAGACAGACAGACAGACCTAACGCGGGCAATTGGAACTGCCTTGGGTGGAGCATCTTGATTGGAATGAAAAAATTGGGCTGAAGGGATGTCTGACAATGTCTCATGAATTTTCAAAATTATTTGCCATTTATAATCTCACCATTGAAGAAACGTTCGAATATTACGTGGAATATCAGTTTCAAGTGTCTATGTATCTTTCCATGTATCAACAACAGCAGCTGATAAATGTATCAGCTAATTGCAGAATTTGCTGATTAATCCCAAATGGCTTTGAAATTCTAGGAATGATATGTCTAATTCTGACCCTGATGCCAAATACTGTTTTTTTGCCTTGAATCTCCACTGTACTCAACCAAAATTGTGCAAATGTATATGCAGTGCCCAACATCTTGGTCCTCAGGTGCTGACAAAGTTGGTAGGGATAGACTGTTAACTGAAACCAGTTGCCGACACACTGTGCAACAGTGATACATCATGCCCTTTGGGTAGTATATCAATTCCCTGGCCTGTCTGTACAAGTCTCTGAAATGGAACTTGAATCCACAACCTGATGACTCATATGAGAGAATCTAACCACTGAGACATAGCTGACAGCTACTGTGAGAAGTTAAAGACATGCAGAACATTCTTCAAACGAATAAGGGATGGGTATGCAAGACAAAAAGAAGGTTTTAAAACGAATACTGAACTTCCCCATGCTGAGCTGAATGTCTAGTCAGGTGGTGACATTTGCTCTTTGTAATTCTTGTGCTTTTTAATTATAATTAAATCATTTAACAGCAACTCTCCACTATGTTTACCAAATTCAATAACTCTAGTTAATCCACTAACCTCAAGTAGAGAAAAGACTTTAATTGATATTTATGTAACATATTGTTTGTCCTTTATATTAATTTATTGTATAATGGAAATATGATGGAAAGGTGAATTTGGAATGCTGGTTTCATCAGTCAGGGAATTGTATAGAAATAAGGAACTGCAGTGGCTAGTTTACAAAGAAAGACATTGCTGGAGTAACTCAGCGGGTCCGGAAGCATCTCTGGACAACATGGATGGGACATTTCAGGTTGGGACTTCTTCAAACAGAGGAATAATAGAAGGGAGCAATGATGTAGAGTCTCACAGAACTCCCTTCAAGGGAGGAGAAGAACTTCTTCAAAGATTTTGCAGTGGAGCATTAAAATGTAGAAACAAAGAACTGCAGATTTGGAAAGTTATGTCACAGTTGTTAAATATATTGGTGAACAAAATGCTGAAGTAACTCAGAGGGACAGTCAGCATCTTTGGAGAGAAGGAATGGGTGATGTTTTGGGTCGAGACCCTTCTTCAGACCAGTCAGGGGAAAGGGAAACAAGAGACCTAGACAGTGATGTAGAGAGATATAGAACAAATGAATGAAAGATATGCAAAAAATAATAATGATGATAGAGGAAACAGGCCATTGTTAGCTGTGTGTTATGTGAGAATGGGAATTAGTGCGACTTGGGTGGGGGAGGGATGGAGAGAGAGGGACTGCAGGGGTTACGAGAAGTGAGAGAAATCAATATTCATACCACTTGGTAAGCTGCCCAAGCAAAATATCAGATGGTGTTCCTCCAATTTGTGGTTAGTCTCTGATAATGGATGAGGCCTAGACAGAATGTGGGAATGGGAAGGGAATTTAAAGTGTTTGGCAACCGAGAGATCAGGGAGGTCCAGGCAGACTGAGCAAAGGTTTTCAACAATACAATCGCCCAGTCTACGTTTGGTCTCACTATTGTATGAGCCCACATCTTGAACAGCGGATACAATCCATGAGGTTGGAGGAGGTGCAAGTGAACCTCTGCCTAACCTGAAAGGACTGTCGGGGCCCCTGGACAGAGTTGAGGGAGGAGGTATAGGGGCAGGTGTTAGGCAGAGGTTCACTTGCACCTCCTCCAACCTCATCTACTGTACCTGACACAGCTCTAATGTCTATGGATTATCTTCCATCTTGCCCAATGGAGCAGACTATTTATATCCTGAAGTTGAACGTTTTCCTTTGCCTTGTTAACTAAATACAAACTTCCTTTTTATTGCATTCTACATTTAACTACATTAATAAATACAACAAAAAGCAAGGGACTGAGTGCTGAGCCTTGTAGAACTCCACAGGCCTTCCAGCCACAAACATTACCCCTTGCTTCCCACCTCAGAACCAATTTTGCCACCCTCATTTGGATTCCAAGCATCTTTACTTTTTTAACCAGTTTGCTTTGTGCTCTTGTCAAATGCCTTGCTGCATTTCATGTAGACAACATGAAAGGTATTGCTCTCATTGATTCTCTGTTTCGCCCCCTCCAAAAAGTCAATTTAGTTATACAGATTAGATCTTCCCTTGACAAATCCATGCTGACTCTCCATGATTAATTTGTCTTTCCAAATGAAAACATATACCACTCCTTGGAGTTGATTACAATTCAGTAATTTATCAACTACATACTGAGGTTAACCTAACTGATGTATGACAACTCATTTTACTTCGATGTCACGTGAGTGACTACGTGAAGAAGCCCGCCAGCCCGCATGCATGTCAATACGTCTAAAGCATGGCGCACGCCTGGCTGGGAGGAGCGTCACTCCTCCAGCGGTAAGTTTAAAACCCTGCAGGTAAGTTTCAAACTTATTCTGAGGTCGTATTTTTTGGTTGGGAAATCTCTTTTTCAGATTTTGCTGTGGATATGGAATCCAGGGCGAAATCCAGACAGGTGAAACCAGCTACGGAGGACCGCGGAAGTGTGGGTAGCCGGCGGCCGGCGGTTTCGCCGTCCGAGTAACTGACAGCAACTTCAGACTTGGTGCTGGCCCAAAGCACCTTGGCAACCCCAAAAGGGGGGAAAGCCAAAAGGAAGTCTGACAGGCCTGTTTACTCAGACGAGTCAGGCCAGGAGGAGTTGCCTCCTACAGTCATGGATAACGTCTTTGGGCGTTTATCCCGGATGGAGCACCTTATGGAAAGGATGCTCCATCATGATATGCTCCGTGAACGGAAACATATCAGCGCAGGTCTCCTTTCATGCCTGCGGCAGCGCCTGGTCCAGGACTGCATAATATCTCCCACTCTGAGGAGGGGAGTGTACGGGGTCAGTATTGGACTGACTCCAAATTCGGAGGTATGTCTGGGGAACATACCGGGATGCACGACATACGTGAGGTTCCGGAATTGCCTGCCATGGCATTAAGATTCGCGACACCCTCATAAACAGGGGAGCCGCTGCAGGAAGAGCTAGCTGCCAGCATAAACTACCTCACGTCGCACCAATTGCAGGAACAGGTGATGGTAGAAACAACTACAAAGTACCATACACCTATAAATTGTGCATCCCTGAAAGTGCCGGCTGTGAGCAGCTCTATCTGGGGATACATTGGAGGGGGCATCAAAGCCCAGGAGATGAAACCAAAGAATCTTAAAATTGCAGGCGTCAGGCATTACGGCATTTGGCAGATCTGTGGATGGGGGACCCTTATCAGACATCCAGCAGGATGCCCTGGCATTGATGTGCAATGAACATTTCGAAATAAACTGTTTTCGGAAGAACACCATCAGATTTGCCTTGAACCCCAAATTTGCAGGCTTATGTAAGGCCAGCAATGTCCAGCCGCCGAATCTTCTGTTCAGGGAAGATCTACCGAAGCAGGTAAAAGACCTGGATGAAGAAGCAAAAGCTGTCGGGCTGATCAAGGCACCAATGACGAGCAAAGCTTCACCGTTTCGGCGGCAGCACCCCTATGCGTCCATCAGCAGTAAGCGGTACACTGAAGCTGATGGCAGCTCGAAAGCTGAATTCTCTGGGCAGAGCTCTTTTTTAGGCCAAGGCCCAAGCCTTGAAAATGCGCAATCCGCGCACCCCAGCAGTCCTACCCTCCAAACCTCGAGGGTGGAAATAGAACCTGCATCACGGGCCTATCATAAGACCACCGGTAACCATGGAGGTAGGTGGGTCTGGTTCTTTCCGGAACATGGGGTGTGTGGACCAGTTACAAGTTGATGGTAGATTACACTTGTTTTTGCATGAATGGGGTTGGATAACATCAGATCTGTTTATACTGCACAGTATACAAGGGTTCCAAATTTAATTTCTTCCCAATTCATTGCCACCCACACGGCATACACCAAGCCGGACGTTTGTTCATTCCCAACAGGAAGGTTTGGATATACAAACAGAAATTCACACGTTATACACAAAAAAGGGGTAATCGAGAAATCGAGTCATGAACATCACCAATTCGTCTCTAATATATTCCCCAGACAAAAGAAAGATGGAGGGTGTCGAATCATCCTTGATTTAACAAAACCTAACTCCTATGTGCAGTATAGACATTTCAAAATGGAAAACTTCGTTACTGCCAAACAACTGATTTCCAAAGGATACTTTATGGTATGCAACGATCTCAAAGATGCATACTATTCGGTGCCCATTCACAGGGATCACCGGAGATATTTGAAATTTAGCTAGATGGGGCAATTGTGGCAGTGTAAAGCATTGCCTAATGGGTTAACTTCAGCCCCCAGATTGTTTACCAAATTATTGAAACCGGTGCTTGGGCTACTTAGAGCTCAAAAACACATTGTTATGGCATATCTGGATGATATTCTAATCATGGGGAAATCGCTGAAATTAGCTGTTTCGGCCACGAAACTCACATATTTTTTAAGAAATTGGGGTTTCTCATCCACCCAGTTAAACCCAAATTGAGACCAACTAGAGTGATTAATTATTTGGGATTTACCATTAACTATCAATATCTGTGACTCTGCCCTGCCCTGGGGCAAGAGATTGGAGTTAATAGAAGCCTGTAACAACCTTGTTGTTATGGAACAGCCATCAATTCGACAAGTGGCCAGTGTAATTGGCAAATTAGTGGCTGTTTTTCCAGCTGCACAATTTTGGCCTTTGCATTATCAAAATTTTCAACGTGCAAAGGAGCAAGCACTCAAATACCATTTAGGTCATTTTAACAGACCTATGTGGTTACCAGCTGAAGCTATTTCAGAATTACAATGGTGGACGACCAATATTCGGCATTGCTCCAGTAACATTTTTATCAGCAAACCTTTAGTTACATTACAAACTTATGCTAGTGCTCAAGGATGGGGAACTACTAATACCATCTCTAGTTGCGGGGGCAGATGGGATGTGCATGAGTCATCAATTCTTCAGATGCTGGGGGAATTCTATGGGTTAAAAGCTTATTGTGGGAATATACATCATTTGCATGTTCAACTACAGATTGACAACACTACAGCAGTGGCATATATTAATCACATGGGTGGAACCAAGTCAGTATCCTGTGATAATTTAGCTAACCTCACTTGGCACTGGTGTATCAAAAGAAGAATTTGGATTTCAGCTACCTATTTGCCAGGTAGGTTTAATATGGTGGCGGACACCAGGTCACGAAAATTAAATGACAACACAGAATGGATGTTGGATCATAAAGTATTTAACAACATTTTTGTCGGTATGGAACACCGGATATTGATTTGTTTGCACCTAGGCTCAATCACCAGTTACCAAAGTATGTTGCATGGGAGCCAGACCCTGGGGCAGTGGCGATAGATGCATTCTCACTACACTGGGGAGAAACGCATATATTTGCTGGTTCATCCCGTATCCCGGGAAGGCCACCCACTGCATGATCTAATCAATTTATTGATTTGCAGACTTTAAGAAGACCTTTCCTGGGGCTCGGATTGTCAGACCGAACTGTGGACGTGATCACTGCAGCTTGGAAGGATAGCACCAAGAAGCAGTACATCTCTTCCATCAGGAGATGGGAAGCTTTTGTTTGTAGTGTGACATAACGTATGATACGGAACATATAACTGACATCTTAGAGTTTCAAAACTGTTTGACGAAAGATTGAGTTATAGTGCCATTAATTGTGCCAAAAGTGTCTTGTCATCATACTTGTTGCTGGGATCGGGACACCACTCTGTCGGGTCCCACCTGCTGATATCCAGATTTATGAAGGGTATCTTTAACACAAATCCCCCCAGGTCCAACTACACGAGGTATGGGATGTTAACATTGTGCTAACGCAGCTTCGCCGGTGGGCTCCAGCTACATCCTTGTCTTTGGTCAGGCTCACATATAAAGTTGTTATGCTCATGCCGCTGGTTTTGGCGCAACGGGTCCAGTCGTTGCATAAGCTGCGGCTGGACAGAATGGTTACATCTGCCAACAAAATAACGTTTTATGTGCATGAGCTTATTAAACAGAGCAGACCAGGGGTGTCAGGTCTAAAACTGGAATTTATGGCATACCCTATGGACTATAGATTGTGTGTGGTCACATATATGCAACAGTATTTTAAGGTTACAAAGAGCCTTAGAGGCACTGAACTGGCAATGTTTATTAGTTATAAAAAGCCACACAAGAGGGTGTCAGCGCAGACCATCTCCAGGTGGTTAAGACGTGTATTGGCTAGTGCAGGAGTGGACACTGATGTTTTTAAATCTCACTCGACCAGGGCTGCAACAACATCAGCAGCAAGGTTTATGGAGGTTCCGCTGGACCACATCCTAACGACTGCAGGATGGTCGAATAAGCGAACGTTCCAAACTTTTTATAATAAACCGATTGCCAGGCCAGGGTTGTTTGCCAACTCAATTTTAAGTTCTGTTCTATAATTTGCTCCTGGATGTGAGGGGCACTATTATTTTTATTAACATCTGAAAACACAGTAACCAGGAATGTTATCCTGCCATTGCTGTTCTACAAGAGGAATGCAAATGACAACCTAAATCCTCCTTCTCCATTTTGATTGATCATGGGACAGGATTCTAAAATAGGGGATATTATACATTTTCAAGGAGACTTTGAGCTCATCCTTGAATTGTGCCTCTACCTCCACGTAATCTCTCGCCATGGCAGAGCCTATTTCAAGAATCTAATGTCAGGCATGGGAATGATGTGGTCTATACTTTAGAGCTAACTGAGTTCAATTGGGACCACTGTTCTTGGGATGACTCCCTGAGATGCAGAGTATCAAGGTAGGAGAGATTCTCCTTGGCCACATCAGCAGCTTTCAGGAGTGGTGTGTAAGCAATGATGAATGTAGCTAGCTAATTTCATGTAAGAGTAAACCAAACGGTCATAAGATGTACATTTATCCCATGGGGAAGCAGCTTAGATGTCAGAGGTAACTCATTCTTCTTGGCAAAGTTCACCCTATGAATAGAATGTTTCTCTTTTGTTTTCTCTTTTCCAGAGAAGGCTGGCCCATCACCTTGTTCTTCAAACTGGTCATCTGCCTGTTGGGCCTCACTTATGGTGACAATGACAATGTTGAAGCATCAGAGTTCACGAGCTATGATTACAGTGTAACATTCTGATTTGTCACTATTGGAATTGGGTCGTGAGTGCCCTGATTTTCCACGGCTCAGTTAAAACAGGCGAGGAAAATGTACATATCATCTTCTGTGTTAATGCCCATGCAACATAGTCTGCTCTCCAGTCATCTTGAACCGTTTTGGCACTATGACATGGAAAACCAGGACCCGCATGTGTAGCTCAAATAGTGACACAAGATATGTACATGGATAAGAGTACACCAAAACAATTTGTCCAACAAAACCATCCTGCTTGTGGATCCTAAGCAAGAAGACTTGGTGAATGAGATTGGAGTCAGTTGAGGAGATACTTAGGAAAAACTTAGCTGAATGATTTTATGGGAAACAAAGTTCTATGTTTGCCTTATGGTCCAGGAGGAAGTGTGAGGAAGTATGAGAAACATGCTTATTACCTCTGCCAGCTAATTGCTAGTTCTCCAAACGACAATACCATTAATCCTGCTGGCAGATTTGTTAAAAATTTTGGTAATGATCCTTACTGAGAAAAGTAATGCAAATCCAGAGGTGATAGGTTGGAATGAGTAAATGAAGTGCGAGAATGTCACAGTGGCAGTTAGAGATGACTAGACCTGGAGAGAATATGACAGAGGAAGAAGTTGAGATGGATCAGGTGTTATGGGAGAAAGGATCTCCAGTGTGGAGCAAAGACTCTTGACCAAAGGTGAGAGAAAAGCTCAAAATTGCCTTGGGCAGAATAAATTGTTAATTTTTCTGGTCGATTGTCATAATAGGTGAATTTGAATTATTGCCACAAATACTGGTCATTATTACATTGTGTTTGAATATTGTTGTTCTACTAAGCACTTTATGCATACTGCTTTATTTTTCTTTGTAGTCATCTATAATTAGCATCTGCTTACGTAAGCGAAGGAAATAATTTGTAAGCGGAATTCCGGTTTCCCTTTTATTTATGTAGACACTATACGTTCATGTTGGCCTCCAGACAGTACTGATAAATAGTTCATGGTTTGCTTTAATAATCATTTAAATTTTTTAATATTTCTATAGAATAAACAATCTTCATGAATTGTATAAAGTAAAATTATAGAAATCCAACAATAAATAATATAATGTTAAGGCCAAGCAAATGTCTATATACATTCTGAAGACAACTTCCCTTCTCTCCCCTTGGTACATTGATTCTGCAACACACTGTTTCTAACAATAGTTCCCCTTCACTAAGTTCCTTCCTGTCCCTGTGCCCTTTTACCTGTGCCCTTTCTATTGTCAGGGTCCCTAATACTCTTTTCAAAAGAAACAGTAATTTATTGTACTTTTTCAGTTTAATAACCAATATCTGCTGCTCACCCTGCAATCTCTAATTGGGATGAACATATGTAATTTATTTGCTTGATATTAAAGAACAATAGGACTTTGTATGTTATGAGGGCATTGTAGGATATCAGTTATGTTACTGAACTAGATATACCAATACTAGTGATCTAGAAACATCAAATCCCAATACAGCAAATCGAATATTAAAAATCAATTATTTAAATTAATCCTCCAGGAGTTATGAAACAGTGAATGAAGACAGCAAAAATAATTCTCTATAACTTGACTTACAAAATATATCTAATAAAATATCATGCATAGAAGTATTAGAAACATCATTTTCATAAGATCACAGGATGACTGTCACGTAGAATAGGAAGATGTCTGCAATCATGTTTTGCAGCGAGTTGTTATTAATGGGAATATGTCTAACAAATTATTAATGAGACTGTATCAGGTCCATTGCTTTTCATCATTTTATTAATGAAGAGAAGGTCTTAAAGTTAATTGTTGACATAATTCATAGAGCAGATCAGCTGGCAGGATGTCTTTAATTTTTTTTTTGCACTTTGTTCACTAACTGTTAGGGAATGCATCAGGATAACTGGGACATCCTTGGAAAGTGATATCAAAAGAGTATTTCTTTAACCAACATGAGAAAGAAAGTGAATAAGTGTAGATTTTTAAAAGTTTAGAGATACAGAGCAGAAACAGGTTCTTCGGCTCACCGAGTCTGCACCGACCAGCTATCCCTGCACATTTGCACTATCCTACACACACACTAGGGACAATTTACAATTATACCAAGCCAATTAACCTACAAACCTGTACGTCTTTGGAGTGTGCGAGGAAACCGGAGATCCCGGAGAAAATTCACGCAGATCGCGGGGAGAACGTACAAACTCCGTAGAGACAACACCCATAGTCAGGATTGAGATCAGGTCTCTGGTGCTGTAAAACAGCAACTCTGCCACCATCTCGCCCTATGGTATATATATATGTAATGTCAAATCAATCACAGGGGAAATAAAATTAGGGAAGGAAAGATTAGATTATGAGAGTAAAAGTAAAGTTAAGAAAATGTATTTAAAAATAAAGTACAGTTTGTCATTTAAAAAATCTTAAAACGATTCACAACCTAAAGGCATGTATTGGTAATTGTTCATTTTTTGGAACAAGAGTGATTTACCGATGAATTCATCTAAAAAAATAATTTGTAATTGGTAACTATATGTCATACTCTGCATCTGAAAGTGCATTATACTGTGCACACTTGTTTTTCTCACAGTATTGTGTAAAACAGATAGTGAATTAATAATGGCATGTGCCATTTTTAATTGGCTGGCAGGGTAGTTGTGAACCTGAAATAAGAAAACTACAAAATTCACAAATTAATCTATATAGCTTTCATCGCCCCCAACTGCGGATGGTTCAACTGCGGGAGAATAAAAAGGAAGAAGATTGGACTTTATTACCTTCCATCACAGTGAGGAATGTGGGGAGCTGCTGTGGTGGATGTTTATGTTAACCTTTATTTTATGTGGCTGTGTGTCATGTTGCTTTTCATAGTACGGCTGTATGGTAACTCAAATTTCACTGTATATTAATTGGTACATGTGACAATAAACTAACCTTGAAACCTTGAAACATAATCTCCCAAAAAACCTTTCTTGCCCTTGATTATTAGCTAGTTTTAGAAGTCTACCTATCCTTTAAAATAAAGGTCATATACAGTTGAAGAGCGGTTATAATGACCTCATTCCACATCAGATCATTCTTTCAACAGCCACTTATGCCTACAATAGTTCCTCTTTTGCCGGGGTTTACTGCACCAATGACAATACCTTGAGCACAGCTCCCTCTGTTGGATAAATATTTAATTAGAAACCATCAGGGCATGCCTCTTGAGTAAAGCAAGTTTGTGCAGGATTACAGGAATTAATAATTGATGCTGTTACTTCAAGTTTATCTTGTCTTACATCAATGGTTCTCCAGAGATTTTGAGGTCAGTGTGATAGAAGGCTGCTTCTATTGGTATAGAAATGTTTAAAAAAATGAATATATCTTAAAATATTGAAAATTAAGGATTGTAATTTCTACAATTTTCATCTCTAAATAACTTGTTGACTAATTAAATGGAGTTTTGTGGACAATAGACCAATAGAATAGATGAAGGGAAACCAGTTTGGATTTTCAGAAGAATTTTTGAGTAGGGTCCATAGAGTAAGGTGATCAACATGGTCAGAGCATATGGAATTGGGGATAATATTCTGCCGTATATAGACATTGATTAAAAATTGATTAACAAACAGAAAGTGAAGAGTGGATGTAAATTATTATTTTTTTAATTAGCAGGCTATGTCTAGTATGTGTTGCAGGGATTAGTGTAGTTGAAAATAAAACCATCAGCATATTTGTTGATTCTAATTTCTGTACGTCCTCATGCCAATCGCAGAGGGATAATTCACCCGACGCCGGAGTTCCATCTTCCCGGCAAGAGGGCCTGAAGCATCGGGCTGCCGTAGCGGCGAATGCGGAGGCCACAATAGGCCGGACTATGGGTGAACAGGGGACGGGACTGGACTTTGCTGCCTTCCCCCACAGTGGGAACCATTGTGGGGGGATGTTTTTATGTTTGTTGTTAAATTCTTTAATGTTTTGTCTTATCTTTATTCGTGTGCTGCAATGGCAAGTCAAATTTCACTACACCACTTGGTGTATGTGATAATAAATGTCCTTTGTATCCTTGTATTTGTATCCTTGTTTGTATAGTAGAGAAGAGGTGCAGCTACTGGGTGCAGAGACTGGTATATTGGATGTATGGTTGGGTTTTGGTACTGAAAGCCAGGAACCAACAGGCCTTTGAGGCAAGGTGACCAGGTGAGCTGGGAATCATAGGTCAGTATTATAGTGGAATAGGAGGGAGGTGTGGAGCAGCAGCAAACGTTGAGGGTCTTTAGAATCGCAACATGTCAAGTCAAGTTTATTTGTCACGTACACATACAAGATGCAGGGCTGCCAACATTGGTGAGAGTTGTGAGTGAGAAATTGCGAGAGACCAAGCCCAAGGGAGCGTTGCGACCGGGGGGGTGGGGGTGTGGGAGGAGGGTGTGTCCCCTCCCATTGGTACGGAACTTTTGCAATATGGTGCATACTGTAGCGAGTCTTTTAATTTACACTTGAATGCAATATATATATGCTTTAAATTGGATTAGCTCTGAATAAGGTTAGAGTAAATTACATTCCTAATTACATTCCACAGTAGAGCCCAAGCTCTGATCAACAGGCACAGCACATGAATGATCTTAGTGTATTCATGTATGGAAATCAGATTATAATCAAGCTCTTGGCCCATGTTGACCAACCTGGGTCTCACTGCACACCTGGTACTACTCCTGGCCCTGACTCCAGTTGCATACCTTCTCTCATTCCTGTCCCTGCGTCCAGCCTTACACCTGCCCCCCTATTCTTTTTTTTTAAATAATATTTTTATTAGAAGTAATCCAGTATAACAACGGTATAACAACTTTTCAAATACACAACCAACTTATTTCAATAAGTATACGGATGTTACAAATAATTCTTATAAACTTTTATTTTTTAGAAAGTAGAAAAAGAAGAATAGATTTTAATCAATAAGAATAGTGATAAAATAATAATTTTGATTATATAGAGAGAGAAAGAGAAGGGGAAAAAAAAGAAGAAAAGAAAAAATTATAGTATACATCTTAATAGTGAATAACACAATTTCAAATAACGATATCAATAGAGACATGCATACAAATCCAAAAAAAAAAATCATTATTTTCATCTAATCCTGCCGGGTACCCATTGAGTTGTGATGCCAAGAACAGCTACCCCTTCAAATATTCTGTATATGGAGACCATATCTGTTCAAAGAGTTCGTATTTGTCCATTAGGACAAATCTGATTCTTTCCAAGTGCAACGTCTCCAACATTTCCACTGTCCACATTTTAATTGTGGGGGATAATGTTCCCTTCCAAAATTTCAATATTAATTTTTTCACTATTATCAAACAG
Source organism: Okamejei kenojei (assembly GCA_035221665.1). NCBI lineage: Eukaryota > Metazoa > Chordata > Chondrichthyes > Rajiformes > Rajidae > Okamejei > Okamejei kenojei. The sequence continues at coordinate 33,851,307 of CM069154.1, forward strand.
TAATCCAAGAAATTTCTTTGGTTTACTGTTAATATTACATTTGAATCCGGAACTCCTAATATTATTAATTTTACTTCGGAGTCACGTGAGTGACTACGTGAAGAAGCCCCGCCTGGCGCTGGAACGGCATTACGTCAACGCTGACGGCAGAGCATGAGATGCAGAGGCAGCTCCTCGACAGCGGTAGGTACGGGCCCGCAGGTAAGTGCTGTTGAAAAAACTTTCAGGGTCTAAAAACTCCGTGGCTGGTGTTGAACACCAGGATTACAACGAATTTAAAAGCAAAAATAAGTAAAAGTTAAAATAAAAATACTATGTATAAAAACAATGGAGTTTTAAAAGAACGTCCCAGGGAAGCGATCGGGACGGGAGATTACGGAGCCGGTTCCGATACCGGTGGCCGTCAAAAATACGTTAAGGAAGACTTTAGTCGCTCCACAAACTTTTGGCAGGGGGGAAAAAATTTATGTCAGAAAGGCCATAATTTAAAAAGTTCAATAAAAGGCCTTCAGACTAAAAAAGCTTTATGGCTTAAAAAATAATGGAAAAAAGATTCCAAAAAATAAAAATAAAATAAATAAATAAAAATTCAACCAAAAAGGGTTAAAAGGCCAAACCTACCCTAAGGGGGTTTCATATATTAAAATATATGATGAAATATTGTGGGAATATCTACCTCAGATATGTTTGGAGGTAGTCAAGGAGGGAAAAACTCAGGAGTAACAAGGGCAGTAAAAATAAAATGGAAAACTGACCCTAAAAATGCTCTTATAGTGGTGGCTGGTCATGAAGTACCCACCACAGCACCAAAAATATATATATATATATATATATTTATATATACAGGTGTAGGTACAACACCTGAATAAGAAGTGAGGCCATGGAAAATAACCATGGAAACCAAAATTAGTTGGTCTCTCACTAAAGCTGTTATGATTAAAACAGCAGAATAAAAATAAAACTTTTATGTTTTATTTAAGTACACTTCAGCACAAAATATATATAGAGGTGTACTAGGTACGATACCCGAATGAATGAGTGAGGCCATGAAAAGTAAAAATTTCAGAGGCCACAGGAGCCGTTGGAGGAAGTGAAGGAGGGGGAGGAGCGACACCCGACCGGTAAGGTTAAAAATCGAGCGCGGGGCTTGTTTTTTCAGAGGCCCACAGGAGCCGTTGGAGGAAGTGAAGGAGGGGGAGGAGCGACACCCGACCGGTAAGGTTAAAAATCGAGCGCGGGGCTTGTTTTTTCAGAGGCTTACCGAAATCCATCACGTTCCATTTGGAGAAGTGGGTTTTTTTTTGGGGTTTTTTTGAGGAAGCCGCTGATTGGTGGAAGAGGACCCGAGGAAGCAGCTGATTGGGTGCAACCCCGGGTTTACTATTTTACATTTCTGCCTTCTGGGAGTGAGGGATTCTGGGAGTTAGGGATTTAGTATTTAGTAGTAAAGTTTAAAGGATAAGTTTTTGTGTTTTTTTTTAGTAATTTGGGAGTAAGGTATGGCAGTAGAGATTGGCCCCATGGTTTGTTCAGCCTGCAACATGTGGGAGATCAGGGAGATGGTCGGTGTCCCTGGTGACTACGTTTGCAGGAAGTGTGTCCAGCTGCAGCTCCTGGCAGATCGCATTGAACGATTGGAACTGCGGCTGGATTCATACTGGAGCATCCACGATGCGGAGAAAGTCGTGGATAGCACGTACAGTGAGTTGGTCACACCGCAGGCAAAAGGTAGGAGGACAAGAAGGGAACGGGTGGCCAATAGCCAGCAAAGCAGTAGGCAGGTAGTGCAGGAGTCCCCTGCGGTCATCTCCCTCCTAAACAGGTATACCATTTTGGATACTGTTGAGGGAGATGGCTCATCAGGGGAATGCAGCAGCAGCCAGGTTCATGGCACCATGGGTGGCTCTGCAGCACATGAGGGGGGAAAAAAGAGGGGAAGGGCAATAGTAATAGGGGATTCAATTGTCAGGGGAATAGATAGGCGTTTCTGCGGCCGCAAACGAGACTCCAGGATGGTATGTTGCCTCCCTGGTGCAAAGGTCAGGGATGTCACTGAACGGCTGCAGAACATTCTGGAGGGGGAGGGTGAACAGCCAGTTGTCGTGGTGCATGTTGGCACCAACGATATAGGTAAAAAAAGGGATGAGGTCCTACAAGGTGAATTTAGGGAGCTAGGAGATAAACTTAAAAGCAGGACCTCAAAGGTAGTAATCTCCGGATTACTACCAGTACCACGGGCCAGTCAGAGTAGAAATAGGAGGATAATGCAAATGAATACGTGGCTTGAAAGTGGTGCAAGGGGGAGGGATTCAATTTTTAGGGCACTGGGACCAGTTCTGGGGGAGGTGGGACCGGTACAAACAGGACGGTTTGCACCTGGAATGGAATGGAACCAATGTTCTTGGGGGAGTGTTTGCTAGTGCTGTCGGGGAGGATTTAAACTAATGTGGCAGGGGGATGGGTACAAGAGCAGAGAGGCAGGAGGGTGTAAAATGAGGGTAGAAGCATTAGGTAGCAAGGTGAAAGGTAAAAGTGGCAGGCAGACAAAACCAGGGCAAAAATCAAAAAGGGCCACTTTTCAGCAAAATTGTATAAGGGGTAAATGCGTTGTAAAGACAAGCCTGAAGGCTTTGTGTCTCAATGCAAGGAGTATTCGTAATAAGGTGGACGAGTTGAACGTGCAGATAGATATTAATGATTATGATATAGTTGGGATCACGGAGACATGGCTCCAGGGTGACGTAGGCTGGGAGCTGAACATCCAGGGATATTCAGTATTCAGGAGGGATAGAGAGAAAGGAAAAGGAGGTGGGGTAGCGTTGCTGGTTAGAGAGGAGATTAAAGCAATGGAAAGGAAGGACATTAGCTTGGAGGATGTGGAATCGGTATGGGTAGAGCTACAAAACACTAAGGGGCAGAAAACGCTGGTGGGTGTTGTGTACAGGCCACCTAACAGTAGCAGAGAAGTTGGGGATGGTATCAAACAGGAAATTAGAAATGCGTGCGACAAAGGCAAAACAGTTATAATGGGTGACTTCAATCTACATATAGATTGGGTTAATCAAATTGGCAGGGGTGCTGAGGAAGAGGATTTTTTGGAATGTATGCGGGATAGTTATCTAAATCAACATGTACAGGAACCAACGAGAGAGCAGGCTATTTTAGACTGGGTTTTGAGTAATGAGGAAGGGGTAATTAGCCGTCTTGTTGTACGTGCCCCCTTGGGCAAGAGTGACCATAATATGGTTGAGTTATTCATTAGGATGGAGAGTGACATTGTTAATTCAGAAACAATGGTTCTGAACTTAAAGAAAGGTAACTTTGAGGTATGAGACGTGAATTGGCCAAGATTGACTGGCAATTAATTCTAAAAGGGTTGACGGTGGATATACAATGGAAGACATTTAAAGACTGCATGGATGAACTACAAAAATTGTTCATCCCAGTTTGGCAAAAGAATAAATCGGGGAAGGTAGTGCATCCGTGGATAACAAGGGAAATCAGGGATAGTATCAAAGCAAAGGATGATGCGTACAAAGTAGCCAGAAAAAGCAGCATACCAGAGGAGTGGGAGAAATTCAGAGACCAGCAGAGGAGGACAAAGGGCTTAATTAGGAAAGGAAAAATAGATTATGAAAGAAAACTGGCAGGGAACATAAAAACTGACTGCAAAAGTTTTTATAGATATGTGAAGAGAAAGAGGTTAGTTAAAACAAATGTAGGTCCCTTGCAGTCAGAAACAGGTGAGTTGATCATGGGGAACAAGGATATGGCGGACCAATTGAATAACTACTTTGGTTCCGTCTTCACTAAGGAAGACATAAATAATCTGCCTGAAATAGCAGGGGACTGTGGGTCAAAGGAGGAATTGAGTGAAATCCAGGTCAGTCGGGAAGTGGTGTTGGGTAAATTGAATAGATTAAAGGCCGATAAATCCCCAGGGCCAGATAGGCTGCATCCCAGAGTACTTAAGGAAGTAGCTCAGGAAATAGTGGATGCATTAGTGATAATCTTTCAAAACTCTTTAGATTCTGGAGTAGTTCCTGAGGATTGGCGGGTAGCAAATGTAACCCCTCTTTTTAAAGAAGGGAGGGAGAGAGAAAAACGGGGAATTACAGACCAGTTAGTCTAACATCGGTAGTGGGGAAACTGCTAGAGTCAGTTATTAAAGATGGGATAGCAGCACATTTGGAAAGTGGTGAAATCATTGGACAAAGTCAGCATGGATTTACAAAAGGTAAATCATGTCTGACGAATCTTGTGGAATTTTTCGAGGATGTAACTAGTAGCGTGGATAAGGGAGAACCAGTGGATGTGGTATATCTGGACTTCCAGAAGGCTTTCGACAAGGTCCCACATAAGAGATTAGTATACAAACTTAAAGCATACGGTATTAGGGGTTCAGTATTGATGTGGATAGAGAATGGGCTGGCAAACAGGAAGCAAAGAGTAGGAGTAAACGGGTCCTTTTCACAATGGCAGGCAGTAACTAGTGGGGTACCGCAGGGCTCAGTGCTGGGACCCCAGCTATTTACAATATATATTAATGATCTGGATGAGGGAATTGAAGGCAATATCTCCAAGTTTGCGGATGACACTAAGCTGGGGGGCAGTGTTCGCTGTGAGGAGGATGCTAAGAGACTGCAGGGTGACTTGGATAGGCTGGGTGAGTGGGCAAATGTTTGGCAGATGCAGTATAAATGTGGATAAATGTGAGGTTATCCACTTTGGTGGCAAAAACAGGAAAGCGGACTATTATTTAAATGGTGGCCGATTGGGAAAAGGGGAGATGCAGCGAGACCTGGGTGTCATGGTACACCAGTCATTGAAAGTAGGCATGCAGGTGCAGCAGGCAGTGAAAAAAGCGAATGGTATGTTAGCTTTCATAGCAAAAGGATTTGAGTACAGGAGCAGGGAGGTTCTACTTCAGTTGTACAGGGTCTTGGTGAGACCACACCTGGAGTATTGCGTGCAGTTTTGGTCTCCAAATCTGAGGAAGGACATTATTGCCATAGAGGGAGTGCAGAGAAGGTTCACCAGACTGATTCCTGGGATGTCAGGACTGTCTTATGAAGAAAGACTGGATAGACTCGGTTTATACTCTCTGGAATTTAGGAGATTAAGAGGGGATCTTATAGAAACTTACAAAATTCTTAAGGGGTTGGACAGGCTAGATGCAGGAAGATTGTTCCCGATGTTGGGGAAGTCCAGGACAAGGGGTCACAGCTTAAGGATAAGGGGGAAATCCTTTAAGACCGAGATGAGAAAGACTTTCTTCACACAGAGAGTGGTGAGTCTCTGGAACTCTCTGCCACAGAGGGTAGTTGAGGCCAGTTCATTGGCTATATTTAAGAGTGAGTTGGATGTGGCCCTTGTGGCTAAGGGGATCAGAGGGTATGGAGAGAAGGCAGGTACGGGATACTGAGTTGGATGATCAGCCATGATCATATTGAATGGCGGTGCAGGCTCGAAGGGCTGAATGGCCTACTCCTGCACCTAATTTCTATGTTTCTATGTAAACATGGAAACTAAAAATTAATTGGTCTCACTAAAGCTGTTATGGTTGAAACAGCAGAATATGATAAAACTTTTATGTTTTATAAAGATATCAACGGTGAATCCGTTTATGATATCCATGTCTCAATTATATGAGATATAAGGAAATACGATTTCAAAGTATTTCAAACTGGTGCATGGCATTTCTATTCAATGGAAAACAAATAAAATATTGTGCAAATAACCAATACATTGAAAATAAAATAAATAGCCATCGGTTTGTGGAGCTCAATGGGAAGAAATATATAATATTAATTTAGTTATATATATGTAATTGTATAGGGGCCAAATCTGCACTCTAGATTTGCAGATCAATACAAATCAGGTTATGTTAAACTCTGATTATTATGGAATAAAACCTGCCTTATGATAATTCAAAAATATTGATTACAAAAGAACAGACTATTGATCTTTAAACTTTGGGGGGAAAGAATTATAATCCAATATAAAGATTTGATAATGGATCAAAATAAAGGCAGAAGTATGATAAATAAACATAATCCAACATAGCCTTATCCGAACCCATATAATTTGGAAAAGAAGGCTTGAAGTACGTTGAAGAGGTGCAAACAACTGTTACAAAATAAATTAATGAAATCTCCGATTGTGGGGGATTACAGGTGTATTAGGATCATTAATTTAATATAACTAAGGACTACAAAAAATTGTAGAAAGGATTGGTTCACCTGTATAAGAAAACCTAAAAAATTGATTTTAGGTTTGCACCCAAAAGTAACTCCAATAAAGAAGGGGTACGTACATATATATATTATAAAATTACCTCAGTGTAAAGATGTGATGGTATAAACCATACAAAACATCATTTTATATACACTTTCACAGTGTAAGAACATTTTATTAAAATGGAAACATCTTCAACATTGAAATACAGTTGTTATTAACAAAGTGTTAATCAAATATTACAGGTGTTTGAAATTAATTAAATGGGTCAAGTGGTGCAAGTTAAAACATTGTCTGAAGGAATAAAACCAGTTCAAGGCTGTTAAACAGAATACTGGAAGAACAATTGTACTGATAAAAAGATCAGCACTTGCACTAATGAGGACATGGTCATGGTTTATCTTGATCACATTTAAATTGGAAGGTTATAAAGAGTCAGCTGCAAATTAGTGCTGCAATTACAAGCCTGTTGAAAGGCAAGGACCTGACCCATCACATAAAGCCTATGTTTTAGGCATTCATAAATATTCATAAATTACTATTCTGGATTTAGGAGTAATTCAGCACCATAAGAGGGGGAAAATTGTTCCATGATACAAATATGTCTTATTGTTTTGTTGACATACTTTGTCCCTCCATTAGAAAAGGAGCCTAGGTAAAGAATAAATAAAGCTCCAAAAGAAGGAATACAGAAGCTTATAAGAATATGTATGCCTTTGTGAGAGGCTTATGCAAATACAAAATGATACATTATCATTATTAAAGTAATGGATAAAAAAGGTTCACAAGTTGCTTCAACTATAAGCTTAGCAGCTGTTGCAAGCTGAAGCAAGTATTAACAGATGATGGACAGCTTCTGTGAATATTTGGGTAAGATAAATATTATCTATTCTTATAAAGATAATTGATAGTCTCTTGTTGGGACTACGGACAATAATACCAGGTAATTGCAAATGAATTGTCCTAAGAAATTTCTCCAAACATTTGTATTAATTATTGAAGTATAAGGAATTATGGATTAAATATCGATTGTTCTATTATGGAAGTGTCCATGTCATAACAAGGTGAACAATACCACGGCTGTGGCATATATTAAATCACATAAGATAAGTAAAATAATAATCATGTGATTATCTGAGTAAACAGATGTGGCATATTCTAAAATGTTTTAGTCCAGCTGTTTATCTCTAAGAAAGAGACAATGTTATCGCAGACAACAAATTAAGGGGGGAAAATACATTGTCATTAATATGGATTACTTACGATTAATCTGGTTATATACAGATTAAATCACCGATCCTTCAAATGTTCTCGTGGGTAAACCAAGAACAGGAAAGGTGGATGCATTTCTCTCAATTACATGAGGAAAGATGTTCTTTTATGTTCTTCATATTTGTCTGATAGGGCAGTGTCTGATGAAAATGTAGCAGGACACTGCCAGAGGCATTTTGGTGGCCCAAAACGGATCCTTCATGGTTTTCATAAATATTGAGTGATGTTGAACCACTTGTGATGATTCATAGTTGCAGTAATTTATTGTTGTACAATGGCATCCATGACATGAAAATATGAATTTGACTATCTGCAGGTTGACCAGACCATTACAACAGTTTGATGGTCAAAGAAGTCTATGAATGTTTAACTAATATAACAACATAACAATAAAATAATTATGTATAAAAGAAGTGTTATACCTGCAATTTGCAGAAATAAGTTTTAAAAAAAACCAAAAAAAAACAATATTTTCTAATAAGAAATTGGAAGTCTGTGTAGACAGTAAAGTTATTTGTCATATTAGATATATGTGAGTTCCTTGTGGATTGCATTTTTCTGAGTATCTAATTGATAGAGCCAATAATAGGGCTCAGAGCGTTTATCGTCCTATTTACGGACAAAATACTAACCAATAAATTATCGGGTTCATTCGTAATATCCCGATATGAAAAGGGATATATATGTAGATATAAATATAGATATAAATATATATATATATATATATATATATATATATATATATATATATATATATATATATATATATATAATCTGTCCAAAATTGCAATACATAAGTCGGAGATCAATATAGTCCTGAATTGCCTTAGGCAATGGACTCCAATTCTATCAATGATTCAAAAAAGTTAACATTGAAAGTAATAATGCTGATGACTTTAGTATCAACATAAGAGTGCAAACATTGCAAATATTACGTTATAATTACATGTGGATACAGATTACATTATCATATATGTTTATGAATTTACCAAACAAAGCAGACCAAGAAGAGCTGAAACCAAGGTAAACCTATAAGCATATCCTGTCGGCCTTAAATTGTGTGTGTGTGTGAACATTGATGAAATCTGTTGAAGTAGGTGATGAGACAGCACTACTTATTACACACAAAATACCACATTAGGTTTCAGTAAAAACTGATGGTTCTAGAGAAATGTATTCTAGATGGTTAAAAATTGAATAACACTCAGTGGAACTATACACTGAAATGTGGAAAATCATTCTGTTAAGGAGGTAGATATATTCACAGGAATGGCACAGGATGAGCCGCTCGAGCAAAGATGCAAGGCCACAGGAGGGTGTAAAATAAATATTAAATTAAATGGAACCAGTCATGGTGTCAGGATTGGACACGGAGTGTTGGGTTCTCTATAAATGTTGCTTTGTTCATACCATCAAATTATATATATCAATTGATATTTTGTGATAAACTTATCTTTCGATGGAAAGGGCATTACTTTTATTCTTTTATAACGTGAAATAATTTATCACATAACTTGAGGCAATGTTTGGAGGAAGAAAATGTGTTATTTGCTCATTACTGTGTTGAATGAGCCAGAGTGTCGTATGGAATGAGTCTACGACATGAAAAACACAGAAAGCTTCAAAATCTTCACGTAGTCACTCACGTGACTCCGAAGTAAAATAGTAAGATTAAACGAGAACTTACCAGTTCGAAGTTTGATCGTTATTTTATGAGGAGTAACGATGAGGGATTACGTGCCCTCCACTCCCAACCCTCATAAAATAAATGATCATCTGGTAGTTCTAAATCTATGTTGAGCCTTACTATCTTACTCCGGCTATTATGTTCTGTGTTTTTCATGCCGCTGCTTTGAAGTATGCAGTTCCAGCGCCAGGCGGGGCTTCTTCACGTAATCCCTCATCGTTACTCCTCATAAAATAACGATCAAACTTCGAACTGGTAAGTTCTCGTTTAATCTTACTATTTTGGATCTGGGTCCAGTTTAATTTTAAGAACTTCAGAGATAACTCTAAAGATTTCTGTCCAATAATAGTTGAGTTTCATACATGTTACAAAACTATGCGTTAAGTTAGCTTCCAAGTTCTGACATTTATCACAAATAGAAGAAATGTTAGGATAAATTCTATTTAATTTAGTTTTTGAATAATGTAACCTGTGTAATACCTTAAATTGTATCAATATATGTCTAGCATTTAATGAGCAACGATGTATACATTGTAGACTTTCTTCCCAAGTTTCCTTCGTTATAGATAAACCTATTTAATTTTCCCATGTTTGTCAATATATTTCCGAAGTTGGGATTTCCCTATCCAAGATAGTATTGTATATATACGCTATTAATTTTTCTGTATTTGGGTGTTTATTAAACAATTCATCTAATTCATCTAGTCCTGGTTTTCTATTTTTATAGTCTTGCGTATTTGACTTAATATAGTTTCTAATTTGTAAATACCTAGATATGTTATTTGACTGCAATCCATAGATATCCTGTAACTCTTGAAATTAAAGAAATTCCTATTACCCCCTCTGCCCCCCTCTTCTACCCTGATCATAGCCGCTTACCTGCTTAGGTTCCCAGTGCTGAACACACCCCTGGTCCCAGCTTTGACTGCACACCTAGTACTATTCCAGACCTTGACTCTGGATGCAAACTTGGCCTTGCTCCTAGTTCCTTTCCACTGACAATATATCTGGCCCACAAATAAAGCCCCATATCTGAGTCCCTGGACTTAACCTATTACGTTCAAGTCCACAGGGGCTTATCTAATGCAGTAATCCTTTATGGGGCACTTCACAGACCAAATTATGGGTAACAAAATTTGCTACATTCATTGGCTTCCTTGTTATCTAACATGCTAGTTACTTTGTCAAAGAAGTCATCAATTGGTTGAACACAATTCCCATCCATAAAATTAAACTCACTCAGCTGGATAAGTATTCTGATACAATTTCTTTCATTTTCATAACAAACTGTACTGAAGTCATTTTCACCCCCAATATTTTCAGTATTTTGCTGTCTTCCTCTCAGCTGGGACTTTTCCAAAATGCAAAGTCCAATAACTATATATTTTAGCAATATTATTCTATTAACTGTGAACTTGAGCATACATAATATTTTCTGTGGTCTTTATAACACAACAATGATACAAAGATCTTTGTTTTGATTGCACCTACCAACATGCATACATTATTACATTACAGTTAATATGTACCGAGGGCAAATTTTTGTTCCAATGCTCCCCATTCCTGATTACTTTTACATTGAAGTGATTGAAATCCAAGTGAAGTTTAAATGGCATCATTAAAATAAAACCTCCAGAATGGATGATATTCATTATGTGGTTGGTTGGGGTCAGTATCAGCACAATTACTATATTAAACTTTGAATCTTCAGATGTCCTGGTTCAAGCTAAAACTAAAGACAAATAATAATCTCCTCACACGTTCACCTGCAAGTATCTCTGTCACTCCTTTAAAACATACCCTTTCTTTGAACAAGCTCTTAAATATTGCATCAGAATCAGTTTCCATCTGATTACACTCCTTGAGGATGTTCATCTACATGTTCAATTAATAAAACAACGAGATTGGGGACATTTCTATTCAACCTGTCAAAGGAATTGGGGGGGGGGGGGGGGGGGTTTAGAAATAGTCAGTGAGGTAAACAAACATAATAGTTGAGTGGAAAATGACAAAAGTGCTACCTTCCCAATATTTAACTGAAGGAAATAATGGGTTATCGGGGTTGTATGTTGTGACAGACAGCCTGACACCTTGCATGTCATAATAATATTACACTTATCCCATTCCCCTGGATATTCCAGATTAATAAATTAAGGTTTTGTCAACTAATTACAAATCAGGCTAATTACAAATCAATAACATTAGCCAACTCCGAAACATGAAGCGCTGAGCATTGGGATCCAGACATCACGGACAACTGGCCTCAGTTCCCCGCTCACATCTGGCAGTGTTCTCTGTCTGAACTAGGGGCAGCGGAGCGTTTTTCGAAAGTGGGGAGGCTGAGCGATCACTGATCACTGGCCTTAGGGGTACCCGGTGAGGGAGTGGAGCAACCGTGTGGGGAGAGGGTGTGGAAGAAGGGTGTGTCCCCTCCCAGGGTAGGAACTTTTTGAAATTTGATGTATTAAAATCATGTTTTAGTGCATTGTAGAAGTATGATTTCATTTTTTTTGTATGAAGTATTTTAAGGGGTAACTTTATCCACACAAAGGGTGGTGGGTGTATGGAACAAGCTGCCAGAGGAGGTAGTTAAGGCAGGGACCATCCCAACATTTAAGAAACAGTTAGACTCATACATGGATAGGACAGGTTTGGGGGTATGGACCAAAAGCAGGTAGCGTAGCTGGGACATGATGGCGGGTGTGGGCAAGTTGCGCCGAAGGGCCTGTTGTCACATTGTATTACTCTATGACTACATTATACCTCCACCATGCATGAATGCTTCAAAATCAAGTGATCGTGTTTTATTGCCATATACTCAAGCATAGAAACATAGAAAATAGGTGCAGGAATAGGCCATCGGCCCTTTGAGCCAACACTGCCATTCAATATGATCATGGCTATTCATCTAAAATCAGTACCCCTTTCCTGTTTTTTCCCCATATCCCTTGATTTCGTTAGCCTCAAGAACTAAATGTAACGCTCTCTTGAAAACATCCAGTGAATTGGTCTGCACTGCCTTCTGTGGCAGAGATTCACAACTCTGTGTATGAAGAAAGTTTGTCCTCATCTCAGTCCTAACTGGCTCCCCCTTTATTCTTAAACTGTGACCCCTGGTTCTGAAATCCGCCAACATCGGGAACATTTTTTCCTGCAGTTACAGTAAGTGAAAATCTAGCAGGCAAGCAGGATGCTTTCTCCAACCACCCCCATTTGAAGTCCACTATCTTCCACCGTTTCTACCCAGTGCTTGGTACTTACTTCCAGCAGCCACTGGTTGTCCTCCAGGATGCACCGAGCAGTAGCCTGATCCATGCCTGGGCGACATTGGCACAGAAACTCTCACTGCAGCGGCGCAACGCTTCCGACGCCTTGCACTGAGGCTGTTCCATGGCCGGAGCTGCAGTGAGTGACTCGCCAGCCCGGCAAACACTCGCCAGCTCCGCTCCCCGTCCGCATCTGTCCCCGTCGCTGCTTCTGCTTCCAACACCCATAGCCCATGCAGCTGATATGAGTTTTGAAATTTTCGTTGATCACAGAATTTCTCACGACAGAGTGTGAGAAATTTGTGATCAGCGTGAGAATCTGGCGAAATGCGTGATTCTCACGCTCAATGCATTGGAGTTGGCAGCCCTGCCTCTCTATCCCCCACTCTCTCTCCTCTCTCTGTCCCCCTATCTCATTCCCTCCCTTCTCTCTCCACCTCTCTTTCTCTCCCCTCTCTCCCTCCCACCTCACTCTCCTCCCTCTCTCCCCTCTCTCTCTCTCTCCTCCCTCTTCCACTCTCCTCTCACCCCCCTCTCTCTCTCCCCAGCTCTCCCCCTTTATCACCCCCCTCCCCCCCTCTCACCCCTCTCTCTCCCCCTCTCTGTCTCTCCCTCACCCGTCTCTCCCCTTCCCTCTCTTTTCTCTCTCCCGCCCTCTCTCCTCTCCCCCTCTTTCTCCCCCCTCTCTCTCTCCCCTCTCTTTTCCCACCTCACTCTCCCACCTCTCTCATCCCCTCTCTCCTCTCTCTCCTCTCCCTCCCTCTCCTTCTCTCTCTCTCCTTTCTTCTCTCTCTCCCTCTTTCCTCTCCTCTCCCCTTCTTCTCTCTCTCCCCCTCGCTTCCTCCCCCTCTCTCTCTCCCTCTCTCTCTCTCTCTCTCCCTCTCTCTCTCTCCCCCTCTCTTTCCTCTCCCTCTCTCTCTCTCATCTCCCCCTCTCTCCTCCCTCTCTCTCTCTCTCTCTCTCTCCCCCTCTCTCTCTCTCTCTCTCTCCCCTCTCTCTCTCTCCCTCTCACCCCTCTCTCTCTCTCCCTCTCTCTACCCTCTCCCACCTCACTCTCCCCCTCTCTCTCTCCTCTCTCTCTCCCTACCTCTCTCTCCCTCTCTCCCTCTCTCCTCTCTCTCTCTCTCCCATTCTCTCCCTCTCTGTCTCTCCCCTCTCTCTCTCTCTCACCCCCTCTATCTCTGTCTCCTTCACTCTCTCTCTCCCCGCCTCCCTTTGAGAGTCTCTGTCCTTTCGGCACAGAGACTCTCAGGGCAGTGGCGCAACACTTCCGACTCCTCCGACGGCCCGGGATTCTTGCACTGAGGCTGATCCATGGCCGGAGTGGTAGCGAGCGACTCGCCAGCCCCGCAAACGCTCGCCAGCCCCGCAAACACCCAGCGCCGCCAACCCGCATCTGTCCCCGGCAAACACTCGCCAGCCCCAGATCCCCGTCCGTATCTGCCTCCGCTGCTGCTTGTGCTTCCATCCCTCCCTCAGCCCGAGCTCTCCAACACCTGCGGACCATGCAGTTTATCTAAGTTTTGAAATTTTCGTTGATCACAGAATTTCTCACCACAGAGCGTGAGAAATTTCTGATCAGCATGAGGGCGTGAGAATTTGTTAAAATGCGTGATTCTCATGCTGAAAGCGTGAGAGTTGGCAGCCCTAAAGATGAGCAGCGAAATGAAAGAGGCCATGCCTGCAGAGTGTGCAATATTTGTGTCATCATAAGTATGACTACCAAGAGAATTATGATGGGGGTAGGTGGTTTGTTCAAAAGAGAGGGAAAATTATGCAGCTTAGTAATTTACTTCTCAGGTAGCCTTCCATTCCAGCTGCGATTTTGTCAGATTGTCCCAGAAGTAACCAATAACCAAAGACAATGTCACACTCTGCTGAAATCCTCCAAATTAAACATTTTCTTTGTAAATGATGTCATTCCACGCTCTCTTGATGCTGACACTGCATCAGGTCACAAGGGTGACTCAACATGAAATGCACAAATTAATTTTTGGATTGAAGCAAAATGCATTATGCTACTTCTATAAAAAAATACTTTCTAATTTTGTAACATTGTCAGAAGCAGCATTGTGCAACTGAATTTCCAGACACATGTGAAACCATGTAAGGATGGTGGAAGGGTTCATTTTTGTACAAGATTCCTCTTTCTACCTGCAGACAGAAGATAATACTGATATCAAATGTACTCAAAAATATCAGCAGATACAAGCTTGAAATGAGTGACAGGTGGTCAAATGTTATATTTCACCAATGTTAAAAGAAAATTTGTTTTTGAATTTATATAGGTGCATGACAGGGGACCAATGAAATAGTAAAGTGTAGCATTTTACCACCTGCCACTCATTTTGAAACATGTCTGCTGATATGGTTGAAATAGAGTGTGATCTCAGTTAAATCTTGCATGCAGCAGTACGATACAGGAAACAAAAGCTATCTGACTCTGACCACAAGGAACATCAAGTTTCTTGAAGCTTGCCATGTTCACCCACGCCTCAGAACACACTGCTAATTCATTTCCGCATATGGCCCTGGTGAGGCAGCAGTCATTTTTGCAATGTGCTGCTTACACCCTAAGTCTTTCAATGGAAATTGAAGCCAGTTGAACCCAAAGCCAAGAGTGGATTAAGATACAGATTTATGCAGCATTGATTCTATATTAACTGAGATGTTTTGTGATGTTAGCTAACCGGAACATATTATAGGCTGTGAAACCAAAGGAAAGCAAAAATACCCCAAAACAAAATACAGCAAATGTTAGCAATCCAATAAGAAAACAGAAGAAGCAGGAAATACTAAGCTGGGCTTTTATTAGTGAAAAATGAAATGCATTTATAATGGGTGAGAATGAAAGAAAGTGCTGAATGCATAAAATGTGTTTGTTATAGGTGGAAATCAGGAGAGATTAAATTGCACTAGAGGTGGGAGTATCATTTGAAAGAGACTGGTAAAGTGTATTGCTTGACAAAACAAGTAACTAGAAATGCTGTAAACTTGCCAGATTAGGGGAGAGCAAAAAAAAACTGAAAAGGCTAATTATTTGAAATGATTGAATTCAACATTGAGTCCTGAAGACCGTGATATTACTCCTCAAGTTAAAATTGAACAACATTAGAATAGTTGTGGACGCCAAAGTCAGAGGGGCGAGAGTGAGAGTTGGATGGAAAATTAAAGGATTAAGCAACTTCAAGCTCAAGGTGACCCTTTCAGACTGCAAAGCAATCGTCCAATGTGTTTGGTTTCCTCTAGGTAAAACTGACGGTGAATGGGGTGAACAGGAGCAGTCCCAAACTAGCATTTGTTTAATAGAATGATTTTACAGCAAATTAGGTAGGCGGATAGTCAAGAGTGTTAATTGTCACATGCAATGGGACCAGAACAATGAGATTCTTACTTGCTGCAGCTGTAAGAAAATTAATTGCACAACGAATAATACATTAAGTTATCAGCTATACTAGGTAACCAGACCACATCAATGCAAGCAGAGGTGCATAGTATAATATAAAGTCCATAGTTCAGAGCTGAGGTAGGGTTGTGGTTAGGGCTGTCCAGTCAGGTTTGAGAGGTTGATGGGAATAACCTGTTCTTGAGCCTGGAGGTAGCAGTTCTCAGGCTGCAGTATCTGCTAACGGATGGTAGCAGCGAGATGAAAGCGTGGTCAGCGCGTCCAGAAAGAGGAAAATGAAGAGCCACAAATTTGTGATCCACACAGACCAACAGGATTGATGGAAAAAGGGACAATGCCCTGCAAACACAATCTACGAGGCTTAAGGTACTTAACGAAACCATTGAACCTTTGGGACATTCAAATACATTTAGACCATTCAACTTAAGCAGTAATAAAGAGGACAAATTCTTGTAACATATAGGAGATGGTTTTTAAGATTAATATTTTGAGGAACAACTGGGGGGGGAAAAATCATATAATTCAAAATGGTCATATAGCATGGACACAGGCCACTTGGTCCATCAAGTCTACGCTGACCAGTGGGCACCCAACTGTATTAATCACATGGGCAATTCCAGTGTTTAGCTGGACACGTCATAAAAGTTAGTGACTCTACTTCCATCGCCAGTGTAATCCAGGTACGCACCACGCCTTGGGTGACAAAGGTCCCCGTGATGTTATCTCCAAATTTCTTCTTCAATAACCACCTCTGTTCCAGGCAAAACAAACCTAGCCTCTATAGTCCCTCCCCATAACGATAACACACCATCACAGCTGACATTGTGAATCTTCACTGCACCATCCCCAGCACAATCACATCCTTCCTGTAATGTGAGGAACTACCAATGTTTTAAAGTCAGAGCATAATGTCTCCGTTCTTGTATTTAATGCCCAGTCTATATCTCATGCATTCGTAGCCATGTAATCTACCTATGCTTCCATCTTTAAGGATCTTTGGACTTTCACACAAGTTCACATTGTTCATCAGTACTATTAAGGATCCTATCATTCATGGTATATGTCAGAGCCTCAAAAGCGCTCCCAAAATCCATAGAATTTCTCAACCAAATTGACCAACAGATCGTTATTACCCAGTAGCCTAAGATTACACTCCACACCCTCAACACTCCACCTAATCTTCATGTCATCTCCAAAGTTACTGATCATGCCTCTCACATCCACATCATCCACATGCCTATGATCCAATGAACACCACTGGATCATAGGCATCCGGACACCAACAACAATCTTCTACCATTACTCTCTCCCTTTTTGCTAAGCCATTTTTGGATCCAATTTACCAACTTGCCCTTGGTCCAGAGGGCCCTAAGCGTTTGGACTAACCGGACCATAACTTTATATACTTTTACACTGTGTTTGAAAGTGATGCAATTGAATCCAAAAATAGATTCTATATCGAAACAAATTGGAACTATGAAGGCATAAGAGCAGTGATTGATTGGAAAAAATATATAAATAGGCATGATGGTGGAGCGGTAATGGTAGGCACAAAGAAATAATGCACAATTTGCTGAGAAATAAATTCTGTTAAGATTCAAAAAATAATTGGAAGAACAACAGGTGGAATTAAAGATAGCATTATCCCTAGACTTCAAGTTCAAGTTCACATTTATTGTCACATGCACCAATTGGTACGGTGAAAGTTCACAGCTGTCACCTTAGGTAAAATCCCAATAAAGTATAATTTTAGCTGATTACAACTTGGAATGTTCTTATACATTAAAGACACCAGATTAATACAACTTTATTTGTACAATTTGGCTCTTTTCTAAAGATTAGGACAAATGTATGAACCAGGGAAAGTGATGGAGAACATGGATAGGTGACACTTCAGGTCGAGCCCCTTTTGTAGACCCTTTCCTGCCTGCGCTTACTTATTTATTCATTATAACACTGGGATACACTGCAGATATTGCTATCTTCCATGCAATTCAAAAATTTGCTTCTGGTGTTGATCTTACCTTGGATTAGAACCATAGATGTAAAGTGGTGTATGCACAAGTACGGCATATCAATTAAAAAGTGACTGATGCAGTCAATTTAAATGGGTTAATTTGCCAATGTTAGCAATTAAACTGTATCAATAAGTTTAAATAACTTTTACGTCTGATTGGAAACATAGCACGACCATCTGAAATTATTTTGTGGAGATAATCATCAAACCATTAATTACGAATCCTTTATAGGATTGAATGTTTCTATGACTCGACATGTATCAGCACCTTAATGGATAATCGTCTGCATTCTGAAGATGGAACTGTGAACATGTGCTTTTTTTTCATATAGACCAACTGAGTTACAGTGCCCTCCATCATGTTTGGGACAAAGACCCATCATTTATTTCTTTGCCTCTATACTCCACAATTTGAGATATGTAATAGAAAAAAAAATCACATGTGGTTAAAGTGCACATTGCCAGATTTTATTAAAGGCCATTTTAATACATTTTGGTTTCACCATTTAGAAATTACAGCTGTGTACTTTGTACATAGTTCCCTCGATTTTCCAGCATTTGCAGTTCCTTCTTTAGCACTTAGGCTTACCAAAATCAACTGTTTGAAACATCATTAAGAAGAAAGAGAACACTGGAGAGCTTACTAATCGCAAACGGACTGGCAGGCCAAGGAAGACCTCCACAGCTGATGACAGAATAATTCTCTCTATAATAAAGAAAAATCCCCAAACACCTGTCCGACAGATCAGAAACACTCTTCAGGAGTCAGGTGTGGATTTGTCAATGACCACTGTTCGCAGAAGACCACTGTGATCAGAAATACAAAGGCTACTCTGCAAGATGCAAACCACTAGTGAGCCACAAAAATAGGATGGCCAGGTTACAGTTTGCCAAGAAGTGCTTAATAGAGCAACCACAGTTCTGGGAAAAGGTCTTGTGGACAGATGAGACGAAAATTAACTTATATCAGAGTGATGGCAAGGTCAAAGTATGGAGGAGAGAAGGAACTGCCCAAGATCCAAAGCATACCACCTCATCTAGGAAACACGGAGGTGGGGGTGTTATGGCCTGAGCATGTGTGGCTGCTGAAGGTACTGGCTCACTTATCTTCATTGATGATACAACTGCTGATGGTAGTAGCATAATGAATTCATAAGTAAAAACACATCCTACCTGCTCAAGTTCAAACAAATGGCTCAAAACTCATTAGCCAACAGTTCATTCTACAGCAAGACAATGATTCCAAACATACTGCTTAAAGCCACAAAGCAGTTTTTCAAAGCTAAAAATTATGAATTCTTGAGTGGCCAAGTCAATCACCCGATCGGAACACAATTGACCATGCCTTTTATATACTGAAGAGAAAACTGAAGGGGACCAGTCCCCAAAACAAGCATAAGCTAAAGATGGCTGCAATACAGGCCTGGCAGAGCATCACCAGAGAAGACACCCAGCAACTGGTGATGTCCATGAATCGCAGACTTCAAGTAGTCATTGCATGCAAAGGATATGAAACAAAATACTAAACAGGACTACTTTCATTCACATGACATTGCTGTGACCCAAACATTATGGTGCCCAGAAATCGGGGAACTATGTATAAACACCACTGTAATTTCTACCGGATGAAACCAAAATGTGTAAAAATGGCCTTTATTAAAATCTGACAATGTGCACTTTAACCACATGTGATTTTTTTCTAATACAAATCTCAAATAGTGGAGTACAGAGGCAAATAAATAAATGATGGGTCCTTGTCCCAAACATTATGGAGGGCGCTGTAAGTGCCATGTGGAAGTTTTAAATGAGATAATCATCTTTGTTAACAATGAAATAATTGTGTCATTAAAAGGAGAGCTAGCACAGAGAGCTTCTGAAGATCCTCAAGATCTCCAATTAAAACCAAATTCTTCCAAGCAAGTCTGCTTTAATAACTCACCGGTTGTAACATATTTAATGGTTAACAATAGTCTGTTTATTTTTGTTTCTCTACAATTTGGACTTAACCAGAAATCACTAATCCTTAATTTGACATTCCAACAGCTAAACATTGGGAGCATTATGAATGAACAGAATGAGTGTTTCTTGTGGAGATTGTTCTACTGTTACGACCTTAATAAATTAGTACAATTTTAAAGCTAAGTACTAGAGAGCAGCAAAAACTTAAAAAATTACAAATGTTTAGAGATCTGAAATCGAATTTTAAACATTCAAGAAGTGTGAGATTCTGTTTGTGACAATCACATTAAAAAAAACATAATTTTAAATATTGTAAGATGAACTAGTATAAATTTCAATCATTTTTGTTTTTTTGTTTCAGAGAAAGTTGCAAAACTTACTTCAACGCTTGAACATGAAGTTTAGTGCACAGCAATCTTCAGAATGCAGTGGTCTTCAGAGTACGGGCTTTGTTAACTGTGTGGACGGTGAGTAGAATCTGTAGTCTACATTGAGTCTCAGCACTGGCCTTTGGTTTGTTGGTGTGACTTTTTTGCTAGTCATGTGGGTGCGTGCAAATCTTGACATTGATAATTAAAATAAAATTCGGAAACAGAGAACTGCAAGGATTAAAAGCATCACAGGCTCAATCATTGTTTAGAGTATGATGGCCAATTAGAATCAGTTGGGTAGTTATACTATTTTTACAACTGTAGTTCATTAAACAATAGAAAGGTAAAGATTACTTTACTCTAATGGAGTAAGATCCCTGGCATTATAGCCTTTAATTAAGAAGGTTAACTAAAGGGCTTGATTTAAGGGCAATTCATGGCAACTCAGAACTGTGGAATGCTTCACTTGTGCCATGTGGAAAAATATGATGTACCCAATTGCCACGTGCAGGAAATGTGTCCTCCTGCAGCTATTGACTGTCCCCACTACCGAGCTCCAGCTGCAGATGGATTCACTTTGGAACATCTATAATGCTTAGATGAAGATGGATAACACATGTAATGAAGTGGCCGTCAGGGATAAAGACAGCATAGGCAAGAAGGGAATGGGTAACTGCCAGGCAAAGTGGAGGAAGGCAGAAAAAATGCTGGAACCCCTGTGGTTTTGGCGTAAACCAACATCTGCAGTTCCTGCCTATTCCCCTGCGGCCACCCATTGTTCAACGGATGAACTGCTTGGTTATTGTTGGGCAGGATGGCTTTGCAAACAAATGCATCATGGGTCAAGTTTGTGTTACACCAGAGACACTGCTGCACACAAAGTGAGATTAAAGATTGGGAGAAATGTAATCTCTAGAGGATACAATGAAAAGAGAAACAGATTGGCTGCAAACATAACTCTAGGATGATATGTTGTCTCCCTAGTGCTGGAGTTCATGATGTTACAGAACAACTACTAAGCATCTTGATTGGGGAGTGAACAGTCAGTGACGATGAATTTGGCCCATCTTCCTTTAAACCTTTCCTATCTATATGCCTGTCCAGATGTCATATTAACGTATAGATGTATATACTCATACAACTGCACAATTACTTGTTTATTCGTAAGTTCGCCCTTTGGAGATACCAACTGCATTTTGTTGTCTCTGTATTGTACACTGCACAATGACAATTAAAGATTGAATTGAATTGAATTGAATTATAGTACTTGCCTCAACTACCTCCTCATTTCATATATCCACCATCCTCTGTGTGAAAAAGGTGTCCCTATTAAATGTCCTATTAAATCATTTCCCTCCCACCTTAAATCCATGTCCTCTGGTCCTTAATTCCCCTATTCTGGGTAAAATATTCCATGCATTCACTCTATTTATTCCCCCTCATGATCGTATATACCTTTATCAAATCACCCCTCACTTACCTGTGCTCCAAAGAAAAATTGTCCTAGACTGCCAAACCTCTCTCTATAGTTCAGCCCCTCAAGGCAACGTCCTAAGTCTTCTCTGCACTCTTTCTAGCATAAGTATTGTTTAAGAGTTTGTCAAAGTATCAAAGCCAAATCTTTCTAACATTGAAGAGTAGCAGCCTAAAACCAAAACTGGCCATGGATAGAAAGCAGAGATTAATGATAAGTAGATGTTTTTTAAACTGGAGAGTGGTATAATTGTTATTCCCTGGGGGAATTAGGACATAGAATCATCATCAGGTTTTAGGCATAATTATAACCATATAACCATATAACAATTACAGCACGGAAACAGGCCCTCTCGGCCCTTCCAGACCATTTGTTTTCCCCTAGTCCCATCTACCTGCACTCAGACCATACCCCTCCATTCCCTTCACGTCCATATACCTATCCACTTTACTTTTAAATGTTAAAATCGATCCTGCCTCCACCACTTCTGCTGGAAGCTCATTCCACACAGCCACCACCCTCTGAGTAAAGAAGTTCCCCCTCACGTTACCCCTAAACTTCTGTCCCTTAATTCTCATGTCATGCCCTCTTGTTTGAATATTCCCTACCCTCAATGGGAAAAACGTATCCACAATTCTTAAATACAAAATTATATTAAAAAATGGATTGCATAGTAAGAGATATTTGAAATGCCTACACTAATGAAATATGCTGGTGAAATTAATACACAGAATTTAATAGGAAGAATGAGAGACAATATGCACTCATGCATATCATGAGGAGATGCCCAGGGCAGCAAGTAAGCAAATATTTGGTTTTGAATAGTTACAAGAGAAGGGAAGATAATGCTGAATCTTTACAAAGTAGGATTAAGCAAATGAGAATTGTGTTTAGTTCTGAACACCATGTTTAGGGAAGTATTTAAATGCTGCTGGAGAGATTTACTAAAATGGGTTCATTCAATGGACAATAGACAATAGGTGCAGGAGTAGGCCATTCGGCCCTTCGAGCCAGCACCACCATTCAATGTGATCACTGCTGATCATCCCCAATCAGTACCCCGTTCCTGCCTTCTCCTCATATCCCCTGACTCCGCCATTCACTCATGTCTGTAGAGATTGGAGGAATTGATCTAATTTAAATAAAAGATTAAGAACAGATTTGATCAGGGTGTTCAAAATCATGAATGTATTAGCAGATTACATTAACAGATTTAAGCGATACACTGTTTCCTGGAGTATTTAATCAGGAGACAAAATTGAAAAGATTCTCAAAGAAACAGGAATTTTGTGTTTGCTGTAATCATAATTGCTTTATGTAAAAGGCCAGTACAGATAATTTAATGATACTGAGAATTAATAAACATTCAGGAGAGATATTGAGCTTTGAGGAAAGATCGGGGATGTAAAATTTGTAAGGCAAAGAAATGACACAAAAATTATAGGCCAAAGGCCGTCTTTTTGTGCAGTTTCACTTTTTGAGTTATACATTGGATGCTAAAAAGGTTCAGCTTCTAAACTATCTACTTCTGTGATAGAATCAAAAAACCTTTCCATAGGAGCATGTAAAAGAGGTTAAATGTCTAGCTTAATTGTATAGATTAAATACGACAGTATATCAACGCTATTCACAAACCATGTTCTGATATTGTCATTATATTTCAGCTTGTGATATGTCTGCAACTGTTGTTCATAAAGTTCTCCATGCAACACTCCACCCTCCTCTTCTAAATCCAATGGACCATTGGGTGGTGCCATCGAGTCTGGCAGCCTCGCCAGCAGCTGTCCGTCCTTTCACCCTTTTTGTTATTTTCAGTGTGTCTAAAAGTACGTTGTTGAAGATTTCTTAGTCTTTTTTTATGTGGGAGGTGGGGGACGGGGGGGAAATAGGGGGAAACCGTTTCCCAGTCACTTCCTGGTCGTTGGTGTTTTCTCTGAGTCGCGTCTTCGCCCCCCCCCCCCCCCGCGGCCTATCATCTGGATTGGCGCGGCCTTTCCTGTCGGCCAGAGCTTCGGCAGCGGCGCGCAACTGGATTCCATCGCGGAGCGGGATAATGCCTTGCCGGGGATCGTCTGTGTTGGAGCTCCGGAGTGTTGGGCCTGCTGATTAACACAGGGTCACCAGTGTTGGAGCTCCGCTCAGCTTGGCCTGTGGACATTGGCAGCCGCGGTCTCCGGTAAGAAGTGGCTGATTCGGAAACTCCAAGCCGCTGAGTGTGTTTTTCCGTTCCGACGGCGGAGCTCCGATCATCCCGGCGAGAGGGCCTGAACAACGGGCCGCCATAACGACGACTGCAGAGCGCTCAAAGGCTCCGACCACAGGTGAACAACAAAGAGGGAGATGACTGAACTTCCCTCACAGTGGGAAACGTTGATTCGCTGTGTGGGGATGTTCATTTGTTCATGTGTGGGGATGACTGCAGAGCCAACAAGATCATGGGAGACCCCTTCCATCCCAGCAACGGACTGTTCCAGCTGCTGCAGTCAGGCAAACGCCTCCGTTGCCATGCTGTGAAAACGGAGAGGATGAGAAGGAGTTTCTTCCCAGAGGCCATTAGGACTGTAAACTCCTATCTCACCAGGGACTAACTTTACTGGACCAATTTACTGTTGTGTGGTGTCTTTTTAAAATTGCTGTTTTTCTTTTTTTTTCCTCCCACAAATATGTAATATGTGAATATGTGATTCTGTTCCATTCTGTTTTGTAGTTTTGTGCACAATCCGCAAGCATTTCCACTTTTCATTTCACTGCACATCCTGTAAGTGTATGTGACGAATAAACCTGACTTGACTTCACGTTAAATTCGATCGTGTATTCTGTTCTTTTTATTGGTATGGCTGCATGGTAGCTAAAATCTCACTGTACCAATTGATGCATGTGACAATAAATGTAACTTGAACTTGGATGTTATGGGAGACAGAAACTCATACCCTAGGCTAAAACTTTAATGCAGTACAAGCCTTGAAATAGTGTTGCTCTCACGCCGACTGTCATAATTATCTGTGTAACAAAATCACGATAGCAGTTAATGTCTATTCAGGCCCAACTTTCTACTGATGGTCATCTTCTGAAGAAGGGTTTCGGCCTGAAACATTGCCTATTTCCTTCGCTCCATAGATGCTGCTGCACTCGCTGAGTTTCTCCAGCATTTCTGTGTACCATCATCTTCTTGGTCTCTGTGGGTAACACATTGCTTATATATCTTGGATAACAGTACTTATAAAGTACTAAATTAAATGTAAAGCTCTGATTGAAGATTGGAAGTTATAAAGACATCGCATAATGCACGTATTTTCTTTGTATCTGAAGAAACGGTTGGAGAATATAATACGAGATGTAACCATTCGTTCACAGTTTAAAATCCATTTTTCCATTGCTGGCTATGCTACATTATGTTTAAATTTGCCTTTTATGCCATTGTTAAGTGAATATATTTACAAATATTTAAATCTTCTTGTTCATTTCAATCAGCAATAATGGAGCCATTTCCAACTATTGCCACAATTGGAGCTGGAAACGGATCCCCTGCATCGCTGTGAGGACCAATCACGTAGTTTTCATGTTCAAAATTAAAATGCTTTCAATTACTGTTTTCATCACAGATCTGCATTCCACATTCTCACACCATGCCTGACTTCACAGATGAAAGCATCACATCACGATGTACAGAGTATCTTCTAAAAGCAAAATCACACAAAAACAAGCAAGCCATAACTTCTGCAAAGGTCAAAACTCACTTATACTTTTACTGCTCTTTCAGTAATGTTTGAAAGAACTTTATTAACAATTAATTATTTGAAAATACAGTAACTAGTGTAGTCAAACATGACAACAATTTCGCATATTTAACCCTCACCTTAAAAAGTGGCTAGAATGTCTTGTTCATTTATTTTAGAAATGTGTTTTCTTCATACTGAGTTGTATCTATTTCTGATGATCAGCCATGATCATATTGAATGGCGGTGCAGGCTCTAAAACCAGAAGGGCTACTGATTGCTTTGGATGGCTTGCTACTCCTGCACCTAATTTCTGGGATTTTATGTTTCTATGTTTCATGGTTTCCATAACATTACATGAATGTTAAAACATTAAATCAGTATCTATTTCTGATGTAAATCAGCGATGTTTCAGTTCACAATACGAATGCATTGCCCTTTAACTGTTTTTGATGAATTTCTATAAAAAACAATTTATAAATCATACTTTTCAGTCTCTAGCTATTACCTTTTACGTGTATCAGAATCCAATAATATTTGGTACCACACCCATCTAAAACCAGCACATTCCACCACAAAGCTCATTTCATTATATGGTCATACTGCGATTGCTTTGGAAAACCATCTACAGTGGCTTTAAGCACAACTGAGGTTCCAAGTAATAAATCTAATAAAGTCCACCTATAAAGTTAATGAAAAAAACCATGATTACTTGTTGTATTTTCCTTGCAATGAAACACTGCAAGTACAATTTTCATCCCCACACCTTTATATGCACTATATCAGCTTTTCAGTGGTATTTTACAATTATATTTGAGCTTTTCTATGCAACAAAAAAAAAAAATCCAATTTCATGCTTCTAGCCACACTCACATTTGTATCCCTGTTAAACTTGGAAAACCCATTTTACTTACAAGTCTGGAAATCAGTCAGCCTAAACTATTGGTACTGCCACATAATTTTTGTATTTCCAGATGATTCTAGTTTTTAAGCTTTAAAACACAAATTATATGGAGGCTACGTTTAATTCTTCAAAACAATACATCCAGGTCAGGGACTGAATTGTACCTGTTCTGACCCCATTTGATTTGATAATCTGCCAGCTCACAATAGAAAATAAGCCTGCGAAGTTTACATTCAACTGAGGTCTTACCCAAAACGTTTGCTCCTTACTGTACCCGCTAGTTTCTCCAAACCCTGTTCCAACACTTTAGTACTTAAAAGGTTACCCAGTTTCCCCATTTAACTTCCCAATACACGGTTTCAAAGGCATCACTATAAACTAAACTATTGTGAATAATTTGTATTGATTTATTTTTATACAATTGTGCATTTTATAAAGGCAGAATTTTGAAACAAATTAAGATATTCAAAATCATTTAAATGTACAAAACACCAATCACTTTTGGCTACATAACAATTACTATTCAAAGTATTTGTATACAAAATACTTTCAAATATTTCTGAAAGACTCAAGGGATATATAATTATCTTCCTTTTTTCCTTTACATAAGGCATGGTTTGTATGTCCCACTCAATAACACAAAACCGAGGCTGACATTACAGTGCAGCTGATGAGTGTACGATATTGTCAAAGGCATTTTCCTAGAAATTAGATTTCACCCTTGACTTTGGTGTGCTAATCATGTGTCTCTAATTCCCAATTGGATCTCCAGCAAAAGCCACATGAAATTGGCTCGAACAATGTTAAAAATGGTGCTGTGCTATCTTAAGGGCCTGTCCCACTTTCACGACTTAATTCAAAACCTCTGCTGTGTTTAAAGGACCTAAAAAAAAAATCAAGATCATGGTAATCTACGAACTCCTACGACCTTCCACGACTATGTTCACAAACTCCTACGATTATATGTCTACGAATTCCCATGACTATTTCGATGCCCTCCTTACGAGTAAAAAGTTACAATTTCTTTCATCCCAACCATTTTTTTACTCGTGGACATTTTTTATCGGGCTGGCAAAAACGCCCCGACTTACCTGATGCCACGAGTACCTACGGCTAGCATAACGAGCTGCTACAATATATCTACGGACTCCTACGCCCGCCTACGGACTCGTTACAGACATTCTGCGAGTTTGAATCAAGGGGAAAACGTGAAAGTGGGACAGGCCCTTTACACTAACAGGGGACTTACATGGTTCTTGCAATCACAGGCCCTGTGATTGCAAGGCCTCATGTAGGTGGGTGTTGGGGGGATGCCCCGTCCTCACCCAGCGCCCCTGTACGTATTCGCAGCCAACAAGTGTGTGTCTGCGCCAAACGTCTCACCTGATTAATAGAGGCCGCTCAGGGAGGTTGAAGATCGCTCCCGATCCAGGTATCTGGGTGATAGGGTGTGTTGGCGACCAGAGCTCTGACTCTGGGACACGGGTGGGCAGGATGCTCCGTATCTGAAGGACAGCGGCCTGGGGTAGCGTTAACAGTAAAAGTGACTGTGATCTCCCAATCCTCAACGTGAAGCAATCATGTACAATAAACATTTAAACACCAAACAGTGGCCTCGCCAATCACTAATGAGGCCTGACATCTATCGGCAACCTACGGCACACGGGCCGGATCCGACCGTGTTCAACCTGGGCGCTACAGCCAGACCTTGGGAACTGAGCCAGACCCACCTGGGGACTGCAGCTAGTCCCGGGCTGCTAAATTCTAGCGACCTTGAGGGCCCTGGTCGCAGAGCCTGTGGACTTACCATCACTAGTCATCGCGAGGAGCTGGCTGACTTTGGAGGCTACCAGCAAAGGTCAGCATCCAACGGACCTCAAACCTCCGTATTGCTGGAGTAACTCAGCGGGACAGGTAGCATCTCTGAAGAGATGAGGTCGAGACCCTTCTTGTAGGGCGAGTCCACCCCAGCATTTGCAGTTCTTTCCTAAACATATCAGTCCGGTCCTCTTTAGTCTTTAAACTACAGCCTTTTATACTTTAGAGATGCAGCGCGGCAACAGGCCCTTTGGCCCACCGAGTCTGCGCCGACCAGCGATCCCCCCGTACAGTAGCCAGAAAAGTGGGGGGGCCGCAGCCCCCCCCCCCCCCCCCCGGTTCTGCAGCCCGTGCTTGATGGGAGCTGCATTAAACCTCCCAGCTACGACACTGATCACTCGGAAAGGGGTCAGACAGCAAAAGAACAGCTTACCACAAATGATAGAGGGAAGGGTAAGAGCTACATTTCAAGGCCAACATTTAGACGTGCAATGAACTTGTACTATACACCTTGAGATGGGTTAATGACTGGCCATTCAAAAGGAGAGTAGTCAAATTTAAGATAACCTACCTAAAAGTAGACACAAAGTGCTGGAGTAACCCAGTGAACGGTCTGATTCATCTCTACACCACTGCAAACATTGAACTGTCTGTGAAACTGATTCGCAGCAATGCTGAGAATAGAGAAGAAGGGTCTCGACCCGAAACGTCGCCTATCTCCTTCGCTCCTTAGATGCTGCTGCACCCGCTGAGTTTCTCCAGCTTTTTGTGTACCCTCGATTCTCTAGCATCTGCAGTTCCTTCTTTAACACAATGCTGAGAATATGTTCTGCACTTGTATCTCCCTGTTTGCTCTATCTATTGTACTAGAGTGCGACTTGATTGTATTTATGTGCAGTATATCGGATTCTGTTTGGGATAGCCTGCAAAACAAAGCTTTTCACGGTGCCTCGATACACGTGACAATAAACCCCTTTATTTGGTCATCATTGTATCGAAGGAACCGGGCCTATTCAGAACAGTTGACAAATCAGAATACCAGTAAAAGAACATGACTGCTTAATATAATGCAGTTGCTCACATGTAATGAGTTGTTTTGAATTGACTTTTGCAACTTTTTAACTAAATCACATAAATTTTAGCATACTAAACAAATATGTGTTCTGGTTAAGTTCATACAACGAAAATTAAAACCATAAGAGAAACAATTGATTAATGTTGATTGAAGTTTCTCATTCAAGATGATCCGTGCCGTTTTATTTGTATAGAATCCTTCATTGTCCCAGTTGTCATGAACCAAGGACAATTTCCTGGGAATCATGCCACAATATATTTACATTTGAAAACATGGTGACTAGTGAATACAATCAAACACTTTTACAGTACTTTCACATTCAGAGAACTGGCTGTCAGGTTCTTCAGCTTGCATTGGTTTCAGCCAAGGTGAAAATAGAACTCAAAGATCTGAGCAAATGGAATTTGGGTGAAAGACAACTAAAGCACAACACAAGAAAGAGACACGAGGGAATGAGCTCATCACGGGTAGTCCTACGGGACTTTCGGGGAGAATATGAATAATGGTTAAAAGAAGTCGTCAGTTTCAATAAGGTTACATGGGATTTACATAAAGATGACCGATTGAGCTATTGTGATTTGTTAATAATTCACTAAGGTCTAGGGAGGGTGCAAAGTGAACATTTCTGTGGACAAGAAAGGCATTTTAAATGAGCTGTAATTTATAAAGGATAGATACCAGGAAAATCATGGGGGAAGGCAAAGTTTGAGATTGCATGGGAATGAATCTAAATGTGTTTCAGCAATAATACAAGAGAAATAAAATGAAGGTAAAATACTTTATAGAAAATGTAGAAGCAAAAGGGCAGGAAGATTACACTACCCGGAAGACATAAATTTCATGGGTTACACAAAAAGCTGGAGAAACTCAGCGGGTGCAGCAGCATCTAAGGAGCGAAGGAGATAGGCGACGTTTCGGGTCGAGACCCTTCTTCAGACATAAATTTCATGTCAGGTTTGAAGTCTTCATCTTTAAAAACCATCATCCTGAGTCAAGCCAAGGAAGTACTACTGCTACTACTTTGATTCAGTGAATGAATTTCATCTTTGATGTCTTTCTTTGCTGAGGGCTGTCTCCTGGTATATGGGATATTATCCAGGGACGAAACCTTTTCATGTCGGAGGGCAGTGTGGTGCAGCAGGGGAAGCTTGATGGAAAATATTGCCTTACTGATGTACAGGGGGATCTTGGAGTTCAAGTCCATAACTCCCTGAAAATGGCAACACAAGTAGATAGCATAGTAAAGGTATGCTTGCTTTCATAGGGTGGGACATTGAGTATAAGAGTCAGTCTGAAGAAGGGTCTCAAGCCGAAACGCCACCCATTCCTTCTCTTGAGAGATGCTGCCTGTTCTGCTGAGTTACTCCAGCATTTTGTGTCTATCTTTGATGTAAACCAGCATCCGCTGGTTCCTTCCCACACATTTGGAGTACTGCATGCATGTCTGGTCTTCCCCACATAGGATGGATGTGGAGGCTTGGGAAGGGGTGCAGAGGTGGTTTAACAGAATGGTGCCTGGATTAGGGGTTATTAGCTGTAGGGATATGTTGGATAGACTGGGATTGTTTTCTCTGTAACTCCAGTGGTTGAGAGGAGACCTGATAGAAATATATAACATGATGAGAGGCATAGGTAGGGTAGACGTCTGATATTTATTTTCCCAGGATGTAAAAATCAATTACTGGAGGGCATAACTTTAAGATGAGAGGAGCATAGTTTAAAAGAGATGTGCAGGGCAAGTTTTTTTTTAAAACAGCGGCTTGTAAGTGCCTTTTAAGAAATTCTTGGATAGACATATGGATATGCAGGGAATGGAAGGATAAGGATTAAGTGCAGGCAGATAAGAGATTGTCTTGGTGTCAAGGTTTGCACAGACATTGTGGGCTGAATGGCCTATTTTTGTGCTGTACTGTTCCATGTTTTGTGATGTTGAGTGCAAGGCCCAACCTCTCACATGTCTTGGTGTACAAGCCCATAATGGATTGGAGTTAGCTTAAGCACAAGCATTGTCTACATACTGGAGTTTGACTACTAAGATTTGGATGAACTTGGTTCTGGAGTGTACTCACCACAAGTTGAAGTGCTTTCCATTAAAATTGTTAATGAGGTTGTTAAGATTAACTCTGTAGGAAGTGTTTCAGGGCAATGACACTGACCTGTTTGATGCTGTTCTACTAAGACTGGTGCTATTGTAGACAGGTTGATTAGGAACAAGACTAGATATCCAGCTGTGCTATGATTCTAACAAAAGCAGAGTACATTTAGATGCAAAATACACAAAACAATGGTCAAAGGAAGGGTTTCGGCCCGAAACGTTGCCTATCTCCTTCGCTCCTTAGATGATGCTGCACCCGCTGAGTTTCTCCAGCCTTTTGTGTACCCAATGGTCATGACTTACAAGTTCTCGTAATTTGACTAACTCATCTCCCTTGCAAAAACATGGATTGGATACGCAATGTACTTGTTCGTATTTGTAATTTAAATTAGCTATATTACATTTTGTATAGTTTAGAAATCTTTGGCGGTCAACAGGAATAGACCTATTGCAAACACCAGGCTAATTGTTGGCCAAAATATTTCACCAATGAAGCTGTATCAATGGAGACAAATATACATAAATGCAACATAGATTTAGTTTCAACGTTTTCAGGATATGTTCTCCAAACAATGAACCCAATATCTAAGAGAAAAAATTAAAAAAATGTATCACATGCTTTAATCAAGAGTGTATGTCAAATGAAATTATAAACAAGATAAAATTGAGCAGAGAATTTATCAATATTTTGGAATTTATAAGCAATATACCAGCTGTCCCTCCAGATCTGTGACTTGCTATAGAACCATATAAACTTTGAATCACACAATACAAAAACTAATTTATTACAGTGGAAATATAACAAATGCTATAGAGGCTTTATCCAAGTTACTGTATCTTTCAGTTACTTTAAACAAAGCATTTACAACACAAAAACTATGAATTTGGCTATAACTATCAGTTCACCATCAATTAATTGATTAATTAGAATTGACGCAAGGAGGTAGTATCAGAAAATCTGACTGTATATTGTAAACAGTTTTAAATTATGGAATTTCCCTAGTTTCATTTTGTACAATATTAAACATATTATAATCATCTTTTATATTCACAAAACCCGATCCACATCAAAACCTACCTTGCCTTTATCAAACAGATAATTCTGGAGCTCTGCAGTTCATACCCTGCATTTTTTGTTCAAATGCTACACAGGTTGCATTTTACGAGTATTTATTAAAGATGACCGCATGTACACTTTACAGATTTAAGCATAAAAATAAAAGCAATATATGATTTGAAATATATTTTACTGTAACCCAAAATAAAAGGTCATGTACATTTAAAAGCATATTGCAGGAATAAAGCTGCCAATGCCGAAAATACTTTTATATCCTACATCCTACACTTGCATTCCTGTACAAAATCTGACAATGGTACAATGCTATCGAGGAAACATTTGATATGTACATTCTTCACATTCACGTTTATAACACCATTCAGATGCATTTCTATGAACCAGAGCTTTGAACTAGTTTGCAATGGATCTGAACAGTTTGAATAAGAATGAGTTTGCTTGCTCAATTCTGGCTTTGGAATGACACACACTGACAAGTTTGGGCAAGTACCGTTTTAGATTTTTCCAGACCATTAGTGGTAGGGATGCGTAAATACAAAAGTCTGTGGACTATTTTATTGTGAAGGATCATGAATTGAAAATGTATTTATTTAATAAGGAGTGCCTCTCTATTAAAAGATGTGAACAAATTGGATAATAAAGTACCTTGAATTGAAAGGCAAACTTTTTTTTGTCTGAATTATTTTAAAGCCTTCTCTGGAGAGTAAAACAAGGTTCATTCAAAACAAGATATCCATTGTTCACACACGTTTTTGATATTCAACATTCTTAAAAAATCCAAACTATCATGTGGTAAGCAGGAATGTAAATATAATAATGCTCCAATCTTATTTTGTAGTCTTTGGTCTTCCTCGAAGGAAGGAAACATTAGGCAATGCAAACAATTGCTGATCATTTAAGGGAATCTGAGATTATTTTGCTTGAAGGAACTTATTTGGAAGAAGCTCAAGATAATGACCGACTCCCTTCTTGTCATGTGTCTTTCACGCTTATAAACTATTATGCCCGATGATGCAATGCAGTCCGTCCACTCTGAAACACTGGAAAACTATTCTGAAACACCTGGTGCTCATACAAGTTCCATACAGTTTTCAAGGTGGAGTATGTTCTGGTCCTCAATAGTGAATCTTGAAACAGGTTTCTTATTTCCACTGAGTTTCATTTCAACTGTCCATTTAGAGCATGTCCTCCATTATGAGTGTGTTTGAAGGACAGTTGACTACGATTAATGGAGGTTCTCTTCCACTTTCTCCAGCAGTTGCATAACCCCTCTCTTCGGGCCTTCCAGATAATTTTACACCTCCAACCTATGCCCTCCTGATCCTCGAAAACTTGATGTACTGGAAGATCCTGCTATAGGACGTTTCTCTGTGGTAATGTAAGCAAGTAATTAGAAAACATTTACACAATGATATGTGAAATAATTTTATAAACATTAATCAATGCAGCCTTTTTTTCACTAGGAGATTGCACAAAATAAATTATTGGACTGAAGGATTAGATTGCTATCTTGCCAACCTGCTGTCAGGGAAAGCAAACTAACACAGTTGAATTATTCTGTTTATTGCTAATACTTTTGTGTTCTTGTAGGAGAGGAAAGGAGGTGCTTGAGGCTTTCGTGAGGTTGAGTGTATTCCCGTATTACTCTCACTCTGGGCTGGTTATGTTGTTTGCATGTCCAACCTGAGACTCCTGAAACAGACACTATGCTGTCATAGGAACAGATTAGCAGAAGGACAAGATTTAAGGACTTATTCAAAATCTCCTTGTGAAGGTGCAGTGGCGTCGAAGGACGAGAAGCCAAAGCAAAGAAGTGGAAGCCAAATAACCGAACGGAAACAAAGCCAAAACGCCAACTAACCGAAAGGGTGGGATGCCTAAAAACAAACTCATCGAAAGGCCACTCTGCCGAAATGGCAACTCACCGAAAGGCTGCGACGCTTACAAGCCAACTCACCGAATGGCCGCTCTGCCGAAAAGTCAAATAACGGACATAACGTCGCCGGGGGGAGGGGGGACTTGTCGGCGATTGGTCCAGACCCCCATGTCCATCACATCACTGGCCGGTGGAGATGGGAGGGGGTCATTTTCCCACACAACCCATAGCTGACTGGGCACTCTGAACCCGAGCACCAAGTTGTGAGCGGCCGAAGGAGCGCATCCCTCGGGCCAGTACCCACTCTCCCACGGCCACGGCCGCCCTCTGCCTCGTCTCCCCCGTGCGGCCGCACTGTGACGGGCTGAGTGTCGGCAGCGCCAGGTGGAGCAGAGGTGATAGATCAGCACCTACCAACAATGAAGGCACTATGAAACCAGCTGCTGCAAGCCCTTCCCACAGGACAGGGTCAGCATTTAAACTCAAAAAAGAGTTACTGATTTAAAAACAAAAATGTTACATGTATAAATAGTTCTTACACTCAGGAACCTGCTTAATTAAGTGGGGGGGATGGATAGCGGGGGCGGCGATGGTGGTGCCGCCCGGGGGAGGGGGGGGAGGAATAGCGGGGGCGATGCACCACTGTGAGAACTGTTCACCGACTCGATCTGCCGCTGGCGTTGCTGCTGCAAGTTGGTCAGTGGGGGCAGGTGACCGCCGCCACCGCCGCTCTTTGACAGGCGGTGTTTCGGGGGCCACCCTGTGCTTTAATCCAGACCGCCGGCCGTCTGGGGGGTCCGCCTACCGGCAGCAATCAGTCGAACGTCGCCATCATCCGACTGACACACAGCCCGTCACAGCGCTGCCGCACGGGGGAGACAAGGCGGAGGACGGCCGTGGCCGTGGGAGAATGGGGACTGTCCCGAGGGATGCGCTCCTTCGGCCGCTTACAACTTGGTGCTCGGGTTCAGAGTGCCCAGTCACCTATGGATTGTGTGGGAAAATGACCCCCACCCTCCCGTCTCCACCGGCCAGTGATGTGATGGATGCGTGGGTCTGGACCAATCACTGACAAGTCCTGCCCCCCCACCCCGGTGACGTAATGTCCGTTATTTAACTTTTCAGCATTCGGTGAGTTGGCTTGTAGGCGACATAGCCTTTCGGTGGGTTGGCGTTTCTGCAGAGCGGCCTTTCTGTGAGTTTGCTTTTAGGCGTCCCACCCTTTCGGTAAGTTGTCATTTTGACTTTGTACGCTTTCGGTTATTTGGCGTTTCGGCTTTGTTTCCGTTCGGTCTTTTGGCTTTCACTTCTTTGCTGTGGCTTCTCGTCCTCGAATCCATGTCTGCACACGGCAGTGTCCTCACCGACCCCTGGATGTGACTGGTCCATGACTGCTCAAAATATTGAAGTCATTTTTGGGATGGTATTAAAGGGGCTGTCCCACTTGGGCGACCTAATTGACGAGTTTAGAATCTGCTCTGATATTCTATTATATAGAGAATCCAAATGTAAGTACAGACTGGGCTGTAGAGAGAAAGAACTGTGGAGAGTATAATGGAATTAGAATTAAATTGAAACTTTAGATGGAAGCATTAAAATTGTCTGCAGACATATCATGGATTAAGACAGTAACTTGTTGACTGTTGCAACAATGACAGAAACACATGGTGACACATATTAAGGACAATGGCCTGGAATTTCTACAGCCACTCCCAGAGCACTTGGTAGGTGATTAGCAATCCCTATGGCTAAACTCCGATGTGTGAGTTGTCTTCTAGAAGAAACCCAGCTTCTGTGATATTATGGCCTGAGCCAAGACAGCAAGGTTCATGTTTTTCTTACACGATTAGGACAGCAAGTTATAATAATTTTGGGCTTGCACTTTTTGATATAAATTTTTAAACTCATACAAAATAAAAATTTGGCAAACATTTCCCCCCAAAAGCACAATTTATTTTAATCTTGTTGGTTACCTCCTGGTGCAATCGGATGCATTAGTCTGTTCATCTGCACATTCCAGTGCTTAACGTGTGAGCTTGCTTGATGTAATTTTCGCTGTGCAGCCTATAAAAGGATAAATATTGTCAGATAATCAAATCTTGCATCAATACCATTAACCAATAAATGGAAAATAGATTCTCCAGTTAATTTTAACACCTGTTTTCCTTTGAAACCTTTATTATTCCATCACTGCCAAAAAGAAGTGCAAGCTTGTCTCATGCAGGGTCAAACCCAGTAAAACTTTGAGAGCACAAACAAATCCAGAAAATGTCATTCAAGTGCTTCATTGATTGTGTCATGTCATCGAGTCATGCAGCTGGAAAACAGACCCTTCAGCCAAACTCGTTCGTGTTGACCAAGATGCCTCATCATATGGAGTCCCATTTGCCTGCATTTGGCCCATGTCCCTCTAAACCTGCCTCAACTACTTCCTCTTGCAGCTCGTTTCATATAGCCAATAGCCACTGTGTGGAAAAAATAGCTCCTCAGGGTCTTTTTAAATCTTTCCCCTCTCAATTTAAACCTATGCCCTCTAGTCCTTGATTCACCTATCCTGGGAAAAAGATTGTGCTGTTAAGATAACCCTGTCTATTCCCCTCATAATTTTACACACCTCTATAATATCACCCTTCGGCCTCCTGCACTCTATTTATTTGGCGTATGAACCTGCCCATCCTCTCCTTATAGCTCAGGGCCTTGAATCTTGGCAACATGCTCGTAGATTTTCTCTGCACTCTTTCCAGCTTAATGGCATCTTCCCTAATAATGTTAACATAATTCTACATTAAAAATGTTTGTCATTTTCTTTTTGATATAAATAAAAGTGAACTTAATCCCTGTTTCTTTTAGATATTAAATAATCTTTGTCATAAATTGAGAATATCAGCTTAACATGTCTTGTGCAAATTTGCAAAGAACTAACAGGTCCAGGGTACTAGCCATATTTGTCCCAAGTCTCAATGAATCCTAATATGATCAACGATAAATGAATGAATGAATGAATGATATTTTATTATCACATGTGACATGTCACAGTGAGATTCTTTGTTTTGACCAAATGGTCAAGAAACAATTTGCACAACTTAAATACAATCAGAAATTGCTGGAAAATGCCCCTTTGGTCGGGCAGGCAGTGAAAAGTTTTCAAAGTTGCAATATTTACGAGAAAATGGATGGAAGTGATGGTGAGAACAGGTGGACTAAAATTGCTGAATAGGCCAGGATGGTCCAAGGATGAGGTAAAAGTAGTTCAGACTGTAAGGAAGCCGTCAGAAGACACAGTGGGATTTAGATCTGTTACAGATGTGGTCAGAAAAATAGCTGATCACTTCAATCCAAGCAAGTATGAGGCGCTGCACTTTGGGAGATTGCTGCAAGGGGGAAATATACAATTAATGGCAAGACCCTGAACAGCATTGATTTACAGAGGGATCTTTGGGTCCAAGCCAATAGCTCCCTGAAAGTGGCATCACAGGTAGATGGAGTGAAAAACAAGGGGTATGGTGTAGAAGAAATAGAATCAAAGAACAGCAGATGCTGGTTAATACACAAAAGGACACAAAGTGCTGGAGTAATTCATGAGGACATCAGCATCTATGGAGAACATGGATTTGACATTTTGGGTTGAGACCCTTCTTAAGACTGATTGTGTGTGGGGGGAGGGGGAGGGGGGAAGAGAAGAAAACTGGAAAGGGGAGACATTTAAAAAAAGAGTCAGATAGGATCCATCCGAGTTGTATGCATACAAATCCTTGATATTCTCACAGCAGGTTAAGAATGTAATTAATAAAACACATGAATCCTGATCTTGAAATAAAGAACCACAGCGTACCAACGCAAAGAAGTAGTGAATTGCAGTAAAATACTGGTTTGGTTGTAACTGGAGGAATATGTAAAGTTCTGGGCACCAAACTTCAAAAAATGTGAAAACCTATGAAAGGTGTAGAAGTAGTTTAACGGAACGATAACAGTGATGAAGGACTATAGATTGAAGAAGCTGGGTCTTCCATGGAAAAGAGTAAGCTGCAACAGGATCTGATAGGAGGTATTTTGAACAATAAAGGTAAAGAGGAATTGTTTCCAGTGTAGAAATGAATGCAAGAGAAGCAAATGTATCACGAGGAAAACCCATTTTTTGCTGCATGTGGTTAGGATCTGGAATTCATTGCCAGGGTAACAGTGGAGGTAGATTTAATTAAGGCATTCATATAGGATTGGATGACTAATTGACAAGAAAAGAGAAGCAAGGGTTTGGGGAGTGATTTGCTAATAGAGCCACTATTGGTAAAAAAGGCCAAATGGTCTCATTCCATGCTGTATTCTGTCTGTTATTGTGAAGTATGCTAGGATTCTTAAACTTTAAATAGGTGAACACAATCTCTATACATATAAAACTCTGATCTTGAGTGTGTATTTATTTGTTTATGTGTAATCACATCTTCGTGAAAATACGACGCAATAACAGTAACATTTTAACATACGGTAGAGGTTTTTCCCGAGGAATCTAAACTCGCCTTATCTGAAAATTACAGGCTTTATTTCTCGAGTTCTTACTAAACATGTTCAAAAATCTGACAAAACATTGAATTTAAAAACGACTGTCTTTCACTGATGACGTCACAATGGCTCTGTGAGTAACATCACCCCCCCCCCCCCCCCCTCGGTTATTCAAAAGACGCAGAAAGAACAAACAGGTCGGGCCCTGTACTGGAGCTCTTGGTTTGGTCTCGGCTCCTTCTCGGTGTCGGGTCACTCGGGTCGCTCGGTCCCTCTCTGCCTCTCTCTCTCTCTCTCTCTCTCTCTCTCTGCCTCTCTCTCTGTCCCTCTCTCTCACTCTTTGCCCCTCTCTCACTCTTTGCCCCTCTCTCGCTCTCTCTGCCCCCTCTCTGCCTCTCTCTTTCCTGCTCTCTCTCTGCGCCTCTCTCTCTCTCTCTGCCCCTCTCTCCCTCTCTCTGCCCCCCCCTCTCTCTCTGCCCATCCCTCTCTCTCTCTGCCCCTCTCTCTCACTCTCTCTCTCTGCCCCCCTCTCTCACTCTCTCTCTCTGCCCCCCTCTCTCTCTGCCCCTTTTCTCCCCTCTCTCTCTCTACCCCTCTCCGCCTTTGCCCTCTCTCTCTCTGCCATCTTTCTATATTTTCCCTCTCTCTGTCTCTGCCCTCTCGCTCTACCCCCTCCCTCTCTAGCCGTGCCTGTGAGTTGGGGGCGATGCGTGAGTGGGTAGGGCGGGGGATGGGGTAAAAGAAACGAATGAATAGTATTTATATAATATCAAGGGAGGTGGTTAATGTGTATGTGTGGGGGGTGGTTAGTGTGTGTGTGACACCGCAGGCCAACACTCAAACCCCCGCAACCGTGCATTGAGGGGAAGGGACCCAAATAAAAATCACATGTTAATGTTTGCCCCTCAGTTCCTATATTCTATTATCAAATAATGTCCAACATTTAGAAAGTATTGCCTTCACTTGTAACAATACATCTGGCACGAGCGTCTTGTTAATGTCATAAACCATGACTATTGTTATGAGTCCTGAAATATACGTACCACCACATCCTGGTCTGCTCGCTGCCTGTTGACCCGCACTTCCTCCAGTTGTTTCTGAGCCTCCTCCAAAATCCTAGTTTTAGATTCCATCTCTTGTTTTAACTCTTGCTTTTCTCTCTCGGTTTTTATAATCAGCTCTTCCTGCTCTTCCTTCAGCTGCATGAGTTCTTTCATCTTCTCTTCCTCCTCAGTCAGCAAGCTAATACAAAACAAACCATTGATGTCAGCAATTCAGAAGCACATTTTCATGTTGCTTTGGTGTGTACAAGAAGTCTGGAAAATATCCTCTGGCAATTCTGCTTGGTCACGGGGGGACAAAACATGTGAACCAGACTTGAAACAGAACATCAAAGCAGTGAGAGCATTTTGGGAAAGTTCTTCCAATGCCCTAATATTGCTGTCTACTTGCCCCCAAGTAATGTTTTGCCCCAGCGTGGCTCCAAGTGCAGCCTTTGGTGGGGCAAAGTTAGGCACCATCAGCTCAGGCAGCCAACAGGATTCACAAAATGGTTTTGAGCTGGAGAGCCTCATCAACCATCGCATCTCTCAGTACTACTAATTGTGAATGTATATTACATATACAAACAGGCACACATACTTTAGGTCTGTACAAAAGATTCAAAATATTAAAAAATGTCTAATTTTTTTAAAAACATGTCCAAAATGCTTACTTCAATAAAACAATTTAAAAAAAAACGAAAACTAATCAAATAATACAATAAGCTCCCATCATTAAACACAATTCAAATGCCCTATTGAAATGAATAGGGCTTGGAGCAGGTTGAACCATGTACAGTATCAGTGTGTAATCTTCCCAGCATGAGAAATGAGAAGCCTCAAGAATACTGCTGCTCCACTAGACCAATGCAACACTGAGCAGCACAGGCAGCTTGCTACAATAAATGGCTTTAGCTGACAGTACAGTAAAATGTGAATAATGTCTGGTGGTAGCACTGGAGGTGCGGCAAAAGATTCAGTCCACAAACATAAATCATATTTGCCCAACCTATCAGTGATTTCAAACCGTTCAATGCATTTACATTTCTGCCTCAGAAGTTGGACCAGTTTTTATTTACATCATCGAGACCAAGCGTAGACTTGGTGACCGTTTTTCTGAACTCTGGCACTCAGTCCATCTAGGCCTGCTGGAACTCCCCTTCCCGTTCCCATATTGACCTTTCTGTTCTGGGCCTCCTCCATTGCCAGGGTGAGGTCACATACACACTGGAGCAACAGCACCTTAGGCAGCTTACAACCTAGTGCTATGAACGTTGTAATGTCCATATTTTAGGTACCACTAACTTATTCTTTATCTTCTTCCCTCACTCCATCCTGACCCTGGTGTATGTGTGTGCCCTCTCTCCGTCTCTCCCCCCCAGTCCCTTTCCACAGATCTCTCCCCCTCTGGCAATGCATTTCATTCATCTTTCAAACCTCATCTCTCTGTATCAACATCCTTTTGACTATTTTGTGAATGGGGTGAGAATCCAGAAATCAGAGGTGCATAGGGACTTGGGAGTGCTGGTGCATGATTCCCAAAAAGTTAATTTGCAAGTCGAATCGGTAGTAAAGAAAGCAAACTCAATGCTAGCATTTAATTCAAGAGGGCCTGTTTACAAAAGCAGAGTTGTAATGCTGAGGCGCTGGTAAGGCCGCATTTGGAATATTGTAAGCAATTTTGGGCACCATATCCGAGGAAGGATGTGCTGGCTCTGGAGAGGGTCCAGAGGAGGTTTACAAGAATTATCCCAGGAATGAGTAGGTTAACCTACGATGAGCGTTTGTCCACACTTGCCTGTACTCGCGAGTTTAGAAGAATGAGGGGGGACCTAATTGAAACATACCAAATAATGAAAGGCTTGGATAGTGTGGATGTGGAGAGGATAGTTCCACTAGTGGGAGAGTCTAGGACTGGAGGTCATGGCCTCAGAATTAAAGGATGTTCTTTTAGGAAGGAGATGAGGATAATTTGTTTTAGTCAGAGAGTGGTGAATCTGTGGAATCCTTATCCACAGAAGGCTGTGGATATTGACTGCATATTACAATGGCTTGATACCATTTAGCTTCATGAATGTTTGGAACAGTGCAGCATAAAATTGGGGGCCGCTGTCAGAGACAAGCTCTTCTGGTAATCCACGACATGCGAAGATAGACCGCATTGCGTCTATTGATCTTTTTGTTATTGTGTTTGTACCCATATGTATCACCTCAATGCACTTTGAGTGGCTATCTACCAAAACTAGAGAATTAATATTCCCGTCTTCAAAAATATCCACATGAACCCTCTGAAAAGGTCTAGTAGGCCAAGACCATGTTTGCAAAGGGGTTTGGGCAGGCCTATTTCTACCACTCTGACAGGTGCTACATTTGCTTGCCATTGCTTCTATGTCATTGCCCAATCCTGGCCAATACATGCAATCTCTGGCTGTAGACTTCATTCCCACAATACCTGTGTGTTCACTATGGAGTTCTTCAAGTAATCTTTGCCTTCAACAATTGGGCACTACTATACTGCGACCCCATTTAATACACCGTTGCTCACATGGCAGTTCATGCCATCTATTGTGATAAGGTTTTAGTTCATTAGTACATGTTTTTATTTCTGACCATCCACACAGCGCATTCACATACTTATTTTAGCACTGCCCTTCTGAGTTTCAGCAGCAATTTCAGCTGCTGTGACTGGAAAGCTACTGTTCACTGTTTCTGTGATGTAGATAGCACCTTCAGTGCCCACATATGATCCCTCATGCGGCAATGCATCAGCGATAGCATTTTCCTTTGAGCTGCTGCACTCAATGCTGCAGTCATACTGTGACAGGAGAACTTCCCAGCACGGCATCCTCGAGGTATTGCTGACCGAACACCAAGAATAGCAAGAAGTGGCTTATGATCAGTAACCAGGGTGAATTTCCTACCCAACAGGTACTGATGGAATTTCTTG
This sequence comes from Okamejei kenojei, assembly GCA_035221665.1. Taxonomy (NCBI): domain Eukaryota; kingdom Metazoa; phylum Chordata; class Chondrichthyes; order Rajiformes; family Rajidae; genus Okamejei; species Okamejei kenojei. The sequence goes on from CM069154.1 coordinate 33,894,039, forward strand.
ATCCCAAAGATAATACCAAGGGCTTCTTTCTAGACTTGTGCATAATTACGCTCACTCTTGACGAGTGTGCCTGATGCAAATGCTATAGACTTTTCTTGTCCATGTTCCTTTACATGTGAAATCACAGCTCCTACCCCACAACTAGACGCATCACAAGCTAACTCGCGATTTGCATCGTAGTGAAGAAGTAATGCATCACTGGTCAAACTCTTCTTACATGCATCATACGCATTTTATTGCTCTTTGGACCATTCCCATTTTTTATCCTTGTTCAACAATGTGAAGAGGAGCTAGCTTTGTTGGTAACTCAGGTAAGAAGTGTGAGTAATACTGTACCATACCCAGCAAGAAGCGGAGTTGAGACACATTCTGTGGTGTTGGTGCATTTGCTCTAGCTTCAATCTTTTCCTTCACTGGTTGTAGTCCATGTTGATCCACTTTCAAACCAAGATACACTACTTTGGTCTGTAAGAATGCACATTTGCTTCTTTTAAACTTTACATTGTGATCATCAAGCCGTTTCAACACTTCACTGAGTATCCCCAGAATCTCCTCCTCAGTAACAGTCGCAATCAGCAAGTCATCTTGATTGCTCAAACAATGTGATGTTCCTTGTAGAATCTTGTCCATTGTAACTTGGAAGATTTTTGGTGCTGACTTCACACCATAGGGTAGTTTTGTGTAGGACTACAGCCCCATGTGTGTGTTTATCGTGGAGTACAATCAACATTTAGCTGAGCATATGCATGTGACAGATCTAGCTTAGAGAATACTTTGGAACCAGTAGGTTCAGAGTATAAATCTTGTGAGGTTGGTGGTGGATACTGTTCATCATCTACTGCCTGGTTGATGGTCACTTTGTAGTCTCCACACAATGTCACTGTGTTGTCCGCTTTCGGAACCACTACTATCAGAGTAGTCCAATCACTGCGATCTGTTTTAACCAGTACACCGTTTTGTTCCCACTTTTTGATTTCTGCTTCCACTTTACATTTCAGCAAATATGCCACTGGTCACGGTCTATAGAAGACAGGTTCCACATCGGGTCGAATCCTGATGTGTGCTTGCTCACCCTTTGCATCATAGCCTGCATTGATCATTGCATGACGTTTCTGCAACAACTGTTCCAGTTGTGTTTGCGCTTCGACTTGGAACACAGATTTCCAGTCCAGTTTCAGTAAGCGGAGCCAATTTTTTGCCAATCAACGTTGGCCTATTGACATAATTTGCGACAACTATTGGCAACTTTAGTCTTGCCTTTGTGTTGTACATCACAAACTATCTCTCCACATGTCTCCAATACTTCTCCAGAGTACGGTTTCAGTTGCACGTTTGTTTCTGTGATGGGCATATTGCTAAACTTGGATTCATAGGTGTCTTTGCTTATAATTGTGCAATCAGCAATGGTATCATTACACATAGTAATGTAATGATTGTTCACTTTAACCATTGTCTGAAAGTCTTCCTTTCCAGACCCACCCTTCATAGTATAGATGCCGTGGTCCACGTTCATTACACTCTGAGTGTTGTGAATCCCACGCATTTGGTTTTGTCGAGCCTTTTGTTTTGCTTTGTCCTGACATGCTGATGCAATATGGCCTTTCTTTTGACAGTTGTAGCACTTAACAGTCCTTGAACTGGCACTCATTTGCCTTGTGTTAACCACTGCATTGATAGCACACATCTGCGCTTTTCCCAGAACTTTGCTGTGAAGGCCTGTGAAGTTACAGAGATTGTAACTTTCTACAATCTCTGTGGGCTTAGGGTTGAAGTGAGCATCAGGTTTTGAAAGATCAAATGAAACATTCCTTGCTTTCTCTGAGGCTAGGATGTTGGTGAGAGTTTCATAAACTTCAGGACTAATTTCAGTTACTAGAATGGCTTTCTTTTGTTCCTGAATGGCCTTGTTTTGTGCTGCTATCTGCACGTGATCATCATCCTCTGTTTCTTCAGCTTCAAAAATGTAATTTGCAATAAAAAATGTAAACACATTTCCATTCGCTCACAGTACGAGGTACAAGTTTCACAGTTCTTGTCGAAAGTCCCTAGTTGGCCTATGTATCCCAAGGACGCCATCTTGCCCCGTAGACACAACACAAAGATAGCCTGAGAAACGGCAGACGATTTGTACAGCTGCTGTTTTAAACTACAGTCCCATGCATAGAAGGATCTGCGGCCTATCATGTCCAGATCGCAAACAGCTGCGACACAGCTTCATATTTGCAGTTTGAAATGTTCAACAATACTGCGTATTGCAAAATAGTCCTGTACTGTATTTAAAGGTTGAGTTCACAAACTATATCCGATCCTCGTCGCCATTGTAAGATGTTACGGCTTCAGCATGTAGATAGAAACAAGCACAGGTTTTCAGTACACGCTGTTGCCAGTGTGGGTCTTCTTTAGTTCACAAAAGTACAAGGCGCATGCTCACACATATTCACGACACTGATAAGATATTGAATATATCACATGACACAAATCATACCATTATAGTACTCAGTACTTCAAGTTACAGTTACCATTATATACATTGCAGGTAAGTCAATGAGGTCCTCCTTCATCCTTCTAAACTTTTAAAGTTCTGAATGTTTTTATTCATTGTACAACTACAAGTGCACAATGAATTATGTAATTCTACATCAGGCTCTATGAATGGATACGTTTTGCTGATGCAGTGTTTATTTAACCCTGGAACAGCAGAGAGTCATACAATAACGCTATTGCTGACATGTTAATACATGTAAAACAATGTCAACAGTGTTCAAGTGATCCAACCAGTTTCACTAAACAGAAGCATGTGCATGCAGGGACCAAGTAATTTAAGAATATTCAAGAAGTGTAATATCTCAAACTATAGATTGGCGATTACTGTGTGCTCAGGACCTTTGCATTCTAAGTAAAATTCCACCTTGATTAACTTGTTCAAATAATTAAACAGCGATTTTCCTGTGAGATATTTATGAAATTGTCAAAGCTGGGTGAAGGCCAAGAACACAATTAGGGTCAGATATTTTCAAAGACAGAAAATTCAGAAAGTAGTGTTTAAGTGATGCTCGGCTTGGGTTTTGTAAACCCTAAGCTTCAGTGAGGAGCGAGTCTTTTTGACAGAGAAAACATTAAAGACAGATTAGCCTAAGTACTCATGGTTTTATCAGATTCCTTATTTGTTTTTTTCTTTCCAAGATGCAACAGCAAAATTAGCACGTTGGCCATTACAACGGAATCACAGATTAATCAAGTATCAATTTACCCCATAGTTATTCCATCATGTACATACGTATGAACTTAAAAAAATAAGAGTAGTCCTATTTACTAGACAAATCTGCATACTAGCTTTTCATCTGCGCTGAAACAGCCAGATATGTCTGCATATCAGAGCTCTGTCATCTCTCTCAACTAATACTTTATGGTTCTTATATATTATGTCAAAATGAACAATTTTACATGTTTCCACATTATACTCCCCGTACCAGATCTTTACCAACTCACTTAACTTTATCAATATACTTCTGAGGCCTCCTCATGTCCAACTTACTTTCCTACTTATCAGTTTCATCAACAAAATTTAGCATCTATCTATACCTTCACTTCTTTCATCCAACTCTTTTCTTTAAAAAATAAATTGCAGTAAGCTGAGGCTTCAGCACCAACCCCTGTGGTGTACCATTTCTTACAGCTTGCAATCAGAAAAATACTCATTCATGTCCATTTCCTGACATGGCAGACTGTTGCCCACTCAATATGTTACATTATACACGGAGAGCTTTTATTTTCCATGATAATCTTTTCCAATGTCTTCTGAAAATCCAAATACAATACCTCCACTAGTTTCCCCTATATCCTATACCCACAGCATATTACTTTTTCCGTGAATTCCAATTAATTGGATACACACACGATTTTCATTCATAAAATCACATTGTCTGTGCCTGATGACTGTATTTTTCTGTGCCCCACTATAATGTCTTTAAAACGAGTTTTTAGAACATTCCCGATGACAGACGTTAAGCTAATTGGCAAACAGTTTCCTGCATTCTCATGTTGTATTTAATTTCAAGGCAGCTTTTGTTCCACCATTAAGTAGATCTGTATTTTCCTCTTACTTGGTCTGTGCATATCTCTTTGATTCCTCTTCCTGCCGAGCAGTTACTTCAGCAAAAAGAGCTTCCTCTAAACTTTTCTGCATAGCCTCCAGTTCTTGAATCCGCTTTTTCTGACGGTCTGCCTCTGCCTCCTTTAATTCCATCTCTGCTTGCATGCTGGCTCGAGCCTGAAGAAGAAACATGGTCATTAAATAGGCCAACAACCAAAAGTTGCACGTAGCTCTGGGTTACTGAGTCTTTCATCTGAGATCCAATCCCAAATATTGCAATTGATTGACGGAATGGAAATTACCCAACGGTTCACTGTAAACTCATTCTTGTTCCTAACACCAGTTACACAAAACCTTCAACCAAAAACTGTGCACAATTTTACCCAGGTAAGTTTCTGGGAGGTTCATCCAGTAAGCAGGAAAGTACATATCTGAGGCATGTACTGAGTAACTTTGTAGAGATATGATACTACTATTCTTGTGTCAGTGTTGATGCGGGATCCATTCCCTGCAAATAAAACCATTCATCTCGATCAATGCCACTAAAATTACAAACAACAATATATACTTTTCTGATTCTCCAACACTCCACCAGAGGTCTCTTCCTTCTCCTGATGTCCTTATGAAAGCTACTTTGCACCATGCTTTATTATCCATCTGCTGCCTCTGAACATTTAACTTCGCTTTGTAACAGTTTCTTTCAACTGCACATCTGTGTTTAAATTGCTGAGCTGCTAATTGAAATCATGTCATAGACATTCTAGGATTTCCACCAAATGAACACAATGAATTTATCTGGCTCCTCCCAAGAAACTTGCCAACAACTTCCTCCATTTCTACAACTCACTTAAAGTGAAGCAAATGGTGTGAAATTCCATTGTCGCCATGGCTTTAAGCTGATGTCAGGTCCCACTTGCTAATCAAGATTACTGACCTCTAAATCCAGTAATAAGCACTGATATTCTCATATATACTTTTGTTATGTCCAGACACTTCTCCCTGGTCTCACAGTCTTTATGTCTTCAACAACCATAAATGACCGACAAGGCATCATATTCTGTTCCATAATAAACTGGGTTCACAAATCATCATGGTCACTGCTCTTCCAACAGCTCTCTGCCGTAATCTATTGAATGAAGAGTTCCCTCTCTCATCTATAAATCCCTCCTTTGTCTTATCAAATCCCATCTCTACATCTCTACCCATTCATTGGGCTTTCCGTATTCTGACCGAAATCCAGTGAAACCTGTCCTCCCATCAGTCATGGAGAAGCCATTGGCCACATTAACCCTTCTCCAAACTTATGTTATTCTGACCAACTCCTCTACCTCTAAATAGCATTCCAGCAATCAGTTCCTGCAAACTTTCTCATCAGGTAGTAGTGTTGTGGCTATGAAGCAAGCTGGGCAATTTTCCATATTAACGGCACCAGAGAGATCAGAAAGATGAAAATTAAATTTCGCACAGCAGAATAAAACAGGAAGAAACTGCAAAAGTAAATATATATTAGCAGGTAAAAAGCAGCACAGAAATAATTGATCCAAAAATAATCATTGTGATGACTGACTAGGATCCACAATGCAAACTGAGGATCTAGACCCAAGTAGCATCACAGGGAGAGACTAAGACAGACAATTGTCTATAGTTTCCGCAGTTACCAATGCTCGAAACAGATCTCATCTTGTTTGTTCCCCAACCTGTTCAGCTTGTCGAAGCTGTATCTCTAGCGCCCTTTGCATTTCTTCATGCTGTTGTTTTCTTCGCTGATTCTCTTCTTTTAACAGTGTTTCTGCCTGTCTCTGAGCCTGGAGTGGGTGGGAGGATTAAAAAAAAGATCAGCTTCAATTCATTACAAAGGACAAATAGTAAACTCATTAAAATGCTTCAAAGCGCAATGATCACAGAGTCCACACTGTCCATTGATCACCCGTTTACTCGAGTTCTATGTTATTCCACACTCCCTACAAGAGGGGCGATTTACAGAGGCCAAGTAGCCAGTAAACCCACACGTCTTTGGGATGTGGGAAGAAACCAGAGCACTGGAGGAAACACTTGCAGTCACAGTGAGAACATGCAAACTCCACAGAGACAGCACCTGAGGTCGGGTTCAAACCCAAGTCTCTGGTGCTGTGTCAACAATCTATCCCTGCTTCCGAGGAAAAAAGGACAATCTGGGGAGGGGCTGAAGGAGAAAGAAAAGCATTCATATGAACAGCGGAATAAAATGAAATTCTCAGGTCTTATTGAAGTGCTTCAATATCTTTCGACAAAAGGCCACCCATATGCCAAGACAAAAAATTGTAAAAGTTTTGAAATGAATTTTAAAGATGATTTTGAAAAACAAGTCTCCCTGTTATTAAAAAACACTTGGGAGTTTTCATAATTTCACAATTACATAAATGTATTTTTCTTGTTTATAGTTTCAAATTGTTTTTAATTGACGTTAAGATCACACATTCCCCCCCCCCCCCCCACCTATGACACCCACAGATGGAAGATCTATTAAATAAATGTTCGGCATTTCCCCCTTCAATTTTATCTACAACCTTCTTTGTGGTTTTTTTCTGCAGTATGAACACCAAATATCTTCCACGGCTTCATTCAAATAACTTTATTTGTGAGACTGGACATTGTCAAAAGCTACAAAGAAAGCAGTAGAGTTGGAAGTCCTCCAGTTTCCGCACTTAACCAGCTTTTCTTCCAGGGATCCAGTCACCGGTGACAATTGGACAGAAATCAGCTCATTCAGCAAGCCGGGCAACCACACTTGCTTCCTGCTTGGTATACGTGGCTCAAACACTCACTGGGTATACCCACTGAGGCAGATCTTACAAAGCTAATTAAACACCACAATATGAATAAGGAAAACGCCCTTTTGTAGCTGTTTTTCCCTGCACACAAATAATTCACTGTAAAATATAGATTTTTAATTTTCCAAGTCGATCCAAGAATTTCCGTGTCACTGCAAAATATGCCTTTAGAGTGCAGAAATGCTTGGTAAACTGACTCATCGATTTTAACATAAATATATTAATGCTTCTTTTATCCCATGTTATTACTAACTAAAAGAATGCTTTACTAGATGTACTGTTATCTGAAACGTAAGCATAGTTATAGCTTCCTCACCAACGGAAATTGCCTACACTGTGTTTGTATGTTTTCAATGGATTGATTAAAACAGAAAGTCAAAAAATCCAAATCATAATAATCAGGATTTCAGTAAAATTAGCTCCCATTGCACCAATATACACCAATGTCTGAAGAAGTGTTTCGGCCCAAAAACTTTGCCTATTTCCTTCGCTCCATAGATGCTGCCACACCCGCTGAGTTTCTCCAGCACTTTTGTCTACCTTTGATTATCCAGCATCTGCAGTTCCTTCTTTAACACCAATATATATTACTGACCAAATACTACGATTACATGAAATTATTATTACATTAGGCATTATAGCTGGGATGTCAATCTTGACTATCAGGGATGCTACCCGACTCAGAGTTACTCCAACACTTTGTGTCTATCTTTGGTATAAACCAGTATCTGCAGTCTCTTGTCATCACAATTGCAGTTGCAGAATAGTTGTACCCGATTCATTCCCAGACGGTCAGAACCTTTTATCCCAGGGTGGAGATGTCATGGACTAGACAGCATAGCTTCAAGGTGAGAAGGGCAAAGTTTAAAGATATTCGGGGCAATTTTTTTATTACACAGGGTGTGGTGGGTCTGGAATGTCTGCTATGGGTGGTGGTGTAGGCAGTTACAATAGTGGCATTCAAGAGGTTTTTAAATAGCCACGTGGATATGCAGAGAATGAAGGGATATACAGACGGAGGAGATTAGTTTAAATTGGCATCATGTTCGGCATGGACATTAGAGGTTAAAGGACCTGCAGAGTCTGAAGAACGGTCTCGACCCGAAATGTCACCTATTTCTTTTCTCCAGGGATGCTGTCTGACCCGCTGAGTTAGTCCAGCTTTTTGTGTTTATCATAGGCTAAAGGACCAGTCAGTGTGCTGAACCGTTCTATGTTCTGTTCTTGCTCTTCATTACATAATCACATTACCACTATTTTATTTTCTATTACCTCCTTAAGTAATTCCAGTTCTTGCAATTTTCTTTCCTTTTCCTCCTGAAGCTGTTTGAGTCTCTGAAGTTCTTCCTCTTTTGCTGCTCTTCGTTTCTCCCGTAGCTCTCGTTGATCACGTCTTTTCTGTTTTAAGTCCTTGTGTAATGATTTCTTTCCCTCTGCCTGTAACCGTATTGCTGTCTGAATGGCTGAATATAGAAATCAAAAATAAACAAAATTACATAGTCAGACCCCATAATTCCTAAAGGAAAAAGCACAACGTTCTCCCCAGGGTTCTGCAATTCCCGCCTCCATTTTTCTTGAATTGCCCAAGAGCAGCCTTCTGTCAATGCATCCACCTCACATAAAATCTGCAGAAATGGTTGATGATTTACCGCACCACTAACGAAGGATGAGGAAGAGTGAAAGGGGCTGTTTTCAGCTGGAAGTTCTTTTGGGAGATCAAAGTGCGGGGTTTGAAGAATACTTGGGCTTCAGAGAAGATGGCGAGTAGAAGCAAAGTATAAATAACGCAGGCGGTTTAAGCTATTCTTCTGGTTAGGTCTGCTAGATTTATTTTTTAGTGTTTATGAATGGGGCAGTTGTGTACTCCTCCTGTCAGATGTGGCATATCAGGGAGCAGTCAAGGGTCCTTGATGTCTGCAGGAAGAGTATCCAGCTGCAGCTCCTCTCAGACTGTGTGGATCAGTTGGAACAGCAGTTAGACACATGGAGGCAGGAGGCAGAATGAAGTTTCAGGATGGTGGCCACATCCAAGGTTATGCCAGATAGATGGGTGATCACCAGGAGAGAGTCTTCTGTGGCTACCTTCCTGTCAACTAATTTTTGGATACTGTTGTTAAGAATAAGGGGTAGGCCAAGTAAGACTGAGATGAGAATACAATTTTTGAGCCAGAGAGTTGTGAATCTGTGGAATTCTCTAGCACAGAAGGCAGTGGAGGCCAATTCAATGGATGCATTCAAGAGAGAGTTAGATATAGCTCTTAGGGCTAATGGAATCAAGGGATATGAAGAAAAAGCAGAAACAAGGTACTGAATCTGGATGATCAGCCATGATCATATTGAATGACGGTGCTGGCTCGAAGGACCGAATGCCCTACTCCTGCACCTACTTTCTATGTTTCTATGGAGGGGAAAATAACAGCAGCAGCCTGAACACAGCCACCACATCTTGTTGAACAGCTCTGTTAAACAGTAGGGTAGGTCTATGTCTAGAAGAGCTACAGTGAGAGGGGACACGCATCAGGGGTTTCTGTGGCCACGAGTGAGATCCCAGGATTGTAGGCTGCTCACTAATACCAGGGTTAAGCGTGTCTCTGAGTTGGCGCGACATGTTTAAATACGGAGAGCGGCCAGAGGTCATTGTAACAATATATAATTTATGCTTTTGTGTGTTATGTATAATTTATGGTTGTATGTTTTCTTATGTGATGTTTTTGTGTGTCTGAATCTGTGCTTGTGAAGCCGCTGAAAGTAAGATTTTCACTGTACTTATACCTCACCGTACATGTTCACATGGCAATAGATTCGACCTGAGACTTGAGACATTGGAACCACGGACATAGGTTGGAAGTGAGGCAAGGTCCTGCAAAAACCATAGTCCCTTTTTTTAGACCAAATTTATGACTTCTCTGATTATGCAAGAGTCCCGTACTATCTTGGTCCTTTTTTTTCTGGAATGTGCTGGTTGTATTATTATGCTTTACATAACTTAGGGAGTTGGATAGGAAGTTAAAAATACAGGACCTCCAGTGTTGTTAAGTCAGGATTACTACCAGTGCCATGAGCTAGTGAGGCAAGAAACAGTACAAGTGCAGTTCAGTATGTAGCCAAGGAGCTGGTGTAGGAGATAGGACTTCAGATATATGGATCTCCCTTCCAGGGCAGGTGGGATCTGTACAACGGATGGTTTGCCCTGAACAAGAGGGAAACTAATATCCTTGCAGGGATGTTTGCTGGTACTACTTTGGAGGGTTTAAACGAGAATTGCATGGGGGTGGTAACCAGAGCAGCAGAGCAGCAAGTGGAAGGATGGATGGGAAGGTAGAGGTTGTGACAAGTCCGAAAGGACAGGGTAATGAACATGATGAGACTGATGGGCTGATTATTTTAATGCAAGTGTGTTTATTGCAATGCAAGTACTATGGGTAAGGTGGATGAATTTAGAGTCTGGATCAATGCATGGAACTGTGATGTTGTGTCCATTGCAGAAACATACTGGACCTTAATTGGAAACGAGCCTAACCAGGTGACTGACATTTCAATGGGAAAGTGTTTTGGGGACAGTGATCCAACTCTCAGGCCTTTATAGCACTTGCAGCGCCAGAGACCCGTGTTTGATCCCGACTGCGGGTGCGGTCTGTACGGAGTTTGTACATTCTTCCCACAACCTGCGTGGGTTTTCCTTGAAATCTTCGATTTCCTCCCACATTCCAAAGACGTACAGGTTTGTAGGTTAATTGGCTTGGGATGTGTAAATTATTCCTAGTGTATGTTAATGTGCGGGCATCGTTGGTCGGTGCGGACTTGGTGGGCTGAAGGGCCTGTTTCCATGCTGTATTTTTAAACTACAAACAACTCTATAAGATAGTGGCAAATAAGAATGAATCTGGCATTTAGGAGTGATACTAAATAAGGATAATGTGCAGGAAAGAACTGCAGATACTGGTTTTAATCGAAGGTAGACACAAAATGCTGGAGTAACTCAGCAGGACAGGCAGCATCTCTGGAGAGAAGGAATGGGTGACGTTTTGGGTAGAGACCCTTCTTCAGATTGATGTCAAGGGAGTGGGCGGGACAGAGATCGAATGTAGTCGGAGACAGTAAGACTGGTGGGAGAACTGGGAAGGGGGAGGGGATGGAGAGAGGGAAAGTAGGTCTATTTGAAGTTGGAGAAGTCAATGTTCGTACCGCTGGGGTGTAAACAACCCAAGCGAAGTACGAGGTGCTGTTCCTCCAATTTGCGCTGGGCCTCACTCTGACAATGAGGAGGCCCAGGAAGGAAAGGTCAGATTGGAAATGGGAGGGATATATATATATATATATATATATATATATATATATATATATATACACACACACACACATATATATATACAGCATATAATCCTCCAACACTTTCGCCACCTCCAAAGGGATCCCACTACTGGCCATATCTTCCCATCTCCATCCCTTTCCGCTTTCCGCAGGGACCGTTCCTTCTGCAACTCCCTGGTCAACTCGTCCGTTCCCATCCAAAACACCCCCTCCCCAGGTACTTCCCCTGCAACCACAGAGTATGCAACACCTGCCCCTTTACCTCCCCCCTCGTCTCCATCCAAGGACCCCGACAGTCTTTCCAGGCGAGGCAGAGGTTCACTTGCACCTCCTCCAACCTCATCTACTGTATCTGCTGTTCCAGGTGTCAACTCCTGTACATCGGCGAGACCAAGAGCAGGCTCGGCCATTGTTTTGCTGAACACCTCCGCTCGGTCCGCCTTAATCTACCTAATCTACCTGATCTCCCGGTTGCTCAGCACTTTAACTCCCCCTCCCATTCCCAATCTGACCTTTCTGTCCTGGACCTCCTCATTGTCAGAGTGAGGCCCAGCGCAATTTGGAGGACCAACACCTCATACTTTGCTTGGGTAGCTTCCACCCCAGCGGTATGAACATTGACTTCTCCAACTTCAATAGACCTTGCTTTCCCTCTCTCTCCATCCCCTCCCCAGTTCTCCCACCAGTCTTACTGTCTCCGACTACATTCTATCTATGTCCCGCCCACTCCCCTGAAGAAGGGACAAGATCCGAAACGTCACCCATTCCTTCTCTCCAGAGATGCTGCCTGTCCCACTGAGTTACTCCAATAATTTGTGTCTACCCTAAATTAGGGTAAAGCAGATTATGAAATTATCAAGCAGGAGGTAGGGAGAGGAAATTATGAGCAGTTATTATTGAATAAGTCCACATCGGATATACGTGGATCAATTAAAGACTAATTGATCAGAGTTCAACCAACATATTCCAGTCAAAGAGAGACCCCAAGATGGTACGAAAATCTTGCATGATCCAAAGTCCACAATCAGTTCCTTAGTTTTGCTGGTGTTGAGGGCCAGGTTATTGTGCTGGCACCATACGGACAGTCGTTCGATCTCTCTTCTGTACTCCGACTCATCCCCATCAGTGATACGTCCCACAACAGTGGTGTCGTCAGCGAACTTGATGATGGAGTTCGCACTATGATCGGCTACGCAGTCATGAGTATAGAGTGAGTACAGCAGGGGCTGAGCACGCAGCCTTGAGGTGCTCCCGTGCTGATTGTTATCGAGTCTGACACATTTCCACCAATATGAACAGACTGTGGTCTGTGAATGAGGAAGTCGAGGATCCAATTACAGAGGGATGAGCAGAGACCCAGTTCTGCGAGTTTGGTAACCAGCTTGGAGGGGATGATAGTATTAAATGCCGAGCTGTAATCGATGAATAACAGCCTGACATATTAGTTTTTGTTGTCCAAGTGGTCCAGAGCGGAGTGGAGAGCCAGCGAGATCGCATCCACCGTTGATCTGTTGTGGCGGTAAGCGAACTGCAGTGGGTCGAGGTTTTTGTTGAGGTAGGAGTTGATTTTCGCCATGATCTCGAAGCACGTCATCACCACAGGCGTTAGTGCCACAGGGCGATAGTCATTGAGGCACGTCACCTTGTTCTTCTTGGGCACCGGTATTATTGATGCCTTTTTGAAGCAGGTGGGAACCTCAGACCTCAGACGTGAGAGGTTGAAAATGTCCGTAAAAACTCCAGCCAGTTGGTCCACACAGGTTTTTAGAATTCGACCAGGTATACCATCAGGTCCAGGCGCTTTTCGAGGGTTCACCCCTCTGAAGGATTTTCTGACGTCGGCCTCTGTGACTGAGACTGAAATACCATCACGGCGAATGGGGGTTCGGGAAGGCACATCGGTGTTCTCCCTCTCAAAACGTGCGTAAAACGCATTGAGCTCATCAGGGAGTGATGTTTCGCCGACATCCGAACTACCTCCTGATTTTGCCTTGTAGGAGGTGATTGCATTCAGGCCCCGCCACAGCTGCCAAGGATCTGTCTCGTCCTCCAGCTTAGAGCAGAACTCCCTTTTGGCCTATTTGATGGCCTTACCAAGGTCATATCTGGACTTCGTGTAGACCACTATCATCAGACATGAATGCCCGGTGCCTGGTCTTCGGAAGAGTGCGGATGTCAAAGTTGATACAAGGTTTCTGATTAGGAAACACTCGGAAGGTTTTTGTAGGGATGCAGTCCTCCACACATTTATTAATGAAGTCTGTAACGACTGTGGCGTATTCATTCAAGTCCGTTGCCGAGTCCTTGAACATTGCCTAGTCTGCAGACTCCAAACAGTCCTGTAGTTGTTCCCCCCCCCCCCCCCGACCAGCTCTGTACTGTCCTCACCTCGGGGGGTGCGCTCTTTAATTGCTGCCTGTAGGCAGGAAGAAGCAGCACCGCGGTATGGTCGGATTTACCGAAGTGAGGGCGAGGGATAGAGCGGTAAGCATTCTTGAATGGTGGTGTAGCAGTGGTCGAGGGTGTTTGGTCCTCTGGTGCAGCAGGAGACATGTTGGTGGACTAGTTTAGAAGGAATTAGTTTAATTTGGCATCATGTTTCGCACAGACATCACGGTCCAAAGGGCTTGCTCCTGTGTTAAACTGTTCTATGCTGTCTATGTTCTCCATGCAATATTCAAGCAGGCCCATGTGTTAATAGCAACGAAGAAGCAGAATCTTGATTAATTCTTGCTGCTTCCTGATTTAGGACACTAGAAACTATTTTTCTACTATTCTTCGATTCTGCTGACAGCAATATTGAAATGTTTTGTGAAAAAAATAGCATGCAATTACAAACAGTGTCATGGCTAAATAACCTCAGCAACTTCAAATCCGATTGTACAGGCCATCCTCGGGTAACAAACGGGTTCTGCTTTCGTGGACTACATTAATTTAATGTTATCCATAAGTCGGAAAGTACACAACAATTTCTTTATATGGTATCAATGCTATGGAAATTTGTTCATATGTAGGTGTATCCATAGGTCAGGCATTCGTAACCCAGTAAAGGCCAGTACTTCTAGTACAAGACTCCAAATTATTATCAGGTAACACTTGATGTGCAAATGTCGTCACTGTCAAATTTCTAGCACTTCCACAGTTAAAACTTGACTTCAATAAAAACAGACAAAATTAGCTTTTGGATCGCAAGATGCACCCACAGTTCAACGTTGTCCTACCTGTTGTCCATTCCTGTCGCTGTTTTGTGTCTGATGCACACATCTCAAAAGTCCTTGATGGGGTCTTTACACAGAACATGCATCTTTTGCCGTCTCGTTCAGATAGAACCTTAAATGCGAAAAGCAAAAGTTTATTATAACAGCATAATATCTAGGCAAAACATGAAATTATCAGATATATTATCAGGTATATTATCAGATTATTGGTTAATTGAGTCTACCTCGACACAGCAGTTCCTGTCCAAAGGGATAATGCCTTTCCTTTCCTTCCGATCTTCACTCACATAGTAGGACAGGATGTTCGGTTTGAGAATAAACCACCGCTCTGTCCAATTTCGCCTCAATTGCCCCTTCTTCCACAAGTAACCCTGGCGTAACACAAGATCAAAGCTAATCAACAATACTTGAAACTTTTAACAAAGAAATGCAGATGCTGGAAAAATCGAAGGTAGATAAAAATGCGGGAGAAACTCAGCGGGTGAGGCAGCATCTGTGGAGCGAAGGAATAGGTGACATTTCGGGTCGAGACCCTTCTTTGGACTGATGGGGTGGGAGGGGGGGAAAGAAGAAACGAAGAGGTGGAGACAGTGGGCTGTGGGAGAGCTGGGAAGGGGAGAGAGGGAGAAAGCAAGGACTACCTGAAATTGAAGAAGTCAATGTTCATACCACTGGGGTGTAAACTACCCAAGCAAAATATGAGGTGCTGCTCCACCAATTTGCGGTGGAAATCACTTTGGCCATGGAGGAGGCCTAGGACAGAAAGGTCGGATTTGGAATGGGAGGGGTAGTTGAAGTGCTGAGCCACCGGGTGATCAGGTTGGTAAATGCGAACTGAGCAGAGGTGTTCGGGCGAAGCGATCGCCAAGCCTACCCTTGGTCTCACTGATGTAGAGCAGCTGACACCTAGAGCAGTGGAAGCAACAGATGAGGTTGGACGAGGTGCAGGTGAACCTCTGCCGCACCTGGAAAGACTGATTAGGTTCTTGGATGGAGTCAAGGGAGGAGGTAAAGCGACAAGTGTAGCATTTCCTGTGGTTGCAAGGGAAAGTACCAGGGGAGGGGGTGGTTTGGGTGGGAAGGGACGAATTGACTAGGGAGTTACGGAGGGAGCGGTCTCTGCGGAAAGTCAACATGGGAGGAGATGGGAAGATGTGGCCAGTGGTGGGATCCCGTTGGAGGTGGCGAAAATGTTGGAGGATTATCTGTTGTATGTGACGGCTGATAGGGTGGAAGGTGAGGACAAGGGGGACTCTGCCCTTGTTTTACGAGTGAGGAGATGGGGAATGAGAGCAGAGCTACAGGATACAGAAGAGACCCTGGTGAGAGGCTCATCTATAGTAGAAGAGGGGAACCCTCGTTCCCTAAAGAATGAGGACATCTCAGATGCCCTGGTTTGGAACACCTCATCCTGGGTGCAGATGCGGCGTATACAGAGGAATTGGGAATAGGAGATAGAGTCCTTACAGGAAGCAGATGGGAAGAAGTGTAGTCCAGATAGCCATGGGAGTCTGGGTTTGTAGTAGATGTCAGTCAGTAGTCTGTTACCTGCGATGGAGATAGTGAGGTCTAGAAATGGTAGGGAGATGTCGGAAATGGTCCAGGTGAATACTTCTGAAACTGATCAATTATGACTATTTATGTTGCATGTGGCTAGTTTATTAGAAAGAATAAACCATTTTCTAACCTAAATATTTACATCTGGGCAGAATAGAAATGACAGAATATCACCCATATCATGACAATTTTTATAAATATATTCCCAGTATTTCCTGCTTCAATATTATTCAAAGCAATCGAAGTCCCTATTTCCTTCAATTCTTTTAAATCACATTTTATTTATGGTTATATTAATAATATTATCACACTCGAGAGCTGGATGCAGAACTTTCCACTCATGAGCTTTTGACCATTGAAAGCAAGGCGCACTGCACTGATTTCCATTCCTGACAGTTTCCATCAAGAGAAGTTGATACCTGGCCCAGAAATTCAGTTACATAGGGCTGTTTTTCTCAGCACTACACATTTAAAAAAATAATATATTTTTGGAATGAAATACGACTGACCATTTTCTGATGTAGTCAAAGCACTCATTCAAGCTCTTATCCCAATCAGATATCCAGCAACCCCACCCACCCTTCTGCATGACCTGCTCTCAGAACACAGTCCACCCATACCATTCCTCCATCCCTTCCATTGGTACAAACACACAACCCAGGCTTGATCTCTTGCAACCACCCATCTCCCCGCCCCTCAATGAGCTCTGAACTCTAGCTACCAACCCTACCACCAGCCTCCAACCTTGTGCTCTCCAATGTCCCAGTTCAGTACAAAATTACAAAGGGTTGAATCAATTTCCAGCCAGATTGCTGTCATAAATTAACCTTTTACCCAAACTGTGCACAGACAGGTATTCAAAGGCACAACCTACCTCACACACACACACCCCCGGGAAACTCTACAACTCGACTCAAGGAAGAACGTAATGTGGGGAAGAACTGAAATAATAGTAAATAATTCCAGTGTTTACTTGAAAATACATGCCTGTTTAAGCACATCCTCGATAATTTCTTGATAGACTTCCTCCACAGCCATAGTGAGTGTTTCTCTTTCTATTCCCCTGGTAAATCTGCCAGAGTTCACCCATTCCAGAAACACCCAGACTGTGATTCCGTTCTGGAAGGTCTCCTGAGCGAAGAATTCATCCAACTCTCCCGCATTCCATTCCACGCTCATTTCTGTACAGATCTTCTTCAGCAGATATTCCACCTACGTAAAGAATAATAGATTTCAGATACATGTTTGGAAATATTTCAATTCACTGCCCAGGATTAAAAAATCTAAACACTTTCAAATAATGTTTAGGTCAGCATTAAGACTAAAGAAAAAAAGATAGACTCGTCAATTTCAGAATGTATAATCAAAGTTTTGCTTTGGTGCTCCAAATAATTCTGACTCAGAATGCAGAACTATTAATTTATTTCATTATGCTTTGGGAAAAACTTTAACGTAACAGAATTGAATTTCAGGGAAAGACGGCTTTCTACATGTTAAAATTTCACAAATATGGTATTTAGAATTAAAAAGGCGAGCCAAAACAGTTTCACACATTGAGGAAGTAGCAAATATCATCTTCAAATTGCGTTTTGAACAGAGGAGAATAAATTACCATTCTTCATCTTTACATTGTAATTATGGGACAGAAAGAGACTACAGTAAATTCTCATTAACATACCGACATCTACATAGCAGAATTCGGATGTGACAGATGGAGGCTCCCGTTGCATCGCCCCACCCCCTCTAAATTGTCCCAAGTGCAAATGTTGAAAGAAAAGCTGAAAATTCTTCAAATGCTCAGTCCCTGATGAACGGTGATTGTGTTTCCAGTCTTTTCTGCTTATATTTTATATAATGGGATTTGTGGCAATTTCATCAGTAGATGTGTGAACACCAGCTGCGATCATTGTGCACTGTCCTTTATATTGTAATGTGCTAAGCGATGTGTGCTTCTGTTTTTTTAGCTGTTATTTAGCTGTTTTTGCAACCTCAGGACATTCCAAATCTCTTTATCGCCAATTAACTACTTTTGCATTGCAAAATTTGTGTGGCACAGCAAAAGCCCGCAAACAGCAATGTTAAATCGACTGTTCTATTTTGAATGATATTGATCGGATACTGATCTGCAAAGTATAACATAGGATCATTTACATCCACTTAGAGAGCAACAGACTTCTATGGACATCTCATCCAAAATATCCAGAGAGGGCAGCACTTCCACAAGATTTAAGCCATCAGCCTAGACTGCGTGCTGAAGTAATGGAGATTTTAATACTGAATGAGCAGTTTGACCAATTTGATTTCACTGCCAATGGTGAATTGCGTAGGATGCGTATTTGTTCCCATGCAATTTTCATTTTTCCCCTTTTTTTTGTCTTGTTCACCTTTCATTGCCCTTCTTGTAAAATCCTACTGTTTAAAGGAGAGGCATAACTCAAAATACAATCTCATCTTCCATCTTGGTAGATACTAAATGCCCAGCTAAACATTCAGGTCTGTTTTTATTTGAGACAATACACGATCACTCAATATGTGGAATAATGTTCCAAGAGCACTTTGAAAGCTCAGAACCCTGAAAACATTTAGTAGAGTCACAGAGAGCTGCAGATGCTGGTTCCCACAAAACAAAATGCAGGAGGAGATTTTGGAAGAAATTCAGCTTCCATTTTTTAAAACTGCAGATACAACACATAAATAAGATTGTGGTGCATTCCACCAGACACTCTACATCCCCCCCTTCACCCAATGCAAACATGAAACCCGTGGTTCAAGATACTCCATGGATTTCCGAAGATAATAAGAATCCAGTTGGCTTTATACTGACAAAGACACAAACTGCCTTTGAACCTTATACACCAGAAAGAGAATGTACGCACTTAATACAACTGTTCTTACCAATTTTAGCTGCACTCCTCTGACCTACTTAATTCCTCCAATGACTCATGGCAGGCAATGCTGTTTGATAATTGACCACAATGGTGCTGCTGGAACACCAAGAGTATGTTCATACCCTGTTTTGCATGAAAGGTCCACAAGGCGAAGATCAGTTTAGCTGAGTAATTGCCATAACGCCAGTTGTTCTGCATTCTAATTCAGAAATCTGAGGACAATGTCATCATTTTTCTGGGAATGTATTGATCTTACAACGTAATGGAGTTATGTAAATTAATCTGACTGTAATTTGAGGGTTCAATTGGAAGCACGGACATTGGGAACCTGGAAATGTGGTACCTTGAACCTCAGCATTTTGACAGTGATGAAGGATACAGGAAATCAACAAATAAATCTACTTTGGCATTTGTAACTATTTAGTAAACCAGATACCCTTTCCTTCTTGTCTGTATGAAAATATTTACACCAATATAATGGATAGGGCCAATAGCATGTGATGAATGCAAAACATTGCTGGCATCTTGGAGAGTGGTGGAATGTGGGAACCTTGCCCAATAACTAAAATATTTGGATATCGTTCTGGAACTACGGAATGACATTCTGAGCAATGAGCAGGCACAGAACTCATTATCAAAACATGGACGGGACCGGGGGACGGGACACACAATTTTTTGGCAGCCGTGCGCGCATGCGCACACTCACACACACATGCGCGAGGCTTCGCAGGCCCAATCCAGCGCTAAATGCAGCTCAACTCTGCCTGTCTCACCGGGTTAACTACAGCCCTGCCTGGACTGACGGGACATCAGCGCTGCTTCTCCGCGTTGCCCATATTTCCCACACGCCCAAGCAGATTAACCTGGTGAGAGAGGCAGAGTTGAGCTGGGTTTAGCGCTGCTTCTCTGCGCTGGCTGTGGGCCTGGGGGCGCCACACCCGTCTGACTGCCGACGTCTCTGGCCACCCGAGGGGGGGGCACTCGGATGGGGACGGGACAGCGCCGGAGAGCCGGCCGGGATCGATCCTGGCTGCGGATGAGGCACAGGTCTGTGCCATGTCTCCCTCCTCCAATCACTGCACTATCCTCATTTGGGCTATTTATTATATCAACAAAAATATATTAAATAACATATCACAAAATATATTATTAATTTCTATGCGAATAATGTGTTTCTAAGAGTGAATACCAGAAACCCAATTTTAATTTATTTTGCTTCTTTTTAAAAGAGAACAAAGCAAAAAGGATTCTGAAGACAACATTGGTTAGTGTGAATTCAAATGTTGAAGCTTACGATGTGTGCATGCGCATTATTAAACAGCGTACTGAGAGCTAATTTGAATTTTTTTTTCATGTTGCTCAGTAGCAAAGGAAATGCCTGAAATGCTACAGGAAGTGCGGTTTCAGAGTAACTGCCCCAGCCCAGCACATCAGCTGGTTACAACTTATCCAGCTTCCACTGGGTGGGTTTTTTTTCATATAAATATATCACTGGCTCAGATGCCACACAGTGTAGTAGCATCACTTGGAACTTCATTCTAGGCCAGGGATCATTTTACAATTAAATATTCAAATACTTGGTATTTATATTTTTCAACTTTCAAAGTAAATTTTGAAAATGTGTTGTAATTGCAATGTTTCTCAAAAACATATAAATACACAGTATATCTTGGCCTGGGTAACCTTCAGGACAGCTGGGCACAGGACACATCATCAGTAGTGTACCCTTGCATCACTGGGTGTTTCGGCCTTTTATCACTATACACCCTCCACAAGGGCGGCCCGCTGCAGGATGATCAGCCCTCAGCGCGTGTCCCGTGTCAAACTGCCTCAAAGATTCACCATGACGCATTTGGGGCCCAGCATGGGTCTTTCCGCTTGAGCCAAATCCAACAGCTGCTTCTTTCAGCCGCGTCTGAGAGTGATCTTATGGTCTTCTGCAGAGCCTGACCGTGGATTCCAAGCTCCTTCAGCAGTCTGATGGTAGATGACGCAACAAATCCTCTGCATCCCACTTCAACTGGATAAACGTTGATGTTCCAGCCACGCTGCCTTGCCTCTGCTGCAAGCTCTGTGTAGCGCAGCTTCTTACGCTCATAGGCCTCCACAACAGAGTTCTCCCATGGAACTGTGAGCTCTATGATGTAAGCAGTCTTCTGTGAAAGGGACCAGAACACCAAATCTGGCCTGAGGTTGGTTGAAGCAATTTCAGGTGGAAAGATTAGTTGTCGGCCGATGTCCGCCAGCATCCTCCAGTCACGGGCCCTGCATAGGTTTCCTTCTTCTGATCTAGTGGAAGGATGTTTCGGTGTTTTCTGTCCTTCTCGGACAAAGGTTGTCGCCCTTAAGTGGGAGGGGTTGCTTGCTCTCGGAGGCAAGGAGTTGGTCGCACACAGCCTGTTCTCAAGGGCTGTTGCCAGGCTTTTTAATACCTGATTATGCCTCCACGTGTATCTCCCTTGCGTGAGGCTGGTCTTGCAGCCTACCATGATGTGTTTGAGGGTCGCTGGAGTTGGGCAGAGGGCACAGGTTGGATCCTCGCCGTACCACTGATTGAGGTTCTTTGGTGATGGAAGGACGTCGTATGTCGCTCTGATGATGAAGCTGATCTTGCTTGATTCCATTTCCCATAAATACAACATGGAAACAGGCCCTTCGGCCCACCAAGCGATGCTGACAGTCAACTAAGGTCTCGACCCGAAACGTCGCCTATCTCCTTCGCTCCTTAGATGCTGCTGCACCCGCTGAGTTTCTCCAGCCTTTTGTGTACCCGTGACAGTCAACTACCTGGTTACACCAATCGCATCAACTCCGCCAGATTCCACTACTCCGCTGCACATTAGGGCCAATTTTACAGCAGCCAATTAACCCCTGGAGCACCGAAAGGAAACCCACGTGACACTGGAGGAACATGCACACTCCACACAGACAGCACCCGAGGCCAGGATTGAACCCAGCTCTCCAGTGCTGTGAGCAGCGGATTTAAAGGCTGCACCATTGTTTTACCTTAACAATATTTAGATATTCTATTTTTTAGAATATCTATAAATATATTTGGATATTCTACTAAACAATAATTCTATTCTCCAAAAGATCAATTATTAAGAACAATTACCACTATATTAAACTTTTGACTCAAGTGCTAGAGATGCCAGGCATCAGGGTAAACACATGTCCTTTTGCTGTGATGAAAACTTAAATATTAGGTTTGGGCAGAGTTAACTGGGTTGAGGAACATCATTCCTCCTTGTTATACTTAATGAATTTCACCTTCACAGTTCTGTTGTGAAAGACAATGCATTGTTGCATCACACACACCAAAAGGTGCCGATTGCAATCCATGGCGAGTGTTGAATTAACAGATATCAGCTGAGCTGCTAGTGAAAGCAAAACAATTGTGGACCGATTCTCACATTCTAATAAAAAAACAAGAATTCACAGCTATCAGACAAGGTCCCACAACAAAAATTAAAATGGCCCTACGCTTAAATTATAGGAAAAGAGTAACCAGTGGAGGCCTCCCATTTCAGATGGGTCTCCAAAAAGATCTGATGGTATATACGCAGCTCTGTATACTCTAGTTTAGTTTAAAGATGCAGCATGGAAATAGGCCCTTCGGTCCTCTGAGTCCAAACCATTGATCACCTGTTCACTCTCGTTCTATGTTATCACACTTTGGTATCCATCCCCTACACACTAATTTCAATTTACAGAGCCAATTAACCTTCAAACCCGCGCGTCTTTGGGATTTAAATGAAACCGGAGCACCCAGAGGAAACCCGCGTGGTCATAAAGAGAACGTGCAAACTCAGCCGAGGTCATGACTTCTGGTGCTGTGAGGCAGCAGCTCTACCGGCTCAATAAGGTCCAATAAGATTAGATCACAACACAATGCCCTTTCCCGTCACAGATTGTAATGGCCTGCCACCACTCCATTTCTAGGTTCACCACATTGCTGATGATCACACGGAGGAAGCAATAGGAGCCACCCAGCACAAACATTGTTGCATAATCCAAATTCGGTCAGCAATATCAGCAGAGGAAGATAAGAAAAACCGAGGTCTTTATTTCATGTCAAACATGCCCACTGTCCATCATTTCAGAACAGAATCAACAGAGATTCCTGAAGTGCACTGCTTTTGTAGAGGAATGGCAGTAGAATGAAAAAATAAAAAAAGAATAGCATTCAGAGATGAATTAGCGATGAGCTAGTCCAAGCTGATTTTGTGCAAGGCTTAAAGGGCCTGTCCCACTGTACGAGGTAATTCAAGAGCTCTCCCGAGTTTTAAAAAATAACTTGTGGTAAGCACATAGAATGTACGTAGCGGGTGCCTCGGAGCTCGGGACGTCTCTTAGCGGTTCGTAACGCTAATGGCAGATACTCGGGAAAGGCGGTAAGCTAGTGACGATTTTTCAACATGTTGAAAAATGTCCACGGGAGCCCAGAGTACCTACGAGCGGCTATTACCGTAATTTTCCGACTTCGAATCAGGGGAAACTCGGGAGAACTCTTGGGCAAGGCTGTTTTATCAAAGGGAGCTGAGGGAATGCTCTGTGTTCTGTTTCACAGAGACATGGCTCACCCCCAGCTCCTCAGACTCAGTGGTCCAGCCTGAAGGGTTCTCCATCCACCGTATGGACCGTTCACTGGCATCTGGGAAAGGGAGAGGAGGGGGCGTCTGCCTCGTGGTCAACTCTGCGTGATGCTCAGACGTGGCAGTCCTGTCCAACTCCTGCTCTCCACACCTCGAACATCTGGCGGTGAAGTGCCGTCCCTTCTACCTCCCAAGGGAATTCACCTCCATCATACTGACCGTGGTCTACATCCCACCCCAGGCAGACGTCCGTCTGGCACGCCGTGGTCAACAAACACTAGAAGTCTTACCCCGAGGCATTTACCACCATTGCTGGGGACTTCAATAAGGCAAACCTCAAGAAATCGCTCCCTAGCTTCCACCAACATGGCTCCTGCTGCACCAGAGGACCTAACACCCTCGACCACTGCTACACCACCATCAAGAATGCCTATCCGCTCTATCCCTCGCTCCTCACTTCAGTAAATCCGACCATACCGCTGTGCTGCTTCTTCCTGCCTACAGGCAGCAATTAAAGTGCGCACACCCAGAGGTGAGGACAGTACAGAGCTGGTTGGGGGGAGGATGGGGACCCACAGTCCCGTTTATATCAACGGGTCGATGGTTGAAAGGATCAAGAGCTTCAAATTCCTGGGTGCGCACATCTCTGAAGATCTTTCCTGGTCCGAGAACACTGATGCAATTATTAAGAAAGCATATCAGCGCCTCTTCTTCCTGAGAAGATTACGGAGAGTCGGTTTGTCAAGGAGGACTCTCTCTAACTTCTACAGGTGCACAGTAGAGAGCTTGCTGACTGGTTGCATCGTGGCTTGGTTCGGCAACTTGAGCGCCTTGGAGCGGAAAAGACTACAAAAAGTAGTAAACATTGCCCAGTCCATCATTGGCTCTGACCTCCCTTCCATCGAGGGGATCTACCGCAGTCGCTGCCTCAAAAAGGCTGGCAGTATCATCAAGGACCCACACCATCCTGGCCACACACTCATCTCCCCGCTACCTTCAGGTAAAAGGTACAGGAACCCGAAGACTGCAATGACCAGGTTCAGGAATAGCTACTTCCCCACAGCCATCAGGCTATTAAACTTGGCTCGGACAAAATTCTAAACATTAATAGCCCATTATCTGTTTATTTGCAGTTTATCAGTTTATTTATTCATGTGTGTATATGTTTATATAATGATATATGGACACACTGATATGTTTTGTAGTCATGCCTACTATGTTCTGTTGTGCTGAAGCAAAGCAATAATTTAATTGTCCTATCTGGGACACATGACAATAAATTCTCTTGAATCTTGAATGGACAGGCCCTTAACAGAGGTTAATGCTTGGTAGATATGTAGTCCTTCTGTTTTTCCCATCTGAAACTATGCAGGATGGTTATCATTTTCTCAAGCATTACAGGAAACCACAAATATGTGTAAACTATGAATTTTACTTAAGTAAATAATTCTATTCTACAGGAGGCATTTTAAATGAACTGCCAAAAAGTGGTTTATGACAAGAAGAATCTTGTTTGTTAAACGCTTTGTAAATTAACCATTAAGTTCCTTCTCCTGCAATTGAAGAATGATTTAATTAGGCATTCTACTGAAATGGTCGGCCTATAATTCACAGCAACACATTAAGTAACACTGTGACGTTTGAAGCAAGTGACACACTAACTATAGTTTCAGATTAGAAAATAAACAGTTGTGGATTCTTAGTCTAAAGTGTAGATTATCAGTTTGTTGAATAAGCCAAGCTATTAATTTGTGGTAGATATAAAATCAATTTGTTATTCCACCCAGAGTTAGGTTCCAGATGAGCACAGATTCAGTAGCTGTCGGTAAATGTAGATATGGGGCAATTTCTGTGGCAATGTATATTTACCTTTGTTTGATTGCTCATACATAATTGCCTGAACATGTGAAATATCAGCCATTTTATTTATTGTTTATTTACAAGCATGTATATACCTGTATAGTAGCCATCCCCAAATATGCCTCTTTTAGTACCTTTGAGTGCATACAATTATAGCTGAAACTCCCATCTCCAATTCACCTCTGAATATCCATTAACATCCATGTATAGTTTAAGGCAATTAAAACATTTATTTTCGTTGCCATCACAGTGGAAGGGCACTGTTCAAATTCGTCAGTTGGCATAGTTAATTCTAAAGTCATGGACATGTAAGATGATTAATATTGTACAAAGATCTGTATGTATTTTATTTATCTACTTCCCTATGATATAGGAAACCTAAACATGAGATCAATCAATATTATTCAAATAAAGTCACAAAATGCTGGAGTAATTCAGCAGGTCAGGCAGCATCTCTGGGGAACATGGATACCCCACGTTTTGGCTCAGACCCTACTTTAGACATATTATTCACATGGTCAGTAGCCCATCTAAAACAGCTGTTCATGAGTGAATTTGATCATTGATTGTGGGGTGTACAGAACGTAAACTTAGTTTTGCCATAAATGAGGTAACTAGTGAGAAGTAGGTAAAATACAACCCAAGTAAATTGCAGAACGTTTTTTTCAAGACTATGACTGAATACCATTTACTCCGGTAGTGTGTCAGCAAATGGTTTAGCAGAGAGGAAGTAATGGGAAGTTTAATTTGTCGGATTCACAATAAAATAAGAAGTCTCAATTCCAAATTGCACTGGATAGATTTACCAGAATCACACAGTGGTGAGATGTTGGGGTGACAAGGGGCAATGACTGGAGATGTTGGGTTGAAAAGACAAGAGTGCTTGTAAAAGTCTGACAGAGATTCATTAGCAAGCCTGAATGAAAGTGGTGACAACCACAACAGTTTTACAAAAAGGCTATTGTAGATGTTTGTACTGAAGTCAAAGGAAATACAACTGGAGTTTGGAAATTACTGCCTTATTACAAAATAGTCTTTAAATAAATATTTGTACGAAGGAATTGCAGATGCTAGTTTACACTGAAGGTAGACACAAAATGCTGGAGTAACTTAGTAACTGCCTTTTCCTGCTGAGTTACTCCAGCATTTTGTGTTTAAATAAATATTACTGAATTAAAGGTCCAAAGGAAGTCATTTTGTGATTCCACACTTGTATGGTTAAGAAAAATATGCTACATACGTAACAAAGCCTCAGAATAAAATGATGTAATTTTAGAAAGAAGATTTTTAGGAATTCATTGCCACAGAAGGATCTAGAGGCCAAGTCAATGGATGTGTTTAAGGCAGAGATTGATAGATTCTTGATTGGGTATGGGTGTCAGGGGTAATGGGGAGATGGCAGGAGAATGGGGTTGAGAGGGAAAGATAGATCAACAATGACTGAATAGCAGGGGACACGAGATGGGCCAAATAGCCTAATTCTGCTGCTGTAACATTTGAACATATGAAAAGATTTTGGGACAGATGTTGTGTTATTTAAGCATGCAGTAGGAAATCAAATAAATCAGCACTATCTACTCTGTTAAAGCCAAACACATTGTTTTTTTAATCTTTACACAATATGGGAAATAAACAGGACAGACTTTCTGCGGCTTGCAGCTTTCTGTGTAAGCACTGCTGCCATCGCCAGCTTGTTTCACTTAAGTGATCATACACTGTTGTGGAGATTACAAACTGCCTTGGTTGCACTTGGGATTAAGTACAGAATTACTTACAAATGTGTGAGCTTATGCAAGTCGCATATTATGTAAGTAGGGAGGTGTCGGTGCAAATATTTGAGTATATCAATGATCTAGCAGAGAAGATTAAATGATGTAAAGAGTCATACCTCATAGAAATAGGCCCTTGGTTCAACTCAAGAAATGACACCGAGTGCTGGAAGAAGGGTCTCGACCCAAAACATCACCCATTCCTTCTATCCAGAGATGCTGCGTGTCTCGCTGAGTTACTCCAGCATTTTGTGTCTATCTTCGGTGTAAACCAGCATCCTACACAAGCACTGGAGTAACACAGTGGGTAAGGCAGCATCCCTGGAGAACACGAATGGTGACGTTTTGGGTTGGGCCTCTTCTTCAGACCTTGGTTCAAATCCATTGGATAGCTTGAATGTAAAATGCCAAAGATTCATTCATTCCTATCTCTGCTCACAGTTAACCCCTTACTAGGTCCTTAAGGTATTACCACATAGATGCACTGAAAACAATGAACTTAACAGCAGACAGAAGTACTTGTAGGTTTTTTTTACATACAGAACAGAAATAACCAGCATGAAGCTTGATTACCTTTTATTTGCATATTTGATACAAGTCAAGTTAAATCAAATTGACTTTATTGTGATATGCATAAGTATGGCAAGGTACAGGTACGACAAAAATCTTGCTTGCAGCAGCATCACAGGCACATGGACTCAGACATCACACAAGAACATGAGCTGTGCATATAGCTGTTCCTGAACTTAGCACAGTGAGACTGCTGGCTTCCATATTTCCTGCTCCCTGGTAGCAGTGAGAATAGAGCCTTAGCCAGACGGTGGGCAGGGGTGGAAATCCTGGGGGGTACAGGGGGGACATGTTCCCCCCACTGCTTTGAGGGTGGGGGACAATCCCCCTCATGTTTTGTCATCCGGACTTTATCAGCCACTTTCTAAGGGCTGAATCGGCCCATTCGCGGGGCCTTTCAGCGCCTGCTGCGGCTTAAAATCAAACTGCTGCATCGAGGCTCCCGATGTTGAAGCCTCTGCCGGCCGATGAAAGTCCCCGTGAACGGGCGAAGCCTCGCACTAATGCGTCTCGCTCCCTCCTCCAGCCCAGCGCGGCGCTTGGCTCGGGGGTGACTCGGTACAGCGTGGTGTCGGCGACCGATGAGCAGAGGGAACCGGGACCGGGACCGGGTCACTGCCAGGGATGCGGTTCTCTATCTGCAAGGCGGAGGGTCTGCTGCGGCTGCTGGCAGGTGCACGGAGAGAGAGGCCACTCGGCCCGAAAGTTGCTGCTGCCTCACTGCGCCAGGGACACGGGTTTAGATTCTGACTCCGGGTGCTGTCTGTACTGAGTCTTTTTCTCCCCACTAGTGTCTTGTCTGATGTTGGTCTCACCCTTGCTGCTGAACAGACCGAGCACCAGCACCGAGTGCTCGCTCCGCCACCTCTCTCGCTTACGTTTATTTTGACAGTGGGTCTCCACAGGGCCCACGGCTGAAGCCTCCGAAGCCTCACGTGTGTGTGCGTGAGTGTGCGCTCAATTGTGTCCCCGCCCAGTCCCCCCCATGTTTTGATAGCGATTTCCGTGCCTGGTGGGAATCAATCCCATGCAGCTTTCGACGGTGGGGAGGGCTGTGCCCGTGATAAGATGCACTGGCAGTCATTATCCAAAATTCCAGAGATTATAGAACAGTTCTCATTGACTGGAAGGCAGAAAGCAGAACCCATTGTTGCAACACTGTCTGGACATAATGATGCACTTTGTATTAAGGCAATCACACCTTCTGTGGAACAATCAATATTGCAACTATTTGTGACCTAATTATCATGGAAATCATGGAAAACATTATTGTCATTCAGACCTTGCCGTCTGAACGAAATTCCGTTGCCTGCAGTCATACATATAGTAAATAACAAAACACACAATAAACACATATTTAACATCCACCACAGTGAGTTCACCAGACACCTCCTCACTGTGGTGGAAGGCAAAAATCTTGTCTTTGTCTCTTCCCTTCTTGTTCTTCCTCTTCCTCTGCGCTGAGGCGACCCGGGCCTCCGATGTTGTGACCGCACCGGGTGATGTAAATAAGTCCCGCGGGTGAACCGCGCTCCGCGAGCGGGCCGGTTCCACTCCGCGGCCCGGGGCGGTCGAAGCTGCCGAAGCTGCCGCCCTCCAGTCCAGCGGACGCAGCTGTTGCCGCGGGAGCTCCGGAAAAACAGGTCACCAGCCTGTGACCTGCGAGCTCCCGACGATGTCGTCCACTGGGCCCGCGGCCGAACCTCCGAAGTCGCTGCCGCCTTCGCCGGAAAGCCGCCACAGCCCCGAGGTCGGCCAGCCCCGCGCTGGTAAGTCCTGGCTGGCTCTGTCTCCGGAGCCTCGACGTCGGTCGCAGTTGGAGGCCGTCAGCTCCGCCATTAGGCCTCAGCGCAGACGGAGACGGAGACGGGGGATACGACAAGAAAAGTAGCGTCCCCCCCAAAAGGAAGAGACTAAAAACGTTTCTCCCACCCCTCCCACACACATACACCACATAAAAACTCAAATTAACGCTAAAACAAGACAAGAAAACAACAACAAAAATAAAAACAGACGGACTGCAGGCGAGCCGCTGCTGCCAGGGCAGCGCCCGCCACTCCCACAGCAGTCAATAGAACAAGTTGTGAAAAGACAATAAGAGCTTTTAAAAATTATTCGTAATTGCAATATTGATTGCACAGGCTTTAGTGCTGTAAAATTCTATGAATCTAAGAAAGTTCAAATAACCTTGTCCTTTTTAAAAAAAAGATTATTCTCTCTTCCTCCTCAAAATATTCTTGACTCTCATTAATAAGAGGCCTAATAACCATACGATAACCCAAACAATGTTACCAAGGATCAACATACATTTGTTTCTCTGTACAGGAAAGACCAAGGGGTACAAACTCACAGCTGGTACTGTGAATAATTTTGGGGAAGAATTTCAGAGACTTGGATGATAACATATTGACATTGGTATTAACACAAAGTAAACGCGCACAATACCCTCAAGACAGAATTAGTCATTGTGTTGAATGATTACGAACCAAAATCTGTATCATCCTTAAATCTGACTTTTCCCACAAGAGTTCAGGCATGACCTAAATACAGTAACATATCAGAATTTGTAAAGCTTTTTATTTAACAAATACTGCAGGCCTTCGTGGTACAACATCTCTGCTACACACCTTACCCCCGATTAATAGAATATAATGCAAGCAGAGCGTAGGAGTGGTGGTTCACAATTCAAATCATAAAAGAAACATGAATTACAGACCATATTTGTAAATATTAACTTCTAAAACATAAAGCAGTGTACACGACAGGGACTGATGATCACTACAAACCAAGTGACTCCAAACACTTAAGAAAGGAACCATGTTAGTGGAAGGGAGTCATGATATGCACACGATTGTGGCTTGTATCATATAATTCGCTGCTCCCGTGTATATTGTATATTGTACTGTGGCGGTGAGCGGCGGCAGCGGTGAAGCCTCGCAAAAGTTGGGGCCTCGCAGGCGGTGAAGCCGTGCAGCGGCGGTGATGCCTCGCGGGTCGGCCCGCAGTTGACGGTCGATGAGAGCGTGGAGGACCACCGTGAGGAGTTGGGGGAAGAACAATGGACAATAGGGACCTGGTGTGGGGGAACCGATGTGTGGGGGAGGGGGAGCTGGCGTGCTTTGTAACTTTGTCAGTGCCGTGGGTGGCCGCTTTTGTACATATTGGGCATGCAAGCAAAGAATCTCACTGTGCCTAGTCGCATGTGACAATAAAGTATTCCTGTATTTGTTAACATTATTAACTATCAAGAATCAAAACCACAAAGTAGTCTCAGGCCCGAAATATTTTAACCTTGCAAAGCATCTGAAGCAGAAAATCTTTAAAAAAAATGAATGATCATCAGGTTTCCCAGCAATCATCTTTTGTTATCACAGCAATTTTTAAATTCAAGTATGATTTCATTTTTGATGATAAAGCTTTGTTTACATCTCTGCAATCTGGGCACAATCCCAAAGATTTATTGCAGCCCTCACCGACTTATTACAGCCCTCCATCCTTGTATTTGATTACAGTGTACATAACTATGCAAATAAACCTTGCATTTATATAGCACCTTTTACATATCTTTAAGAAGCCCCAGCGCATTTCATTACCAATGGTTAAAAAATGTTCACTGTTGCTGGCATAGGAAATTCAGCTGCCAAAATGCAGACAGAAAGCTCTCACAAACAATAATCTGATAACTATTTAATCTATTTCTAGAAATGTTGACTGTAGAAAAAGCACTCAACAACACACCAGAGATCATGTCTTGTAAAAATGTTCAAAACTGATATAAATGCAAGCTGGTGTTCTGAATCAATATATTTTGCAGCTAATGATAAATAATTGCTACAATTTACTCTACACGCCAATATCCCCTCCAGCCAACATGTGCCCTAATATACCGTCTTGGCATCAATCTGTAACCTTGACTTGTTATGTTCAGGTACACTACAGCAAATCTGGGAACCCTACTGCAGTCTTTTAACAGTTCTATAACATTACCGAATTCAAGACATCAACCAAATATGCAACATTCTTGATGGTCAATCGAGGTACTCTTCAGAGAATAGTATTTTAAGGAGTTATCAAAATGCAGAAAGAGCGGCCCGGCATAGGGGAATCACCGAGAGAACAAAGTGGGACCCAGCAGGGGGTCGAGAACAGAGAGGGACCCCAACGCCAGTGTGGTGGGGGAGCCGAGTCGGAAGAGGGACTACCGGGACTACATTGAATACTTTTGTAACTTTTCCAGTGCCCTATACATGGCGACTCTTTGCATACTTGTGTAGTGTATGCAAAACAAAGAATTTCACTGGACCAAGTACGTGCCATCTGTCCATTCTCTCCACAGACGCTGCCTGACCTGCTGTGTTCCTCCAGCAGTTTGCCCAGCTCATGATCTGATCCAGCACTTAAAAAAAAATAACTTTATGAGGATGTTTCCGAGACGCGAGAGTTTAAGCTATACTGAGAGGCTGAGCAGGCTTGGACTCTGTTCTTTGGAACACAGGAGGATGAGCGGTGATCTTATAGAGATGTATAAAATCATGAGAGGAATAGATCAGGTAGACACACAGAGTCCCTTGTCCAGAGGAGGGGAAATCGAGAAGTGGAGGACATAGGTTTATGGCTAAGGGGGAAAGATTTAATAGAAATCTGAGTGGTAACTTTTCCACACAAAGGGTGGTGGATGTATGGGATAAGCTTCTAGAAGTAGTTGAGGCAGGGACTATCGCAACGTTTAAGAAACAGACAAGGGTGGGACAGGTTTAGAGGGATATGGGCCAAACGCAGGCAGGTGGGACTATTGTAGATGGGACATGTTGGTCGGTGTGGGCAAGTTGGGCTGAAAGGCCTATTTCCACGCGGTATGACTCTAGGACTCTAATCTGGATACATCTGTGTGAGCCAGGTTTTGCAAGATACATGTGGAGTGCACAGAAATGGTTCAAAGACTGTAATGTAGCTAATCTGCAGTGCCTGCAAACTGGGAGCAGCTGATTACGTCTCCTCAAGCAATTCAAACCCACCAACACATCGTGTTGATATAAAGGAAGCTTTATGCACAGAGTCCAGCAAACACACTTCAGGCAGGATTTAAGCAGTGATACTAATTATTCTTCCAACGCAAAGCACAGCGAGGAAGAAATCATGGCTTACAGCATTCGAAGCCTTGCAAGAGAAAGAAAGTTACAATGAACATTTGCGTGGAATGCATGAAATATGGCCTGCGTTGAAAAAAGTTAAATTACAATTCAGAAAATACGTATGCTGCTTCCATTAAAACAAAACTAACAAAAGGAGCAAGAATGACATTTACTCATTTTAGCAATATTAATGACTTAGTGACAAGGTTGTAGCTTCAGCTGCATGATCATTGCTCTGGGCGGCACGGTGGCACTGCAGTAGAGTTGCAGCGCCAGAGACCCTGGTTTCACCCCGACTACGGGAGCTATCTGTATGGCGTTTTTATGTTCGCCCCGTGACTTTTCTCTGAGGTTTTCTCTGAGATTTTCAGTTTTCTCCCACATCCCACCTGCAGGTTTGTAGGTTAATTGGCTTGGGTTCATATACTTGGTATAGGTATAAAATTGTCCCTAGTGTGTGTAGGCTTGCGTTAATGTGTGGGGATCGCTGGTTGGTGCGGACTCGGTGGGGGTGGGCCGAAGGGCCTGTTTCCGCACTGTATCTTTGAAATAAACTAACCTGAACTATGGTACTTGAGAAATGATCTGAACCACATGTATGTTCTTTAGTACAGTGATCTATGCCAGGCACTGTATAGTTGAAGAAGTGTCCGAACTGCAAAACCTTGTCTGTCCCTTTACCTCCACTGATGCTGCCTGGCCTGCTGAGAACCACCAGCAGTTTGTTTTTTTGCTCAAGACTTCAGTATCTGCAGTCTCTATGTATTCTTTTCAAGTTCCCACACTGACCTTTCTGTCCTCGGCCTCCACCATTGTCAGAGTGCGGCCCAGTGCAAATTGGAGGAACAGCACCTCATATTTTGGTTGGGCAGCTTACACCCCAGTGGTATGAACATTGACATCTAATTTTAAGTAGCTAACTTTATCTAACTTTAAGTAGCTCTTACCTTCCCTCTCTCGCCATACCCTCCCCAGTTCTCCGACCAGTCTTGTCTCCGACTACATTTTATCTGTTTGCTTTGTTGTTACCTTCTCCCAACTAACAATGATCGATTTTACATGTTCCTTCCATTCCACTTTGTCCTGTTTTCACATCTTACACGTCCTTATCTATACACTTCCTGATCTATATACCGCCCATTTCCCTGACATAGTCTGATGAAACGTCGCCCATTCCTTCTCTCCAGAGATGCTGCCTGTACCACTGAGTTACTCCAGCATTTTGTGTCTATCTTCTATTGTCTTCAAGTGTTCTATTCCCAATATAACAAAATATAGCCACAAAATGCTGGAGTAACTCAGCGGGACAGGCCGCATCTCTGGAGAGAAGGAATGGGTGACGTTTCGGGTCGAGACCCTACTTCAGACTGATGTCAGGAGGGTGGGCGGTATATAGATAAGGAAGTGTATATATGGAGGGACAGGCAGCATCTCTGGACTGAAGGAATGCGTGACGTTTCGGGTCTAGACCCTTCTTGAGACTATAACAAAGATTGAAAGCACACAAATAACCAGGAATTTTATAGCTAGCTTATTTTAAAGACAAAACATTTAGTCAGCTTTCTCTATCTCTACCATTAACAACGTAGTTAATATCAAAACCCCAGAATTAATGGGAACCTGCGTGGGTGGTAGAGTTGCAGCGCCAGAGACCCAGGTTTGATCCTGACTGGGTGCTTGTCTGTACAGAGTTTGTACGTTCTCCCCGTGACCTGCGTGTGTTTTCCCCGGGAGCTGCTGTTTCCTCCCACACTCCAAAGATGTACGGGTTCATAGGTTAATTGCAAATCGGTAGAAATTGCAAATTACCTTTAGTTCGTGTAGAATAGTGTTAATGTGTCATTGGTCAGCACGACTTGTGGGCTGAAGGACTTGTTTCCACTCTGTATCTCTAAACTGTGCTAAGATGCATGATAAGATTATTAAACTACCAACGTAAATTATTAGATAGCTTGGCCAGTATTCTGGGGAAATGAATTCAGTTCCAACCAGGCCAATGCAATGAAAAATCTACCCCATCCACAATGGTTCCAACAAATACTTATGGTTCCTATATTTTTGAAACTATTTCAAATCACATGGGAAAGCCTCATCGATGGAACAAATATAACAGAAATGAAGAAACTAGGAAATGGGCACAGAAACATCCTGACAGAGGCAGGTTGAGAAGATGTTTGGTCAAGGTAGACTTATAGGAGAACTTCTTCGAGGTAGACATAGACTGAAGAAGGGTCTCGACTCGAAATGTCACCCAATCCTTCTCGCCAGAGATGCTGCCTGAGTTACTGAGTTACTCCAGCATTTTGTTTCTATCTTATGTTTAGTCAAGGGGTACCTTTAGGAGTCTGGCTAGTAATATATGTTGGTGTCTAGCCTATCTGCTGAAATAAATACAGTGAGATCCAGAAACGGAAGAACCGTATGAGAGATGGATTAATTATTCTTCTGGGCCTGTACGAGTTCACCCAAGAGCTCTCCCGAGTTTAAAAAAAAAATCAAACTCGTGGTAACACGTAGAATGTATGTAGCGGGTACGTCGGAGCTCGGGACGTCTCTTAGCGGCTTGTAACGCTAACTGCAGGTACTCGGGAAACGCGGTAAGCTCGGGAAGACTCATGAAGATTTTTCAATGTTGAAAAATGTCCACGAGAGCCCCTACGAGTGGCCATTACCGTAATTCTCCGAGTTCGAATCAGGGGAAAGTCGGGGGAACTCTTGAATTAGCTCGCACAGAGGGGCAGGCCCATTAGTTCCAAGTATATTGAAAATGTTTCCCTTTAGGCATGAACAGCGAGTGATGTATTACTGCTTAGTATATTCTCTGGTCCCCAATAAGAGTTATTGCAGCACATTGAGAAAGATCCATTAAATGACACAACCCTGCTCGATATTATCAGCACTGAACCTGGGTTTGATAGTGTCCAGTTGATATGGATAATGGCTCACATCCTCCACCAACGTCCTCTACTGAGCAACACAGCGCGACACTGTGGTAGTGTTGCTGCCTTACATCACCAGAGACCTGGGTTTGATCCTGACTATGGATGCTGTTGGTACGGAGTTTGCACGTTCTCGCTGTGACCACGTGGGTTTTCTTAGGGTGCTCTGGCTTCCTCCCACATTCCAAAGATGTGGAGGTTTGTAGGCTCATTGGCTTCTGACCACTGATTGGCATTGACTCGGTGGGCTGAAGGGCCTGTTCCCTCGCTGTATATGTAAACAAAACTCTAAACTTAAAAAAAATAAACTAAACACAGCCCTCTGACAATAAAGGTCCAAGACTGGACCCTGGAAATCATGGCCCAATTCCCATAGCGTGGGAGTCACAGCAAGCTACTAGGTGGACAGAGAAAAAGTTTCAAGGAATCTCCATTGAACAAACACAACATCCCATGGACACACGGAACGGCATGACCCACAACAGCACAATGTGGGGATGAAGCATTTGGGCTGGCATTAGAAGTGGTAGCCATGCAACGGGTGCACAGAGAAACACAGCCTGAAGGATGAACGGAGCTCATCACCTCCAGAACTATCCTCCTGCTCTTACTACAGTAAAGTACTACAATGGCCTCATGAGTGACCACAGAACCAGAGTGGAAATAAGTGATCCTCATCCCTGAGGGACTGCCCAAGAAGACGATGCCTGAAAACACACTTTGCTAGTTTGATGGCCTCTTGGCATTGGCCATGCAATTTTTCTTTGTATAGAAATTTTTCAATTACAATATATCGATCCGTTATTCTCATTCAGTTGATGCTTCTGGAGTACTGTGAGCAAATGTGGGTCCCATATCTGAGGAAGGATGCGCTGGCTCTGGAGAGGGTCCAGAGGAGGTTCACAAGAATGATTTCAGGGTTTCAGGTTGGTTAGCATATGATGAGCGCTTTTCAGCACTGGGCCTGTACTCGCTGGAGTTTAGAAGGTTGAGGGGGGACCTCATTGAAACACAGAATAATGAAAGGCATAGGCAAGTGTGGGTGTGGAAAGGATGTTTCCACTGGTGGGAGAGTCTAGGACCAGAGGTCATAGCCTCAGAATTAAAGGACGTTCCTTTAGAAAGGAGGTCAAGAAGAACTTCTATAGTAAGAGGGTAGTTTATCTGTGGAACACATTGCCACAGAGGGCTGCGGAGGCCAAGTCAGTGGATATTTTTTATGGCAGATATAGACAAATTCTTGATTAGAACGGGTATCAAGGGTTATGGGGAGAAGGCAGGAAAATGGGATGAGGAAGCAGAGATCAGCCATGATTGAATGGCGGAGTGTACTCGATGGGCCGAATGGTCTAATTCAACTCCTATAACCCGAATTTGTGATATTTCATCAGCCCAAGAACAAAACAGTCACTAAATGTAATGGCCATTTGGCTTGTTTTGTTGTCATTAACTACGGCATGTGTCTTTAAATTTTAGACTGCCCGTTATATTGTGGGTGGGATTTATGACGTATTTTAGGGCGTGTTTGGTGCTAGGTTTCTTGCGCAGAAGCTTAGTTTTTAGTTTAGTTTCAGACCAGCATGGGGAAGCTTCACCCTTTGACCATGCAAAGTGTAACGGAGACACGAGGAGTTTTCTAACGTTTAATGCGATAAGCTGGAGTTCGATGACGATTACAGTGTACAAGTTGGAAGAAGGTTGGATGTACCTTATTGTTTTTCATCAACAATAAAGAATCTATTAATCAAAAGACTGTATTTTGAAGACTGTATCTGTGAAGAAGCTCTGAAGGTCCCCGACGGAGAGCTTGCATGCGTACAAAGACATTCCTCTTAACCATGCAGTCCATTTAGAGGCTAGAGGCAGTAATCGCTTGAACGATATAAAAATCTGCGGCTACACTAAATATAATTTTGGCAGAGTTCAGCCACTGCCGCACAGATGTAAACTTGCTTGTAGAATACTAACTTGCTCCACTTTCTCAACACCTTCACTCATTTTTGAACATCAGTTAACATGCAGATCATTGCACTTTCATAACTAAGCTCGTTTTGAAAATAATAACCTGCAATGAGACTTACAATCAGTCCAGCACTTTAGCCATTGTAACAACATGCCACTGATTACACATAACTGATGACTGTGATGGAGAAGCTTGTGGTGGTCTGAGATCCTGAGAGCGATGCCGTCTGGAGCTATGCTCCTGGTAGCGCCACCCATGGCGGTAAGGTCGAGGGGGAGGTCCCTGACAAAGAGCAATCCAATCAACACAACGGTGGAACAGACAGAGGATGATGGCTGACTTTAGTGGAGTGTCACAACAGCTGGGAAGGCAGATGTAGGCTGCAGCAGAAAAGGATCTTGGACTCCATGCCACTGGATCCTGACCCAGATCTGTCAAGGACTGTGTGGTGGCTGTCTGTGCACCAGTCTCCCCACGTTAAACAAAGTCACGCACAGGCGTCCTCCCAAAATTATTCCAACAAATGACTAATACATAATTTTTGTTTAAAAGTAATTCTGAATCGGCCTCAGACAATCCGTGTACAGGCCTTCAGATCATAGAGAATTAACAGAATGAGTATTACTTTGCAATTTTTATCTCATTTTGTACCAGCTGAGGCAACAAGTATAGGTTAAGGCCTGTTGCTGGTTTGATGTCACCCCGATCTCTGGAAACAGCACTGCACACCACGGCTTATCAGGTGAAGAGTGCAAACTCAGGAATCATTTCTCAACATTGCAAAGAGTTAGAACAAAACACCTTCAAAAATATTACAAAGCATGGATCAGGCAGAATTCCACTTATTTTTAACTTTTCTTTTTCTGTCCCGTCTCTTGTCTCCAACATTGTGGTTTGTGCATCACATACTGTCCTACCACAACTAAATGCGCTGCACCTATCTTCTGCATAGAGATGCATCCAAAAAGCAGTTTATATCCATGTCAGTAAACCACAATTCTTAAGGTTACCATGGTACACGTGATAATAAAGGAACCATTGGACTCAAGAAGACACAGAGTGCTGGAATAGCTCAGTGGGTCAGAACTGCTGATCTCAATTTTGTCACATCGTTTCTCTGCCCGTGATTATAAATGGTTAAGTATTTTTAATGTTTCATTTCCCACTTCTCTTATGAAAGATCATTGGGCTGTTCTCTCCGCACTACAGCTGTCTGAAGTGATTCGTATTTCCAGCACTTATTGTAATTTTTTATTGCTAATGCTTATTTAGTTCCAATGATATCTCCAATATTTCTTGCTGATAAAGGAAATGTACAAAAAGCGCGAATTTCACTGCACCTTAATTGGTACACATGACAATAAACAGACCTTTGTCTAGTGAAGCTTCTGTGATCTGAGCTGCAATCTGCATGTTTTCCATTCTGTAATGCATTAGGTGTGACAGGATATCAGAGATGCATTTGGCAGAGTTGGTGACAGCAGGAGTTCTGCAGTAGCCTGCACAGCAACATTTAGATGCACACTGAATCAGATTCATCTTACTTTATTGTCACATACAACAGGGTGCAATGAATTTTTTTATTCATATGAAGAACATTGAGCAATCAGTACACATTGCAATGATAAATAAATAAATAAATCTGAAGTGGTACAAATGAATATTAAAGTGTAATAATGAAATGACCAAATGAGTTAAGAGTACTCCCGGGAAAGGGCTATGAAAAAGCTATTAGTTCAGGAGTCTGAGAGCAAGGGGAAGATGCTTTTAAGATCAGAGTCTGAGTTTTCAAGCTTCTGTTACTTCCCTCAGAAGATGGAGGAGAAACAAATGTAATGGCCAGTGTAGCAGCATCCTTTGAACATACTGTCAATATTGTGTTCCGTTCTGGGCACCATGTCATAGGAAAGATATTGTCAAGCTTCAAAGGGTTCAGAAAAGATATTTGAGGATGTTGCCAGAACCAGAGGGTGTGAGCTATAGGGAGAGGTTAAGTAGGCTGGGTCTCTATTCCATGGAGCACAGGAGGATGAGGGGTGATCTTGCAGAGTTACATAAAATCATGAGAGGAATAGATCGGGTAGGTGCACACCCAGAGTAGGGCAATTGAGGACCGGAGGACATAGGTGCAAGGTGAAGGGGAAAAGATTTAATAGGAATCCGAGTGGTAACTTTTTCACACAATGTGTGTATGGAACAAGCTGCCAGAGGAGGTAGTTGAGGCTGGGACTATTCCATTGTTTAAGAAACAGTTGGATAGGACAGGTTTGGAAGGTTATGGACCAAGCGCAGCCAAGTGGGACTGGGGTAGCTGGGACATTGTTGGCCGGTGTGGGCGAGTTGGGCTGAAGGGCCTGTTTCCACACTGTGTTACTCCATGACTCTAAAACAGAAGAGTACAGCACGGGAACAGGCTATTCAGCGGCCCACAATGTCCTTGCCCAACATGCCCGTTCTTGATCCATTCCCTGCATATCCATGTGCCTCCTAAATGCCCTTACCTGCCTCAGCCACCACCCCTGGCCATGTGTTCCAGGTACCTACCATTCTAAACCACCTCTGCAATTATAAAACAATTCTATCAGATGCCCTCTGTGCTTCTGCTGATCCAGGAAGATCCTCACATTAGTGAAAGGAGAAACAGAGAGTTATCCGTTCAGGTCAGTACATCTTGGAATCGATAAAAGGTCTCTGTACTGATACATTAATTGATTTTTTTTTTTTTTCAGCAATGCTGCCTGGCCTGCTCAATGAATCTGACCTTCTGTTTTGATTTCCGATTTCCTGCAGTTTCCACAGTTTTGTTCTGAGTTACTATTAAATAGTAACCTTAACTTAGGAGAACGCTAAGAATTTTCAATTCACGAACAAGTCTTAAAATTTCAATGATACTTATGTATATGTATACTTATGTACTTATATATGTATACTTATGTACTTATGAAATATAAATATTTCACAATTTGTAAAATAAATCTGTACGTTACAATAAGAACTTCCCCGCAAAACATCAATAACGGAACCTCCAAGTGCAAGACAGGTCAGCATTTTAAAGTATGTCAAAAATCCAACCAATTGATTCATTTATAAATCAATACTAATCAGGAATGACTCTTAATTGCACTGTATTGCAGATATATGAACTTGCCTTCTGGATTTAGCTCCAGTCAAAATAATCATAATTTTCCACAGAATTCCAGCTGACCATAACTTAAATTTGATCTTTCAGTGGTAGTAAATTGACCTTTTGTTTAAAAACAAAAGCTGGCAATTATGGGTCCACTACCAATTTTCTGACAACTAGTGGTCCGGCACCTTCTTTAATCCAGACAGATTTACGAGAGTGCACTTAAATCCCCCTGAAAATACGGTGTCTCGGCCGGGTCAGGCGGTCGATCCCGACCTCATCGGGACTTCCACGACTGATCAATGGGTCAAATTTGCCCCCTGTGACCCGGGCTCTAGAAGTCCGGCCCAGTTGGAGCCGGTAAATGGCAGATCTATTCCCATAACTGACTTCTGCGGCTGACTTTGCGGGCCGGCATCTCAGCTTCCCTTCCCTCCCCCACCCCCCCAAAAGGCCGTGACCAGACTGATTCCTGGGATGTCAGGACTGTCTTATGAAGAAAGACTGGATAGACTTGGTTTATACTCTCTGGAATTTAGGAGATTAAGAGGGGATCTTATAGAAACTTACAAAATTCTTAAGGGGTTGGACAGGCTAGATGCAGGAAGATTGTTCCCGATGTTGGGGAAGTCCAGGACAAGGGGTCACAGCTTAAGGATAAGGGGGAAATCCTTTAAGACCGAGATGAGAAAGACTTTCTTCACACAGAGAGTGGTGAGTCTCTGGAACTCTCTGCCACAGAGGGTAGTTGAGGCCAGTTCATTGGCTATATTTAAGAGTGAGTTGGATGTGGCCCTTGTGGCTAAGGGGATCAGAGGGTATGGAGAGAAGGCAGGTACGGGATACTGAGTTGGATGATCAGCCATGATCATATTGAATGGCGGTGCAGGCTCGAAGGGCTGAATGGCCTACTCCTGCACCTAATTTCTATGTTTCTATGTTTCTATGACCTATGTTGGTCCAAAAGAACTAATAATGCAGCAAGGCTCTAGAACCAAGGGTGCCGGAAGATCGGTGGTGGACCTGTAATATTACACCTGTCCATAATTCTAGAATAAAATGCAGAAACATGCAAAAACAATTAAAAGCCAAAGGTATCAAATCTAATATTAGAGCCAGCATCTAATATAGCCAAATCATCCAATCTTCCCCTTATTAGCAACATCAAAGATCACAATGCACATAGCACTAATGTTCTAACCATAATGACAGCATCACAGTGCGTAGGATACACCCACAATACTAATCCCCTGTGTTATCTGGATGCCCTGCGGATATGGAATTTATCTGATCCATACGAGAGAAAATCCTGAGGTAGAATAACTGTTCTTTGTTGACAATACCATTCTTATCAACTTGGACAAATGACATTGCTCACCTATTCCAAGATCAGAACAGCAATCATTGCATTCACTGAATTTTATTTAGACAAGACCATTTCAGAGGATTCAAATCAACATAAGAATACATTTAAAATGTTCTCACCTCATCAGGAACCATCATCAATGGATATTTGTCCTCGGACAGGAAGTTGAAGAGGCACCATAGCCGGAAGGCATCACGATCTGAAATTGTACAGTTTCCGTTCTTGTCATGCTTGTAGTTCTTCTTTGCAGTTAAAGTCCAGCAGAGTTCATCAAAGTTTTCTTTGACAAATACACCTTCCACAACCTGGAAAAGTGTGTTTGGTATTTACATTTAGTGGAGATTATCAAATATACATTTCACAACCAAATTTCTTCACTATATAAAATTCTTTACCTTCTTTACTTAGTTCTCTATTAACATAAACATGCCAGGACTGGTTTAATTCACTCATAAAAATGAATTTATCTGCAAATTTTATATATTAGTACAATTCCAACATTGAAATTACCACTTCAAAAATAAAAGCATTTCCTGATTTGAAATATCATGAATAAATACAAATTGGTGACCCATATTAGCACTAGATTTTCAAATATTTACTTGCTTCACTCTATAACGAGTCATTTAAAACATTCCAAAGCTCACTATTAATGCATTCTGCTTTATGCTTCAAACCTGATATGCTTCTTGCTCAGCATGGACATGTTTCCGTGCTGTATATGACAATAATAATAATAATAATAATAATAACAGGTTGAGATAAGGGGAAACTGAGTCCTATGCCGAAGGCCGAGTCACCATAGGGTACAGATTTCGGGCAGATGTCAAGTGAATCGGAGAAACAACGTTTAATGTGAATAATGAATGGTTGAGGCTTACATTTACATTTACCAATTTACATATACAATAACCAATTTACATTTACCAGCACTTCTTTAGGAGGTGGTTGGTATCCTAAACACAAGGTAAAAAACTACGCTATGACAGAGAAAACATGCAAACAGTACACAGGCAACCACCTAGTATTGTCAGGCCCCTCAATCTGTAATGTGGTTGCACTGTGTGAATGTTAGGTGAAAATTTGTAGGGATAAGGGGAATGAACAAGGTACTGACATTAACAGAATTGCTCTCTGAAATGTCGCACCAATTAGTCCAGTTTATTGCTTTAAAATCGCAGTGATTCTACATACAGGAGAATCTAGCTTTGGTTTTACATATTAATTCTATATTTCCTTCTGACATAGGAGGCTGATCAACCCATAGAATACAAGCTGGCGCACAGAGAAATCCCATTCCCCCATTAATTTTCCCTGGAATTTATTGTTTCTACATTCCCATCACCTCCCCCAGATTCTACTACTTATCTATACATGAGAGACAATATGCAGTGCCAATACACCTACTGACCTGCTCGTCTTAGGGATATATTAGATAAAACTGAAAAAGCTGGAAATCATAGGAGACCATGTAAACTCCAACATGCAAATACCAGAGGCAGCAACTCCACCAGCTATGTTAGTTCCTACAAGGATGACAAAGTGGCATCTTTGCTTTGGTATTGCCAAGTATGAAATTTGGCTGAAAAAATTCATGGAGCTACAATAGAAATCAACAAGCAGAAACTCTAATGTAATAATTCATGATTTGCTGAAAGGGCTAAATTGGCACTCACACAAAAGGCTTTGAGTTCAAGAGCCCACTTGCCAGAGACCAATGCTCTCACACTCTGATTAATGTGAGCAGTCATGTGTTTAATCTAAAACCGAGGGCAGAGAGTTCAGGTGCCCAAATGTATGATCCCAAGTTAAAAATTCAAGGCTGGGTAGTCGGGCAAAGAATTAGGCCATTCTGTCCAGAGTCTACTCCATTCATGGCTGTTCTATTATTCCCTGTCAATCCTACTCTCCTGCCTTCTTCCCCTAACCATAGATACTAATCTTGCTTGTCATACTACTCTTCTCTGTAGATGCAAGAATCTTGAGCAAAAAATGAAGTGCAAGAGGAACGCAGTGGGTTCCTCGTCATTGAATGGCAGGTCAGTGAGAGATTGGCTCATTCCTGCTTTGACTTCTTACATTTTAACATTCCTAATCTTAGCAACGACAAACTGTAAAAATTAA
Source organism: Okamejei kenojei (assembly GCA_035221665.1). Classification (NCBI taxonomy): domain Eukaryota; kingdom Metazoa; phylum Chordata; class Chondrichthyes; order Rajiformes; family Rajidae; genus Okamejei; species Okamejei kenojei. The sequence goes on from CM069154.1 coordinate 33,938,361, forward strand.
TACAAATGGAATATGTTTTTCACTTAAATACTATTCAGTGAGAAGAATGAATTCTTGGAAAAAGTCAGAGCTTGAAATTAAATGCATCATATTTAAATGTGAAAAGCATTCATGACTTTATAGACTATAACAACAGCAAAAACTAGATAAATGGGTTTGATTTTAAGGCCATTACAGAGATGGGCTTGTATGACAACCAAGACTGTGATGTTTTGAAAAGATTCAATGGAAAAATAACTGGGGAAAGCTCTGATAACAAAGAGGACATTCTGGAGAAAATATCACAGCTCAGAATCTAGGGAAAGGAGAATTACCGTGAAAAAAAGTGATAAAAGGCAGGACATATTGGTTGGAAATGTTTACAGCGCAACAAAAACACCGTTAAATCAATTATTAATCATAAATAAGTTAAGCTTATAAATAAGGTAGATGGTTGTGGGAGACTTCAGTTTAATAACAAATTAGATAAATAAATTAACAAAATTAAGGAGCATGTATTAATTTGAATGCTTTCTGGAACAATTATGCCCAGAGTAAATGATCATATGTGGTCTAAGGAGTAGTTGACTCACCTCACTACGGGATCCTCCTGAGATAAGAAATCATAACATGAAATATTTTTTTGATTAACTTTACAATTATATTGTAAAGCCAAGTATGTGTTTTAAATTGTAATCAATACATTATGAAACCAGATTGAAAGTACGATTTCAAAAACAAAATAAATCTGGCAAGATCATAAATTTAAGAACTCAGATTCTTTCAGAAGTTGAAACAATTGGCCTTCATCTTCAAGAGTGTTTGAAATTAAAGGAAATTAATGTTGAAGGGGACAGTGCATAAATGTTTGGGTGGTATTTTTGGACAATAAATCATTAAGGAAACATTGAGTCAAATTGCTTTGTTTTATCCCTTGTCTGATGGTCAGGTCAAATTTAGGAGTTATGGTCTTGGTATGGATATGGGTGTACAAAAGTAGAAGGTGTTTGAAATTCTTTGCTGCATCACCTTCCAAAGCTAATACAGAAACATTGAGATTAATGCCCCAAAAACAATTCTTGAATAAACTCCACCGTGTCAATTTGGCTGTGGAATTCGGGTTTTCATTTGGCTACATATTGGGGCAACATCATCCCAAGCCAGGGTACACAAAAGGCTGGAGAAACTCAGCGGGTGCAGCAGCATCTAAGGAGCGAAGTAGATAGGCAACGTTTCGGGCCGAAACCCTTCTTCAGACTGATGGGAAGTGGGGGGGGGGGGGGGGCGGGGAGAAGAAAGGAAAAAGGAGGAGGAGGAGCCCGAGAGCTGAGGGAGAGGTGGGAAGGGGAGGAGACAGCAAGGATTAACAGAATTGGGAAAATTCAATGTTCAAGCCCAGAGGATGCAGACTCCCCAAGCGGAATATGAGGTGCTGTTCCTCCAATTTGCGGTGTTGCTCACTCTGGCCGTGGAGGAGGCCCAGGACAGAGAGGTCGGATACGGAATGGAAGGGGGAGTTGAAGTGCTGAGCCTCCGGGAGGTCCTTCCCTCCAACTCTACGAAACTTGAATACTTCATCCCAAGTCAGATTGGTGGTATTGATATGGATTGCCAGCAATCCACTTTAGTGACCATACTGCAATGACGATTGAGAGCTGGACAGATTTTTTTAAACATTTAATAAAAAACAAGTTAAAAAGCATATCTCAGTGTACTTTCCAATAGCAGCTAGACAACATTGATTAATGCATTTGAACATCTCCAACAGTGCATATTTAATCATATTAATTGCAAGTAATTATATTTTAAAATATTAAAAAATAACTTTTAAGGCATGTTCAAGTTTATCTTTTGGATTGTACGGCAGGAGTGTGTGTCTTAGCTGTATAGTATTACAGTGAAAACTTTTAGCATGTACCTCTTTTCTGACCAAAAGATCAAGTTTAGTAGTTGTTCATTGAAGGCCACAGCCAAGAGTAATTACTGATTAACTCACCTAATGGGCAGAGCCATTTCTGTAGTCTGGGCCTGTTAGTAATTGGGTATTTAAAAAACTAACATTTATGGCCACAGAAACTATTTTTTCATATGTAATTACACCGATTGTTCCAGATTTCCTCAATTTCAGCCAAATACTACTGAAAAACAGTAACATCTCAAACAGTAATTCACCCATCTAAATTAGCTGCTTATCAAAAAATACAAATATGATGTGTTGAAAATGACTATAAAAAGCCTCAAAATGTGTTGCAATAAAGAGTTAACATTAAACGGAATTTAAATGCAAGTTGGAGCTGTGACAAAGCAGTCCTTCATACCAGGAAAAAATACTGTGCAGGAAGGAACTGCAGATGCTTGTTTAAACCAAAGATAAACACAAAAAGCTGTATGGAGGAACTCAGCGGGTCAGACAGCATCTTTGGAGAAAAGGAATTGGTGATGTTTCGGGTCGAGACCCTTCTTCAGACTGAAGAAGGGTCTCGATCCGAAACGTTACCTATTCCTTTTCTCCAAGGAAAGCATACTTCTGCATTGACCAACTTACTAACAACTGCAAACAACAAAACCCTTAACCTCCATCTTAACAAAGATTAGACAATGCTCACTCAAATTGTTAATTTTTCAGGTTCCATCAGAGACTAACATCATCACCCACTAGTAAGCATCAATATTAAAAATAACTAACTTGCCACATTTTAAAATGGTACCTCCAAGTATATCTGAAACAAATAAATCATAGTGATCTAATCAAATATGCTGTCCAAAATGACGAGGAACAGCAGAGCAGATTGAAGACAAAAAATATATATAATTTTAAGAAAGTGGTGATAAAACAACAAAATAAGGGTAGTGTACACTGGCGTAAAAAGGTAGACAATCCTGCATTGTTTATTTCAATACTACTTGATTGAAAGCGTTTTCAATAGGAATGAAACACACCAACATCCATTTCATTGTTAGCTTGCATCACTCCAGAAATCAGAGCAAAAAAACAAACCGCTGGGGGAACTCAGCAGATCGAGCAGCAAAAGGATAGTTCATGTTTTAGGTCACGACTACTTCAAAGTGTGGAGGGGTGATAGCCATGTCAAGTCAACTTTACTGTCACTTACAGCCCACCATGCGAACCTTGTCAAATGTCTTACTGAAATCCAGATATACAACATCTACAGCTCTGTCCACAGCTACCTTTTTGGTCACATCTTCAAAAAACTCAGATTCGTGAGACACGATCTCCCACATACAAAACTGTGCTGACTATCCCTAATCACCCCTTGTCCATCTAAATGTATGTATATTTTATCCTACAGAATACTCTCTGTCTGCTAGGTTTTGTTAGAATGTGTTAGAATTATGATTTACCAAGTTAAAAGGAGCCAAAACATGGCACCTCTGGCTTGCAGGCTCAATATACTATTTCTGTACAATTTGCTTATCGGGGACGTACTAGCGTATGGGAATACACTACTGGACTGTTTGAAAGAAAATAATTTCACTGTGCATTTGCACATTGACAATAATAGTATCATTGAACCATTAAACAGGAATTGAGAATCTAATGATAAGAAAGCAATATACAATGCAAGTTACTTGTTTGAAATGATTTCACTTAAATTAAGTGCATTTAAGGCTTTTAAATGTCCAAAATGCAGAGGAATTTAAAACTATTAAAATTATTTTAAGTTTGCTAGCTGACAAAGTAGCATCCCCAACTCTACCATTGGTGAGGTGCATTATTTTGGCTTCATGTTTCACTTCATGAAGCCCAGTCATCAGCCAGAGGATGTTGTCAGACTCCAGGGTGAGGTGGATCAGCACATGATGCCCTCTGCATCTATCTGGTTTACACCGAAGGTAGACACAAAATGCTGAAGCAACTCAGGCAGCATCTCTGGATAGAAGGAAAGTGTGACATTTCGGATCGAGACACTTCTCTCAGTCTGAAGAAGGGTCTCGACCCGAAATGTCACCCATTCCTTCTATCCAGAGATGCTGCCTGTTCCGCTGAGTTACTCCAGCATTTTGTGTCTATCTTCGGTGTAAGCCAGCATTTGCAGTTCCTTCCTACACACTCTATCTTGTTACATGCAGACATAGACCGGCTGCAGAAAATACTGCAAGTTGCATCCAGCAAACTCTCCCACAATATCACACTGTCAGACCAAGATGAATAATGAACGTGTACTTTGGAAAGAGGAAGTGTTTGCAAAACAGGAGACTGGTCACTATTTTCACAATCACAGGACTACAAGAAGGTAGCAGGATCCTGAAAATGAATAACTTAATCATCTCCTTCAGGTGTTGGTCCAGATAAATATTGGCCAAGGCACCCAAGAGAGCTCCTCTGGGTTCCTTCCTTCGATCTCATAGGAACTTTAAAGTCTAGCTAGAACAAGAGGCAAGACCTGGTTTAACTCTCTTGCCTTGCCAAAAGAGAGTCCTCCACTATCCCTTTGGAGCAGCAGTGAAGATAGTGTAAGTCTGTATGGAGTGGGACTGAACCAATTCCCTATGAGATAATTCACTGTGCCTGTCCAGCTGCAAAATAGTATTAATCGGTTCCACAGGTCAACAGTCAAATGAGCATTATATAAACATGTTACCATTTATTATAGTTACCTTCTTGAGCAATTAGAAAATAAAAATCTATAAGGGAAAACCTGACAATGCTGAAAAGCTGAGACATAAACAGAAAATGCTGGGAGCACTGGGCTAGGTCTGCCAAGATCTATGGAGAGAGAAGCGATTAAATTATTTTATCTATGACTATTCATCAATTCAAATGCAACGTCAACAAATAACCTGCAATGCGGACACTCCATATTGTCCCACAGATGCTGCGTGACCTGCTGAGTATTCCCATCTATTTCTGTTTTTATTCCTGATTCAGGGCCATGGCAAGCGTTAATTGTAAGTACTGCCCAGGTAGTACATCATAGACTGAACCAAAGATAGACACAAAAAACTGGAGTAACTCAGCGGCTCAGGCAGCATCTCTGGAGAGAAGGAATGGGTGACGTTTTGAGTCGAGACCCTTCTTCAAGGAGATCCTGAAGAAGGGACTTGACCCGAATTGTCACCCATTCCTTCTCTCCAGAGATGCTGCCTGTACCACTGGGTTAGTCCAGCTTTTTGTGTCTATCTTTGGTTTAAACCAGCATCTGCAGTTCATTCCTACACATAGACTGAACCACATTGGCTGCATGGAAGACAGAACATTTGGGGGATTTCTAGATTCCTGTTAGACCCCAGTGACATAGTCCTCTAGTAAAATGAGCCAAATCAATCTGAAATGTTGTCAGTTTTTACTGTTGCCAATTGTATTTGGTTATTGGATCTTACAGCTTTTTTTTTGTTCATTCCTCAGCATGCACCAGACAAAGTGGACTTGCGATGGGCCAGAACAGCTGGACCTGCTCCGAGGGATACACGGACAAACACTGTGAAGCCACCAGTTACAATCTGGATGATGAGAATACCAGTTCCAAGATATCTGATCTGCATCAGGAACCGGATGGTTGCTGCGATGCTTCTGTACCATTCATTGTTCAAAATCCATTTGAGGGGGAAAAAGGGGATTTTACTTCGGAGTCACGTGAGTGACTTCGTGAAGACCCCGCCAGCAGGCATGCGCGTCATATCGTCTCATGCAGTGCACCGCGACGAACGGGAGTTCAAGGCGCTCCCGCTACAAATTGAAAGTCGGGCCGACAGGTAAGTTTACCGTGGCCGTGTGTCTTTCTCTCTGTGGTCTTGTGTTCCAGGAGAATGAGCAAGGCCCGAGGAAAGAAGTCTGCAGCTCGCCCCGTTCGTCCTCCGTTGAGGAATGCTCTTTGGAGGGGGGGCAAGAGGCGGCGGGGTTTTATAACTACCGAGCCGAGCCCAGCACCGCTAGTGCTGCCTGAGCAGCGGGGCTGGAGGTACCTACAGCCGGAACCGGGCGGTAGTGTCCGACGTTTCGGATGGAAGATGCCTTACCGCTCGAGAGCACAGGCAGCCGCCCTAAGCCGCATGGAAGGCTTATGGAGCAATTGCTCCAGCGAGATCTGCTGAGAGAGCAGCAGCAGCCTCGCCAAGGGAGTTCAGGCACTCCCGCAGTGCCTTTTACGGCACTGGCCATTGCTTCACCCTTCTTTTGAAGGCAGCATTGGCGACCAGGTCTGGGCTGGTCAAGAAGAGGGGTCACTGGCTGAAGATTTCGGGAGGTACGCAGGGTGTACAGGAACAGGAAGAGCTGCTGGGTGTGGTCAACCGCTACGTGGCCATTCCACAAGCGGGTCGGCCATTAGAGCCGAAACTTGCAGCCAGCATTAACCACCTGTCCTCTAAACCCCTACAAGAACAAGTGGTCAATGAGGCTCTTCAACTATATACAGCCCCAGGAAATTGTACATCTTTGAATGTACCTGCTGTCAATAGCCAAATTTGGGGACATTTGGGGCAGAACATCAGAAACCTGGAGTTGAAGCTCCAGAAGATCCTTAAATTCCTGACTGCAGGAATAACATCTTATGCTCGGTCCATTGATGGTGCGGACATCTCCACAAATCAGCAAGACACATTAGCTCTGCTGTGCACCACTCAATATGAGATAAATAATTTGCGAAAGGAGATTATCAAGCCTGCCCTCAACCCTAAATTTGCGGGACTCTGCAAAACACCGGGGTCAGAACCTCCTATTCTGCTCTTTGGGAAAGACCTTCCAAAAAAGGTGAAAGACCTGGAAGAAGAATCCAAGACCTTTTGGTCTCGTGAGGGCAGGTTTGGGACCGAGCAGACCCAACAAACCCAGGCGGCAGTACCCCATGGCGTCCACCAGTCGTCGACCACACTATGGGACTGGTGAAAGCTCGGGGTCCGCAACCATTCCCCGTAAGCCTTTTTTAGGCCAGGGCCCAGAGCGGAACCCCATGGAAAATGCGCCACCCCCAACAACATCGAGATCAACATCAACCCTCTACAGCCCAGCAGACGCCTCATCACCCAGCGAAGAGGCAGAAGAAGCACCAATAACCATGGAGGTAGGTGGGTCTTTTTCCCCCCCCCCCCCCCCCCCGGTTCCTCTCAGCATATGTGCAGTAGGGGCTCTGTGCTAACAGGGGGGAGATTGCAACTTGTTTTTGGATGCATGGGAATCCATCACTAATGACAAGTATATACTCAGCAGCGTTCATGGCTACAAAATTGACTTTGTCCATAAAGATTTTCCACCAGTTCAGCATATACCCAAAAAGGGTATTCACCCTCTCAGTCAAGGAAAAACAAGAGGGTCAAGCTGAACTGATGAGATTACAAGCTAAAGGTGTCATTGAAAGAACAAAAACATGAACCTTTGGAATTTGTGTCTAATATTTTCACTAAAATCAAAAAAGATGGTGGACGACGCATCATCATTGACTTAACTACTTTGAACAAGTCTGTCAGGTATATACATTTCAAGATGGATACTTTTGAAACAGCCAGACTATTGGTTTCTAGGGGGTACTTTCTAGCAAGCATTGATTTAAAAGATGCCTACTACTCAGTACCCATACACAAGGACCATCGAAAATATTTAAAATTTATCTGGATGAAACAGCTATGGCAATATAAAGCCTTACCAAATGGGCTAACCTCTGCTCCAAGGTTGTTCACTAAAATCTTAAAACCTGCCTTGGCATTATTGAGGAAACAAAAGCATATAGTCATGGCGTATTTAGACGACATTTTAATAGTAGGGAAAACCTTGGAGACAGCTATTTTGGCAGTCGCAGCCACCAAACGTTTGTTTGAAACTTTGGGGTTTGTCATACATCCAGAAAAATCCAATCTTACACCGTCCACTGCCATGGACTATCTTGGATTTACGATAGATACTGTTCGCATGATTGTAACTCTGCCGAAGGGGAAAGCATCAGAATTGGCGCTATCATGCAACAAACTCATGAATAAACATCAGCCAACCATACGGGAAGTAGCTAGAGTTATTGGCAAAATGGTAGCAGCTTTCCCAGCTGTACAATTTGGGCCTTTGCACTATCAAAATTTGCAAAGAGCTAAAGTGCATGCACTAAAGCAAAACTCAGGTCACTTTGACCGAGCTATGAGTTTAACTGCTGAATCCATTCCAGAGTTACAATGGTGGGCGAGGAATGTAAGACTCAGCTCCAGTCCCATTATGATCACCAACCCAGTATTAACCATTCAAACGGATGCCAGTGCTTTGGGCTGGGGAGCAACTAACATGCAATCCAGCACAGGGGGCAGATGGAGTAAATTTGAATCATCTTGCCTACAGACACGGGGTATCAACTATTTAGAAATGTTGGGTGCGTTTTATGGGTTAAAAGCATATTCATGTAATACGCATCATGCACATGTCCGGTTGCAACTAGATAATACCACGGTGGTGGCTTATATCAATCACATGGGTGGTGTAAAGTCGATATCGTGTGACAATTGGCCAACCTAATCTGGCAATGGTGTGTTGAAAGGCATATTTGGTTATCAGCAACTTACCTTCCAGGTAAGCAAAATACAGTGGCAGACACCAGGTCACGTAGATTTAATGATAACATCGAATGGATGTTAAATCCCAAAGTGTTTGCTGAAATTACAAAGCAATTATGGCACACCAGATATGATCTATTTGCATCCAGGCTGAATCACCAGGTACCAACGTATGTCGCTTGGGAACCAGACCCTGAGGCAGCAGCAGTTGATGCATTCTCGCTGCATTGGGGGAAAATGTTCTTTTATGCTTTTCCTCCCTTCTGCCTCATCAGTCGGGTATTACGCAAGATTCAATTGGATTCCGCTTCAGGAATCTTGATAATACTGACTGGCCTACACAGCCATGGTTCCCAGTGGCTTTCGACATGGCTGTTGAAACACCGTTGGAATTCCCCAGCAGTCGACAGTTATTAATCCACCCAGTGTCAGGCATTACTCACCCGTGCCATGACAGAGTCAATCTCCTGGCTTGCAGATTCTAAAAAGACCTCTACTGGGCCTGGGACTGTCTGAGGACGCCATCAACATGATGACCGCATCTCACCGGGAGTCCACCAGGAGACAATACCTGACCAATATAAGAAAATGGGAACGGTATTGCTCCAAAACAGGAACTACCTACACCACAGCTACAGCCACCAGTGTTGTGGAGTTTCTGCTTGGATTACATCGGGAAGGACTCAGCTACAGCGCCATTAATACAGCCAGGAGTGCGTTGTCAGCTTATTTGGTTCCAGCAGCAGGACAACTGACTTTGGGGTCCCATCCACTAGTGGTCCAAAATCATGAGGGGCATTTTTAACACCAATCCCCCTAGGCCTAGGTACACTCAGATCTGGGATGTCAGCATAGTACTGACGTACCTTAGGGGATGGCCACCACCCAGGTCACTTACTCTGGAACAACTTACACTGAAATCAGTCATGCTCATGGCTCTAGTGTCAGCTCAAAGGGTACAGTCCCTCCACCTTCTGAGGCTGGACAGCATGACAGAGTCATTGGACTGTATCACATTTCACATTCAGGGGCTGGTCAAACAATCTAGACCAGGTACCACGCCTCCAGTTATGGAGTTCCGGGCATAATTCACCTGACCCACGGTTGTGTGCCAAGACCCATCTCGCCAACTACATAGACACAACATATAACTTAAGAGGGAGAGAAAAAGCCTTATGGATAAGCCACAAGAAGCCTCATGGTCAGGTGACGAGCCAAACCATTTCAAGGTGGCTCAAGCAGGTGCTTAAGTCCGCGGGAATCGATACTAATGTGTACAAATCTCATTCCACCAGGGCTGCATCTACGTCGGCGGCTAGGCAAATGGATGTGCCTATGGACCATATTCTGGCCAGAGCAGGATGGTCCTCGGAAAGAACTTTCCAAAGGTTTTATAATAAGCCGCTGGCGGAGCCTGCTACATTTGCAGACAGAATTTTAGAGTCTGCAGATAATATTTAATTTAAGCCTGGGGGAGCTCTCTGTTTTTTGTTGTTATTAATAAACCTTTTTTGTTCACAAACAGGTTATTGTTGATTGTATAACATGCTTCCTCCCTCTAAGGTCTTCAGGCAGTGAGTGAAGCATGAGCTGGTACACGGTTCGGATTCACAGAGCTTTGAAGTCTTCACGTAGTCACTCACGTGACTCCGAAGTAAAATAGTAAGATTAAATGAGAACTTACCAGTTCGAAGTTTGATCTGTATTTTATGAGGAGTTACGATGAGGGATTACGTGCCCTCCGCTCCCACCCTCTATTATACAGATCAACTGGTAATTAAGTTCTTATTTTTTCTTTACTATATTTATTTCAATTGTTGTGTTTTTCTGTGAATCCACACCGCTGCTTTGAAGAAATGTCGCGCATGCGTGCTGGCGGGGTCTTCACGAAATCCCTCACCGCGACTCCTCGTAAAATACAGATCAAACTTCAAACTTGGTAAGTTCTCGTTTAATCTTACTATTTTAAGGGACTCTAATCCAAAGGACACAAGTTAATAATTGCTGTATTATCCATAAAAAAGCTGCAGATTCAGGTGGTGAATGTTAATGTTATTAATCTACTTACTAAGAGCTGCTGCTTTACAATGCAAGAGACCCAGGTTCAATCCTGACTACGGGTGATGTCTGTATGGAGTTAGTACATTCTCCCTGTGACCGCACGAGTTTTCTCCGGGTGCTCCGGTTTCCTCCCACATGCCAAAGACAGACAAGTTTGTAGGATAATTTGGCTTTGGTAAAGTTGTCAACTGTCCCCAATGTGTAGGATAGTGCCAGTGTCCAGGGTGATCGCTGGTCGTCGCAGACTCGGTGGGCCGATTGGACTGTTTCCGCACTGCATCTTTAAAGTCTAAAGGTGATATATCAAGTGAACACCACTTTTATTCATAGGTCTTCAACTGAATTATAAGCATAGTGCAAAAATGTTACGATAAAACTGTATGATAATCCCAAGAGAGAAACAACGTTAGATTTAAGGTAGCACGTTTAACAAAAATGCATTGGCTTAGATGAATGGGTTAATAAGTCCAAATGACTATGTTGCAGCAATCCTTCTAGCAAAGAGATTTGAATCCAATTTTAAAAGATGTTTCATTGCATGTTAGTTCCAAAAAGTCAACATATTTTCCTTGTTCCCACAGCAACGGAGTTCACCAACAAATCATCTGTGACCTTATAAATGGCAGAGCTGGCTCAAATTGCCAAATTCCTCATCTGTATGTTCACATTCAATTGGAAAACCAGCAGCATACATCTTAAGGTTTGTGTAACTGTGTCGGACCTGAAGGAACTTCACAAAAAAAAGCAAGTGTGTTGATCAGGGAAGGGAAGAGGTAAAATGGCTTAAAAACGATTTAAAACTAATCATAGAAACAAGGAACTGCTGATGCAGGTTTACAAAATAACTGTGCGTCAGGCAGCATCTCTAGAGAACATGGTGATGTTTTGGGTCGGGACCCTTCTTCAGACTGAAGATAGACACAAAATGCTGGAGTAACTCAGTGGAACAGGGAGCATCTCTGGAGAGACGGAATGGGTGACATTTTGGGTCGAGACCCTTCTTCAGACTGATGTCAGCGGAGAACGAGATACATAGATAAGGAAGTGTAATGTGTGAAACCAGAACAAAGGGGCTGGAGACCAGTGAAAATATAGTATAGATCATTGTTAGCTGGGAAAAGGTAACAGCAAAGCAAACAGAGATAAAATGTACTTGAAGACTGTCAGACTGGTCGGGGAACTGGGAAGGGGAATGGATACAGGGGGAAAGCAAAGGTTAGTTGAAGTTAGAGAAGTCAATGTTCATACCGCTGGGGGTGTAAGCTACCCAAGTGAAATACGAGGTGCAATTTGCACTGGGCTGCACTCTGACCATGGAGGAGGCCCAGGACAGGAAAGTCAGTGTGGAAATAGGGGGGAGTTAAAGTGTCAGCAACCGGGAGGTCAGGTAGGTTTAGACTGATTGTGCAGAGGTGTTCAGCGAAACGATTGCCGAGCCTGCGCTTGGTCTCGCCGATATATAGGAGTCCACACCTGGAACAGCTGATACAGTAGATGAGGTTGGAGGAGGTGCAAGTGAACCTCTGCCTCACCTGAAAAGATTGTCGAGGTCCTTGGACAGAGTCAAGGGAGGAGGTATAGGGATAGGTGTTGTATCTCCTGTGGTTGTAGGGAAAAGTGCTTGGGGAGGGGGTGGTTTGCGTGGGAAGGGACGAGTTGACCAGGGAGTTGTGGGGGGACGGTTTCTGCGGAAAGCGGAAAGGGGTGGAGATGGGAAGATGTGGAGATTGGAGGAGGCAAAATTATCAGAGGATTATGTGTTGCATGCAATGGCTGATGGGGTGGAAGTAGAGGACTCGGGGACTTCAGATTGTGTCTTTCCTTGAAAAACGAATTAACTCATTACTGAGGAATAAGTCCACAAGTGACATTTTTGGTTTCTCTTTAATTAGAAAAGATGGTTCATCATTTGAGAGACTTCAAAAATTGATGCAACACAGGATTTGGAACTACTTAAAAAGGGGAAACAGAATCATCTTTGCTTGATGGTTCCCCTGAAAAAATGTTCCTTGCTAAAAAGCTTTCAGGAATTTTTCATGGTGGCATCAATATTGGTGAACAGCATAGGGTCAAATGGGGGTCAGCGTTCAACAATACTCCGCATGGTAGATTGTGAGAAAAATAATGTCTATGATTGAGGGATTGAAGAGGAAGTAAAAAAATGGTTCTAAAGTTATCCCAAGAAGCAGACTTGAAAGTGTCTAAGTTATCGAGAGTTTTAATTACTGCATGCAGTGGATTCAGCAGGGTCCATTGCCAGGATCTTTGCTGTTTGTGAATCTTATCAATGATTTTGGACTGAATGTAGGAGATATGATTAAAGTTGCTCCAGTTAAAGTGGACGCCAAAGACCTGACCAATCTGATGTGATAAGAGTTGATAATATGGACAAAATTAAACAACAAGTAAGGCCGGCGGAAAATAAATGGGATTAATTCTGGAGAAGTGTAATGTTATGGAACTGGGGAGGGCAAGCAAGATAAGATAGACGATAAATGGCTGGATATTGATAAGCGTGCAAGGAACTTGGTATTTCATGTCTGCAGATCGCTAAATATAACGATAGAAAGATAATGTAGTTAAAAAAAACCTTAGGGATTGTAACATCCAGTCCTACTAATCAATATACCTGCCTCCAAGCTAGAGTACCAATTACATTTCTATTCACTATGCGAAAGGTTGTGATAGCAGTAAAGGTGATGCCAAGGGTATAGATGAAGACATTGTCACAGAGGGGGAGATGTCAGCTATGAGGAGAGACTGGCTAGATTGTGTTTGTTTACTTTGGAATAAAGTTGGTTGGAATATAAATTTAATTAAGATGTAGAAAACAATGAGAGGTAGATATGGGGACAACAAAGGGATCAATTCCTCTCAGTAGAGTCAGGAAGTAGAGAAATAGCTTGAATTAATTGCAGACAAACATACTCCAAGAGTGGCAAGAGTCTGGAAATTACCATGTGAAAGGATGTAAAAGCAAAAGCCTATACTACATTTAAGCTTGTGAATGACTAGAGGTGGAGAGGTGGAAAGAGGTTAAACAATTATTATTTTGAACCATATCACCTATGACTGAAATCGCCACGCATGTCACTTCCCCTTAGTGCCTCAGTCATGACATCTATATTACTAAAAGTCTGATCTTGACCACTTCCTGTTGCTTATTGTTTTTAGAAAAAACGCTGCCACTTACAGCTGTGATTTTTGGCCATCTTACTCAGAGACCCCCTCCGCTGTGCAGGACAAGAGGATTTTTCCCATCGATGAAAAATAAAACTTATTAGTGTTTAAAAAATGTTGAGATTCTCTCTCCTGAAGGCCACGCCCCTTCCGGAGGGACTATAAAACCCGGAAGTGTTGTGTGCCTCAGTCAGTCTCTGCAAGATGGGGGAGCGAGAGGGTCACGTCTCTCAGTCTGAGCTGTGAATAACACTGAACACAAGTCTACTAAACTGTGAGTATGGTTTTACTGACCTTGAGTGTTCTTAATGTGGTTTGAAAATGAAAATGTGGTTGGTTTGAAATAAAGCACAGCAAAATGGTTGTTGGTGGTGGTTGGTTTGAAATAAAGCACAGCAAATGGTTGTTGGTGGTAGTTTAAAATAGCAAATGATTAAAAGTCTAAACTTGACAACTTCCTGTTTGCACTGTATATTGATTTTAGATAAAACGCTACCACTTATGGCTTTGATGTTTGGCCATCTTACTCAGTCCCCTCCGCTCATCAGGTGCAGAGGATTCTTCCCATCATTGAAAAATGAAAGTGTTATTAGTGTTTAAAAAATGTTGAGAATCTCTCTCCTTTCAATCACGCCATGAAGGCCACGCCCCTTCCGGTGGGGGGGGGGAGATTATAAAACCCGGAAGTGTGGATGTGGCTCAGTCTCTGCAAGATGGGTGAGGGAGATGTCACGACTCTGTCTGAGCTGTGAATCAACTGAACACACTGAATGTCTACTGAACTGTGAGTGTGGTGTTTATGTGGTGTTTTGCGGCGTTTTGTGTGGTTTTATGGTGGTTTCACCCTGCTTTGAAATGGTATGAAACTGCACTTGAGTTTGGTGGACTTGCACCCTGCTTGAAGTGGTATGAAACTGCACCTGAATTTGGTGGACCTGCACCCTGCATGAAGTGGTATGAAACTGCACTTGAATTTGGTGGCCTTGCACCCTGCTTGAAGTGGTAAGAAACTGCACTTGAATTTGGTGGCCCTGCCCCTTCCTTGAAATGGTAGGAAATTGCATTTGAATTTGGTGGCCTTGCACCCTGCTTGAAATGGAATTTCAAGGAATAGCCATGAGTCAACTGCTAGCCCACCAGCCGTGAGTGAGCTGCCAGCACATCAGGCTTGAGTGACTGAGCTGCCACCCCAAGAATCCATTTGGCCCACAATGTCCATACTAGCCCTCTGGAAACCAGTCCTTTCAGCCCACAACACCCATACTATCGCTCCAGAAAGGCCCCCACCCCTCTCCCACTGGCCACCAATATTGGAATTGGCAGAGAGGTGGCATATTGCGATGGGGGACCAGCCCTCCCGTCTGAACATGGGACCCAACGGGACCCACTTAGTCTAGTTAGTAACTAATATTCAAATAGCATTTTAAGAATGGCAGAAGATAGTGACCTTGCTAAAAGGAGTAAGGCTGCAAAATTGAAGCTACTCTGCTTCTTGTCTAAAAAAAAAATTTGAATCTTGTTTTTCATCAAGTCAAGTGAGTTTATTGTCATGTGTCCCAGTTAGGACAATGAAATTCTTGCTTGCTGCAGCACAACAGAATATTGTAGGCATAAATACAGGACACAAATAAACAGATAAAGTGCAATAGGTTGTTATAGTTCAGAATTTGTTTGAAGATGTGTTTAATAGTCTGATGGCTGTGGGGAAGCAGCTGTTCCTGAACCTGGATGTTGCAGATTTCAGGCTCCTGTACCTTCTACCTGATGGCAGCGGAGAGATGAGCGTGTGGCCAGGATGGTGTTGATCCTTGATGATGTTGGACATGATGATGATGTTACAACTTTTTGCAGCCTTTTCCGCTCCTGGACGCTCAAGTTGCCGAACCAAGCCACGATGCAACGGGTCAGCATGCTCTCTACTGTGCACCTGTAGACGTTCGAGACAGTCCTCCTTGACATCCTGACTCTCCGTAATCTTCTCATGAAATAGAAGCACTGATGTGCTTTCTTTATAATTGCATCAGTGTGCTGGGGCCAGGAGAAATCTTTGGAAATATGCATGCCCAGGAATTTGAAGTTCTTGACCCTTTCCACCATCGACCCATTGATATAAACGGGATTGTGGGTCCCTATCCTACCCCAATCCTAATTGAAATCTTGGAGGTGTGTTAAAACCCGTACTTAAAGGACATGACAGCCGTTTACAAAACAAATTGAACAAAACGTTTAGCAGGACTTCACCACCCATCCAGATTGGATGTGGACAATCCTACTGCTGAATCAGTGTGCTTTGCCCTTATTTTACACCTGACAAAATGGCATGAATATCTTCCACACCTTGCCTCTTCAGAATGGGGAATATTGACAAATATATTAGACAGCAAAAACATATTTTGGCCATATTTAAATTCATTACAGGTATACAACAGGCTATTTAGCTCAAGAAAGCTCACACCTGAAAGTCAAACAGGTCCAGAATAAAATGCAACAACATTTCAAATGTCTTAAATATCAGTCATCTCAACTGATGGATTATTTCAAATTTGCATCATCTTTTCAATAAAGTTCAAATATCCATTTAAAATCTATTTTATAATTTAAATTGATTTGCTGCTCCGACTAGCCTCACTTTCCATTAGCTTCACAGAACCACCAAGCACTTAGTGTCAGAGTCATACAGCACATAAACGGCAGCACGGGAGCAGCGGTAGAGTTGCCACAGATCCCGGTTAGATCCTGACAATGGGCGCTGTCTATGCGGTGTTTGTACCTTCTCCTTGGGTTTTCTCCGGTTTTCTCTCACACTCCAAAAGACGTACAGATTTGTAGGCAAATTGGTTTTGGTAAAATTGGAAAATTGTCCCTAGTGTGTAGGACATTGTTGGTGTATGGGGATCTATCTTTGGTTTAAACCTGCATCTGCAGTTCCTTCCTACACAGTGTACGGGGAAATCGCTGGTCGACGCAGATCTGGTGGGCCAAAGGGCCTGTCTGTGCACTGTATCTCTAAAGTCTAAAAGTCTTAAATCAACAGGTTATTAGCCCAACTTGCCCATGCCGAACAAGATATTCCGCGTTTGCCATATATATCCCCCTGAACCTTACCTAACTATGTACCTGTCAAATGCCTTTTAATAGTTCCTGTCTCAACTACCTCTGACAGCTATTTCCAAATACCCATCACCCTGTATGTAAAGGCTGCCGCTCAGATTTCTATTAAATCTTTCCTCTCGCACCATAAACCAATGTCCTCTGGTTCTTGATTCCCTTACTCCGAGTAAAGGACTGTGCATTTACCAAATATATTCCCCTGATGATTTTATATACAACTTGTTGACAATGCAAATTCTGGACATGAACCAAGTCGCTATATTCTGAGGTAAAATGTATCGGTGCCAAAATACTACAGGAGACCCGAATATTAAAGAAATGCTCCTTGATCTGTGTTTGAGCCTCATACTGCTTCATAAAAAATGTTTGCCTCAATTACTTGCCTCAAGGTTCAAATATTCTGTACAATTAACTCCATTCAGGAGTAACAAGGATACATTTATTGGGAAAGGCTGAACGGACTGACGCTCTGGAAGAGAGAGAGCTGAAGGGTGAACTTTTGATAGTTAAAGGGTTTGATTGAACGTGTCGAGAAAGTGTTTCTGCTTGTGGGAGGCCAAAACTAGGAATCATAGCAGGGAAATCAGCAGAAACTTGACTCATTGAGTTATGAATGCAGAAAGCACTGGTTCAAGGAGTGGTCAGGGGAAAAAATGTAGATGTAGGCAAAGGCAATCCAGTCAGTTAAACTCGAGATAGAAATAGAACAAAAGAACATACTTAAAAGGAGATTCAACAATGCATTCACTTATTCCTGCAAAAAAAACTTGATTTTCTTGAATAAAAAGCTTCAACCATTTTACTATCAGAAACCAACTTACTGCAGTCAATATTTCTTCTAACAACCTACACATGTGAAAGTGAAAAGGAAATTCCAATCTTGAATGAGGTGGGTGAAGATCACTTTGAAAGACAAGTAGGTACTCGTTTCAGGGCCACAACATTCTCAATCTAGAGATTCCAGCACTGAGACTCTTAGCAAATGCATATCTCTGCAAGCGTATTGTGGAAGATCTGCTCCAACAGGTCGAAACACTGACAAGAAATTCTTTGACAGGTGGAATGTCATTTTAAAACAACAGCACATGGCAGAATAACTACTTTTGCACGTCATCATTGCAAAATGTTATACCATGTGAGACTCTAGATTTCAAGTGTCTGGAATGGGCCGTACACAATTAAAGAGCTAAACAAACCTTGATAG
Organism: Okamejei kenojei; assembly: GCA_035221665.1. NCBI lineage: Eukaryota > Metazoa > Chordata > Chondrichthyes > Rajiformes > Rajidae > Okamejei > Okamejei kenojei. The sequence continues at coordinate 33,956,386 of CM069154.1, forward strand.
GAGGAAGGAAACTACAGTGCCCTCCATAATGTGCGAGACAAAGATCCATCATTATTCATTTGCCTCTGTACACCACAATTTCAGATTTGTAACAGAAGAAATCACATGTGGTTAAAGTGCAGAGTCAGATTTTAATAAAGGCCAATTTTACACATTTTGGTTTCACCATGTAGAAATTACACCTGTGTTTATACATAGTTCCCCCATTTCAGGGCACCATAATATCTGGGACACAAGTTTGTAATTGCTCAGGTGTGTTTAATTGTAGGTATAAAAGCTCTCAGCACCTAGTCTTTCTTCCAGTCTTTCCATCACCTTTGGAAGCTTTTAATGCTGTTTATCAACATGAGGATCAAATTTGAGCCAATGAAAGTCAAAGAAGCCATTACGAGGCTGGGAAACAAGAATAAAACTGTTAGAGACATCAGCCAAACCGTAGGCTTACCAAAATCAACTGTTTGGAACATCATTAAGAAGAAAAGGAGCACTGGTGAGCTTACTAATCGCAAAGGGACTGGCAGGCCAAGGAAGAATTCTCTCTATAATAAAGAAAAATCCCCAAACACCTGTTCGACAGACAGAACACTCTTCAGGAGTGGAATTGTCAATGACCACTGTCCGCAGAAGACTTCATGAACAGAAATACAAAGGCTACACTGCAAGATACAAACCACTTGTTAACCGCAAAAATAGGATGGCCCGGTTACAGTTTGCCAAGCAGTACTTAAAAGAGCAACCACAGTACTGGAAAAAGATCTTGGGAGCAGATGAGACAGAGATTAACTTATATTAGAGTGATGGCAAGAGCAAAGTATGGAGGAGAGAAGGAACTGCCCAAGATCCAAAGCATACCACCTCATCTGTGAAACACGGTGGTGTGGGCGTTATGGCCTGGGCATGTATGGTGCTGAAGATACTGGCTCACTTATCTTCATTGATGATCCAACTACTGATGGTAGTAGCGTAATGAATTCTGAAGTGTATAGACACACTCTATCTGCTCGTTCAAACACATGCCTCAAAACACATTGGCCGGTTGTTCATTCTACAGCAAGACAATGATCCCAAACCTACTGCTAAAGCAACAAAGGACTTTTTCAAAGCTAAAAAATTGCATTTTTTGAGTGGCCAAGTCAATCACCCAAGCTAAACCCAATTGATATGCTGAAGAGAAAACTCAAGGGGACTAGCCCTCAAAACAAGCATAAGCCAAAGATGGCTACAATACAAGCCCGGCAGAGCATCACCAGAGAAGTCACCCAGCAACTGGCGATGTCCATGAATCGCAGACTTCAAGCAGTCATTCCATGCAGAGGATATGCAACAAGATACTAAACATGACTACTTTCATTTACATGACATTGCTGTGTCCCAAACATTATGGTGCCCTGAAAATGGGGGGGGGGTCTATGTATAAACATTGCTTTAATTTCTACATGGTGAAACCAAAATGTATAAAAATGGCCTTTATTAAAATCTGACAATGTACACTTTAACTACATGTGATTTTTTCTATTACAAATCTCAAATTGTGGAGTACAGAGGCAAATAAATAAATGATGGGTCTTGTGGAGGGCACTGCATATAGCTTGTGCACAATAAAACATTTAGCTTTTTTATCCACCTTCCTGGATTAGATTCTTGTCTAACCGCATATTTTAAAAGAAGACCCAGATAAGACTATATCCAGATGACTCAAAAATCAAAACAAATCCTGTAGTTATAAGTATCACACACTGAATTGGCCTGAACTTGTCCAAGTGGGATGGAACTGGTAAAGGTTCATAGACGAGCAAACCTAGAAATCTTAATAGTTTATTGAGGCTAAACAAATGCCACTAATTAGATGATATAAGTGCAAGCACCAGAATTAATATTACACAAGATGTGATATGATACTACCAAAGTTTCTGTAATGTAAAATACAGCTCATTGTACACTCATATGACTTTGGAACCTTGCACACTTTTAAACCTTAACTGTAACAAAACTCCCATTCTGTCAGTTCGATGTTCTTTAACTCTGACCCTGAATGGAACACACTCCAATTGTCAGAGGAAGTCTGGCTCATAAGGAATTGCTTCTTTCTACATTTTCCCGTGGAAGTTGAAGAGCTTTGAACCTTCCTTATTTTGTAATAGGAACAGAGAAAATAGGTGCCTGTGTAGGCCATTCAGCCCTTCGAGCCAGCACCGCCATTCAATATGATCATGGCTGATCATCCAAAATCAGTACCCGTTCCTTATTTATTCCTTGATTCCGTTAACCCAAAGAACTATTTCTAACTCTCTCTTGAAAAGCAAATTCACAGCTGTGACAATTGATAGTTGGAAATCCAGCACAGCCCCAACTTTCATTGTGCAATGTCTGCCCCGCTGGCCAGCCACAAGTCCATGAAGTTTTCAATGAGGAAATTATCGACGTCCGACCATCAATACAACAAAATGCTTTGCTGAGGAAAACTGAGCTTATCAGCATCTGAAGAGTTGGTGAATGGGCTTACTCCAATGACAGTACTGATGATAACCACTTTGAAAGTATGTTGGGGACAGAAGCAGTCACTCATTGAATCACACAATCAAATCGATGTCTTCAGCTCAACTAATCCATGCCAACCATGATGCACATCTAGACTCATCACATTGGCCCTGGATTTTAACTTTCTCTATATTGACTGGTGTTGCTGTATGGGGCTTAGATGGTGTGGAATTGTAAGGCACATTCAAGAGACGTGTCTTAAGTACTATGCAGAGAGTCTTATGAGGGAAGAGGCTGTACTCACACTTATCTCAGAAAATAATATGGACAGGTGATGCCAGTGTCTGCATCAGAACCCTTTGGAAACAGGAACCATAATCTGGTAACTTTCAAGCTGGTCATGGAAAAGGCAAGGTTGGTCCCGGGGTTCAGGTCTTAAATTGGAGAGGGATTATTTCAATAATACGGCAGGAACGTGTCAGAATAGATTGGGAACAGTTACCAGAGGGAAAAACTACATCAAATAAGTGGGAGGCATTTAAAGGCCAAATAGTAAGAGCTCAGAGGCAACATATTCCTGCAAGGAAACTTTGGTTATCAAAAGGAGAATAAGAAGGAAACATATGTTATGTGCAGGCATTTAGAAATTAGATGGGTAAAAAGAGAAGACAAAACTGCCATGGGAAGTAGGATTAGGGACAATAATTAAGCAAGAAGGTCGCGAGGGAAAGAGTAGGTCCATTCAGGGACCACAAGATAAATCTACGTGTGAAGCCATGGGATATGAACAGGATCCTAAATTTATACTTCTCGTTGGCATTCACCAGAGTTAGGGAATGGACATGCTAATATTCTGGAACATGTCTGTGTCAGGAAGGAAAAAGTGTTAAGAGATATTGGTGCACATGAAGGTGGATGAATCTCTAGGGCTAGATGTGATCTATCCTGGGATGATATGGGAAGCAAGCAAATAGGGGAATTAATGGAAATAATTCTAAGGATCATGATTTATGTTCACTTGGAAAGGCAGGAATTGATTACGAGTAGTCATCACTGTTTTATACAGAGCAAATTCTGTCGTACAAGTCTGATTTAAGTTTTTTGAAGAGGTAACTAAGAAAATTGATGAAGGCAGATGAAATTGATGAAAATTTAAGCAAGACTTTGATAACGTATCAGATAATTGATTGGACCACAAGGTTGGGCCACCTAGTATCCAAAGTGAATTGGCAAAGTCGTTTCAAAGTTGGCTGGATGGTAGGAGGCAGAGATTAGTGACAAAGGCTGTTTTACAGACTGGAAATCCATTAACCATGTTGAACAGCAGGGATCAGTACCGGACCTTTATTGTTTGTGTATATATATGTATATATATATATAAATGATTTGGATGAGAATATAGGTGGATTGATTAGAAAGTTTACTGATGGCAACAAATGGTGGAATGGGAGCTAACAAAGGGGGATTGTGAAAGTTACAGAGGGACACAGATAAGTTGGAATGTTAGCGGAGCAGTGGCGAATGGAACTTAATCTAGGCAAATGTAAGGTAATGCATTTTTAGATGTGAAATAGTAACAGGATATATTCAATAAACGAAAGGGTCCTCGGCAATGTTGATGGACAGAGGGTTTTGAGGTGCAAGTTCATAGTTCTCTGAAAATGACAAACCAGGTAAATGGGCTGGTGTACAAGGCATTCGACCTGCTTGCCTTCATAGGGCGAGACATTGAGATTAATAGTTGGGATGTCATGTTACAACTGTACAAAACATTGGTCCAGGTCACAGTTCCGGTCACCACACTGCAGGAAGGATGTGGTAGCATTAGAAAGAGTGCAGAAGAGATTCACTACAATGTTGCCTAGAATATGGGGCTGCAGTTATAAGGTGAAATCGGATAAACTGGGTCTATTCTCACGATAAGGGGAGATTGAAGGATGACCTTCCAGCAGTTTATAAAATGTGTGGCATAGCTAAGGTAGATCGTCCATCTTTTTTCCCCCAAGGGTGGGGAGTCTAAAATTCTAAAGGGCATGTTTAAAGTGATATGGAAGAAATCTAAAGGAGATCAGAGAGGCATGTTTATTCACTCAGAGACTGGTAGTTATATGAAACGCATTGCCAGAGGAGGTGGTAGAGGCAGGACAATTTCAACATTTAAAAGTCATTTGGACAAGTTATTGGATATGGAGAGGGAAAGGGGCTCAATGTGTAAATATGACCATTTGTGTTGATAGGGAAGTTAGAGAAGCCTGTATTTGTATTAACATATGTTTCAACATTTCTAATCACCTGACAGAAGTCTGAAAAGTCCATTATGGAGTATCTCAGCTCCTCGCAGCATGTTGCGAAACAGATGTCGGTCAACTTCTCCTCCAGGAGCTCAGAAGAACTTGGCTATAAATCATCTTTGACACTTCACCAAATGCCTATCCTTCTCAACTTAACCTTATCAGCTGGCCCAAACTGTGTTAAAAAATCTTAAGATATGATTCTGACCATTTGACCATTTTGTCAAGCTCACCCGAGCTTCTCTGTCAGTCACACGTGATGACAGCTGTCCCTGTACAATGCAGCAGTGCTGTTTAAAGGGACATCCTGCAGCAATCATACGTCAGCACTGGGAATTTGGCCACCCACATACCCCACTACATCCCAACATCTTACCCACTACCCCAACCCTTGACTCCAACATCCCAATCTAGTCCAAAACCCACAAGGCACCAATGTCCAACCACCTTCCCCCTCCTCCACACCATCTCCAAGATTTCATTCTCACTCCGTCCAAAGCTGTGATCTCTCCCACTCAACTACTACCACAGCCAGCCCCACAAATCCTTTAATCTCTCTTCATCCATGACCAAGGTACTCAATTTTGCAGCAGTAAATCCACGTACAAAACAATTGTTGATATGTTGTGCAAAGATTCTTTAGCAAGTCACATCATCATTTGGATATTCTGCAATGTATACTTTCCAGTACCATTCACCACTTCAATGCATTAGCCTAGCATTGACTTTTGATAAATTATTGAAGATGAGCTTTTGAGAGGTCACCATCATGTCAACTGATGGCTAAGTATCTTGAGAATATTTAAAGGCAAATCATTAGCCATGACTGCACATTTCCTCTATCTCCTTGTCTCTGAACACAGTTGCCAAAAACGCATCAAAACTTTAATCTAATAAAAAAGTTATTTTCTATTAGTAACATTTTGAGTTTCATATAACCCCAAAATTATTTGCAGGTAATATAAAAATATTAACTAACCTTAATAACATTGGGGATATTTACTGAGATCCCAGGGATCACCATTAATATCTAGACTTCTCTTGTTAGTGAGGGCACCATTCATCACATCATGCAAACAATTGTGGACAACGTGATCAAACTTCGGCCAAGAAGGTCCCCTCCTGCATTGCACTCCATTTCAGGTGGAGTTTGTATGTTCTCCTTGTGACCATGGGTTTCCCCGGTGTGCTCCAGTTTCCTCCCACATTGCAAAGACGAGCGGGTTTGTAGGTTTACTGCCCTCTGTACATTGTCCCCAGTGTGTGGGGAATGGATGAGAAAATTGGGTAACATCCAACTAGTGTGATGGGGTAATTGATGGTCAATGTGGACTCGATGGGCTGAAGGACCTGAATTCATGCTGTATCTTTAAACTAAACTAAACTAAACTTGCATCCAAGCCCAGCAGTACAATAACACTTGATTTCCTCATTCCCCTGGATTGAGGGCATGAAAAAAAATCTAAACATTAAAACTAAACAGAGATAAAGAAACACGCATACAACATTTGGTTAAATAAGGATTACCTTATCAAGGATGTATTTATTGAGATAAGGCATATAGCCCTGGCTGGAGACAGGTCCATCATCGTCATCTCTGAAATGCTCTTCAAGTGCCACTGGGTCATGTGGGATATGTAACACTGTACACAGATTATGAGACAAGACCTGAAAGACAATAACACGCACAAAGTTACTACGTTTCTTTCATATCTGCCACTAAACTCAACCAGTACCCTCCTTTGCAAAGAGCCCTTAATACAGATGCAATAAGCAGTGTGTGGAAGGAATAGAGTCCTTCAAACTGGCATCAGCTCTGGTTCAATTACAGCAAACCTGCTAGTCAGTCTTCTGTGGTAGATGTCAGTATCTATGCATTGCTCTCTAATTCAGTGTCACTATTCACTGAACGATAATGGGAAATCAAGGCTAGCTCTCAGCACAACAAAAATACGCCATGGACTGAGTGCCAGACACGAGGAATGTGTCAGTTAGAGCATAAACAGAGAGAGGGCCATCCTGTCAATTGGACATTAAAAATCTCTCAGCACCAAACCCTGAAGACTTATTCCGGTACCAATATTACTGAAGCAGATTTTTCAACCAGCTTTGTTCATTAATGTTTATGTACAAATGAACTGCTGCATCCTGAAAACCACTACACTGACACCATAAGCTGTAAGGTGTTTTGCACAATCCTGAGGATGAGATAGGTGCTATGTAAATGAAAGCCTGTTCTTCCTGAATCCAGAGCAAGAGAAGCCAAATTGAAAGAAAGATGACAGGAAGCGAATTTGAGACAGGAAGATTAGGTGCAGAAAGAGAGGTTCTGCAGCTAGTGGTGCATTCACCAGATCATTCAGGAGAACAGAGAGTCAAGGGATCATCAGGGGCATTAGCAACACACGAAGCTGGGCATCGTATAAAGAAGTAGGCATCTTGGATTTATTGCCAGTAGAATTCAGTTTGAAGCAGGGTCTTGACCCGATTCTTCGCTCCACAGATCCTGCCTCACCCGCTGAGTTTCTCCAGCACTTTTGTCTACCTTAGATTTTTCCAGCATCTGCAGTTCTTTGTTAATCATTTCTATAATGTGCAGTCAATGTTCAAAGCCAATTCTACATCCATGTGGCGAGTTCAAAATCTATTCAATTTCATCATCAGGAACATAAGCAATGTATGCAGAGTTTCAATTGCTTGCAGAAGATTCAATTAGATAGAGACGAGCTGCCACAGAAGTGACAAATATCTCACTTCCTTGCTGTGAGATCATGACTCGAGATCAATTAACATACAAGGCTTTACTGCATCATAACACCAGTGATCTTGCTTTAACGATTTTATTCAAAGCCACGCTCCAGAGAGGCAATTTTGTTTTGCAATAATTTGATACTGCGATCAACAGTAAAGATTTTGCAACTGGATCATACAGGTTGAAGGCAAATAAAATGGTACTACAGGAGTGCAAATGCAGTATTGCTGAATTTCATTTTATTAATATGAATTTTAAGTTTTGAATGCCATCTCTCACATTATTGTGTGAGATATGCAAGTATCTCTCTCTTACATGTCTATCCAATCTTCTATTAAACATTTAAATTAAAACAGTAGGCGAGCCCCCACTATTTTTCCAGGAAATGCGATCGGAGAACATGTTCTGTCTTTCCTAAAAGTTATAACTTTTATACTCTTGTATCCTTATGTAAAGCTGGAAATGAAGAATGGAAAACCATTGCACTTTTTTTTCTGTGAGCAAGGAAACAAGATAAAGATTAACGAGCTGTCCCTCCTTGTATTATGCTGTAACCAGCCACCAAATATAATTAGCAAGTCTCAAATCCTCTTCCTAAACTTCTTTACTGTAATAATGCACTTTACCTCATACAAGATACCAGCGAGAATGGTAAGTCTACAAGAATAACAAGAGTCACTTCAGCTTTTGTGTTTTTCATCCCAGAACACTCACCAAGGCTTCAATTGTCTGCTCAAGTTCAAACAAATGCCTCAAAACTCATTGGCCGCCAGTACAGTGTTTGCAAATGGGCACAGTTGGCACAGAGAACAGGCTTCAAATCACGTACCTCAAGGTACATATGCTGTAACAATACACCCACATCGTACAACCTAGCCACCCACCATCGGCCCCACCTCCTCTAAAGATTCAAAATCCACAGCAAGAGCCTGGAAAATGTACAACACTTCCACGTCTCTAGTGTCACTTCTCAGCGAAGACAAGTAACACTCACAGAATCCATGAAGAGATCTCAAGCACCAGTTTATTTGTTGGCCGACTGAGGAAAAGAGTGTTTGCAGACAAAGACTTAATCATTTATTTATTTGCCTCTGTACTCCACAATTTGAGATTTGTAATTAAAAAAAAGCACATGTGGTTAAAGTTGTCAGATGTTATTAACGGGTATTTTTATACATTTTGGTTTCACCATGTAGAAATTACAGCAGTGTTTATACAGTCCCCCCATTTCAGGGCACCATAACGTTTGGGACACATGGCTTCACAAGTGTTTGTAATCACTCAGGTGTGTTTAATTGCCTCCTTAATGCAGGTATATGAGAGCTCTCAGCACCTTGTCTTTCCATTACCTTTGGAAACTTTTATTGCTGTTTATCAACATGAGGACCAAAGTCGTGCCAATGAAAGTCAAAGAAGCCATTATGAGACTGAGAAACAAGAATAAAACTGTTAGAGACATCAGCCAAACCTTGGCTTATCAAAATCAACTGTTTGAAACATCATTGAGAAAAAAGGGAGCATTGGTGAGCTAACTAATTGCAAAGGGACTGGCAGGCCAAGGAAGACCACCACAGCCGATGACAGAAGAATTCTCTTTATAATAAAGAAAAATCCCCAAACACCTGTACGTCAGAAACATTCAGGAGCCATGTGAGGAATGTATGGATTCAGGAGCTGTGTGTGGAAGACTTCATGAACAGAAATACAGAGGCTACACTGCAAGATGCAAACCACTGGTTAGCCAGAAAAATAGGATGGCCAGGCTAAGCCCCTGCCCCACTTTCACGACCTAATTCGTGACTTCTGATGACCTTAAACGACCTAAAAAATCAAGGTTGCGGTAACCTACGACCTTCCATGAGTATGTCTACGACCTCCTACCACTATGTTGAAAACGTCCCACAACTATGTGGATGACCTCCCTCGTCTATGTTGACCTCCTTTGACTGGCTTCGACCATGTACATTATACTGCTGCTTGCAGTAACGCTTTTGATTCAGCAGCCAAGGCAGAAGGGAAAGAGCAAGGGTGAGGAGGAAAGCACAGCAAGAGGACTCAATAGGTGAATGGACTGTCCCAGTACACCAGATGACTGGAAGAGAGTGGCGCTGGGCTTTGACAAAAGACGGAACTTTAAGCACACATGTAGGGCAGTGGATGGCAAGCATGCCATCCTTGTCCCTGCCCCTGTGCCCCTCATTTTCCTTTTCGTACAGGATGGTATTCTGCTGGAACATTCCTCGAGGTCCCCCTCCTGCTGCCTAGTGAAGGTGCAGGGCATAACCTTGTATTAGTTTGAATGAATACAACTTTTTGGCACAGGTGCCCAGGAACATATGCCACATGTATCACAGTGTCAGTGAAAGATACAGCATAGAAACAGTCCTCAACAAAGTCCATGCTCAGCATCAACTACCCATTTACACTAATCCTATCAACATTCTTCTCCTCACATTCCCATCAACTCTCCCAGATTCCACACAAATCAGCTTTGAACCCAGTGTCTGGCGCTGCACACAGCAGCTCTACCAGTCAATATCCTCAGGAATGTAGGCAACTAACTAATCATCATAAGATCATGTGATAGGAGCAGAATTAGGCCATTCGGCCCATCAAGTCTACTCCGCTATTCAATCATGGCTGATCTATCTCTCCCTCCGAACCCCATTGTCCTGCCTTCTCCCCATAATCTGTACTAATCAAATCATCAGGCATTGCAAAACATCCATGTAACATTGGTGTCAAATGTTACATCAATTGTTTGCTTAAAAAAGTCTAGTGAGAATTAGCCAATCAATAGCTTCCCTCTAGGACACATAGTAACTCAGCGGGTCAGGCCGAACATGAACAGGAGACGTGTAAAGTCGGGATACTCCAGATTCTTCCACAAGAGCTTCACTCTTTCTCCACAAATCAATTGTCTTTTTTTTGCTAATATTTAATTCCTTGTCATCTAGGCCTCACACTCTCTCTGCTTCAGCCGCAATTTTTTAAAAGTACAATAGCTGCTGATATCACAGTGAATATGGAAGTCATTCTGTTCAAAGATCCCCCAAATCGCAACATGATGAATGACCTGGTTCTGATAATGTTGATTGAGAAAGAAAATAATTCCATTCTGTTCAGTAAATCATGGTCAAACTCCTTGATGAGGCAAACAATAAGGCAATCAATTCATGTTATAGGAGCAGAATTCGGCACTCCAGTCCATCAGGTCTACTCTACCCTTCAATAAAAGCTGATCTATCTCTCCCTCTGAACTCCATTCTCCATTCTCCCCATAACCCCTGACACCTGTACTAATCAAGAATCTGTGAATGTGCATTAAAAATACCCAATGACTTGGCCTCCACAGCCAATTGTGGCAATAAATTCCAGATTCCCCACTCTCTGACTAAAGAAATTCCTCCTCATCTCCAACGTGTTTGAGAGAAATGGGCTACACTAATCCTAACGGTCCTAATGTGATATGAGTGAGAGGATGGGGCCAACGGACACATTCCAGAAGAAGGACAACTGTCAGCCGAGTTGCCGGAAGTCATCAACAGTTGGTGCTATGCCACAAGTTGGAAGAAATTAAAGGATTTGTGGGCAGTACCTGAATTCAAACAAGTTGGATTGCAATTTACGGAAGCCAATTAACCTACAACCTGCACATCTTTGGGATGCGGGAGGAAATCAAAGCACCCGGAGCAAACCCATGCGGTCAACGGGAGAACGTACACACTTCACACGGAGAGCACCCAAGGTCAGGGTCGAACCAAAACCGCTTGCTCTGCGAGGCAGCAGCTCTACCAGCTGCACCACTGTGTTCCCCAGTGGTTACATTCACACCTCTCCCACCATTTGTACACCTTTCTCCCACCACCCCTGCCACCCTGTTTCTTTCTCCTCCTCCTTCACTCATCTCCCAAACCTCCCTCCTCAGAGACCACCAATTCATTTTATTCTCCCCTCTTTCCTCCCCCCCCCAATCCCCTTCCACCCATATCCCTCCCTCCATTTTTTACATTTCACTCCTCCTCTTCTTTCCTTATCTAACACCCTTTTGTCTCCATTCCACCTCTAACCTTTGTTACTATCTCCACCTGCCTGCCAACCGCCCCTCTTCACAGTAACCACCTATCACTTACCAGTTTTTGTCTCTCCCCTAAGAAAGACACAAAATGCTGGAGTAAATCAGTGGGTCAGGCAGCATCCCTGTAGAACATTGACAGGTGACATTTTGGGTTGGAATCATTCTTCAGACTCTGCAGTTCCTTGTTTCTACATTTTGCCCCTCCCCTACCTCCGTTAACCAGCTTTCTCCCCTCTACTCCATCAGTCTGGCGAAGGGTCCTGACCTGAAACACCATCTGTTCATTACCCTCCGGAGTTGCTGCCCAGCACATTGAGTTCCTCCAGCACTTTGTTTTTTTTTTGCTCAAGATTCCAGCATCTATAGTCTTCTGAATCTCCATAGCAATATTATCGAACTTTGAAACCATTTCCTCTCATGTTCTAATTAAGCCAGATTAAAAAAGAATTCAGCAATTCTTTCAAAGATCGAATTTTATTCAGGCAAATTTCCATTTCCAGGCAGTTTCAACATTTAGGATATTGTCAACTTGCAAATAAGATATTGATTTGAACATATTAAAGTGTACAGATCGAGAAACAGACATACTGCGCTGCCATCTTATCCATCGTGTGCATTTCATCAGATCTTACAGGAAATTCAAGATAAGATCACTGGGTCACGTAGGAACAAGCAGTAAGTCTATGCTAAAATGTGCACAGATCATACAGGTCCACAATCTGTATACATTGCTCATTAAACTCCCTCCCAGATACTTCCAACACAAACATTTTGATCACTTTTATAATTGTATTTCTAAAGCACATAGAAAATTATTAAAAATGGGCAGATGATACATTTCATAATCAACAAAGCTGGTTTCCTGCCTTGCACTTCCTCTACTACGTATTAATTGCCATTAATTGGATGACGACAAAGCTGTCAGTTTCCATAACTTCTTGAATTTCTTCAGAGCTTTTGTATCAGCTATAACTTGCAAAATGTCATCTGGAACAAATTGGAAAAACCAGTGTCCACATCCCCTCTCGATTACGAAAAAACACATCACAAAATAAACCCACCAGCAGCGTAGAACCAACTTCGAAATGCACCAAACACAATAGTGTGCATTTTAAAAGTCTATTAACATTATGACCCAAGTCGATTTGATAGGCAGGTTGGTGGAGCAAGTAAGAAAGGCTAAAGATGAAAAGGAGACAAAAGAGTGTCAGATAAGGACACGTGTTACCTCCTTTTCACCTCTAGCCCTTGTCACATACTCCACCCATCAGCCATTCAAAGCTTTGTGTAAACATCTTTTGACTGCCAGAATAAATGAAGAACAAAAATTGTCCATGCTGAATTATCAAAGTCCCCAGCCAAAGGTAGCTATCAACTCATAGCACTTGCTATTGTTGAGAAAAAAATGTCACTCATTGCTAATGGGTGGCTTCTGTTTAAAGACACACAATGCACATATCCAATTTAATTCAGAGGATGACTGAGCCACTGTGATACATTAAGAATAAGGGGTAGGCCATTTAGAACGGAGATGAGGAAAATCTTTTTCACCCAGAGAGTTGTGAATCTGTGGAATTCTCTGCCTCAGAAAGCAGCGGAGGCCAATTCTCTGGATGCTTTCAAGAGAGAGATAGATAGAGGTCTTAAAGATAGAAAAGTCAAGGGATACGGGGAGAAGGCAGGAACGGGGTACTGATTGTGGATGATCAGCCATGATCACAATGAATGACGGTGCTGGCTTGAAGGGCCGAATGGCCTCCTCCTGCACCTATTTTCTATGTTTCTATGTATCTATGTAACTTCCCCTGCACCCTCCATATGTTTCCTATGGTGAATAGAACTGCACATGTTACCTCAGCTGTTCCCTCATGAAGTTGTATCATAACTTACCCACTGTTACACATTTCAGTTGATTATCCATGTGATTGATTATTCATTGGTGCTGGCCTGTTCACAGATCTTTACAATTATACACCATGGATCCTCTGCCCCCCTCAAATTCCCTACTTGAAGTTGGCTGAACTAAAGTGGAGATTCTTTGACTGCTAACAAAATGAACAACGTTGCAAACACAAAACATTCACAGTTCACAAGAAATTGTCTCTCTTTCACCAGCATTAATTGAAATTGTTCACATTTCATCTACACCAGGGATGACAGATCCTGCTTGCTCTGGATTGTACCATAATTCAAATAAAGTCAATTATCATTTCCAAAAATCTATGCACTTGATAGAAATGGAGCCATCGTGCCTGGTGGTTCTTTGAAAAAGCAGTCTTCTTCAGTGCTACATTTCTGGATTTTGTCCAATGTTCTTTTTTAAATTATGCATTGCCTCAGCTTTCACCACCTTTGCAGCTCAGGCTTTCCAGATCCTGTGAAAACATTTCCGAAAAACTTCCTTCCAGATCCTTTGCACCACCTGTAGTTTGCTAAAGCCACACAGTTTATTTCTGTTAATTTTCCTTTAACATTTTGCCGCAAATCTCCTGCAAAGTCACACTAAGCTGGTAATAAAAACTAATAGAATGTGTATACTTGGAACTGCATGGCAACTGCTGACCTTAGTATAAAACACACTCTGACTCTGGAGGTAGGAGAACTGGCAATGGAATTTATGTCACAAGGGCTTATTGTAAGCAGGTTTAACACACTGCCGGGCATTCCATATTTCTTGCGTTCATAACTAATTCTGTTCAAGTGGGCTTGACTATCAGACAAGTGCAGAAGGGAACCTCGTATCCAACAAGGGAACTGGAGAGTCTGTGATCCCATGTTTGCAGAGAGCCATAAACATCTACACTAATACTGTGAATTGCTGTCCAATCCAAAGAGAGCATCTCCTTGCCCTTCAGACAGCTTTGCATTAGACCATGAATGACATTTCTCTGAGAATCTGCCAGAGCTCTGGGGAATACAATTTGCAGAATGGTACTGCAGGCTACCAATGGAGTTCTGCTGAACAACTGATCTATACAGTGCCCTCTATAATGTTTGGGACAAAACCCCATCATTTATTTATTTGCTACAATTTGAGATTTGTAATAGAAAAACGTCACATGTGTGTAAAGTGCACATTGTCAGATTTTAATAAAGGCCATTTTTACACATTTTGGTGTCACCATGTAGAAATTACAGCTGTGTTTATACACAGTTCGCCAACAACACCACCGTTGTTGGACGAATTACAGATGGTGATGAGTTAGAATATAGAAGCGAGATCGACTGATTGACCAAATGGTGCTAGCACAACAACCTGGCTCTCAACATCAGTAAGACCAATGAACTGATTGTGGACTTTGGAGGAGGAAGGATGAAGTCCCACAATCCTGCTTATATCAACAGGTGGTGGAGAGTGTTAAAAACAATTCAAATTCCTGGGCGTGCATATTTCCGAAGATCTTTGCTGGACCCATGAATGCAATTATAAATAAAGAACATCAACGCCTCTACTTCCTGAGATGATTAAGGAGATTTGGTATGTCAAAGAGGATTCTCTTGAACTTCTACAGGAATACAGTAGAGAGCATACTGACTGGTTGCATCGTGGCCTGGTTCAGCAACTTGAACGTCCAGGAGTGGAAAAGACTGCAAAACGTTGTGAACACTGCCCAGTCGATCACTGGCTCGGACCTCCCCACCATCAAAGGGATCTATCGAAGTCGCTGCTTCAAAAATGCAGCCAGCAAGATCAGAGACCCACACCATCCCGGCCACACACTCATTTCACCACTGCCATCACAAAGCAGGTACAGTAGCCTGAAAACTGTAATGTCCAGGTTCAGGAACAGCTTCATCCGTACAGCCATCAGGCTATTAAACACTACAACCTCAAATAAGCTCTGAACTACAATAGACTAATATTATTGCACTATTGTTTGTTTTTTGAGAATGTGTGTGCGTGCGTGGGCGTGTGCGTGTACTTGTGAGTATGTCTATATATATATATATATATATATATATATAATATATATAAAATATATACACACTGA
The DNA here is from genome assembly GCA_035221665.1 of Okamejei kenojei. NCBI lineage: Eukaryota > Metazoa > Chordata > Chondrichthyes > Rajiformes > Rajidae > Okamejei > Okamejei kenojei. Next base: position 33,971,977 of record CM069154.1, read on the forward strand.
ACTTTTTTTCTCTCTTGTTTATCATATTGTTTACAGTGTACTATGTACAGTGTAATATTCTGTTGTGATGCAGCAAGTAAGAATTTAATTGTTCTATCTGGGACATTGGTGGTAAGGAAGGCAAATGCAATGCTAGCATTTATTTCAAGCGGAGGAGAATATAAAAACGGTGATGTAATGCTGAAGCATTATAAGGTCACTGGTCAGACTGCATTTTGAGTATTGAGCGATTTTGGGCCCAAAATCAGAGGAAAGATGTGCAGGTATTGGAGAGGGTCCAGGAGGTTTACGATAATGATCCCATGAACGATTGGGTTAATTTATGACGAGCATTTAGAAACATAGAAATTAGGTGCAGGAATAGGCCATTCGGCCCTTCGAGCCTGCACCGCCATTCAATATGATCATGGCTGATCATCCAACTCAGTATCCCGTACCTGCCTTCTCTCCATACCCCCTGATCCCCTTAGCCACAAGGGCCACATCTAACTCCCTCTTAAATATAGCCAATGAACTGGCCTCAACTACCCTCTGTGCAGAGAGTTCCAGAGACTCACCACTCTCTGTGTGAAAAAAGTCTTTCTCATCTCGGTCTTAAAGGATTTCCCCCTTATCCTTAAGCTGTGACCCCTTGTCCTGGACTTCCCCAACATCGGGAACAATCTTCCTGCATCTAGCCTGTCCAACCCCTTAAGAATTTTGTAAGTTTCTATAAGATCCCCTCTCAATCTCCTATATTCTAGAGAGTATAAAACAAGTCTATCCAGTCTTTCTTCATAAGACAGTCCTGACATCCCAGGAATCAGTCTGGTGAACCTTCTCTGCACTCCCTCTATGGCAATAATGTCCTTCCTCAGATTTGGAGACCAGAACTGTACGCAATACTCCAGGTGTGGTCTCACCAAGACCCTAACTGAAGTAGAACCTCCCTGCTCCTATACGCAAATCCTTTTGCTATGAAAGCTATAAAGGGTGGTGAATCAATTTGACTGCACTAGGCCAGTACTCATGGAGTTTAGGAAGATGATGGGAGATCTCATTGAAACTTAAGCCCCTGTCCCACTTACGTGTCCTTGGCATGCTAATTACGCGATCTCGTGGTCTCATTGAGGCACGACAGTCACGCGAAGGTAGCGCGCGATTTCATGCGCCCGCACAGCCGTCTGGAGCGCGTGACGTAATTTGAAGATAGACACAAAATGCAGGAGTAACTCAGTGGGACCGGCAGCATCTCTGGAGAGAAGGAATGGGTGATGTTTCGTGTCGAGACTTCTTCAGTCTGAAAAAAGGGTCTCGACCCGAAACGTCAACCATTGCTTCTTTCAAGAGATGCTGCCGGTCCCGCTGAGTTACTCCAGCATTTTGTGTCTATCTTCAATTTGTTTAGCCCCGCTCTAGGAGTTGAAGTGGGGGCGGATCTGGACCGCAACGGCCATGAGCCCCAGGCCGAGTTCGGCGATCGTTTGACTGCTTCTGCTGCTATTGGAGGTGAGACGTTGCGTTGCGCCAGGGTCTTGGGCCTGTCCCACTTTGGCTGTCAGTTCCGCGACAGGCCGTTGGCGCGCGAAGATTTTGTTTGTTACAAAAATTTCGGATGTCGCGCACAACTCCATACCCCTCCGCGCTTCTCAGTGGGACTGGCCCCGCGTGGCCACACGATGCCCGTGCGCCTCAACGCGACGACGAGGTCGCGTAATTTGCGTGTCAAGGACACGCACGTGGGACAGGCCCTTTATTGAATAGTGAAAGGCCTGGATAGAGTGGATGTGGAGAGGATGTTTCCACTCATGGAGAGTCTAGGACCAGAGGCCATAGCCTCAGAATAAAAGGATGAAAGGAGACAAGGAGGAATGTATTTAGTCAGATGGTGGTGAATCTATGAAATTAATTGCCACAGATGGCTGTGTTGGCCAAGTCAATGGATATTTTAAGGTGGAGATTTACAGATTCTTAATTAGTAAGGGTGTCAGGGGTTATGGGGAGAAGGCAATGAGAAGGGGGTTGATAGGGAAAGATAGATCAGCCATGACTGAATGGTAGAGTAGACCTGGTGGACCTAATGGCCTAATCCTGCTCCTATAACTTATGCATTTATGAATAATCAACCATGCAAATTCACATTAGCTTAAACCAGAGTTGATCAACCTTGCAAATATTTCTGAGTATGGTAGCAACTGTCAGGAACATTTCCTGTTTACTTATTAATTTTTATTTGCCATAGCACATTTTATCAGTGTGAAATTTCCCAAATGATGCCAACATTAGTGCAATGATTAAAATTGATCTCTGAAGATTTTTCAATCTCATTCGTTTAAAATAAGACTGTTCTTATTTACTCTCAGAACCACCAACTTTTACTCGCCACGTTCCCCCCCCCCCCCCCCCCCCCCCCCCCCGAAACGATACTTATTTATAGGTCAGAACTCAAACTGCAGCCTTTGCTGAGGTTTGTGATCTACTGCACCCACATATACCCGTAGGGCCCGGAGAACTTTGCCCACAGTGATTGTCGTCATTCTCAGCTTCCAGATTTAGATCATGCAAGACTGATGTGGCTGCTATTCGATGCTGCAGCTCAATGTTGCACTAGGAGTTCATCCAAACTCCATACCCAAGGATAGTAGGCCATCTACTTTGCACTAAGCCCTCAGGAACCCACATGTGGGCACAGCCATTTACCTGTATGGCAGATTCACCCACAGTGCACGCATTCACAGACGGCACTCATTTTCTCCACTTTCTGCCAGGAATGTCTGGTGGTAGGCTTGGAGAGCCACTGTAAACCCCCTATGCAACCAACATGTCTCAGGGCTCGAAATTAGCGGTTGCTCGGGTGCCAATGACAACCTACAGTCCCGCCGGCCAACCTAAAAGCCATGCCATTTTGCCCGGCTTGGCAAGCACCTGGGACACCTATCGTTTAATTCTGAGCAGGCCCCCTCTCTATCTCTCTCTCTGTGTCACTCTCCGTCTCCGCCCGCCATCCGTGTCCGGCTCTCGGCTCCCCGCTCGGCACGGCAGGCGCCTTATACATGTGCACAGCCACGCCCTGCACATCCTCGGCCTAATGCGCAGCCACGGCAACTGGTCAGCATTGGCCACTTTCTCCCTCCCTTTGCATTGTGGGAGATCTGGCCGCCATTGCTGTCCGGTCGCCCCCTCACCGTGACCGCTGAAAACCAGCGCAGAATAATTCCCTGGAGCTGGGGTAACTCTTGCTTCTTGGTTTCCTGGTCCTCCAAAAATATTCAAAATGGAATTTAAACTGGTGGACCCACCACCACCAAACTCTGAAAAATGGCAGCCTACTGCATTTTATCTGTTTATTTATTGTGTGTATATATGGTCTATGGTATATAGACACACTGAACTTTTATCTCCTGTTCTGTATTATGTTTACATATTCTGTTGTGCTGCAGCAAGCAAGAATTTCATTGTCCTATTTGGGACACATGACAATAAGACTCTTGACTTGGACTTAAGCAAAAAAAGGGTTCTTGGGAATAAAGAGCTACCTTAAATTTAGTTGCATCTGGTAGGGTGAAGACTATTTCATGCTTTAATTGTGCGGGGGAACTCCATGGAGCAGCCAGCATCTCTGGATAGAAAAAATTAGGTGACGTTTCGGGTAGAGACCCTTCTTTAGATTTCCTCTGGTTTTAGTGTTTTTAAGTTTAATTTAAAGATACAGCGTGGAAACAGGCCCTTCGGCCCATCGAGTCCACGCCGACCACCGATCACCCGTACTCTAGTTCTATCCCACACATCAGCGACGTAAGTCAAGAGTCATGAGTGTTTTATTCCCTCACGTCCCAGTTAGAACAATGAAATCCTTACTTGCAGCAGCACAACAGAATATGTAAACTTAGTACTCTGTAAACAATGTTATAAACGAGAAAACAAAACTCCATGCAGACAGCACCCGTATTCAGCATCAATTCCAGGTCTCTGGTAATTTTAGGCAGCAACCTTATGGCCAATGTACTGCCCCAAGAGCCTTGAACTGAATTAGAACATACAGTAGCTGTAAAGGGGAACATAGTTTAACTTAAGAGATTTAAGACTGAAAATGGATAGTCTCTTTTCTTTTAGTAACCAAAGTTATCAACGTATAATTTTTTGTATGTTGGAAAATAAAATATAGTAGCACCGCTGGTAGACTTGCTGCCTCACGCGCCAGAGATCTGTGTTCGATCCTGTTCTCGGGCACTGTCTGTGTTGATTTTGAACATTCTCCCTGCAAGCGTGTGGGTTTCCTCCCACATCCCAAAGATGCATTGGCTTTGTAGGTTAACTTGTCTCTGTAAAATTGCCCCCAATGTGCAGGGAGTAGGTGAGGAAAGTGGGATAACAGAACTTGTGTGAATGGGTAGACAAAAATGCTGCAGAAACTCAGCAGGTGAGGCAGCATCTATGGAGCGAAGCAAATAGGCAACGTTTCCGGTCGAGACCCTTTTTCAGACTGATGTGAAGGTGCCGGGGGAGGGGAGGGGGGTGGGGGGGGAGGGCGGGAAGAAGAAAGGAAGAGGCGGAGACAGTGGGCTGAGGGAGGCCTGGGAATTGGAGGAGAAAGCAGGGACTGCCTGAAATTGGAGGTCAATGTTCATACCGCTGGGGTGTAAACTGCCCAAGCGAAATATGCGGTGCTGCTCCTCCAATGTGCGGTGGGCTTCACTCTGGCCATGGAGGAGGCCCAGGACAGATAGGTTGCACTTGGAATGGGAGCGGGAGTTGAAGTGCTGAGCCACCGGGAGATCAGGTTGGTTATTGCGAACTGAGTGGAGGTGTTGTGCGGAATGATCGCCAAGCCTGACGATTGATTGGCATTTTGAGATGTTCTAAAATAAAAATAAAATGCACTATGCCCATCTTTAAGTGCAGAGAGTATCGATTGAGTTGACATCTATCTACAGCAACTGGATAATGTTTGATTTAGAAATCTTTTACCATGCCCTTGAATCTTTGGATACATATTTCGATTTTCCTAGGTATTTGTCACTGCATAGGGATAAATGATACCAAAAATGCACGTAATACATTTCACCCAAACTTTATGATTTATAAAAACTTGAAAAGGAAATGCTTATATGAAGTCTGAAGAAGGGTCTTGACCCGAAACGTCGCCTATTCCTTCGCTCCATAGATGCTGCCTCACCCGCTGAGTTTCTCCCGCATTTTTGTCTACCTTTGAATTTTCCAGCATCTGCAGTTCTTTCTTCAGCTTTACAGGAACATATCGCTTTCGTAAGTCAAGAAATTACCAGCTTTGAAAGGGCATTGAGAAGTTATGTAACTAGACAAAATGATGACAGGTAATGTGGAAAAGCACAACGCTTTTAAACTTTTGCGCAGTTAGCTTGATGCGTTGTTTTACAAAAACCTCAAAGTACAGCAGGTGTTAAAGGACAATGGAATGACAGCCTTCATTGCAAAGTCATTAGAGTACAACACTAAGATTGTATTCCAATTATATCTAATGATTGAAGGTGCTTCACTGAAAATTTTACAGGGCTTTAGTGACATCTCAACTAGATGATCTCCCCGTCTCCACTGAAGACGTCAATAGAAGTAGGAAATGGAGGTTGTGATTGAGGATAAAAGGAATGGTTTCTTACAATTTATGAGAGAAGGGTTCAAGACTGCTAGCATTGAGATGGATTGGGGTGCAATCAGCATACAGTGAAAACTGTCAACCGTGACCGCAGTATCTAGTAAATGACCAAGAAACAGGAGTTGGGTAACAGATTTGTTAAGCTAAATGACACAAAACACAGGTATCAGAAGAGAGCCATTGCTGATGGTTCTTTACGATTGATAGGCAAGAGAAGAATCAGATAAATACAGTCCCACCAAGCTAGGATGTTGACCATAAGTTCACCATGCCAAGGCTACACATGGAACGAGGAGGCACAGATACCTTTATCACAGAATATCACAATGCCTTTTAAAGAAAGATGCATTTCAGGCTGTTCCAAAATGCAGTAGAACCATTAAAGTACTTCAGAAGTGTGATCATTATTGCAACGTAGGAAATGAGGCAGTCCATTTATCCATAGCTAATTCCCACAAGCAACAATTTGAGAATCACCAGAGAATAAGTTTATTTCTTTAAAATAATGTTGAGTGGCAGCTAAACACGGGCTGATAAAATATTATAATGCATGCTATGTATTTTGGAACAACACAAGTTAACTAACAGCCGGGCTTTCGCACATATATGCATGATGATACTTTGGTTGCAGCAGTTCAGGCCAATATATGAAACTTCAACATGTTCTCTTCCACCTGATTACATGCAGCTGATGAGAGGTTCACTGGGGACCACAGCTGACCAGTATTCAATGACACCAGTGCCCTCTGGAGAGGGCTCAGCTATTACTTCATTCTGGCTGAATGTCTGGACCAATTGCGGAATATCCGCTTGAATGAACTCCTTAAGGAAACCAACTTGGCTCTACAAATGAACAGGAAAGCAGTAAAACCTTTTTTTACACTGAAACAAAATTAAACAAATTGGAAAATGTTCTTCTACTGGAACCACAATGAGTGACCATAGACAAACTGGAACAGTGGCATACTACTGCACACTGCGCTAGCAAACACTACATAGTAAATTCTTGAACCTCTTCATATAATTCTGCTAAAGACTTTGTCCTCTGACTGAACTGAAATTGTTTAAACTAATGGAATCTCATGATAAGGCAATTCAGTGGTGTATCAATATTTACAAGTGATCACTCACCAGTTATGAAAATGAAGTTTTAGGAAAAATAATTGGTGAGGAATATACACCCCAGTGAATTTAGTAAAGTCTCATATTGTTTGGGCAGTACACTCTTCAAACATGTGTTATGTGCAACAACATGCTTTCTCATGTTGATGTTCTTGTCTCCATTACACACTATCATACAGCACAGAAAAGCACCCTTCAGCCCACCATGTCCTTGTCAATTATTTCACCCAGCTACATGCGCCATTTTCCCACTTTAGGTCTACGTCATTCTATGCCTTACTTACTAAATAACTCTTAAACATGGTTATTGTAACTACCTCTACAATCTCCTCTGGCAACAAATTCCAGATACCAACCACTCCCCATGTAAAAAAAACCTTTCCCCTCAAAGTTCCTTTCACACTCCTTTCTCTTATTTTAAACCCCAGAACTCTTATTTTTGATACCCCTACCATGGGAGTAAGACGGTGACAATCAACCCTGTCTACGCTTTGCCCATCTTTGCATACCACCCACAGATGCCCCTCAACCTCCTCTGCTCCAGGGAAAACAATCTGAGCTGATCCAATTAGCTCCGATAACTAAAGCATTCCACTCCAAGTAACATCTTGGTGAATTGCTTCTACACTCTTTTCAGCATAACAACATCCTACCTAATAGTGCGGCAATCAGAGGCACACACAACACTAGAAGTGTGGTGTAACCAGTACTTTTTATAAAGTAGCAACATAATCAGGGCTCGAAATTAGCGGTTGCCCAGGTGCCACTGATCACTCAAAGTGCCACCGGGCAACCTAAACGGCGAGTCATTTTGCCCGGCTTGGCAACTTGGTTTATACCGAAGATATACCGTTGGAAATATACTAAGTGTGGCGTGACGGAGGGTCGGAGCGAATGACGGGCCCCGCATAGCAGCAGAGACGGCTCCATCTCCTCCTCCTCCTGCACCCCGCCTGGCCTGATAACGCTATAGGATCTTAGCTTATAAAGGCCGCTGCTGCCACTCCGCCAAAACAAACAAACCCTTGGAGGAGGGAGGTTCAAAACAAACCCATGGAGGAGGGAGGTGTCGGTCAGAGGTGGATGTAAGAGGGGGGGCTGAGGATAGAGCGCGGTGATTGGAGGAGGGAGACATGCCAATACATTCTCGGCAGCCCTGCAACGCAGCCAGGATCGATCCCGGTCTCTGGCGCTGCAATCGCTGCCGAACCGCCACTGGACCATCCCCGTCCCCACCCGGGGGTGGCCAGAGGCGTTGAGAATCAGACGGCGCGGCACCCCCAGGTCCATAGCCAGCGCAGAGAAGCAGCGCTAAACCCAGCTCAACTCTGCCTCTCCCGCCAGGAAATATGTCCTCAGTCCAGGCATGACCAGGCGAGACAGGCAGAGTTGAGCTACATTTAGCGCTGGATTGAGCGTCCGAAACCTCGCGAGCGTGCGCATGCGCGCACGGCCGCCAAGATATTGTGTCCCCCGATCCCCTCCATATTTTGATAGCGATTTGAGTGATGATGCCGGTGTTGTCCGAGGAGCGCTGACCTTCCTTCCCAGTTCCTCTACCCCTTCCACTCTTGCTTGTACACCCCCCCACCCCCCTTTTCCTGTGACCCGTCCTCTCCATCCCGCACTGATCTCCATTCCTGCCTCTATTCAGTCCTCACTGACATCCCCTGTGCCCCCCCCCCCCCCCCCCATCTATTCATCCTGCACTGATCTCCCTATCCACCTTGCATTGATTCTCTTGCCACTCCCCATCAATCCTACACTGGTCCCCCAATTCATCCTGTACTGACCCTCCCTTCCCATCCATCCTGCACTTCTCCCCCCATCCATCCTGCACAAAGTCCCCCCCCATTCAACCCCACTGACATCCCCCGTGCTCTCCTCTCACAATTTTACCTACTCCAACCAACACGCACTAATTCCCCTGCCTCAATCCATTCATTCCACACCGATTGCTTTCTCAACCCCCCCCCCCCCCCCCCCCCCCCCCCCCCCCCCCCCCCCCCCCCCCCCCCGCCACCTATCCACCCCGCACTGATTCACACACTCCCCCCCTGACCCTATTGTCCTGGAAATGTCTTCAGAGCGAACATTGACTATGTTTGATAACGGAATGCAATCAAATATGTTTTAATTCCCAATGTTATTATTTGTTTTAATCCATAAAGATGGATTAATTAAATTGTGAACATGTGAAACATTAAAACCGCAGCGTTCAATTGTCACCGCTACCATTGACACATTATTACAGAATTCATTTTAACGGCAAATCAATGCTCTTAATATGGAGTATCAGTACTGTAGTTATTTAATGAGCAACATTCACAACCATACGTTGGATTTATCCAGGTTTTACTTCTACAGTCAGTCATATACATCACAAATTTGGTCAGGAGATATTTCAGTTGAAATTTTAACGTTAGTTCTGAGGTGGGAAAGATGGGAAAAGCGTTTATCAACAATTTTTTTTTAATTTGTTGCTTACAAACTGGGTATCTTCATTGCTGCTCATAACACATGCAACTAATCTGAATGTCCGGTAATGTGGTGTCTTGACACCTTTAAATATATTACCAAAAGAACATTTGCTGCAGTTATGTCCTTTGGCCATCTCTTGTTAATTAGTATAATGTTTAACCTGTCAGATGGGTATAGTTGATTTTAACAGCTATTATCATAAAATGCCTTTAGAAAATTCCTTGCAACCTGTATATTTTGTTGTGGATAAATTATGTGACGCATGGTAATTATGTGGATAAACGACCCATGCTATGGCCATGTCATGATAATTTTCGGTCCTTCACGGAAAACATGCTTGCATCAATTTGTAGTGCGCATGGTTAAGCATATATATTATCATGGTCCAGGATTTATTGACACAAGTTGATCATACACTGAATAATCCAACCACATTTTTGTTTGGAAGTGGAAAGAAAAAATAAAAATTGCATTAATTGCAATGTGTAAAAAGAGTTGAGATACTGTATTATAATTTTTGCTGCATGTCATTGTGGTATATATCATGTCTTGATTGGTGAATGTGTTTAGTCTGTGACTTTATTTGAAGCAGAAATAATATGCTTCATTGAGCATAATTCCGACTGGTAACTACGCACTTCGTCCGAGCACATTATCGCACGCGTCATGCAAGCCATCTTAAATGATGTAGAAAATAAGTGCAGGAGGAGGCCATTCGGCCCTTCGAACCAGCACCGCCATTCATTGTGATCATGGCTGATCGTCCCCTATCAATAACCCATGCTTGCCTTCTCCCCAAATCCCTTGACTCCACTTGAGCCCCTAGAGCTCTATCTAACTCTTTCTTAAATCCATCCAGTGATTTGGCCTCCACTGCCCTCTGTGGCAGGGAATTCCATAAATTCACAACGCTCTGGGTGAAAAAGTTTCTCACCTCAGTCTTAAATGACCTCCCCTTTATTCTAAGATTGTGGCCCCTGCTTCTGGACTCTCCCAACATTGGGATTTTTTTTCCTGCATCTGGCTTGTCCGGTCCTTTTATAATTTTATATGTTTCTATAAGATCCCCCTCATCCTTCTAAACTCCAGTGAATACAAGCCTAGTCTTTTCAATCTTTCCTCATATGACAGTCCCGCCATCCCAGGGATCAATCTCGTGAACCTACGCTGCACTGCCTCAATCACAAGGATGTCCTTCCTCAAATTAGGAGTCTAAAACAGTACATAATACTCCAGATGTGGTCTCACCAGAGCCCGATACAAGAAATGACCGCCAAACTGTCACTTGGCAACCTAAAAAGCTGCCAAGGTTGCCCGGCTGACAACAGGGAAAAAAAGTTAAGTGAGAGCCCTGATAATGCCCAACTTTTATAATCAATGCCCTGATCTATGATGGCACATATGCCCTCTGGCAGAAGTCGGCAACCTACGGCCCATGGGCCGAATGCAGCCCGTAACTCTAAATCATCCGGCCCACAGGCGTATTTTTTTTTCCCGCAAGCATCCGTCCCACAGTCGTATTTGTTTTGCTCAGCACACAAACACCAGAACCATTCTGGCCAGCAAGCGTGTTTTTTTTCAATACCTAATATTTCAAAAGTCTGTTTGCTGATACAAAGAAATCGGAACTGATGTAATCCCACGAATGGGGCAAAAGGTGGATCTTGAACAGCGAGCTCGGCAAAACAGCAGACAGTGAGTGCGGCAAAACTTTGATTGGCAGTGGCGCAAAGCGACTCTCTCTCTCGCCAATGGCTACATAACGCAGGAAGGTGGATGCTGAGTGCCGAGTCTTCCAAGACATTTGGACAGAAAAGTACTTCTTTTTACAGGAGTTTGGCATGCCCACATGCCTTATCTGCCCCGCAGACGCACGTGTTAGTGTCAACAAGGAGTTCAACAACAGGCGGCACTATGAAACAAAACAGTGAAATTAGTGGGCAAGCAATAACCTTCATATCGCCATTCCTGCATATTACTGTGCCTATATAAAAGCCTCTTGAGCACCAGTATCATATCAGCTTCCACTATCACCCCTGGCAGCACATTCCAGGCACTCACCATTTAAAACTCTTGCCCTGTACAACTCCTTTAAACTTTTCCCTCTATCCTAAATCTATGCCTTTCAGTATTTGAATTTTTACCTTGAGATAAAGGTTCTGTCGGTTTGCCCCTATCTATACTTCACATAATTGTATATACTTTTATCAGGTCACCACTCAGCCGCCGGAACTCCAGAGAAAACAATGCAAGTTTGTCCAACCTCTCCTTATAGCTAAAGCCTTCTAATCCAGGTACCATTCCAGTAAACCTCTTCAAGGACTCCACATCTGTCCTGCGATGCCCAACCAAAACTGCTTCACAATACTCCAACTGAAGCCTTGTACCAATAAGTTTTATAAAATGACTTCCTGACTCTTATATTCAATGCCCTGACTGATAACGGCAAGCAGTCCCTACATATTCTTCATCACTCTATGTGCTTGTGTTGCCACATTTGTATGAACATCCATTGACCCGGATCAATTTTCCTCAGAAAAAAAAACATTTGTGCAATAGAAATAAGGGGCAGCGTCATTGCAGATATTCAGAATTTTATAAAGTAATTATTTCTTAAAATTTCCATTCAGAAAAACAGACAATGGTTCATTCAGTTTGTGCAAACATTGCACTTTAATGTGGGCCATGAATTCTCAGAAGTTTCTTGACAAGTTTGGTAGCCTCATGTAGGGAGCTCTGTGACCTCAGTATCAAAAGCAACAGACTGTGAAAAAAACCCACCACAACATTGGTTTTTACAAAACTGATAGTGTTTAACCATTTTGAATTTTTCAAGGCCTTATTCACACTGATTATCAACTACCGAATACATAATGCAGTCGCATTACTGCATTAAATTCTGATGCCAACAGCTACATACTTAAGGGAATGCTTGTTATAGGGTGGAGCTGCTCAATTATAAGGGATGGTCAGTCAGAAAATGTTGCTACCACTTTGACATACACTCATTTTGAAGCCAGGGCAAGTTAAATGCTGCAACTAAAATGTGTTATTGCTTTGAATTTTAGTCATACACCACAGAAATAGGCTCTTTAGCCCATGTTGATCACAATGTTTGTCTGAGCTAGTCCCATATGCCTGCATTTCACCAATATCCCTCTAAACTATTCTATTTAACTATAACTATTCTATTCTAAACCTTTCCTATCCGTGTACCTGTCATTTCAACCAAAGATCCCGTAGGATCTTTGATTTCAACATTGTAATCGTACCCACCTCTACAGCCACCTATAGCAGCTCATTCCAAATACTCATCACTCTGTGTGAAAAGGTTGCTCCTCACGTTCACTATAACTCTTCCCCTCTCACCTATACCCTCCAGTATTAGACTCCTCTACCCCCAAAAAATGACAGAGCATCCATCTTGTATATTCACATCATGATTTAATCTAGTGCTACAAAGGTCACCACTCAACTGCCTACGTACCACTGAAAGCAACATCATTCCTGCACTCAATAGCCTTATCAATGAAGACAAGCGCGCCATATGCCTTCTTCACCACCCTGACTGCTGCCTGCATCGCCTCTTTCAGGGAACTATGTACCTGTACCCGACAGTCTCGGTTCTACAATCCTCTGCAGAGTACAACTATTCACTGGATTTTACTAATTTCAGAATATTATTGTCAAGTCAAGTCACTTTTATTTCTATAGCACATTTAAAAAACAACTCTCGTTGGCCAAAGTGCTTTACATTGGTGGAGGTATTAACGTTATACAACATTGGTTCATAGATCAAGTACATACATAAATACATACATATAGCCCTCACTCAGAGGATGTCAAGAAAGGCTTGAGAGTAAAGATGAGTTTTAAGTCGCGACTTAAAGGAGTCGATGAAGGGGTCAGTTCTTATGGGAAGAGGGACGCTGTTCCACAGTCTAGGAGCTACAACCGCAAAGGCGCGGTCGCCCCTGAGCTTATGCCTAGACCACGGGATGTTCAGTGACCCCAAGTCGGCCGATCTGAGGGACCTGGAGGCAGGCAATACATTTTCCAAAGCCTGGTATCTCTGTGAATTTAGCACAGATTACTGCTACGAGAATGTGTGGGGTGGGGGAGAATATATGAAGATGAAGGTGATAATTGGATTGCTCCAAAAATGCTGTTGCGAACCTGATGGGGTTAAATAGCTTCCTTCCACATCTTGCATGAAATATAGAAGAGAAAATGCAATGGTTATGGCCCCTGGGATGCTCAGGTCCTGTTAAGAAACTACACTGTAATGAGTAGAACCATGTTAAACTGAATCACCACTCTTCTTTTTCAGAAGTATGGACTAAATGCAACAGAATTAACTTTACAGTTTGAGAACTTAACTGGCCCACCAAAAATCATAAATTAAAAGCAGATATTAACATAAAAGTTTTTGAAATAAAACCCAACTGATTAACTAATGTGCATTATAGAAGTAAAATAGCATGCTTTTATTATGTAATTATAAGGAACTTTGTGCTTTTATTATTTTCTTTATTTCACCTTGATTGATTTGAAAGGTACAGCAAGGAGAGGCCTTTCGGCCCATCGAGTCTCCAACGACTATTGATCACATGTTCACGTTAGTTCTATATTATTCCCCTTGTGCATCCACTACCTACAGACTAGGGGAAATTTACAGGGGCCAATTAACCTAAAACCCTTCACATCTTTGAGGTGTGGGAGTAAACCAGATCACGGGGAGGAAACCCACAAAGTCGCAGGGAAAACTCCACGTAGACAACACCCAAGATCTGGAACGAACCTGGCGCTGTAGGGCAGCAACTCTACCAGCCGCACCACTACGCTGACCACAGGGAATCCCCTAGGACCGAAGATGGCTTACTACCACTCTGGTCCTCTGGGCTCCAGGAGACTGGCGATGACAGTGTGGGAACTACAGATTCTTTCACAGTTGAGGTAGGAAGTGGTTGTTGGGCAGTTGTAAAATGGTGCACATCTTCTGCCTTCGTGTGCCTCTGTTGCACAGACGCAACACTATCCCAAACACGATCTCTACGATTCGTAATCATAGGCCCGGGATTTCCAAGAGTAAGTGGGCATGCTGCAATCTTGCTGTCTGGCAATCTCCTCTCACAAAGAAATTTGGAATAGTGTGAGCTTTAGACAGCCTTTCTCAACCGCACTAAAGCCTTTGACTCCATCAATCAATGGGTAATGCGCAATATTTTCCTCAAATTCAGCTTCACGCTGAAATTGTTCACCATCTTCCATTACATCACGGTAGAATTCCAGCCATGGTCCCAAGAAGAAATCTACAACTTTAGTGATCTCGGGCATCAAACAAAAACTGCATCATTTTTTTGTAAGAACTCCTCAGTCTTTCCAGCTATAATGATTCGCATATTCTCCAACAAACTTCCCACAGAATTGCAGTTAACCTTCATAACGATCTACAATTTCTCGTGTCATCTGCCCTTTCGTATCACCGATGCTGCCTGGCCTGCTGATTTTCTCCAGCACTTTGCTTCTCCTTCAAGATCCAAGCTTTGAAGAATTTCTCATTCATTCTGAAGATTAAGATGGAAATACCTACTCTTCCAGCAGTAATCAGTGCCAGATTTCCAGTTACCAGACATTGTACAATGTACCTCCTGATGGCCACAATATTCTAAAGTCTGAAAAATATCAGATTTCCACATGGTAATGTTATGTTCCTATCTTAATCCTTAAAACCATTCCTTAAAAGCTGTTCAACCCATCCTCTAATGACTTGCCCCGTCTGTGCAAGTCCTATCCCACTGAATGTACCAGACCCTAAACTGTCTTCTAATTAGGCCTAAAATGCTTTGAGATGTATTAAACTACTCTCCATAATGAATTTGCAAGCGCACATAACTGGAGTGATTCCAATTATTCTTATTAGTTTCCAGATCTGGAGCCCCGAAAGTAACATTTTATTGGAGACATTGCCGAGTTTATAGAATTACGAATGGAAATGCATTTATATAGAACCGCTCACAACCTCAGGTAATCCTAAAGAACTTCACTGTCATCCTTACAAAAGTCTAGCAACCTGTTGTAATGTAGGAAGCACTGAGCCAAACATGCAGAGTACAATTTCACAAACTGCAGTACGATAAAGATCAGATAATCTGCTGTTGTTATGTAATTTAGGTAATAAATATGGTGCGAACATAGGGATAACTCCTACTCTGCACTGAACAGCACCATGAAATCAATCGTCCACCCGAGAAGATGTATTGTCTCAATGGATAAAACATTCTGAAACTGCATTTGAGAAGAGTTTAGATTTTTTTTGTGCTCAATTCTCTGGAATCTGATTGGAACCTTTAATTTTCTAATTCAAATCACTCAAATTCAATCAAATTATTGAGCAGGTTGGCATATAAGAATTTCAAGTTTTATTTTCTAACTCTAGCTATATATGTCAATTACTATCATTTATTTTACGCTATGTATAGTTCTGCACTGAATGGAATACATTCCCACTAAACCACAATGACACCCACACAGAAAACCAAACATTTTGCAATACAGTACTTTGAGCTTTTTACACTATTTTCCTCCATTTTGCTTATACTGAACCCATCTTCTAAACCACATTGTCATACCATTGCATCTGTTATAGAGGCCTATGAAGACTGTATCAGCAAACATTTTAGCCATTCTGCCATCTCCATTATTACTCCAAATTTGTTCACGTGCCGAGATGGAATAGTCCCAACAATACTTGAGAAACTCGGTCCCTTTTAAAATAAAGTAGACCACTTGATTTGAACCAAATCCACAACCCTCAATAATCACTGCCTTCATCTCCCGAGTAATGTGGCTGCAGTTTTATGCCTTCAGAATGCACTGAAACACCCTGAAGGATTCTTCAACAGCATTTCACAAATTTGTGACCATCTTTCCATCTGGAATTTCGTTACAATTTCATCATCTACAAATTCCATTTCAAGTTTAGTTGACTTTAGAGATACAGCATGGAAACAGGACCTATGGCCAGCCAGTACACAGTAACCATTGGTCACCTGTTCATACTATCCCACTTTCTCATCCACTTTGTACACACTAGGGGCAATTGACAGAAGCCTGTAAATCTTTGGGATGTGGAAGGAAACCAGAGCACCCGAAGGAAATCCACACAGTCACAGGGAGAACGTGCACACTCCACACAGACAGCACCCAAGGTCAGGATCGACTCCGGGTCTCTGGCATTGTGATGCAGCAGCTCTACCAGCTGTGCCACTTGTATGAGCCTCACATAAGCAAAGGAAGCCTGGGCAAGTGACATTAAAACAACCATTGCATACCACTCAATGTAACTGCATATGCCTGGCTACCTCTGTAAGCAGACACAAAATGCTGGAGTAACTCAGTGGGACAAGAGCGTCTCTGGAGAGAAGGAATGAGTGACGTTTCGGGTTGAGACCCTTCTTCAGACTGATGTCAGGGGAGTGGGCGGGACAGAAATATAATGTAGTTGGAGACTGGTGGGGGAACTGGGAAGGGGATGGAGAGGGAGGGAAAGCAAGGGCTATTTGAAGTTAGAGAAGTCAATGTTCATGCTGCTAGGGTGTGAGCTAGCCAAGAAAATATGAGGTGCTGTTCCTCCAATTTGCATTGGGCCTCACTCTGACAATGGAGGAGGCCCAGGACAGAAAGGACAGATTGGGAATGGAAAGGGGTTAAAGTTCTGAGCAACCGGACAATCAGGTAGGTTAAGGCGGACTGAGCGGATGTGATAATCTAAACCACCACTGAGCTTGCGCTTGGTCTCGCCGATATACAGGATATATATTCTCCCCCTCTATTTCATTTGTAGAGATTTCCACAACAATGCACATTAGTAGAGGCAGATTCTCTACAATGATAAATGATCTCTGCCAGGGTGCCATTTGGATGGTTCAAATAGTTGTGGTACTATTGCGCCAGAGGACATTTCATTCTCTCCAAGGGGCCTCTGCAGGTTTCAGTGGGTGACCAATGGTTTAGTATTTGTCACGATAATCTCCTTGATGAAAAGGATCGTGCACATTTTGTTTAAACAAGGTAGTGTAAAACTAGTTGAGGCCACGAAATGTCATCTCAAAAAGTAGCATCATCGGTAAAGGAGAGGAGTTATGTCAAGGGAAGAAAAAAAATTACATTTGCAGATATATTTGGAGCTTTCGCATACTTTCAAGTAACAAATGCAAAGGACACTTGCTGAGATTAGTGGTTGCAACCAAAGATACTATAGCTCCGTTCTAGTATCTTTGGTTGCAACTAAGAGCGTCACATCTTAGCAGTTGCACGAGCAGTTAAACAAAGTATTCTGGAAGAGAGAGAGACACAAGGCACTGTAGATGCTTGAATTTTGAGCAGCAAACAAATTGCTGCAGGAACTCAGTGGGCCAGGGAGCATCTGTGGAGTGAAATGAATGAAGGGTCTTGATCCAAAATGGCATTTGTCCATTTTGCTCCACAGATGCTGCCTGGCCTACTGAGTTTCTCCAGTACTTTGTTTTTTACTAAAGAATTCTGCAAACCGCTGTCACTTATATTCTGTTGTTGTGACATTTGCAAATCACAATCATTTAGTCTTGTATCCACAAAAGAGATCCCCAGCTATTGATCCATAGCCCAGCAAGTCATGGCTCAGGTATACATCCAACGTGAAGTGTAAATGTCTTGATGGTTTATTTTACCTCCAACAACGCTTCAGTCAGCATGTTTCATCCAACAAAATATTGCTCTATTTATTCTGCCAATTACTTCAAATTTTTGCCTCATTTCTTTTCAGGCCAAGAGAAATAGTGACAATTTTCCAGTTTCTGCAAATTCTTCATAAATCTCCTCTACATTCTCTATGCAATCACACCTTTCATGCAATTTGGTGATGGGAACTACACATAGTATTTGGCATGCCTAATAGTTCCAAGTGTCCACTGTCTTCTCATATCAATGGCCAATTTATGTAACATCTGCAAACTGTTTTATCACTCTTCCTGCATTTTTAGTTTTGTTTAATTTATTGTCATATGTACTGAGGCACAGAGAAAGCTTTTTTGTTGTATGCTATCCAGGCAGCAGACAGACTATACATGATTACAATTGAGCTGTCCACGTGTACGGATAAAGGGAATAAATGTGAAAGTGCAAGATAAAGTCCAGTAAAGTCCGATTAAAGGTAGTCCAAGGGTCTCAAATTGTATTTTTTTTTTGTTTTTAGTCCAAATCATTAATAAATGAAACCCAGGCTAACAAATACTGATCTAATGGAATCCTGTAAGTACTAGCCATCCAGTCACAAAAAGATCTGCCAACCATTACCTCAGCTCTTGCCCGAACTTGCCATTTTCCCTTGATTCCATCGGCCTATACTTTTATGACCCGCCTACCATGCAATCAACAACATTATGTTAATTTGAAATGACATTCAGTATTTCATAAAATATTCTCTGTAAAAATAAAATGTAACTAAGTTTATAAAAGCATTCTAAAGTGATCAGTACTATTGAATAACTTCCCTGCTTGTGAAAACAAGGCTCTCTGTTGCTCAATCCGTTTCTGACATCACTGATTCTGACCTACAGTGATGATGATGATGCCAAGTTCAAAACCACATTGGAAAAAAGAATATTTCAGGGCCCGCTAAAGCTTTGCGGATAGGCTTGTCTCCCAGTGTCAGCAACACATTCAGGCCTTTCACCACTGACCACAAAATCTAGGCCAAGGTCTTGACTCAATGATATTTCATTGCAAATCATAGCTAAAAGTTGACCATATGAACGGTAACACTATGTCGGACAGCTGTGAGTTCAAACCTTACTCTTGAAACTTAAGCACATAATCCAGGCTGACAGTTCAGGGACAGATACTTTGCTATTCTTTCCAATGTTGTCTTGTCAAACCATAGCTCTTTATTTCTGAAATTGACATAAAAGATCCTGCTGTCATGTTTCAATCAGTCTTGACCAACATTTACCTCTCAACTGAGATTTTAAAGACATTGACTATTTCATTGTTCCACCATTGTTCCCGTGAGCTTTCAGAGCACACAACTACATTACAATAATCACCAGAGCTCAAAAGTACTTAAAGTATTTGGTTTTGAAGTGCAAACGAGTATTCAGAGTTCAGAGGTTGCGGAAAGAACTCTACCGCATATTGTTTAAAAGATAGTTTATTTTATCCACTTCAGACTGTGAACAGGGCTTGATAACATGCTTCTGAATACCACACAATGATCAATCATTTTCCATATCTTCAGGCTGCATTATGTCCAAACATCTTAAATTGTCTGATCCCTGCTCTCAGACTGCTCGTGAATTTTAGCAACTGTTTACGACGGCAAACTTTGCCTCACATAATACGTACATCAGACTTTTACAGTATTGATGTGTTAAAAACACCTTGGAGTCACAAAGAACTGCAGACACAGATATTTTGAGCAAAACACAAAATGTTGGTGTCAACGCAAACCGATCAAGCAGCATCTGTGGTGGTAATGGATGTTAAGTCTGGCCCTTCTTCAGTCTGGTGGTATTGGGGGAAGGGGGAGCTGGAAAAGAGCAGTTGGGGGGCAGGCCAAAGTCTGGCAAGTGATAGGTGGATACAGGTGGGGAGTGAGAGTTGATTGGCAGATAGGTGGAGTAAATGGTAGAATTAAAACAGACAAAAGGATGTCAGACGAGTAGCAAAGAGTGAAATGTTAAACCAGAGGAACGGATATGGTGGGGAGTAGAGGGGAGAGGTGCGGCATATCGTGCACTCCTTTCTCCCATTATCTCGTCCACCCTTGGTGCCTGGCCCGCTGAGTTACACCAATGCCACAACCCGTCCCTTCATTCTGATTCCGCACACACGATGTAGTGTGCACCAACGGCAACAGCAGGCGTTTGATGCCAGTCAAATGGCATTTCGGCTCTGATATAGTACCATTCAAACGTTATTCGGCATTAGAACTCAAACCCGCATACAGAGAAGAGGCAAGATCAACTTTTCGTCCTACCACGTAGATAAAGTGTCCGATAATCTAAATTAAAACTAGCGGTGCCTGTAGGAAGGAACTGTAGATGCTGGTTTACACCGGAGATAGACACAATCATTCTGAAGAATGTCACCCGTCCTTCTATAGAGGTACTGCCTATCCGGCTGAGGTACTCCAGCATTTTGTGTCGACTAGCAAACAGTGTTTGATACTTCAAATGTGATCATTGATCAACATTGCAGCTTTCATCAAACCTTGCAACAATCACTTTTGGTTTACATATTGCATTAAACTTTTAAAGCCACGCGGTCACGATGATGTTTCTGAAAATATAAGTGAAATTCATTTAGCAACTGGTGCGTGGACAGGTTGGTACTGCGTTCTTTGCCAGTATACGGGACGCTGGTTTTGTGACTCACGGCTGCCTCTGCACTCCGCAAGAACTCTAACCGCTTCTGCCTCGGCAGCGCTCGACATTTCCTGTGTCCGCGTCTCTCACACAAATAAAACAGTCTGGTGGCAATGACACATTTAAATTGTGGCTTCTCATAAAAATGGCTCCAAGGTGCAGCTTGAAGCTGACATCAGCTCAGACCGGTAGAAATTACAAGTGATAACAACAGCTACTCCACTAAGTCAAGGCAAGCTCATGGCAAGTTCGCCACGAGGGAAGCGCTGGTTAACTTTGTTCCAGACACTAAACTGAGAATACAAACTAAAAGCCAAACAGGTTAACTAAAAACAGGCTCTCTCACAAGTTGAAAGACTTCCTGTCACTTAAACTCCATTACAAACGTACTCGTTTGCTGTCTTTATTGTGTGGGAAGAAACACGAGATGTAAAGTCAGACTTGTTGAGTACCGGGCTCCACATCCTCGGCAACGCACTCCGTGCCAACACTGGAGCCCAGCGCCGGCTGCCCAAGTTGCTGCAGGCTCCGTCCCCCGCGCCGGCTCCCCGCTCCCCGCTCCCCGCTCCCCAGCGCCGGCTCCCCGCTCCCCGCTCCCCGCTCCCCGCTCCCCGGTGCCGCCCTTACCTTCAGCTGGGATTTGGACACTTTGCCGCTCTTCTCCACGTCCAGCGCCGTGAACGCGTACCAGATGGACTTCAGCAACTCGCCCCGCAGCTCCATCTCTGCGAAGCTGCGCCAAGTCCCGGGGCGGGGGCGCGGGCGCGGGCACGGCCCAGCCTCCAGCTCACGTCGGCGTCCCGGGACCCGCAGCGCGCGTGCACGAGCGGGCGCGCGCCGCCAGACCCGGGGCGGGCACGCGCCGACAGACCCGGGGCGGGCACGCGCCGACAGACCCGGGGCGGGCACGCGCGGACAGACCCGGGGCGGGCACGCGCCGACAGACCCGGGGCGGGCACGCGCGGACAGACCCGGGGCGGGCACGCGCGGACAGACCCGGGGCGGGCACGCGCCGACAGACCCGGGGCGGGCACGCGCCGACAGACCCGGGGCGGGCACGCGCGCACACCCCTCAGAATCAGCACCAATCCTCATTTCTGGCGCTTCCCCCCCTCCACCGGACTCCAGCAACGACTGGCCCTCGTGGTTTTGTAAATACGATCACCGCGTGCCTTTTCTTTAGCAAAACGCAAAGTGCTGGAGAGATTCAGCGGGTCAGGCAGCACCGACCTGAACTGGCGCCTGTCCATCCCCTCCACAGATGCTGCCTGACCCGCTGAGCTGCTCCAGCTCGTTCTGTTTTATTTTAAAGCAGTAAGTAAGCTGCATCTCACATCTTTGCCAGCATTTAGCCCTTCAATAATAGCATTGCAGTGTGGTTTAGCAAGTAGAGTTGCTGCCACCTAGTCCCAGAGACCTCCAGTGCTGTCTGTGTGGAGTTTGCACGTCCTCCCTGTGACTGCATGTGTTTCATCTGGGTGCACTGATTTCCTCCCACATCCCAAAGATGTTGGCTAGCAGGCTAACTCGACAATCAAAGTTACCTCTGTTATATGGGTGAGTGATAGAATGTGGGAGGGGTTTCGTTTTTAATATAGTTTAGTTTATTTATTGTCACCTCTACCGTGGAACAGCGTGGGCGATCCAGTCAGAGCAAATTATTACAATTGAGCCATTCACAGTGTACAAATACATGACAAAGGCAATAGCGTGAATAACGTTTAGTGCAAGATAAAGCCAGTTAATGAGGATGTGGGGAGAATGAAAAATAGGATCAAGGTGAATTAGTGAATTAGACAAAACTGCTGGAGAAACTCAGCGGGTGAGGCAGGATCTATGGAGCGAAGGAAATAGGCAACGTTTTGGGCCGAAACCCTTCGTCAGACCTTCTTCGTTACATAGTGTAAATGGGTGTTTGGCGGTCGGTGCAGGCTGTGTGTGCCAAAGGGCTTGCTTCTGTGCTGCATCTCTCTAAGGCTAAAATCTGCATTTTAAGACATCTTTTTAGTTTTAAAACAGCATAATGGGTCAAGCACAATTCATGAAGAGCAAGATTTTCAATTGCAAGGTTCACAGACGAGCATTGTCAGGTTTCTCTGTAATACTGCACAGCATAGCATTGCCTATTGCAGCTCCTCGCAAGTAGTGCAATAGTGCAATCCGGACTCTATATTCTTAAAGGAACAGACCACATTACAACCAACATTGTTCCAGCCACAGAGGTAGGAGGCTGCCAGGGAGGTCTCTGCATGAACATCAGATCAGTTTATGGGTGTCCGAACTATGACAAAGCGGGTAATGTGAGCATGTCATGTCCTGTAGGCTAAAGAAAATGTTTATCTCCTGTATCCTGTAAAAGTATGATGCTTCAGAGGCCCCCGAAACACAGAGTGAGTTATAAATTGAGCAAGATAATAGCGATAACACCAGCAGTCCAGAATGGACATAAGAGTTGACATGACCCTGACCTTCATGGACAAAGTAGCCAGGAGCTCGTTGGATTGGATTTTAAATCAGAAATCTCAGTGAGAATAAAATATACACTTTGAGTACTGTTCCTGTTCAATAGCACAGTCCCAGGGTAAACATGGTTAATGAAACCTATGTGTTTTGTGCTATAAGAACTGCCAATTCTTTTTAGGCTGGTATGATTGAAAATTTGAAAATAATGTAAAAAAACAGCAGATACATAAAAACTACAATAGTCAGAACATGCATGAAAAATTCAGCAGGTGAAGAATTTATTTAAATTAATCACTGAACATTTTCACCAAAAATCATGCTAGGGGGAACAAAAATCTTAATGAATGCCAAAAAATGGTTCAAATATTCAACATTTCTCAAAACAGGAATAAGACAGTTTGGCACTACACAGTTTTGTTTTGGAGCTGTTTGAATGTATTCTAACACATGTTATCCATTTGTTGTAACATTGTTCTTAATGGTTGCCCTCTGTGCACAAATTGGCTGCCATGATCCTACTTTACAATTCACTTCCCTTCTTTCTCTCCCTGTTAGACAATAGACAACTGTTTCTGCTATTTTTTTTCAGGAAAAGATTGCAATGGCATAAGATAGTCAAACATGTGCATCCACGTCCTTTCTCCCCATTTGTGGTTTTCTACTTGAAACCAAGGAGATTGTTGAGCACCTAGTCTACTTCTGTTAAATATCGAGAAAAATAATTTTGCCCTAACAGTACATTGGTCACTTACTTTCTCTGCCGTCATTTCTGCCCTTCAGCTGCCTTCTATGTTGCTACTTTGGATGAGATGCAGCCTGAGAACAAACAACTTATCTGGAATACTTGTAAACGTAACATAATGAATAAAATGTAACTGTAAAGATATGTTAAAGATATGCACATTTTGTGTTTGAGGGGTTCATATGTAGTAGCGCTGATAAGGTGATGACAAATGAGTCAGGGCTGAAATATAAAGACAACTTATCACAGCTCTGGCAAATTAGCGCACAAAAAGCTGAGTTAATTTCACAGAAATCTGTATGGAAAGCCTTTTATATCTTCAGAAAATGACGCAGAGGAGCTTTTACATAGAACATAGAACAGTACAGCACAGGAACAGGCCCTATGCTCCACGAATATGTGCTGACCATGATGTCAATTTAAACTAATTCCATCTGCCTGCATGTCGCTTACATCCCTCCATAACCTGTCTGTCATAGTCATACAGCACAGAAACGGGCCCTTCAGCCCATGCTGACCAATATGCCCCATCTAAGCTAGTCCCATTTGTACGCATTTGGCCCACATCCCTGTAAACCGTTGCAACCATGTACCTGCCTCAATGTCTTTTAAATGTTGTTTTGCACTTACATCAACTACTTCCTCTGGCAGTACATTCCATGTGGTCCTCGCCCTTTGTCTAAAGACGTTGCCCCTCAGTTTTTTTTCCTCTCACCTTAAACCCGGGCCCTTTCGGTCTTGAATGTCTTATCCCAGGAAAAATTTGCTGTGCATTCACCTTATCTATACACCTAATAATTTTATACACTTCTATAAAGTCACCCCTCAGCCTCCTGTTCTCCAAGAAATGAAGTCCTAGCCTGCCCAATCTCTCCCTCTAGCTCAGGTCCTCAAATGTAAATTTATAAATGTTCTCTGCATCCTTTATAGCTCTGCAGCTTAATGGCAGCTTTCCTATCATTGACTGATCAAAACTGAGCACAATATTCCAAGTGTGACATCTTCAATATCTTGTATAAATTGTAATATAATGTTCCAACTTCTATACTCAGTATCCAGACTGATGAAGTGCAGCATGGCTGCGTATGGCTGTATGGTGACCACACATTTCACTGTGCCAATTGGTACATGTGACAAATAAATGTATCTATCTTGTATCTTGTATGCCAAAAGCCTTTGTCACCACCCTATGTACCTGCAACAGCACTTTGTCCATGCAAACATGCCTCTCAAATATTGTTATCATGCATGCTTCCACCATCACTTCCGGAAGTGGCGGCGCTGCGTGGCAGCTGTGGCTCACCTGCAGTCCGTCTTTTTTTCTTTTTTTTCGTCCTTTCGTGTCTGTTTTTAGTTAGAATTTTGGTTTATTAGGCTGTGTTTGTGTGGGGGGGGGGGGGGGGAGGGTGGGAGAAACAAGGTTTTAGTCTCTCACTTCGGGGGGATGCGACCTTTTCTTGTCGTGTCCCCCGTCACCGTCTCCGTCTGTGCTGAGGCCTAATGGCGGAGCTGGTGGCCTCGGAGCTGTGGCGAGCGTTCAGAGCTCCAGTGTTCCAATTAAGCGTAGCGGCCCGGCAGGCGCTCGGCGGCTCTCCGGCAGCAGCGGCCTAAAGCGGCTCTTAGCGGCGGCCCGGCTTCAGAGCAGCGTTCCCGTGGTCGATCCTGGCTGGGGGCTGTGGTGGTGTTCCGGCGTTCCGGCGGCTGCGGCGGTGGCGGCCTGGCTTCGGAGGCTCGGCCGCGGGCCTGGTGGACGATGACATCGAAGGCCTGGATTGCCTCAGTACAGAGGGGAACAAGTAGGGAAAATGACAAAGACTTTAAGACTTTTGCCTTCCACCACAGTGAGGAGGTGCTTGGTGAACTCACTGTGGTGGATGTTAAATTATGTGTTTATTGTGTGTTTTGTTTTAATTTATTACATGTTATGACTGCAAGGTAACAAATTTCGTTCAGACCGAAAGGTCTGAATGACAATAAAGGAATTCAATTCAATTCAATTCAATTCAATCACCCACACATTCCAGGCATCTACCCCTATTTTTGTAATAAACCTACTTTGCAAACTCAATTTAAACTCTTCCCTTCTCACCTCTAGTATTTCCTGGGAAACAAACTCTATCTATGTCTATCTTAATTTTATATACTTCTAAAATGTCACCCTCAGCCTCTGACATTTCAGAGAAATAAATCTGTCTGTCCAACTTGTCCTTTGCAAGTAATACTTTCTAATTTGGGCAACATCATGGTGAACCTCTTCTGCGTCCTCTCCACAGCCCCCACATCCTTCCTGTAATGTGATGACCAGAACTGCACACTGTTCTCTTTTTTTCACCTCCTCAACTCCCTCTCCCTTCAACCCCTCTCCCTGTCTCTCCTGACTTCTTATTGGTAACCATTAACATGTAGTGTTGCCATAACAATGAGATGTGTAGATCTTTAATTTATGTTGCTCCCTTTGTCTGCAATGATGACATTTTCTTTAATGTACATATGGTATGTATGAATACTAAAACAAAATAGAATAGGTGGGTTATGAGGTAGGTTTTAAGTAGCCTTCTAAAGGAGAATAAAATAGTTTTGAAAGCGACATCCGCCTTGAAGATCTACCTAGACAGTTTACAAGGTTGAGGTATGGTGGAGTGAATGGAGAGAGTGCATGTGAGACCAGAACTGGAAGATCATAGAATTCTTTGTGGGGAAAGGGGTCTGGAAAAGTTCACAATGAAAGGGAAAAGCAAGGTATGCAGGGATTCGAATAGGAAATTTAAAATGACCTTGCGATGGATATAGGACATAAGGCCTTTCTGCTCTCAATGAGATCATGGACATCTAAACAATGCCCAGTCACCCAGATGAACACAATATCTCTAAGAGTTTAGGCACACTGGCCCCAAAGCCTCGTGCATGATAGGACAACTCTTGTTTGTAGAGGGAGGATTGTGCAGGATCGGTGGAACAGGTGGGCACTGGAGATAGGATTATGTGGGGTGTAAGAGAGAAGGGTTCACTTTTGAGGGGAGGGTCACATGTGCTGGAACTCTCTGCTTGGCAGCATTGTGGGAGAACTTTGCCTACATGGAGTCCAATTAATTAAAAATATCTCACCTCTACCTTCTTGTGGAAAAGTAGGAACAGGTATTAAATGCTATTCAAGTCCACAATCCTCTGTATCAATAGTTATGTATAAAAATGCCACAGCTTGGACACCATCTGGTGGGCTATTGTTAGAACTGCATTTCCAATAGTTTTATTTCATATTCCTTTACAATTTATGTTTAATGCCTTATGATGTTAAAATGTTCCAAAGTGCTTCACAAGAGCCTTTTCAAACAAAACCTGACACTAGGACTTGCCTCCTGCAAGTCATAGGAAATATTAAGGCTTATTTCTAGAAGTTTGTTCAGAGGAAGACTTAAAGAAAACAATGCCAGATCTTTGGATCTGTGTCAGGAAGACAGCTGTCAGTGGTAAAGTGATGTTAACTCAGGAAGTACAAGATCCTTTAAACATTTGTTATTAATGGTACAATGGAGCAATTATTTGTACAGCTGAATGACTTTCAAACTCTCATCAAATGGTATTAAAGGTCAACAATATAGTTCAAGAATGAGCCCAGATGTTGGAGCAGAATTCCCTTCCTTAAACGTCAGTGACTATCCCAACGCTTTCTGTTTTTTCCCCAGAAGTGGTCCGAATATCAGATTTATTGTGCTATTGTGGTATTTCAACTCACAACCTCACATTTTAAAAATGTATTAACTTGCAGGATGTGATGTCACCAACAATACTGCCATTTATTATTCATCTTCTACTTACCCCAGACTGAGAAGGCAGGTGAGAGATGATGGTATTGGTGGTTGTTAGTCATGTAGAGGCCCAGACAGGCTAAGGATGGTAAATTTCCTTCCCTGAAAGATGTTGTAAGCCTTATCATCAGAACTGCCCCCTCCATCGACTCTGTTAAGTCTAAACTTAAAACCTATTTCTACTCACAAGCATTTCTTGAGGTCCTCTGAGGGAGCGCTGTATGTATTTATGTATCTATTGTTAGATCTATGTACCATTGTATGTAGCACGTTAGTACCTGCACTGATGTAAAGCACTTTGGTCAACGAGAGTTGTTTTTAAATGTTATAGAAATAAAATGGACTTGACGACTTATTATGGCAACCCAGCAGTTTATAGAAGTGAGATCGACTGATTGACCAAATCGTGCCAGCACAATAACCTACCTCTCAACACCATCAAAACCAAGGAACTGATTGTGGACTTTGGAAGGGATAGGGTAGGGACCCCCAATCCCGTTTATATCAACGGGACGATGGTGGAAAGTCAAATCACTTTTATTTCTATAGCACATTTAAAAAACAACTCTCGTTGGCCAAAGTGCTTTACATTGGTGGAGGTACTAACGTTAGACAACATTGGTTCATAGATTAAGTACATACAAAATACATACATATAGCTCTCCCTCAGAGGACGTCATGTAAGGCTCGAGAGTAAAGATGAGTTTACTTGAAAGGGTCAAGAACTTCAAATTCCTGGGCATGCATATTTCCAAAGATCTTTCCTGGTCCCAGCACATTGATGTAATTATAAATAAAGCACATCAGCACCTCGACTTCTTGAGACGATTACTGAGATTCGGTATGTCAAAGAGAACTCTCTCGAACCTCCACAGGTGCACTGTAGAGAGCATGCCGACTGGTTGCATCGAGGCTTGGTTCGGCACTTGAGCGTCCAGGAGCGGAAAAGAATGCAGAAAGTTGTGACCGCTGCCCAGTCCATCATCGGCTCTGACCTCCCCACCATCAAAGGGATGTATCCCAGTCGCTGCCTCAAAAAGGCTGCAAACATCAAGGACCCACACCATCCTGGCCACACACTCATCTCTCTGCTGCCATCAAGTAGAAGGTACAGGAGTCTGAAATCTGGTACATCCAGGTTCAGGAATAGCTGCTTCCCCACAGCCATCAGGCTATTAAACTCACAATCAAACAAACTCTGAACTATAACAGCTTATTGCACATTATCAGTTTATTTATGTGTATATATATGGTCTATGCTATATGGACACACTGAACTGTTCTGTATTTATGCCTACAATATTCTGTTGTCCTGCAGCAAAGCAAGAATTTCATTGTCCTATCTGGGGCACATGACAATAAACTCTTGACTCTTGACTTGACTTCTTATTGGTAACCATTAACATGTAGTGTTGCCATAACAATGAGATGTGTAGATCTTTAATTTATGTTGCTCCCTTTGTCTGCAATGATGACATTTTCAATAAAAAGTAGAATTTAAAATCAAAATAGCATTAGTTTCCCAAAATACATAGATCTGCAAATGATAAAATATTCTAAAACTACATGCTCATAAAGTAAATGCTTTGTACGTGGCTGCTTCCCCTTTACAAAAATAAACTTATATCAGCCTAGGAAGGAAGACAATAAAAATGGGGAAGAAATGGAGGCAAGTACCAGTGGCAGTCTTAAAATCCAGCTGAAATTTGTGCTGCGGAGCTCAGGCAATAACATTAAAATCTGCAGGACCCTTCATTGATTGTTTCACAAAATCTCTGTTCCTTCCACCTGGAAATGTCAATGGGCTGGAAAATATTTGGCATTGAGTTGGTTATTCCATAAAAATTTTGGGATTACTGTAATCTTTAGGAAGATTCAAAATGTATTTAATCAGAGGGTGGTGAATTTGTGGAATTCTTTGCCACAAAAGACTGTGGAGGCCACGTCAGTGGATATTTTCAAGGCAGGCATAGATAGATTCTTGATTAGTACAGGTATCAGAGGTTATCACACAGAGAGTGGTGAGTCTCTGGAACTCTCTGCCAGGCAGTTCATTGGCTATATTTAAGAGTGAGTTGGATAAGGGAGAGGATGGAGATAGATTGGATGATCGGCCATGATTGAATGGCAGAGTAGACTTGATGGACCAAATAGTCTAATTCTACTCTTATTCGTTATGACCTTATGCATTGAAATGTGAAAGTCAGAGACGAGCTGGCAATCACATGAGTTCAGCATTTAACAATCAAACGTCCACCAGTGTGGAGCTGGATGCATTTCTTACCTGGTCCCACAACCTTAACTTCAGCTTCACTTGCCAGGATTTGTCCAGCCGTTACCTCTTTTCCAGCTTTCTCCCAACTAAAATCAGTTTGAAGAAGGATCCTGAGCCAAAATGTCATCTATCCATTTTCCTTCGACATGCTGTCTGATCCGCTGTTACTCAGCACTTTGAGTTTTACTCAAGACTTCGGCATCTGCAGATCTTTGTGTTTCCACTTTACTTCAGCCACAGCTGGAGTATTTAAATGGGGTATCCAATTTTAATCATAAAACATGCAGGTAAGTGATGTGAGGATTTAATGTGTTCTTTGCTGTTGCCAAATCAGACTGGGCCACAACCAAACATGTTCCTATGTGTAGCTTAAAGCCGCTACAGGTTAGGTAGTGTAATAATCAGAACCGAGACATTTTGATTGGCATAATCACTTTTATACAATTGACTGAAGAATTTTCCAAATGATTGTGAAGTCATCCACAGACCATTTGAAGTGTCTGATTTCATATTCAGAATGTGAAAAAGCAAACTAAAATGGCCCTGTGCCCTTATAGAACTTATTTGTTTACTGGTTATGTAGACATTTCCTTGTCCTGTGCCAGGTATTTCATGGATAGTTTGGGATGGTCATTTGTGGTGTATTATTTATGACTTTTTTCACTTTAG
Source organism: Okamejei kenojei (assembly GCA_035221665.1). NCBI lineage: Eukaryota > Metazoa > Chordata > Chondrichthyes > Rajiformes > Rajidae > Okamejei > Okamejei kenojei. Next base: position 34,002,551 of record CM069154.1, read on the forward strand.
CATAGACGGTTTTCATTCAATTTCTTTCAGACCACACAAACAATAGCATTGTATGGATGTAGTGGGAAGATGTGTAATTAAGGCTGGTTTAACACATACATTTTACCAGCGATAGACAGAGAGCTGGAGTAATTCAACGGGACAGGCAGCATCTCTGGAGAGAAGGAATGGGTGACGTTTCGGGTCGAGACCCTTCTTCAGTCTCGACCCGTAACGTCACCCATTCTTTCTCTCCAGAGATGCTGCCTGTCCCGCTGAGTTACTTCAGCTTTTTGTGTCTATTTTCGATTTAAACCAGCATCTGCAGTTCCTTCCCACCCATTTGTCCTCAGTTGGTGATTTAACTGTTTCCTGCTCATACATCAACTAAGTGGGTGCATTTCAGGCAACACAAAGAAACATTTATTTCATCAAAACCATGACATTACTGCCAGAATTAACACACTGGTGTGGACCATGACATTATCATGTAAATAAATAAAAGTTTGTAGCAATGGATATCTGATCACAGCCAACATCTATCTGACTCCAATAACAAGCCTTTACCTGCTATGAGGCACGAGATTAAAATCTAATACTGAAATTATTATATGGAACAACAAAAGAGTTTTTGAAATTTATTTTCTTTTACACATATACAGATTCATATAGTATCGTTTTAGATTTCAAAATGCAGCATACACATTCCAAAAACTTCACTGATTGCCATGAATAGGTCCAGCCCGATGCTAGTCCCGACTCTGCACAGAAACCAACCCTACACCAGTTTCAGTAAACATTTCATCTTCAATAAAAAGCAAAACTATGGAAATGTCAATAAAACTATACTTTATACTGTACAAGTGAATCTGCAAGCTTACTGATCAGCACAGCAGCTCTAAAATTCCTTTTGATCATAAAACCATTACCATATTGTGTAAAATCACCTGAGTTGAGATCAACATACACACAGTAAATTATTAGTCCTGAGAATAGACTGATTTAGTCTGTGAGTAGTTTGTTTGGCACCCAGGATTTTACTGGACAGTACTAGGTAGTAAATCACAGTTCATTCATTTGTGCAAGTGGCACTTTTCTTGGTCCTCATATTTATTGGCCATTATCTGTCATAACTGTCATCCCTTCACGTTTAATTGCAGCTGTCGCCATGCCAATAGCTTCCTCCAAAGTCTGCTGTTCCTCCAGCTAAAGAGACAGATAAAGACAGGATAATTACAAAGTCAGCAGATGAGAAGACACACTGAGCTTCAGGTGATTTAATATAATATCGTGTAAAGATACCTAAATTCAGATCAGCATTCACAATGAATTATTAATCCTGAGGATAGATTGATTTAGCGTGTGAGTAGTTCATGTTTGGATCCCTGGCGTTTACCAGACATTACTGGGTAACAAATTATCGGTTTATAATCATACTGGACCATAAATTACACCCCCAAATAAGGGCTCTCCAGAGAAAGAGTGCCAAGGAGATTTATGAGAGTGTTGCTTGGATTAGAGAATTATGCTTTAAAAGAAAGGGAATCTGGGGATGATTTCTTTGGAATGTAAATTGATAGAGGATTTCATTATACATACATTATGTGTGGCTTAAACAGTAAAGGAGAGTATAAACAAGGAACTGATTTTTTTTTAAAGGGCAAACTGCTGGAGTAACTCACTGGGTCAGACAGCATGTCGGGAGAACATGGATAGGTGACTTGGGTCGGGACTTCAGATTGATTGTGGGAGTGGGAGAGGGGCTTTGGTGGAAGGATTAGTGAAGAATTAAAAAATATCACTGAATGAGTGCGGGGAGTCTGAAAAAATCACTTCTTAAAAGGATGTTGGAAGCAGAAATCTTTGCTAGAATATGTACTTGAAGAGTCGTAATCTGTGGGGCCTCAAAACTCAATTAGAAAATGGGATCAACCAGATCCATTTTTGGCAAATGTGCAAAGAATGGGCCAAATGATGACGAGAAAGAATACAGGAGGGAGATTGAGAACCTCGTAACCTGGTGCCCAGACATGAATCTTTCCCTCAATGTCAGCAAGACAAAGGAGATTGTGATCGACCAGGAAACGAAGTGGATATCTCTAGATTCTGGGACCATTTCTTCCCAGCTGTTATCAGACAACTGAACCATTCTATCACCAACCAGAAAGCAGTCCTGACCTGTCTGAAGAAGGGTTTCGGCCCGAAACGTTGCCTATTTCCTTCGCTCCATAGATGCCGAGTTTCTCCAGCACTTTTGTCTACCTTCGATTTTCCAGCATCTGCAGTTCCTTCTTAAACAGCAGTCCTGACCTACCATTTACCTCAGTGGAAACAATTGGATGATCTTTAATCAGACTTTACTGGACTTTATCTTCCTTTAAACGTTATTCCTTTTATCCTGTATCTGTACACTGTGGACCGCTTGATTCTAATAATGTTGTCTTTCTGCTAACTGGATTACACACAACAAAAAACTTTTCACTGAACCTTGGTGCATGTGACAATAAACTAAACTAAAATGAAATGGTGCAGGAGAAGTGGCAATGAGCATGTATGTACATGCTTATCCAAGTGGTAAAGAATGGTGCAGGAACCTTCCACAATTCAGTTGTGCAACAGTAATTAATGATGGACTTAGCCATAGGATCATCTAACAAAAGCACTGGGGAATGTCAACATGGTCCAGCCGTAGACTGTGTATTTAATTTATGTTAGTATTGACACTATTCAATGTTATGTAATGGATTTGACAGTTTAAATTATTTTCTAACATGATCACATATTCTGATCAACATGGTCGGTCAACCACCAACAGGCTGAATCAAACTGACGGATGGCTAGTGGTTCGGTAGGGAAGTCTCAGATGATGCCAGATATATCTGACCTCCTGCTCCTCCCTGACGGGTGGGAGCAAAGAGCTGCACATACTTGGGATTTGGCCCCTTGGTTTTATGCAAGGACTGATTGGTGTAAATCTGATCACCTTGCTATACTTATACTCTCTTACAAGCAAAAAAGGAAGCAGGAAGATCCAGTAGTGATGCTATTCAGTCGAGTGTAGTCACCATCTGTGTGGTCATTTTAAGTAAGTGTGTGAATTAATTCACTGCATTTTATTATGTTTTTGTATTTGTGTTAATTATTTTACAATTATTTTGAATTCTTTTAATTACTTACATTTGCTTGAGTATTTTTCTGAATGTTGGAAACCTCCAACAGTGACACTCACCATGGTATGGGACCCAGAGAGACACGCCGTGAGTATACTTCCCACTGAGCCCATCCACCTTGCAGAGCTTGACTTGGGCTGATTTGGAATCATTCATCAACAAGCATGTGCAAAAGCAGATGACACAATACTTACCTACCTTAGAGAACTGATGTGTGCTTGGCTCATGGCTCACCCCTGCCTCAACCGATTGACTGACGCCTCTCGGCAGGCCGCAGGGAAGCCGGGGCTGGAACCTCATGGGTCGGAGCCCGCGGCCGGCCCCTGGGTTGACGGAGCCCGCGGCTGGGGCCTGGGTTGATGGAGCCCGCGGCTGGGGCCTGGGTTGACGGAGCCCGCGGCCGGGGCCTGGGTTGACGGAGCCCGCGGCCGGCCCCTGGGTTGACGGAGCCCGCGGCTGGGGCCTGGGTTGATGGAGCCCGCGGCTGGGGCCTGGGTTGATGGAGCCCGCGGCCGGGGCCTGGGTTGATGGAGCCCGCGGCTGGGGCCTGGGTTGACGGAGCCCGCGGCCGGGGCCTGGGTTGACGGAGCCCGCGGCTGGGGCCTGGGTTGACGGAGCCCGCGGCTGGGGCCTGGGTTGACGGAGCCCGCGGCTGGGGCCTGGGTTGACGGAGCCCGCGGCTGGGGCCTGGGTTGACGGAGCCCGCGGCTGGGGCCTGGGTTGACGGAGCCCGCGGCCGGCCCCTGGGTTGACGGAGCCCGCGGCTGGGGCCTGGGTTGACGGAGCCCGCGGCCGGGGCCTGGGTTGATGGAGCCCGCGGCCGGGGCCTGGGTTGGCGCCACAGAGGCATCCAGAGAGGACATGGCGTCGATAGTGGATTGGTGTGGCGGTCGATGATGATGCTGACCGATGGACGAGGATGGACCACGGCGCTGCTGGGGGAGGGAACAATGGAGGACCTGGCGTGGGGGGACCGCAGTGAGGGAGGGGGAAGAACAATGAACGGAGGACCCGGCATGGGGGGGAAGGCGGTGATCAAAGGGGGACCTGATGCGGAGGAGGGGGGCGAGAACAAACGGGGACCTGGTGAGGGGGTACTTTGTAAGTGCCCTCTATGTGGTGACTATATGAATACCTTGGGTATGCAAGCAAATAATTGCACTCTGACTTGTCACATGTGACAATAAAGTTCAATCATTCATTCAACTGACACAGCCATTCAACACGAGGGCTTCTTGCCACATCAGATGGACTGCTTGCCGTCCTCAGGCAGGATTAAAGGTGGTGGGGTCCGCTTTCTAATTAACTTGGCACAGTGCTCGGACACGGTGGTCCTGGTGAGCTCGTACTCCCCAGAACTGGAAAGTTTTACCGTGAAGTGTCGTCCCTGCTATCTGTCATGAGAATTCACTTTGGCTACCCGACAGCAGAATGCATCACCCCAGACCAATGCTATGTTTGCACTTGAGGAACTACAGTCACCAATAGCCTTCAAACAAAGTACCTCGAGGCCTTGTTCATAATCGCCAAGGACTTCAAGCAGGCCAACATCAAGAGTATGCTGCAGTGGAAATGGTTGAGAGCTTCAAGTTCCTTGGTGTTACTGTTACCAATGATTTGTCATGGAAAAACCACATTGATGTGACAGCCAAAAGGTACATCAACGCCTTTACTTCCTTAGGAGACAAAGTAAGGATAACTCTTACAAACTTCTACAGATGCATCATAGAACACATCGTGTGATTGGGTTGCATCACAGCATGGTTTGCTTTCAGCTCTGCCCAAAACTACGAGAAATTGCAGGAAGTTTAGATGTAGCCGAGTCCTTCACACAGACCAGACTTCCCACCATTGACTCCATCTATATGTCACATTGCCTTGGAAAAGTAACACTGGTCATTCCTCCTTCTCTTTGCTCCCCGGCAGAAGGTACAAAACTTGAAAGCATGCTCCTCCTGACTCAGGAACAGATTTTCCCTCTCAGTTATTAAGCTTTTGAACAGTTCTTCCATAATCTATGGTACTGTCCAATTCAGCCCTACCCCCACTGTGGACATTGGACTTTATCTTTGGCACTGACGTGCCTCAGTGCTAAGAACTAGATTCTGCAATCAGTATCTTACCCGTTCTATCTATTGTACGTGAGTTTGACTTGATTGTACACATGTGTGGTATATCTATTTTGTTTGGATAGCATGCAAAACAAAGTTTTACACTATACCTCAGCACACATGACAATAATAAACCCAAGCCTACTCTTCTGCACAGTATTGTCTCAAGGAAAATATACCCAAAAACAATAATTACTACTTCAGTCAATGTAGATTTACCCAATGGGTTTTACTTTGATTGTCTAAATTCTTCCTATATATAAAAATATGTTTATTCATTGGGGAACATGTAAATATTTTGAAATTAAGTTAAACATGCAGATGTAATATAGTTCAATAGGAATATTGAAGACTCTTTCAGAATTTTGATGCTATTGAGAAAGAGCAGCATCAAACTGTAGAAGGGGAGCGCAACATAAACAAATGTTATATTGCACATTTAGTACATGTAGCTTTGGGGTAATAAGAAATTATTTGTCATAAGAAAAACTTTAACAAAGTTCCTTTGTGTTACCCTAACTTGTCAGCCTTTGTGATAAAAGGGCAGTGACCTAACAGTACATACTTTGCAAGATAATGTAATGCTTTTCACATTCCAAGATGAATTCCAAGATGATTATGGAACTCATGTGTTACATCTTTTCATCAATAGTTACGGAGTTGCTACCTTCTGTTCAAAATTGAGGTCATGATATTAACTTTTTCCACATTTGGCCAGTGTAAACCCAACTCATTGTTCTCCATAGCAAATGACAAAGAAATGTAACAAATCTGAAAAAAACAGCAGCAAATAGAAAAAGCAGCAAGAGATGCAACAGTGACAGAGGAATAGGACGACAACACCACAAGTGAAACTCAAGGAAAAGGCACATGGACATAAATGCAGAGGGGAAAAGTTAAAAAAAAAAATCAAATGTGCAAAACAAATTCAGTATCACATAGAATTTAATCCTTCTGTACAAACATATCTGTTCTATTTCTGTCACTTCTTTTCATTTATTCATAGCCCTGGAACAAAATATATTATATAGAGAAACAAGAAACTCAGATGCTGGAATCTTGATCAAAATACAAAGTGCTGGAGGAACTCAGCAGGTCAGGCAGCCTCTGTGATGGAAATGGACAAGTGACTCTGGATTGTTAAAACGATGTTTTGGCTTGGAATATGGCTCCACTATCATTTCAAGTGGAATTTACTTCTATTGAGCTTTACTATCAAAATCGCAATATTCCCGAGCATGTATATATTCTAAATATCATAGATTTGGAATGGAGAGCATAATGTAGTAGATATTAGAACAAATAATTAATATTAGTCAGTAGACACGAAAAGCTGGAGTAATTCAGCGAGTCAGGCAGCATCTCTGGAGAATAGGAATAGGCGACGTTTCGGGTCGAGACCCTTTTTCAGACTGAGAGACAGGGAAAAGGGAAACAAGATATATACAGTGCCCTCCATAATGTTTGGGACAAAGACCCATCATTTATTTATTTGCCCCTGTCCTCCACAATTTGAAATTCGTAATAGAAGAAGTCACGTGTGGTTAAAGTGCACATTGTCAGATTTTATCAAAGGCCATTTTTATACATTTTGGTTTAACCATGTAGAAATTACAGCTGTGTTTATACATATTCCCCCCCATTTCAGCGCACCATATGTTTGGGACACATGGCTTCACAGGCGTTTGTATTTGCTCAGGTGTGTTTAATTGCCTCCTTAATGCAGGTATAAGAGGGCTCTCAGCACCAAGTTTTTCCTCCAGTCTTTCTATCACCTTTGGAAACTTTTATTGCTGTTTATCAACATGAGGACCAAAGTTGTGCCAATGAAAGTCAAAGAAGCCATTATGAGAATGAGAAACAAGAATAAAACTGTTAGAGACATCAGCCAAACCTTAGGCTTACCAAAATCAACTGTTTGAAACATCATGAAGAAGAAAGCGAGTACCGGTGAGCTTACTAATCGCAAAGGGACTGGCAGGCCAAGGAAGACCTCCACAGCTGATGACAGAAGAATTCTCTCTTTTATAAAGAAAAATCCCCAAACACCTGTCCGACAGATCAGAAACACTCTTCAGGAGTCAGGTGTGAATTTGTCAATGACCACTGTTCGCAGAAGACTTCATGAACAGAAATACAAAGACTACACTGAAATATGCAAACCACTGGTTAGCCGCAAAAATAGGATGGCCAGGTTACAGTTTGCCAAGAAGTACTTAAAAGAGTCAAAGAGTCAAAAGAGTTTATTGTTATGTGTCCCTGACAGGACAATGAAATTCTTTCTTTGCTTAGCACAACAGAACATAGTAGGCATCGATTACAATTATATACGTAAAAACACACATTAATTAATAAATTAATAAAGTGCAAATAACAGATGGAAGGGTATTAATGTTCAGAGTTTTGTCCGAGCCAGGTTTAATAGCCTGATGGCTGTGGGGAAGTAGCTATTCCTGAACCGGGTCGTTGCAGTTCTCAGGCTCCTGTACCTTCTACCCGAAGGTAGCAGGGAGATGAGTGTGTGGCCAGGGTGGTGTGGGTCCTTGATGATGCTGCCAGCCTTTTTGAGGCAGTGACTGTGGTAGATCCCCTCGATGGAAGGAAGGTCAAAGCCGATGATGGACTGGGCAGTGTTTACTACTTTTTGTTGTCTTTTCCTCTCCAGGGCACTCAAGTTGCCGAACCAAGCCACGATGCAACCGGTCAGCAAGCTCTCTACTGTGCACCTGTAGAAGTTAGAGAGAGTCCTCCTTGACAGACCGACTCTCCGTAATCTTCTCAGGAAGTAGAGGCGCTGATGAGCTTTCTTAATAATTGCATCTGTGTTCTCGGACCAGGAAAGATCTTCACAGATGTGCACGCCCAGGAATTTGAAGCTCTTGACCCTTTCAACCATGATATAAGCAGGACTGTGGGTCCCCATCCTACTCCTTCCAAAGTCCACAATCAGTTCCTTGGTTTTGCTGGTGTTGAGGGCCAGGTTATTGTGCTGGCACCATATGGACAGTGGCTCGATCTCTCTTCTGTACTCCGACTCATCCCCATCAGTGATACGTCCCACAACAGTGGTGTCGTCAGCGAACTTGATGATGGAGTTCACACTATGACCGGCTACGCAGTCATTAGTGTAGAGTGAGTACAGCAGGGGGCTGAGCACGCAGCCTTGAGGTGCTCCCGTGCTGATTGTTATCGAGTCTGTCACATTTCCACCAATACGAACAGACTGTGGTCTGTGAATGAGGAAGTCGAGGATCCAATTGCAGAGGGGTGCGCAGAGACCCAGTTCTGTGAGTTTGGTAACCAGCTTGGAGGGGATGATTGTGTTAAATGCCGAGCTGTAGTCAATGAATAACAGACTGACATATGAGTTTTTGTTGTCCATGTGGTCCAGAGCGGAGTGGAGGGCCAGCGAGATCGCGTCCACGGTTGATCTGTTGTGGCGGTAAGCGGACTGCAGTGGGTCCAGGTTTTTGTCGAGGTAAGAGTTGATTTGCGCCATGATCAATCTTTCGAAGCACTTCATCACCACAGGCGTTAGTGCCACAGGTCGATAGTCATTGAGGCACGTCACCTTGCTCTTCTTGGTCACCGGTATTATTGATGCCCTTTTGAAGCAGCTGGGAACCTCAGACCTCAGAAGTGACAGGTTGAAAATGTCCGTAAAAACTCCAGCCAGTTGGTCCGCACAGGTTTTTAGAACACGACCAGGTATGCCATCAGGTCCAGACGCTTTTCGAGGGTTCACCCCTCTGAAGGATTTCCTGACGTCGGCCTCTGTGACTGAGACTGAAATACCATCACAGCGAATGGGGGTTCGGGAAGGCACATCGGTGTTCTCCCTATCAAAGTGTGCGTAAAATGCATTGAGCTCATCAGGGAGTGATGTATCGCCGACATCCGAGCTGCATCCTGGTTTTGCCTTGTAGGAGGTGATTGCATTCAGTCCCTGCCACAGCTGTCGAACATCTGTCTCATCCTCGTTTGGAGCAGAACTCCCTTTTGGCCTTTTTGATGGCCTTACCAAGGTTGTATCTGGACTTCGTGTAGACCACTGTGCCATCAGACATGAACGCCCGGTGTCTGGTCTTCAGAAGAGTGCGGATCTCACAGTTCATCCAAGGTTCCTGATTGGGAAGCACTCGGAAGGTTTTTGTAGGGATGCAGTCCTCCACACATTTCTTAATGAAGTCTGTAACGACTGTGGCGTATTCATTCAAGTCCGTTGCCGAGTTCTTGAACATTGCCCAGTCTACAGACTCCAAACAGTCCTGTAGTTGTTCCCCCCCCGACCAGCTCTGTACTGTCCTCACCTCTGGGGGTGCGCTCTTTAATTGCTGCCTGTAGGCAGGAAGAAGCAGCACCGCGGTATGGTCGGATTTACCGAAGTGAGGGCGAGGGATAGAGCGGTAGGCACTCTTGATGGTGGTGTAGCAGTGGTCGAGGGTGTTTGGTCCTCTGGTGCAGCAGGAGACATGTTGGTGGAAGTTAGGGAGCGATTTCTTGAGGTTTGTCTTATTGAAGTCCCCAGCAATGGTGGTAAAAACCTCGGGGTAAGACGTCTGGTGTTTGTTGACCACGACGTGCAGCTCCTCCATTGCCAGACGGACGTCTGCCTGGGGTGGGATGTAGACCGTGGTCAGGATGATGGAGGTGAATTCCCTCGGAAGGTAGAAGGGACGGCACTTCACCGCCAGATGTTCAAGGTGTGGAGAGCAGGAGTTGGACAGGACTGCCACGTCTGAGCACCACGCAGAGTTAACCACGAGGCAGACGTCCCCTCCTCTCCCTTTCCCTGATACCAGTGTACGGTCCATGCGGTGGATGGATAACCCTTCAGGCTGGACCGCTGAGTCTGGGGAGCTGGGGGTGAGCCATGTCGCTGTGAAACAGAACACAGAGCATTCCTTCAGCTCCCTTTGATAAAGCAGCCTTGCCCTTAAGTCCTCCACTTTATTTTCAAGGGACTGTACATTGGCCAGTAGGATAGTTGGGAGAGGGGGGGGTTGAAGCCCTCTGCGCTTCAGTCTGACCTGAAGTCCTGCTCGCCGGCCACGTTTCCGGACACAATGGAGGCTTCCCCTTTGTTTCCAGGTACTGGGTTGACTGTACCTACTGTTTCTGCGGACATGCGCTGGAACGGGGATTCCTTCACAGACGGCAGCTCCAGCTCCGTAACGAACGGGGGTTCCCTCAGAGTCAGCCGCTCCAGCTTCATTTTTTCAGGGATATCCAGCCCGTCGGCTCTGAAGGTCATCCCGGGGTTTCCAGGCGCCGTACCTGGGTTCCTCAGTCGGGTCGGGAGTTTCACAGCCAGCGTGGGAAAGTTTAAAGTCCGGAGCTCCCGCAGCTGCGGGAGATCGCGAAATTGCCAGCGCTTTCAGCTGCACAAGCAGCCTGTCTGAAACGGTACAGATTACTGCTGTTTCCCTGATGCAGGTAAGTTGTTGAGAGTTGTAAATGAGCCCTTTCTGTTCCGGAGCTCCGCAAAAGTCGCCGCAGGCAGGCGCCATCTTGAGCAATCACAGTTCCTGAAAAAGGTCTTGTGGACAGATGAGATGAAGATTAACATATCAGTGATGGCAAGATCATGGAGGAGAGAAGGAACTGCCCAAAGCATACCACCTCATGTGTGAAACACGATGGTGGGGGTGTTATGGTATGTGCATGTATGGCTGCTGAAAGTACTGGCTCACTTATCTTCATTGATGATACAACTGCTGATGGTAGTAGCATAATGAATTCTGAAGTGTATAGACACATCCTATCTGCTCAAGTTCAAACAAATGCCTCAAAACTCATTGGCCGGCGGTTCATTTTACAGCAAGACAAGGATCCCAAACATACAGCTAAAGCAACAAAGGAGTTTTTCAATGCTAAAAAATTGTCATTTCTTGAATCAATCACCCGATCTGAACTCAATTGAGCATGCCTTTTATGTGTTGAAGAGAAAACTGAAGGGGACTAGCCCCCAAAACAAGCATAAGCTAAAGATGGCTGCAATAAAAGCCTGGCAAAGCATCACCAGAGAAGACACCCAACAACTGGTGGTGTCCATGAATCGCAGACTTCAAGCAGTCATTGCACGCAAAGGATGTGCAACAAAATACTAAACATGGCTACTTTCATTTACATGACAATGCTGTGTCCCAAAGATTATGGTGCCCTATAATGGGGAGACTATTTATAAGCACTGCTGTAATTTCTACACGGTGAAACCAAAATGTACATAATTGGCCTTTATTAAAATCTGATAATATGCACTTTAACCACATATGATCACAAATCTCAAAATGTCGAGTACAGAGGCAAATAAATAAACGATGGGTCTTTGTCCCAAACATTATGGAGGGCACTGTAGACGGTGATATAGGGAGATATAGAAAAAATAATGAAAGATATGTATATTAGTCAGCATTGATCCTGAATTTGTTTAAATTTCTTGGGATGAAAAGAGAACATTGGTGAAAATGGTCATATTTAACAGGAAAATAAAGCAAACACAGGGAGATACCTGGCAGTACTAAAATTGTGGTCTCAGTTAATTAATAGGATAAAATAATATTTTAACGCTTGTCCCTCTTTTCTTTACATTGTATTGCAATCTTTAATAGAGAAACATTATCAAGCTTCAAGCTTCAAACTTACCCACCTGCACTGCTATCTGGGTGCCATTGGCAGTAGCTACTAATGCCACCTGCTGATGGTGCTGTACCACCTCTGCTGCATGAAGAGCTGCCAAAGCCGAGTCCCCAGTCACCATTCCTTCCGATGTCACTATCGCAACCTGGCAAAGTAAGGTTTACAAATAAAAACATGTGAATGCTGTCCAATATATAAACTTGATCAAACCCTGTGTTTCATTCCATCTTGTAGAAAATCATTGCATATTTTCTCAACCCAGAATCTTAAAACCAATTATTAATAAACCATAAATATATTGAGGAATTTGTAGTTTATGTCTGTGACATTGACTTTGGTTCTCTTTAAGGGACCAAAAAAGATCAGTCAACAGGCAAAAACTGAAGTTGAAGCACATGAGAATACATTATGATAGATATATATATATATATATAACCAAAAACATGGTCAAAGAGAAAGTTTCTATATATTCCAAATCAGGAAAGATTTTTATTCCAAAATAGGAAAGATTCATAGAGGGATGGCGCGAATATTTAAAAACTTGGATCTTATCATCCAGACATGGCTTCCACAGGAGACAATAAATATGAGGATGAGCAAGAGGTCACAACTAGAGCAGTGATATTTCCAGGAATTGTACAGCCTGTGGTGATTAGAGACACAATGGTATCTGACAATGGAAGAAATTTAAAACAAGGGCAAAAATAGTTCTTATGATAGGTTATTAACTTGAAATGTTAACTACATTTCTCTCGCCACAGATGCTAGCTGATCTGCTGTGTATCTCCAGTATTTTGTTTTTATGAAGAATGTTAAAATCACATTGTTATTTAACAGGAAGCACATGTGATCATAGGAAAGTGCAAGTTTCGACACAGGCAACAGAGTTTTGGATGATTTCAATTTTACAGAGAATTGAAAGAAAAATTACAGCAAGGAGAACGTTAGAATTGACAAGTCTGGAAGAAGGAAAGGTGGATGAATATTTCAGCAGCAAACAAGTTGAAGTAGTCAGGCAGTTACAGGGCTAGTAATAGGTAATCTTAGTAACTGTGCATTTAAATACAATATGTATATAAATGGAACATTTTTGATTATCTGTATTTTCAATGGATGATGCTAACCCATTACTTACCTGCTGTGCTTCAGTACCATCTGCCGTCACCATGGTAACTGTATGAGCACCTGGTGATCCTGTGAGGTCGCCTTCATGTGTGGGTACAGCAATTGTAGTCCCATCCTGAGTTACCATGGTGATAGCTGTTCCCAGAGCCTGCAACTCTTCATGCGATAGACTAACCTGCAATTAATAATGTTAATCTTTTAGCAAAAGCTGGGATTGGCGACTGCAAAATAATAAAAATCCAAACTTAAGTATTCAGTTTTCAGGGTGTTGATACCAACAAAAATGTACTTTTCAATTCTGTTGGTTTTTTTTTTTTAATTGTGAATTTTACAACTTAATCTACGATGGGGTTTTGCCTGTAGTTTTGAACATTTTTAAAAGACAGAAATACCACACTTCTAGATTTTTAAGTTAACAAAAAAATTCATTAGAGATGTTCTATTGTTTCACCCTGAATGACTCAGTGGGTATCACCATCAATGTGTATAATGCAAAACTCAGAGACAAACGCTGTCTGTGCTGATAGACACAAAATGCTGGAGTAACTCAGCGGGACAGGCAGCATCTCTGGAATAGAAGGAATGAGTGACGTTTCGGGTCAAGACCCTTCTTCAGACATTTCTTGACCCGAAATGTTACCATTCCTTCTATCCAGAGATGCTGCCTGCCCTGCTGAGTTACTCAAGCATTTTGTGTCTATCTTCAGTTTAAACCAGCATCTGCAGTTCCTTCCTATAACTGTCTGTGCTGAGTTGTGACGTCAGTTAGAGAAACAATTAGCTTTATTTTTCTGAATTGAGAAGCAAAATTAAAAAATCTGTCAACTTCCTTCTTCTTGACTGAACTTTAATAAGGGGAAAAACAAATGTTTTGCTATCATGAGGGACTCCGTTTAGGCTCTCAATTCCTCTGTGTACAATACCGTAACAATGTGCCCCGCTGGAGCTTACAGATAATGGATGGCCATTTGCACAAGGCTTCAACATTATTAAAAATAGATGAGAGGAAGAAGTATCGCTTGCTAAAATGTTTATGTTCTTTTCCTCTTCACTTTTCACCCAAGATTCAAATAAGATTGAATTGACATTAAGGCGCAAGCTTTATCATACCTGCTGTGTTCCATCTTGTGATATAAGTGCTACCTGAGACCCCAGACCATCTTGGGTCACCATGGTAACCTGGGTGGGAATTCCACCATCACCTTCCACCCCTGAGAGGTATGCAATACGTGACCTTTTCAATGCGGGTTCAACAGCTGTTAAGAATGAAAGAATCAGGATTAGAGTGACCCAATTCAAAACAAGTCAAGATGAAGTACTTCACACAGTAAATTTTTACCTTTGCGGCGAGAGTCATAGAGGCACAGAAACATAGAAAATATGTGCAGGAGGAGGCCATTTGGCCCTTCGAGCCTGCACCGCCATTCATTGTGATCATGGCTGATCATCCACAATCAGTACCCGTGCCTGCCTTCTCACCATATCCCTTGATTCCACTAGCCCCTAGAACTCTATCTAACTCATACAGCACGAAAACAGGCTATTTTGCCCCACTTGTCCTTGTCAAGCTAAAGGATGTTAATTTTATACATTTGCTCCGACGGTTTCATTTTTTGTTCAGAGTTTGATCTTTTCTTTTGAATTGAACCAAATGTCAGAAGATGAGTACCATATTTTACTCAGTAGGTGTGACTGACTAATGTCACTAATTCATACTAATCCTGCAGTAAACCCACTGTAATTTCCTTATATTCTCATCAATACTCCGCACATCCTGCCACTCACCTAACACTGGAGGCAAATAACAGCAGCCAATTAACCCATTAACCCGAGTGGCTGTTTTGTTTGGAAGCATCTGGTGACATAATCTCATAGTTACAGAAAGTATATGAAAATTCTATACAGTCAGCACCAGTGGACGATATCGAAACTAGATCGCTGAAGTTATGAGGTAGCAGCACCACCAGCTGTGCCGCTGCTCCCTCAACACTAACAGTTCTTATTCAGAACTAATTGCAAGTCTCATAGGAATCAACATCAATCGAGGATATTTATATTGACCCTTTAATGCATGGATGATAACTGTCCAGTTATTTCAGAAGTGCTCCACACATCATTAGACTCTTCAAAGAAAGACACAAGAGACTGCAGATGCTGTAATCTGGTGCAAAATCCAACTGCTGGAGGAACTCTGCAGGTCGAACAGCATCCGTTCAGGGCGATGTTCTGGGTTTTAATGTTCTGCATCAGGACTGATGTAGGGTTTCAATGCAAAATGTTGACAATTTTGTTCCCCTTCACAGAAGCACTGAGTCCCACGAAGTTCCTTCAGCAGTTGTTGTTTCCCTCTTCAAAGATGTCTATAAAGATAAAACCACTACCAGAGTGTGCAAGAATTGTGCCTCATGAGCCTACCTTGCTGCTGTTGTTGCTGTTCAAACAAGGCCTGCTCACTTTCCTCCGTGGCTTCCATGTCACCGTGTGCAGTACGTTTATGCGTAGCTAACGTGGAAGTTTGCCGGTATGTCTTTCCACAGTGGTTGCAGTTATATGGCTTGGAATGTGTGTGGACCACATGGTGTTTATACAGGCTAGAGTATTCTGTGAAACATTTCCCACAACCTGGTACTGTACAAACATACGGCTTCTCTCCTGTAAATAAATCAGTCAGACAGTGTAAATTTTCCATACCTCAAGAGTCTTTATTTTCATCTTTTTGACAATTAGCCCCTTTTATTATTACAGCCTACAATACGTCGAATTGCTCTCATCACTAAAACAGTGCTTGAGAAGACAAGCAAACTGCATGCAGCTCAGTATTAATCTTAAAAAATAAAAGTTCATTGCTAAGGACCTCCAAATGACACTGTTGATTCGTCAACCCACTTTTCGACCCTCTCGTCATTGCTGCACTTTGGTATCAAAAAGAAAACTGTGCACCGGTCAAGATATGGATTGGACAGATTAAAAGGAATGGTTGTTTACGGTTGAATAGGGGTGGTAGCTGAACATGTAGGGAAGTCAGGAAATGTATGGGCAGAAAGGGATGGATGTAAATGCAAGGCGAGAGGTCTTGGAGTGGAGTTGAAAGGGCCAATTGTGGTTGTCATTGCAATACATATGTGGAAGGTAGAAACATTGAAACTAGGTGCAGGAGGAGGCCATTTGGCCCTTCGAGCCAGCACAGTCATCCATTGCGATCATGGCTGATCGTCCCCAATCAATAACCCGTGCCTGCCTTCTCCCCATATCCCTTGATTCCACTAGCCCCGAGAGCTCTATCTAACTCTCTCTTAAATCCATCCAGTGATTTGGCCTCCACTGCCCTCTGTGGCAGGGAATTCCACAAATTGTGGCAGAGAAATCCACAAATAGCTGAATCGCCAAATTCTCTTGAATCGGTGGGGTCGTTAAATTACTATCAACATTGAGCCCAGAAGAAATAAATCACATCTGCCATATTCGCCAGTCATTAACAAGCAATTTATGTCCGATTCAATGGCACGTTCATAATGGCGAGATTAGAATACACAAAAAGCGGCAGATTCCTCACAATTTATATCATTATTTGGTTGTACATGCAATATCATTTATGCTCGGATCATATGGTCTTGCTTTTGGTAATTAAGGCTGTTTACGAAAATACAGGGTACTTTGACCTATAAAATGCCACATTGGCCTGACTGGATAAAAGAGCTGTGAAGTCAAATGGCAATCATATCTTCTACGTATTGAACTTCCCCTGCATTTCAATTCAAAACAAATCATTCACGCCAAATGGACGTGCAGGAGCATTGATTCAATGGAGGGAAGGAGCTATGAGGGCCAGGGCAGGTATCACTTAATATAGATTTTTCATAATTGTTTACTTAAATGTTATTGCGATTTTTAACGCTTCCATTTTATTAAATGTTAGTTCTAACAGGATTTTGAGTTGCTGAATAAGAAATTATTCTGTCAGGTAAGCAGGAAGCAATGAAGCGTAATACATTATATACATTTATTTCAGCCATTTCACGAACAGCATTTGTTCTGCCCCATCTCAATCCCCGCCTCCCAATAATCACAGGATTTGTACATAAAAGGTCCCAGTAATCCCCAGTTTTTCCCTACAAGTTCTCAACATGGAATACACACAGGCTGAGCACTTAGCAGCAAGCTTGTGCTGTTCACAACTGATCACAAAATCTGATCAATGAAATCATTAAAAATATAACTTTTGTAATGAATTAAAATGCACTGGGTTTTCACATGAAACAAGGACACAAAACATGCCGTAAAAGCTTGCTTTGTGAAATTTAATGACGACAACATTGTCCCAGCAATTTTCTTTACTAGTTCTAAACCACTTTTCAACATGGTCCATTAAAATAGCAAAGGAATGTCATATAAAAATGTGTTAATGCAATTCTGTAATATCACAGTAATTTCTCAAATTTCAATTCAATGCGAGTTAGCTTCATAAATTACTTGAGCTTTATTAGTTTGTAGTCCACATTGCAAATTACCTGTATGAATTCTCATGTGATTCTTGTAATTAGTAGCACTAGCAAAACCTCGACCACAGCCTGGCTCACGGCAGATATATGGCCTTTCTCCTGTATGTGTTCTGATGTGAACTTTACGTATATTGGAAGTGGTAAAAGAACGGCCACAGCCCTCAAATGGGCATTTGAAAGGCCGTTCACCTGTTAGAAAAGTAGACATAGTGTTACTTAGAAAATAAATTTAAAGTTGGACCTTTTGTATATTTCAGCCACTTCTATGATTCAATGAATAATTACACAAATCATTCACATGAGCAAGAAAAAATAGGAACAGGAGAAGCCATCTTACAAGCTTTCCCCACCATTCAGGTTGATCAATGCTGATCTCAATTCCTCTTACGTGCCAACAACCTATAACCCTTAATTTCTGGATCTTTCAAATATCTGTCTGTCTCCACCTTTAATATGTCCATTGATTTTGGCCCCATCACCTAACGGGGCAGAGAATTCCTGAGATTCATTCTAAATTTCTTGGAATCTCAGTTTTAAATGATTTTGTAACTAGGTTCCCTGTCTCTCCCACTAGTAAAGACAGGCCAACACAAATTAATAAAGACTTGTTTTAACAAGTAATATTAAAAATCTCCGAGCCTGCATAATCATTGCTATTTGGCAAGAGCCAGGTGACAGATGAGAGGGTAGAAACATACTAAAATTAACGCTTCGAGCTACATTGAAGCTGAAGATGGCCCACATTGTTTGGCAGGCATTGAAGCATAGCTGCGGTACAATTAAGGGGAGAGAGAATGGCAAAACATTTGTAAGATTCCTTTGCAAGCAGAATCCTATTCCAGGCAATAATAATCCTAAATATTCAATAGTCAGATCTTTTGAAGTTGAATATTGGCTTTTTTGCTAATAGTGTGTTATTTTTGTTGAAATTTAATGTTTGAACGAATAAATGAGTTGCCATGTAAACATAAATAAATTGATTACTTTTATAAGTTGTTTATTAAAGTGCTGATCCAAGGATAACATTTCTTGGCAAATCTTTCATTTGCTTTATGAGTGTCCAATTATAAATATTATAATCAAACAAAGCAATCATTCACATCTTTAGGCTTTGCATTTTAATTGATATCAGCAAAAAGAATGTGGGTTAACACTGGGCACTTTGCCATAATTTATAGTTTGCTCCAGGAGTTCTGTAATCTATTTGCTGATTTATGTCATACTGAAGAGACGAGCTATGACACGGTATCAAAATACTTTATTTGTTTTCAAATTTTATTTTATTCCATTTCTTACAAAAAAGCCTCTTGCTTAATTTTCTTTCCCATTCTCCATTAGACAATATTGATAAAAATCCAAACCCCAACCCTCTCACGAATTAATTCATTTTTACACATTAAACAGCACAAATTTGGTAGGCTGTTCAACTGTTGGAGACTATCATACTGCACCAAGATCTCCCCTGAGGTCTGCACTTAAAATTATTTTCACCACTTGGTAGTGGGTCAGGTTTGAGGCTACTCAGCCCGGGCAGAGTAAAAACCAATTGTAACAAATGATTGATCACAATCCATTACATAAACATTACAAATATAAAATTAAAACATTATGATCCACACACAAATTATAATGGTTTAGGTAGGTACTGTATTGTCGGTCAATAGACTACCTGTGTGAGTTCTAATATGTTTTTGCAAGTCTCCTGACGTCTTGAATGCTTTATTACACGTGTCTTCAGGACATTTATATGGTTTTTCTCCTGTGTGTGTTCTGGTGTGACTTTTCAATCCATAACCTGAAATTCAACAAAAATGATTTAACGTGTTCACATTTTATTGAATCTTTCTTGCACCTGGAGTAGATTACCAGTAAAATATACATAATATTTCACATATGATCAAATGCTTGACAAACAGGTGAAATCTGCTCAAATTGAAAATGTAGGAATTCGACCACAGAACAAAACAATTTAATGAGTGATAAACATTTTAAAATAAATTCCAACTGACCACGAGTGCACAGGAAACAAATTTTCAGAATTTTTGATCTGGCTCCTGTGTGTATGTCACACACTTTCATGGAGGCAGCTGAATGGGTGCCGTAATGCCAAACTGTGGACAATACTTAAAATCACATCACGTGTAAAACATCAAGGCTCGAGTAGCAAGAAAAACTCAAGCAGGATTAAACCACCATACAGGATGACCAAAAAAATACACCAAGAAAATGCTGTGTGAAAGATGAAGATGTGTACTTAAGATCCTCCTGTCTATTATATTTCCTTTCAATTTTAACCCACTCTCCCAATCTCCATAGTCAGAATTGCTTCCATGGATGCTAGCCATTACCAACATTGGTAATCATTTTCGATTGGATATCTTCTAAGCCAAGATTATTTGTAGTCTGCTGAAATTAACTTTGTGAAAATTGATCAAAAGAGACATTTTCTTCATCTGGATAAACTAATTGTAGGTTGCATGAATTCATTATAACATGAAAATGCGAAACCATTTATTTTCACTTAAGATTAAGATCAATATCCCAATCTCCTTACTATTAACACCAACAATAACATTTACAATTTGACTAACCCATCACAATGTTTCCAGTGCATTTGTTTTTCTTTCGCTATAATTTAATCCTTACTCTTTGCATGGTTAATGCTTCTGTCTTTACCTGTAGCAAATGCTTTTCCACAGTCTGGTTGTTCACATCGGTACGGCCGGTCTCCTGTATGTGCCCGTTCATGAACCTGCAAATTTGATGAAAGGAATTGCTCAAATCTCTCTCCTTCACTATCTGTACTATTACCAAAACTCTCATCTTGACCACTTTCGGTCTGCGTTGTAATTAAATTTGCCCAAAAACGCTACCTTATATCTCTAGGATTACTCGCCACCTTACTCACCGTTCTCCTCTGCACCAAGCCATCAAGTTTTGTTCCGATCAGTGGAAGATTACAAAAGTTATGAAGGTTTAAAAAATTGTGAGATCAGCAGATTGGTCTTCTTGCCTGTCGGTCACCATGAAGGTAATGACCCTTCCGGCACCCGCTATTAATCTTTGCTGTTAATCACCGGGCGGGGCGAGGAGAATAAATCCCCGGAGGTGGGGCTGAGTCCACAAGCCGTGCGGAGAAGAACGGCCAGCGAAGCAACCAGCGCTGTGAGTCCCCATTGCACCCTCAACCCCTTCCCCTCTGGTCCCCCTCAATGGCTCCTGCCCCCCTTCCCCGTAATACCACACTCTCCCCAAGGCTCTTATCCTTTTATCTTTGAGCTCTCTCCCCCCCTGCCCGCACCCTAACAACCCCCGCCACACACCCCAACAACCCCCCCCCACAACCTGCAACAACCCCCCGCCCCATACACCCCTCCCTCCCACACACCCTCCCTTCCACATACCCCTCATAACTCTCCCCCTTCCCACACACACCCCGAGCTCTCTCTCCCCCCTGCGTCTTTATTGTGGCTGCGGGAGGCTCTGGATGAGCCAGCCCGGCCCGACCCAGCCCAGCCAGCGCAGAGTCGGAGATGGCGCCGATGGCGCTAAATGGAAAGCGGAGATTCCCAGCGGAGGAGAACGACCAGTGAAGCGACCAGAGTCCGCTGTGAGTCCCCATTGCACCCCCAACCTCTGGTCCTCCTTGCTGGCTCGTGCCTCCCCTCCCCCGTGATACTGCATCTCCCCCATCTTTTCTCCGAGTTCTCTCCCTACTGTCCCCACGTGTCTTGACGGCTTACGCAGCGTCTCGATGACGTACGCCTGGCCCACAGCCTCACTCGGCATCACGCCCTCCCACTCCACCCTCCCCCCCCCTCCTCTCTCCCCCCCCACCCCCCCCCCCTCCTCTCTCCCCCCCAAACCTCACGTTCGGGGACCAGACCCAACGGGTCTGCACTTGGTCTAGTTACCATTAAAATTAGGCTGAGTGACTATACATGAGTGACTATATAACTTTAGTGAAGATTTTCTCTTCAGCTGCGGTTTCCTCCTTCCTAGGCTCCTAGACTATGGATATTTGAGCTGTTCACCTTCTGGTTAGATTCATGCACAGATTTCGATTGTGCCAGTGGACTGATAAAGCACAGATTGCATCAATAAGAAGCAAATCAAAAACTGCAGATATTGGAAATCGAAAAATATTGGAAAGACTTGGTGGGTGAGCCAGCATTTATACAAAGAGAACCAAGAGGTATCATTATGGGTCAAAAACCTCTCCCCATGTATACGATAGGTATAGGTGTAGAGCGAGTATGCGCAGCAACCTGAAACGGCAACTCTATTTCTCTAAAGACGTTACTTGACCTGCTTAGTTTTCTGAAGGCATCAACCTATCATTTTGTTCTATAAGTTACCCCATGTCAAGTAATCAGTTTCCTGGCAAAGCTGACATTTATGTATCATCCTTAGTTTCCTTGAAAAAATAACAGTGGGCCTACTTCTTGAGCTGCATGAAGTAAAGGTGCCTCATTGGAGGCACTGCAATCAATAAAAGGTTTATTTTTGCCAGCAAGTGTTATTAACACAACACGAGTTGCTACATTACAATTAGGAGGGAAATTGAGCTTTTGACTCAATTAATCAGTTAGCACTGGCTGTTTAAGTCACAGGGTGATACAGCATGTTAATAAGCACTTAAGCTCACCAAGTCCATACCAACCATCAACCACCCTTTTTTTTACACTAACCCTATCTCAACCTATTTGATACATTTCACATTGCCATCACCTCCTCTCAGAGCAACCATGCACTTGTCTTCATTGGCAGAACAACAGGTGGAGGGTGTAAACATCTGTGATGATCTGTCCTGGACCGCATAGCATATTTGTTGCAATTATAAAGAAATCTCAACAGTACCTCTACTTTATCAGAAGTCTGTGAAAGTCCGGTATATTGCCAAATTCTCTTTGGGACATCTAAAGGTGTACTGTGTAGAGCACACATACTGGTTGCATCACAGTCTGGTTCACTAATTCAAACACTCGTGAATGGAGGAGGCTGAATGGAGGTTGTGGACTTGTAAATAGTTCGTTCTAAGCTTCATCCCAGTCTAGTTTCAGTCTAGGTTAAGCAATTCTGACAAGTGCAGGGATCCTCCATTTTATGGTGTCTTTAATTTGGCCAGTATTAACATTCCCCCGTTTTACCATTCATGATAACCCTCATCATAAATGATAACCCCAGAATACAATGACTGCTCTAACTGTTCTAACAAGAAGAACCAAATGTTCTAACAAGAAGATGTTGATGTAGCTTCTCAGAATTTCATCGAGCTTCCCGAGTTTTCGTGGCCGTAGTTCCATTTCTGTCTGATGAGTCTTCACCCGAGTTTTTGTGGGTGCGAATCCCATCCATCAATTTTGATAGTTCATTGGTCCTTGATTCGTAATAGAGTGGAGAATTTCTAAGAAAACCTGGGAGGAAACAAGTTAACCACTGATACCTTCACTAATACTTTTACAATGATGAAAATGCACCCAGGCATTACTTCCCTCTACTTTTACTGCTGTCGGAGTCATTAGAAGAACTTGGTCAGGTCCTTCCCAATGAACTTCTGATCCTTCCCTCACCCAATTCTTCACTAAGGCATAGTCTCCAGGTTTTACTTTAATGGGTGTTACGAATGAAGGCATATCACCATAGGCTGCTCTCACTCTACAATCCCTGAAGGCTCCGGTCAAGGCTAAGATGTAGTCGGTCATCTCTGCAGTCATATGGTGGAAATTAACTATTTTCATTGCATTCTGGTTCCAAGGGTTTTTTAAAGGCCTACCGTAAATAATTTCAGCTGGGTTTAATCTAGATTTCCCTGCCGGTGAGACTTTCATCTGAAATAGGGCTATTGGGAGTAATTTAATCGATCCAAGTCCAGTGTCTGCCTTTCATTTGGCTAATTTAGTTTTACGGGTCTGGTTTGCCCTTTCTACAAGTGCAGCAGTCTGTGGTCGATGAGCACAGTGTAATTGCTGCTGGATCAAAATTCTTTATTGATTTGTCCAATAAAGTGTGAACAATCGATCAGAGGGTTACTATTCACTGTTGATCAGCCGCTATTCGAAATCAATCTCAAACATGCACAAACTCCGAAATTCTATTTATAGAGAATTTGAATTCTACCGTACAGGCAGAACTTCAATGCGGAATTCTGTATTTAGAAATTTGATTCTGCAAATCTAAACACGTTCTCGGACCAACTAGTTTTGCTGCGTATCCTTCCACATAAGCGGGCTCTCGAACTCAAATTAAATTGCCCAATGAAATCGCAAATGGACTAGAGTATTCCCAGCCAATCTATACTCTAGCCACCGAGCGCCCAGTGCCTTTACGCGATTCCTTGTCTGTCACTTCAGGGAGGGATCCGGATATCTTCACACAGGCGTGGCCTCTAACCAACCTAGCTTTTACCTCTTCAAAAGGATTTCCTTTCCACTTGCTTGGCATCAGGTGTCAGCGCCTAGGCTCTTCGCACTGGCAGTCGATGCCAATTTTCGGAACGCATCTTTCCAATTAGTGCTCCCCGCAATGACAGGTCAAATGCTTCACCACTTAGCACGTAAACCAGACTTGTAGTTCAATACCCCACCAATTGGATAACAAATCTGGCCCTCGCCCATGCTCCTATCAAGCTGTAGCAAGCAAGAATGTTATTGTTCCATTCTCAGTGTGATGATTAAATAAACACTTCTGGTCCTTGAAGGGAAACATAGGAACCAGGGCCCTGCTTTGTTAAAGTGAGAATGGAAACCAGTGTCCAGTGAGCCAGATGCTAATACATTAGGAATTTTGAACAAATAGGCAGCGGATTATTGGAGTTTTATATATCAGGAATCCATTCATCCCATCTTCCCAGTCTCTCTGGCAACCAAACAAAATATTCCTCCAGTCAACAAAATGAAGGTAAATTTTGATGTACCTACTTGGGCTCCATATCCTGTTATACCAATGCACAAAAAAAGAAAAATCAATCTCAGCATTGAAAGTTTAATTGACCTTATCTTGTCGGCATTTTGAAAGTGAGAGGGAACTACATGCCCCACTGCTAGGGCGGCGCAGTGGTGCTGCGGTAGATTTGCTGCTGTACAGTGCCAGAGACCCGGGTTTGATCCTGACCACGTGGTGTCTGTATGGAGTTTGTACATTCACCCTGTGACCATGTTGGTTTCCTCGCACATCCCAAAGACATGCAGATTTGTAGGTTAATTGGCATCTGTAAAATTGTCCTTAGTGTGTAGGATAGAACTAGTATATGGATGACTGCTGGTTAGGGTGGACTCAATGGGCCAAAGGGCCTGTTTCCACACTGTATCTCCAAACTAAACACTGCACAATGTATGAAGCAAACAAGTCACATGAATGATTATTATCACCACATAAATCTGTTTTTCTTTCTGTTGTTTTCTTAAAAGGAAACTGCTCATTCCGTCGATAATTTAGAAAATTAAGCAAACAAACATCACTGGTTATATGCCTAATGCATGAAAGTGGCACTGAGCTAAAAGATCAGCTGTGAATTTATGGAATGGCAATGCGAGGAAATGGGGCAAGCTGTCACCATTTCCTACGCTCCGAGTACAGAAAGGTGCTATTTATGTGCACAATAAGATAACTATCTCCACTGTTGCCACTAGATGGTAATGACCATGTGCTCCAGGATTTTCAATCTCATGGCAGAACTCTAGTGGAGTGAAGAGAATCTTCTTCAGTCTGAAGAGTCTCGACCCGAAACGTCACGCATTGCTTCTCTCCAGATATGTTGCCGGTCCCGCTGAGTTATTCCTGCATTTTGTGTTTATCTTCAAATGACGTCATGCGCTCCAGACAGCTGTGCGGACGCGTGATGATGCGCGCAACCGTCGCACTATCTCCAATCGTCTTGGCCCCACTCTGGGAGTAGGAGTGGGGGCGGATCTGGATCTGCAACGGTCGTGAGCCCCAGGCTGAGCTTGGCGATCATTTGCCTGCTTCTGCTGCTGTTGGAGGTGAGACATTGCGCCGCACCAGGGCCTTGGGCCTGTCCCACTTTGGCCGTCAGTTACGCAACAGGCCAGTGGTGCGTGAAGATTCAGTGCAGGACGAAGTCCACACTCCTCCACACCACTCCAGGTGCCCGTCCCGCACCACCCACACGCTACCCACATGCTAGCAGGTCGCATAAATGGTGCGCAAATGACAGCCAAGTGGGACAGGCCCTTTTTACTCTTCCTCTCTCCACCCCTCTTCCTGCCTTCTTGTTATCAAAGCATTTTTGCATCATTCAGCATTAGTGGTATTCCATTATTGCTGACTGGTTGCATCGTGGCTGGGTTCGGCAACTTGAGCGCCCAGGACCAAAAAAGACTACAAAAAGTAGTAAACACTGCCCAGTCCATCATCATATCTGACCTTCCTACCATCGAGGGGATCTATGGTAGTTGTTGCCTCAAAAAGGCTGGCAGCATCATTAAGGACCCACACCATCCTGGCCACACACACATCTCCCCACTACCTTCAGGTAGAAGGTAATGGAGCCTGAAGACTGCAACGTTCAGGTTCAGGGATAGCTCCTTCCCCACAGCCATCAGGCTATTAAACTCAACTCAAACAAAACTCTGAACATTAATAGACCTTTATCTGTTTATTTATTCATGTGTGTATATATTTATATAATGGTATATGGACACACTGATCTGTTCTGTATTCGTGCCTACTATATTCTGTTGTGCTGAAGCAAAGCAAGAATGTAATTGTCATATCTGGGACACATGACAATAAACTCTCTTGAATCTTGAACAATCAGTTTTAACACCCATGTCTTTACCTTTAAATGATGTGCAGTTGTGTAAAGACGCCCACAGCCGTCAAACGCACAGCGGAATGCCTTCTCCCCTATTTGTTGGACTTTAGCACCGACACGAACTTCACCATCAATCACCAACTGCTTAAGAATAAGGGAAAAATAATATTTTTAAGTTGATTAAAGCAATTTGTAAGATTTAGCACCCATGCACATCTGGACTCGCATGAGATTAAGCTGATATATCATAAATGATTCAAAAGAAAAAAAAAATAGAATTAATTTTCATGTTATTTTGGAAGATTTGTCTTTCAGAATTAGAATCTTCACCTACAAATTTAGGTTATTTGGGGCCAGAGGGACAATAATCTGAAAAATTCATTACATCTCATTAAAAATGTTTTCTGGATTTCTCACTGCAATAAATCACAAATATCTAAAGTTCTTAGCAAGTCACTAATTTCCGAGAGAATTACTTGAAGGAAGCAACAAAACAAGGGTACAGCAGGGCACCTTGACAGCAATTGTGTAAAACCTATTTCAATTGTGCTTGAATGTACAGTGGACATTGTTGTTACATTTCCTCCACAATAAGGGCAAGTTCTAAAGATCTGGACGGAATTGTCTCAGATATAAGCCAGAAATTGTTTTAATATTACAGAAAAAACCCAAAATCATAATTGCATTTCAACATCCATCATCATAACAACAGATAATCCTCCGACACTTTCGCCACCTCCAACGGGATCCCACCACTGGCCACATCTTCCCATCTCCTCCCCTCTTGGCTTTCCGCATAGACCGCTCCCTCCGTAACTCCCTGGTCAATTTATCCATTCCCACCCAAACCACCCCCTCCCCTGGTACTTTCCCTTGCAACCGCAGGAAATGCTACACTTGTCGCTTTACCTCCCCCCTTGACTCAATCCAAGTTCCTAAGCATTGTAGGTGCGGCAGAGGTTCACCTGCAGCACCTCCAACCTTATCTATTGCATCAGCTGCTCTACATCAGTGAGACCAAGCATAGGCTTGGCGATCGCTTCGCCCAGCATCTTCGCTCAGTTTGCAATAACCAACCTGATCTCCCGGTGGCTCAGCACTTCAACTCCCCCTCCCATTCCAAATCAGACCTTTCTGTCCTGGGCCTCCTCCATGGCCAGAGTGAGTCCCATCGAAAATTGGAGGAGCACCACCTCATATTTCGCTTGGGTAGTTTACACCCCAACGGTGTACTTCTCCAATTTCAGGTAGTCCTTGCATTCTCCCTCTTTCCCCTCCGCTTCCGAGCTCTTCCACAGCCCACTGTCACTGTCTTTCTTCTTCCCACCCCCACCACATCAGTCTGAAGAAGGGTCTCGACCCGAAACATCACCTTTCCCTTCGCTCCATAAATGCTGCCTCACACGCTGAGTTTCTCCAGCATTTGTATCTACCTTCGATTTTTCCAGCATCTGCAGTTCCTTCTTAAACAACAACATCCATCAAATCAGTTAAGCAAGAAATATTCAATTACCATTGATCCTGATCTAATACCCACTGCAAAATGCCACTTTTATCATAATTAAGTCAAAAATATGTTTTATTCATATTACATGAAATTATCCATCCATCCCAAGAAGTCTCCCACTGATTCTGCATTTAAGAGAAAAAGTGATACCTGCATAGGTTTGTCCTTGTTCACATCAGAGGGCAATCCAGTGGTACTACTGACTCCTTCATCTTCCTCAGATACCTGGATTTATAAAATATATACAAGTATGCCACTATGACAAAAGGTATTAAATAAATAACAGGTTCAAATAGTTTTATTTCAAACTGCACTCAATTAACAACCATTTTGTTGCTCTTATCAATGCTGTTCGAAGCTTAGTTATTGTGAATAATGAAAAAGCCCCCGGACTTGCTAATAGCCTCAAGGAAAAACATCCATAAAGGTCTGATGATCACTGTGCATGGACTTTGCCATCTTCTTGCTCAGCAATAGCTTGTAAAGCATCACTCGATTTGGTTTGCAGCCAATCGTAGGAACAAACCACCAATATAAACATTGTAAATATTTTACAGAATTTGGAACATGCATTTGTTGAAATATCATAAGCAAATACTAAGATATCAAAATTATATTCAAAAATGTGTTTCCAAAAGAATTAGAATCTTAGAGCCAGATAATTCATTGAAACTGCAGCAGTTTAGGCCTATAGAGTTTACCTCATCATATGGAACATAATGGGTTTGCCACTCTCAGGGCTTTCTTCGCATAGATGCTTGATGCAAAATTAACACTCATAACTGGTTTGCATATCTGAAGACTGATCAATTAATAGTGAAGGAGCAAGCCTTCAATTGAAGAAGCCAAAGACAGCTGCAGATCACAGAGAAGGGTGGCATACCTTGTTGGCATAATGTTCGAGTGCATTGATGGTCTCCTGATCAACAGCGTCATCAGCTGTCGCTTGCAGAGCTTCTAAACCCGCTTCCGTCTGCACGGCCAAGATAGTGTTGGGGCCATGCATGGACACTGGGTGGTGAATAAAAGCTGTTGTGCCATCCTCTAGTTGTACAGCTTGTACAGCATCTGGGTCAAATTCATCTGTATGAAGAGGAATATTTGACAAGTGTCAAGTTAAAACAATTGCCAGGTTTGTGCAACTATTTTTGTACAACAACGCTTTAAACATTCACACCGCAGAAACGTTCAAGTAATTTTCAACCATTTTTGATGGTTTATTTAAATCTCAAAGCACTGGTGAAATTATTATATAGTAACCTTGATCCAAAAATGTAGGCGTTTTCTCAGCCTCTGTACCAACAGTTCAGGATCAACATATCATGTAAAATATGATGTTACCCTAAATGATCTCATGGTGCATTTCACTGGTCTCGCCAATCACTTGAACAGCATCTTATTTCTTTGATTCTATTCTCCCATGGGTAGCTATTCTTTCAGCAATTATACACCCAGTCTTTGCAATCTATTTCCCCAGGTTTTGAAAAAAATCCTAAAGCTTTTTATATTCCTTCATGTGTTTGCTCTATTCTAAACATACTCTTTCCCGCTCAGTATCTATTGAACATTACCCTATCCATGAAGGGGCTAAAGTAGTATTTAGTGATGACACGTGATGATGAGCAACTCTCAATTCCTGCTGTCTTATACGATGGACCAGCAGAATTCAATAGCATCCACAGTGATTCTGTTTAAAAAGGAAACAATTGGGGGATCTGCTCTGCAGCTTAAATAGTGTTCCACCCATCTGTGGCCAGCACCAGTAAGGAACAGAAAACTTGGACATACATTACACTTCCATACATTATGGAAGTGTAATGTATGGATGTGTAAATAAATCACACACATACACTTTCTTTCAAGAAGGAACATCTTAATTTTAAACATTAATATTTTGAGCTCACCGTTTTGGAGGCGAGAACTTGCTTCTGTCACATCAGCTGACATCACACTTGGATGTATGTTTACTATATATCGGGCTGAGCCCAAGTATCAAAGCAAGGAACCAATAGCCTCCCCCCCACCTAATAATGACCACTATAATAAAAAATGCACCTTTATGCACATCTTGGAATTGCTGGGACCAACGTATCTGACCACATCGCGTATTGACCACGCAAATTCTGCTATTTTCCCATAGTTGTGGAATTCTCCCAAGAGCAAAATAGTGTAGATTCTGGGGTGTTATATTTATGTGATCAGAACAATTCCCTCTCCATATTTGACAACCATATCTTTTTGTCTTTATATCAAATTCTGCAATTTTAGATTTTTACTTCTGTGCTTGGGATTTAACCTGAACCATGTCAACAAAAGACTTTTCAAAATTAAATCAATATAGAAATATGCACATTTTCTCAATCACAATTGTTGCTGGGATATCAGATTAAGCATCATCATTACAACCTGGTAGCATGCATCGAATAATTAACTCAGGTGTTGTCTGTGTGGAGTTTGCACATTCTGCAGTGCCACTTAGGTATCCACTGGGTGCTCTGGTTTCCTTCCAGTTTCAAAACCAGGTGGGCTGGTTACTTGGCCACGATAAATTGCCACTGTAAGGTGGTGGGAGTTGATAGAAATGCAGGTAAAATAAAATTGGTCAGGATAGTATTAATGTAAAAATGGATACTTGATTGTTGACATGAATTCAGTGGCCCAAAAAAACCTACTAGTGTGCCTCTATCCAAAATTAAAATGTAATTAAAATCTTTACATTTAATGTAGGGAAAATAAACCTTAAAATGAGATGTACATAGCATAATTGGGGTCAATGTCACCCTGGTTTCACAAAAAAAACAAGATCGCACGCATCATTAAATGATCAATACTCATTGCTGCAAGCATAAATAAAGAACATGCATACTGGCCTTTACAACTTCAGGATGTCTCAGAGCACTTCAATTAATTAATTACTTTAGTTTTGCTGTCACTGCCATCATGTTGGGAAATCACCAAATACCACAAGACTTAGAGAAGCATTATAGCTGTTTATTAAGTACTGAACTACGATCTGCCAAAGACAACCTGCCACTTTCAGGCCAACTAAAAAATGGCCTTGTTGTTTAATTGTCCATAGGATGAAGTATTCTATTGTATTTAAGCCAATGGTATTATAACCCAATAAAGGATTAAACATCTGAGGTGGTTTATGTTCTATTATGCATCATCATCATCATAATGTGACAAACTACAGAGCACCACTAAAGAAGTGAAGAATCCTGAAGTATCAATTATTTCCTCCTAACCTATTGGTTATCACCCACATTTTCTGTTGTTGTTATCCAGCTCATCACTACCTCATCTGCATTCAGACTGGGCAGGAGAGTATTGCACTTCGTAGCAAATAATTTGTCAAGAATGAGATACTAAAACTACTGAAATTAATTCAGTTGATTTCTTAAAGATCTTTTTTAGTACTTGGTATTCTTTGCCTCATGATGAGAAATTACAGATCGAATGCAGAACTTTGAATTATTTATCTAATGTAACTGTGATAACTGATTATTAACTGCAAGAAGCCATTAATTCTGCTATTTTATTTCCTCGTCATAGAGTCCTTAATTCTGTCATTACATAATTAATAGTGAATATCTGGATCTTCCCCAACTCATTACTGCTCCGTTTAAAATGTAATTTTGTGGCAAGTACTGAGAATTGCAGTACCTTTAGGGGTGTGATGTATATATGCAGTGCTGCCATCTTCAAGTTGCACAGCCTGCCCATCTTCAAATGAGAGCGAGTCACCTAGAGATGTAAAATCAAAATCAATTAAACGCAATAAGGAAAATACAGGAAAGTCTGAAAATAAAAACAGAAAATACTGGAAGTACTCGGCAGGTTAGACAGCATAGAAGATAGATTTCAGTCTCTTTTAAAATTGTTTAAACTAAATACATTTAACTTGCAATTGCAGAAGTGCAAATTGAACAATCCTATTTTTTCCTCCCTGATAAAGCTGACTGTTTTTGTCTCCACAAATGCTGCTTCACCTGCCAGGTAGCTCCAACATTCCCGTTTTTAAAACAAAATGTCAGCCGCTTCTTTGTACTTAAAAAAAAAAAAAATTGATTGGTCCTGGGTGCAAACAGCAAGCCTAACATTCATCGTCTTGGAACCGAAGAGGTAGTTACGTCATTTCAGAGAGCAATTAAAAGTCACCACTTTGGCGTGTGTCTAAAACATTGGTTAGGATCACAGATTTTGTTTCCTAACGAGTGGGTTTTTAAATTGCAATTTAATTTAATAGCTTATTTTATTATCTCATCTTTACTGAATTAGGCAAATTTAAATTATTCAGTGTATCATTCTACAGATTCAGAAGTTTCATCAATATACTATTTGCACATATAATCTGGGTCAAACTTCCAATGCAGTGTTGAATGCTTTTAAGATTCAGAATATAAATTTACCGTCCATGCATTTGTCAGTAACTTGAAACAAATGAAAAAATATGCATTAGCAATCGCTTCAGATAGAAGCCAATGAAAAACAGACAAAGTTCACTGAAAACACAAACCGTAACATCTTTATAAAGTAGATTACACAGTGTAGCAAATGCAACAATACTCTTGAATATCAGCCTGACTCTCACACATAGCTTGTATATTAATTATAATTAATGGGTATACTGTCTACAACTACCTTTTTGCACCGTAACTTGTTGGATGTAGGCTGTTGTGCCATCCTCCAGCTGAATAGTTTGGCCCTCAACCAACTTTGCATCTGTTAAAAGTATTTCAAATCAAATTATTATTTTTTTTAAAGTAGAAGATAAGCAGGCATAGCAAAAGCAACATAAACACTGAAATAGTGAAATTAGATGACACAATTTTGATAAGGAACTTACTTGTATAAACTTTCTCTGCCAATGATTTTATTAACTACTAGATGAAATAATTTCATGGAGTCTTGCCGATACATTTTTAATATTTCACAATAAGGTTTCTATTAAATGTAACCTCTATCTACTGACATATTACAGATTAATCGGAGCATTAAAATGTTAGAATTTAGACTAATGTTTTCCTCCAAAATGTAAATCCTAATCTATGTAACATGAAATAACCATACCAATATGTAAAACAAAAACAGAAAATGCTGGAAATAGTCAGCAGGTCAGGCCACATCAATGGGAAGAGAAACAGAATTGATGCTTCAGGTCAGAGACCTTTCTTCAGACATTTTCTCTTGCCACAGATGTGACCTGACTTGTTGAATATTTCTAGTATATTTTCATTTTCAACATTTGGAATTTTTTTTAAATGTTCATTTCAACATATTAATTTATTTGCCACATAAATCTAGGCAATAATTTTACCAAAGTATAATATTCAAAGAAAAACAACATTTATATATAATGGATATATATTTTCCAAGTACATTTACTTATGTACTATTATTTATGGAGGAATAAACTTTGGAATATTTATACCAAAGTATTATATATATAAAATATATATCCATTAGATATAAATGTCGTCTTTCTTTGAATATTTTTCTCTTCTCGAGGTATGATCAGTTTCTGCTCTAAGATTCAGAAGCTTGGTGACTGGGTGATTCCAAAAGTTGTCATCTTTCCATGGTTTGCGCTACTGACACGTTAGAATGGTTGACTTGTAACAGACCTCTAATTCAGCAAGCCACTCAGATGTAAAGACAATTAGACAGGCACACTGTTCTAGACACAAAACTCTGGAGTAACTCAACAGGACAAGCAGCACTTCTGGAGAGAAAGAATGGATGATGTTTCAGGTCAAGACCCTTCTTCAGACTGAGACCTGAAATGCCACCCTTTCCTTCTCTCCAGAGATGCTGCCTGTCCCAGAGGAACTCCAAAATGTTGTGTCCAAAATCTTTGGTGTAAATCAGCATATGCAGTTCCTTCCTACACATGAAATCTCCAGATTCACTTTGATATGGAGAAGGTATCCAGCACCCAGAGCTTCCTATGATGGGTTGATATTAACAAGTTAGTGGATTAGGAATTCAAATCTCAACCCCAACATGTCACTGTTCTTTGTTCCTGTAGATTTATTTTTAATTCTAATTCTGAATTAGGTGCTCACCTTTCAATGCATGTTGGATGTAGGCTGTAGAACCATCTGTGAGGGTTACTGCTTGCAGACTCAGGCTCTCCATTATTCAGTAAAATCTAAAACAAACAAAACCTTTGTATCAATTATTACTCCTCCTGAACAATTTATTTGTGCAGTGTTCTTAACCAAATGAAGCATCTTAAGATTTTACACAAAGCCAGAAGAATTTATACAAATGGCATCTTGAACTATATATAACATTATAACATAGACGGAAGATACACAAAATGAAAACATGACGCTGGTTATACCAGACAGTTAGCAATATAATTCACTTGTTATCCATTTAAGGGTTGATATTCATAATTTAACCTGATTTTTTTTTTTAATTCGCCAGTAATACCCTCATTATAAAATGGAAAATACAAAACAGCCAATAATTTTACCTTCAATCATCAGCAAAGTGAATGGTATTGTAAAATAATATGTGTAGGAAAGAACTGCAGATGCTGATTTAAATCGAAGGTAGACACAAAATGCTGGAGTAACTCAGCAGGACAGGCAGCATCTCTGGAGAGAAGAAATAGGTGACGTTTCGTAAAAAAATATGCAATCTAGAGTTATTTAATCACCATTAACCTGCCCAGTCATATTTACCTGGAAACTACGGGGAAGCTTCCATTGTGTCCGGAAAAGTGGCCGACGGGCAGGACTTCAGGTCAGACTGAAGCGCAGGGGACATCGGCCCCCTCTCCCTACTATCCTACTGGCCAATGTACAGTCCCTTGAAAATAAAGTGGAGGACTTAAGGGCAAGGCTGCTTTATGAAATAGAGCTGAGGGAATGCTCTGTGTTCGGTTTCACAGAAACATGGCTCACCCCCAGCTCCCCAGACTCAGCGGTGAGCCTGAAGGGTTATCCATCCACCACATGGACCGTACGCAGGTATCTGGGAGAGCGAGAGGAGGGGGCGTCTGTCTCATGGTCAACTCTGCGTGGTGTTCAGATGTGGCAGTCCTTTCCAACTCCTGCTCTCCACACCTTGAACATCTGGCGGTGTAGTGCCGCCCCTTCTACCTTCCAAGGAAATTCACCTCCATCATCCTGACCGCGGTCTACATCCCACCCCAGGCAGACGTCCGTCTGGCACTGGAGGAGCTGCACGCCGTGGTCAACAAACACCAGACGTCTTACCCCGAGGCGTTTACCACCATAGCTGGGGACTTCAATAAAGCAAACCTTACGAAATCGCTCCCTAACTTCCACCAACATGTCTCCTGCTGCACCATTAAGAATGCCTACTGCTCTATCCCTCGCCCTCACTTCGGTAAATCCGACCACACTGCGGTGCTGCTTCTTCCTGCCCACAAGCAGCAATTAAAGAGCGCACCCCCAGAGGTGAGGACAGTACAGAGCTGGTCGGGGGGGGGGCAGAGGAACAACTCCAAGACTGTTTGGAGTCTGTAGACTGGGCAATGTTCAGGGACTCGGCAACGGACTTGAATGAAATACGCCACAGACGTTACAGACTTCATAAAGAAATGTGTGGAGGACTTCATCCCCACAAAAACCTTCCGAGTGTTTCCTAATCAGAAACCTTGGATGAACTTTGAGATCCACACTCTTCTGAAGACCAGACACCAGGCATTCATGTCTGATGATACAGTGGTCTACAAGAAGTCCAGATACGACCTTGGTAAGGCCATCAAAAAGACCAAAAGGGACTTCTGCTCCAAGCTGGAGGATGAGACGGATGTTCGACAGCTGTGGCGGGGCCTGAATGCAATCACATCCTACAAGGCAAAATCAGGAGGTAGCTTGAATGCCGGCGTAGCATCACACCCTGACGAGCTCAATGCGTTTTACGCACGCTTTGATAGGGAGAACACCGATGTGCCTTTGTGAGCCCCCATTCACTGTGATGGTATTTCAGTCTCAGTCACAGAGGCCGCCGTCAGAAAATCCTTCAGAGGGGTGAACCCTCGAAAAGCGTCCGGACCTGATGGTATACCTGGTCGTGTTCTAAAAACCTGTGCCGACCAACCCCGGCTGGGGTTTTTATCGGACATTTTCAACCTCTCACTTCTGAGGTCTGAGGTTCCCACCTGCCTCAAAAGGGCATCAATAATACCGGTGCCCAAGAAGAGCAAGGTGACGTGCCACAATGACTATCGACCAGTGGCACTAACGTCGGTGGTGATGAAGAGCCTCGAGAAGTTGATCATGGCGCAAATCAACTCCTACCTCGACAAAAACCTGGACCCACTGCAGCTCACCTACCACCACAACACATCAACAGTGGATGCGATCTCGCTGGCTCTCCGCTCCGCGCTGGACCACTTGGACAACAAAAACTGATATGTCAGGCGGTTATTCATTGATTACAGCTCGGCATTTAATACAATCATCCCCTCCAAGCTGGTTACCAAACTCGCAGAACTGCCAGCACAATAACCTGGCCCTCAACACCAGCAAAACCAAGGAACTGATTGTGGACTGTGGAAGGGGTAGGATGGGGACCCACAGTCCCGTTTATATCAACGGATCGATGGTGGAAAGGGTCAAGAGCCTAAAATTCCTGGGCGTGCACATCTCTGAAGATCTATCCTGATCCGAGAACACAGATGCAATTATAACGAAAGCACATCAGCGCCTCTACTTCCTGAGAAGATTACGGAGAGTCGGTATGTCAAGGAGGACTCTCTCTAACTTCTACAGGTGCACAGTTGAGAGCATGCTGACCTGTTGCATCGTGGCTTGGTTCAGCAACTCGAGTGCCCAGGAGAGGAAAAGACTACAAAAAGTAGTAAACACTGCCCAGTCCATCATCGGCTCTGACCTCCCTAGCATCAAGGGGATCTATCGCAGTCGCTGCCTCAAAAAGGCTGGCAGCATCATCAAGGACCCACACCATCCTGGCAAGACACTCATCTCCCCACTACTTTCAGGTAGAAGGTACAGGAGCCTGAAGACTGCAATGTCCAGGTTCAGGAATAGCTTTTTCCCCTACAGCCATCAGGTTATTAAACTCAACTCAAACAAAACTCTGAACATTAATAGCCCATTATCTGTTATTTGTACTTTATCTGTTTATTTATTCATGTGTGTATATAATGGTATATGGACACACTAATCTGTTCTGTATTCATGCCTACCATACTCTGTTGTGCTGAAGCAAAGCAAGAATGTAACTGTCCTATCTGGGACACATGACAATAAACTCTTGAATCTTATTGTAGGTTCCCTCGGGGATATTTGGCACCAGATCCTCACGACTGTTTCGATAGAAACGTCACAAAGAGCAGAATTTCAGAGTAGGGGTTAGAGAAGTTGCCCTTAGCATCAAGACACATTAGATCAAATATAGCGTCAAGGGACCAGAGTAATTTCAATTCAGTGGAACTCAGGCAGAACTCCCCACGCTCAGTACAAAGAAAGATCCTTGTGCCTCTAGGGAGGCCAGTCACCTTAGTTGTAGGATGTCACTGCAAAGGTTCTTCAGAAGTGTGTCTAAGAGGCAACTTTAAAGGCTGCCAACACTTTTTTCAATTTGCACTTTGTAACTGTAACATCATATACTGCACTATGACAATTTTCCCTTTGCACTACCTAATTTACTTGAGTATGGCTTGATTGTACATGTATAGTATGATTTCTCTGGATAGCACGCAAAGGTTTTCATTCTATCTGTTTACAAATTACAATAATAAACCAGTACCCATAACCTTGCTAAGGTTAGAAGTAGAGATGTTTGCTAAAAATCACTGTGTTCAGCTTGATTGACAACTACTGAAGTACCCTATGCCCACATCCTAGAAAGCATTCAAACATGGATTACTAAACGGCATGCAATGTTTGTACCAGACAAGTCCCAAGTAATGGCCACCTACAATGACAATGTCTATCTACTTAAAATTACATGGTTTTACCGTAACCAAATTCTCCACCATCAACATCCTGGAAATCATCATTGAATAATATTTGGACCAACTAGAGAAATATAATGGCAAGAAATATAATAAATAACGTATTACCTATCAGCCCCAAATCTTTTCAACATCAATTAGGCAAATGTCAGGAAAATTGCAGAATATGCTTCACTTGCTTTGACAATTACAGTTTTTATTGTCATTCAAAGTAAATCAGCTAACTTGACTGTCAATACATCTAATACTCTATTCACTGCCATCATCACTGCTGGAGCATACTGGAGTATGTCTCATCCACAGAATGTAGAGAGGAAGCGTGCCAAACTTTCCTCCCTTCTTGAAAAACATATTATTCCTTCTTCATCACTGGACCAAAACTTAGATTTGCTGCTGCAAAGCCCACAACTTCAAATGCTTCTGAACAGGTGACTAAGTCAGATAGGTTTGGGTGTCCTTCCATGCACATGTAACACAAGAAGCCAGCTTACGGGGCAGTATGTCAATTGGGAAGGCAAATTAATGTTGGCCTTTGTTTTGAGCAGATTGGAGTATACAAGGCAGCAAAACATCTGGGATGCGTAGGAAAGAACTGCAGATGCTGGTTTAAATCGAAGGTAGACGCAAAATGCTGGAGTAACTCAGTGGGCCAGGCAGCATCTCTGGTGAGAAGGAATCGGATGTTGTGAACAGTTTTGATCGCCTTATTTAAAGGAAAGATACATTATAATTGGAAGCAGTTTAAAGACGTTTTATTGGGGTTGTCCTGGTTATGAATAGATTGCCTTATGAGAAAAAGTGATGTCACTGACATTCCATGGCATTACCATAATTGAATCCCCCATTATTAATATTTTGGGGATTACCATTGAATTTTGGGGATTAGAACTGAAATGAAGTAGCAATATGCCAAATGTGGCAGCAGGACAAGATCAGAGGTAAGTAATTCTACAGCAAGTAACTCACTTCCTAACTCTCAAAGCATGTCCACCATCTACAAGGCTTAAGTCAAAAGTATAATTGAGTACTCGCCACTTATCTAAATGAGTGGAGGTTCAACAACACTCAAGAAGCTCAACACCATGAAGGACAGCAGTGCATCCACAACCATTCACTCATTCCACATTAACGCAAAGCAGCTGTTTGTACCATCTGCACTTCAACAACGCACCATATCTCCTTGGACATCACCTTTCCAACCCAAAATGTATACCAGCTAGGATATGGGCACTCTGCAACCTGGAAGTCGCCTTCCAATCCTCTCATCATCCTATGAAATATTTTGGCGTTCCTTTGCTGTTGCCGTGTCAAAACCCTGGAACCTCTTTCCTTATAGGGAGGGTCAAGAATTGAGATTGGCTGAACTAGAGATCTAGAGTGTCTTTGGGATTATCAGTCATGTGTCTTAAGATCATAAGTGATTGGAGCAGAATTAGGCTATTCAGCCAACCAATCAAGGCTGATCTATCTCTCCCTCCTAACCCCAGTCTCCTGCCTTCTCCCCATAACCTTCGACAACTGTACTAATCAAGAACCAAGGTTTTAGTTTGAGAGCCAGGGTAAGGTGAGGCAAGACTGTACTTTACAAAGCAGTCTTATTAACATATGGTATAGTGTTTTTTTTTCAAATTTGGACTTTTCACATCCTCTGTTCTGGTTTGGTTTGGATGCATGAATTTATCAGTGAAGTTCCTTCCCACTTCCACTATAAACATCCCCAGACAAAAAGAATGCTGTAACAAAACAATCACACCACAGATTTTAGCTTCCACGATTAAAAATCATTGCTTTTGGAGTAAATCACAAAAATAAGATTAAATGCAGAATTGCACACTTCGAGAAATTTGACTCGGCACATTCAGTCATGGTATACACCAGTGCATATTCAGATGTCTGACACATTGGACATATGCAATTGTAAAGCAACACAAAGAGCACTATCAGCGGAGATTTTGTGCGTATGCACTCAACAAGAGCATGTTTTCATAGCAATTCATTCAATGGAGCTGTACAATTTAAAGGGACAAATAGAGATTTTTAATATTAAGGAAATCGTGAGATATGGGATCGGGGCAGGGAGGTAATAGTGAGATAATAGATCAGCCAACACTTATACAACCTCAGCCACATCAATGCTCCATCGGGCAAAGGATCCACTCCTTTAGGCTGGTTAGTTTTTATAATTGGTAGTGTGTTTGATGGGTAATTGTAGCCTAAAACAAAAGGGAAAGATTTTTCTAAGAGCTTGGATAAATGGCGTCCATGTGTCTGTACACCACCGTGCCCGTGTGGCTGAAAGGTTTAGCAGTAGGGCGCAAGCTGAAACAACGACTATCCATTGGGTTAAAGATGTCTATGTGAGCAGGTCTGAAATGGATGAAATTTGTATCTGGTTGTGTTGGAAAACAACATTAGTTCAAAATTCTACAGCACTTACCTTGAAAGGTCATGGAATTTCTTGCAGTACTGTTTTGAGCTGCAGAGTTAATTTCTCCTGGAAAGCACCCCTGCTGCTGCTCTTTCTTTAATTCTGTTTGAGGTTTCCTCCTGTTACTCATACCATGTCTCCTGTGCTTTGTCTTATTCATCAGATATTGAGGTACACATCTGAGAAACAGGAAGCATGCACCCTGACCTGCAGAGCCTCTGTATCAGTCGTCTACCAGACAACAGTAATACATTAACTCGTGTCAGTCGTCTGCCAGAAGTGTATGAAAAATGTTCTTTGAGGGCTTAAGTCCAGTCTTCAATTAGTGCAGTAATGTGCAGGGAGGTACGCTAAATTACATTTGTGATTGTCAGGTACCGAGCAGCAGGCATTGGCACCGCAAAAGCACCTGCTCATTTGCAAATAAATCATGCTTGAATTTCACACTCATAGACTATACTGAAGTGAGCAGGTTGTGCAGGATTAGAAGTCGCGCTTAAGAGCAATCCAGATTTTTGGCAATTGTTTGAATTATTTTGCGTCCAATTTTCAACCTATTACATAATTACTGTTGCTATGAAATAAATACCTCATTACAGAATCAATTGTGTGTGTATGTGTAAAAAAAATAATATATATATACACACACACACACACACACACACACACACATATATATATATATATAATGGGTAGTTGTAAAAATAGTCAAGAGTGTTTTATTGTCATATGTCCCGGGTAGAACAATGAAATTCTTACTTGCTGCAGCACAACAGAATATGCAATCACAATAAATAATAACAAAAACTCAGAAAAAAATAAATAAAACAATAACAGTGCAATAATAATAATAATAATAATAATAATAATAATCTATTGTAGTTCATAGCTTAAGAAGTTGTAGTGTTTAAAAGCCTGATCGCTGTAGGGAAGAAGCTCTTCTTGGACGATACAGTTCTCGGGCTCCTGTACCTCTTTCCCGATGGCAGTGGTGAGATGAGTGTGTGGCCAGGATGTGTGGGTCTTTGATGATGTTGGCTGCCTTTCTGAGGCAGCGACCAGAAAGATAGATCCCTTCGATGGTGGGGAGGTCAGAGCCGGTGATGGACTGGGCAGTGTTTACAACTTTTTACAATCTTTTCTGCTTCTGGACGATCACGTTGCCGAACCAGGCCATGATGCAGCCAGTCTGTACGCTCTCTACTGTGCACCTGTAGAAGTTCAAGAGAATCCTCTTTGACATACCGAATCTCCGTAATCTTCTCAGGAAGTAGAGGCGCTGATGTGCTTTCTTTATGATTGCATCAGTGTGCTGGGTCCAGGAAAGATTGTCAGAAATATGCACACCCAGGAATTTGAAGTTGTTGACTCTCTCCACCATCGTCCCATTGATGTAAACAGGGTTGTGGGTCCTCAACCTTCCTCTTCAGAGTCCACAATCACTTCTTTGGTTTTGCTGAAATTGAGAGCCAGGTTGTTGTGTTGGCACCATTTGGTCAGTCGGTCGATCTCACTTCTATACTCTGACTCATCACCATCTGTAATTCATCCCACAACGGTGGTGTCATCAGCGAACTTGAAAATGGAGTTCCCACTAAGTCCGGCTACACAGTCATGAATATAGAACGAGTAGAGCAGGAGGCTAAGCACGCAGCCTTGAGGTGCTCTCGTACTGATTATCACTGAGGATGAAGTGTTCTGCCAATTCAAACAGGCTGTGATCTGTGGATGAGGTAGTCAAGGATCCAATTGCTTAACTCTTCTTGGGCACTGGTATTATTGATGCCCTCTTAAAGCAGGAGGGAACCTCAGACCTTAGCAGTGAGAGATTTAAAATAAAATTAAAACTAGAAAATGCTGTACTAAATTATGCAAACAAGGCAAACAGTGCTAACAAATTTAATGTTAACTTACTTTGAATGGATTCTACCATAAATATTATCAAACTCTTGTAATATGGAAGAACACACCAATATATAAGGAAAGGAAATTGTCATGAAACATAGAAAGATAGAAAATAGATGCAGGAGTAGCCCATTCGGCCCTTTGAGCCAGCATCACCATTTAATATGATCATCGCTGATCATCCTAAATCAGTACCCCGTTCCTGCTTTCTCCTCATATCCCTTGATATGACTGGATTTCCTCACTAACAGACCTCAGTCTGTTAGGATCAACAAACTCACCTCCTCCACTATAACACTGAACACTGGCGTGCCACAGGGCTGTGTGCTCAGTCCTCTCCTCTTCACCCATGACTGCATCCATAAGTTTAGCTCCAACGCCATCATAAAATTTGCCGACGACACCACGGTGGTAGGACTGATCAGCGACAACGACGAGTCAGCCTACAGGGAGGAGGTCCAGCACCTGACAACCTGGTGTGCCAATAATAACCTCGTCCTCAACTCCCAGAAGACGAAGGAAATCATTGTCGACTTCAGAAAGAACAGAGGGGGCAGACACACCCCCATCCATATAAACGGGTCTGAGGTGGAGCGGGTCTCCAACTACAAATTCCTCGGGGTACACATCTCGGAGGATCTGTCCTGGTCCCTCAACACCTCCAAGCTGATCAAAAAGGCGCAGCAGCGCCTTTACTTCCTGTGGAGGATCAAAAAAGCCCACCTGTCCCCCCAGATCCTGAGCAACTTTTACCGCTGTACCATTGAAAGCATCCTGACCACCTGCTTTACGGTATGGTACAGCAGTTGCACTGTAGCAGACAGGAAGGCACTACAACGGGTGGTGAAAACCGCCCAGTACATCATCGGTGCCCCGCTCCCTGCCTTGGATGCCCTCCACCGAAAACGGTGTCTGAGACGGGCTGGGAAGATCATCAAGGACCCCTCCCACCCTAACCATGGACTGTTTGCCCTCCTACCATCGGGGAGGCGGTACAGGAGCCTCAGGTCCCGCACCAGCAGGATGAGGAGTAGCTTCTATAATAACACCATCGCACTGCTGAACTCGGAGTCCCGCCGATAGATTTCCACACCTGTATTTATTTATCTGTATTTATCTAAACATTGCTATCACTACGTACTGACACTAAACTGCATTTCGTTGTACCCATACTTGTATCTGTGCAATGACATTAAAGTTGAATTGAATTGAATTGAATTGAATTGAATTGCATTAGCCCCAAGAGTTATATCTAACTCTCTTCTTCTTGCATATGGCGTGCACAGCCTAAAGTTGTAAGACAACTTGTTTTATTTGATCTTATTTGATTGTGCACGCCAGGTTGATTGCATTCGTCGAAACAGGGCGGACCACGTGAAGGTTGCAATCTCCCACCCCAAACTCTCTCTTGA
This sequence comes from Okamejei kenojei, assembly GCA_035221665.1. Classification (NCBI taxonomy): domain Eukaryota; kingdom Metazoa; phylum Chordata; class Chondrichthyes; order Rajiformes; family Rajidae; genus Okamejei; species Okamejei kenojei. Next base: position 34,046,066 of record CM069154.1, read on the forward strand.
AACCAACCTCCACTGCCTTCTGTGTGAGAAAATTCCACAGATTCACAACTGAATGAAAACGTTTTTCATCATCTCAGTCCTAAATGGTCTACCCCTTATTCTTTAACTGTGACCCTTGGTTCTGGACTCCCCCAACAACAGGAACATTTTTCCTGCATCTGGCCTGTCCAAACCCTGAAGAATTTTATGTGTTTTTATAAGATTCCCTCTCATTCTAAATTCCAGTGAATATAAGCCCAGTCGATCCATTCTATCATCATATGTCAGTCCCGCCATCCCGCCAATTACCTGATGAACCTACGCTGCATTCCCTCAATAGCAAGAATGTCCTTCATCAAATTAGGTGACCAAAACTGTACACAATACTCCAGGTGTGGTCTTACCAGGGCCCTGTACAACTGCAGTAGGACCTCCTTGCTCCTGTACTCATATCCTCTCACTATGCCAACATGCCATTTGCTTGCTTCACTGCCTACTATACCTGCATGCTTACTTTCAGTGACAGATGTACAAGGACACCCAGGTCTCGTTGCACCTCCCCTTCTCCTAATCTGACACCATTCAGATAATAATCTGCCTTCTTGTTCTTGCCACCAGTGGATAACCTCACATTTATCCACATTATACTGCATCTGCCCACTCACCCAACCTATCCAAGTCACCTTGCAGCCTCATAGCATCAGTTATGAAATTATGAAAGGGGGTGGCATGGTGGCGCAGAGTTGCTGTTTTACTGCGCCAGAAGCCCTGATTCGACAATGGATACGTCTTTACGGAGTTTGTATGCTCTCCCCACGACCAGCATGGGTTTTCACCGGGTTCTGTGGTTTCCTCCCACACCTCAAAGATGCACTGTTTTGTTAATTGGCTTGGTACAATTGTAAATTGTTCCTAGTATGTGTCAGCTCAGACTCGGTGGGCTAAAGGGCCTGTTTCCACGCTGCATCTCTAAACTAAACTAAAATGACAAGTGTTTTCATCTATATAGGTAGATGTGCAGAGGTACATTTTTAATGGAATGGATATAAATTTTCTGATGTAATAATGCAAAAATTAGAAATCTACTCTCAATACTTGGAATGTAAAACTAGGCGTATTGGTATTGGTTTATTATAATTACATGTACAGAGATATAATGAAAGCCTTTGTGTGCTATCTGATCAAACTATTCTATACAAGCAAGTACAACTGGTAAAGAAAAATATGCCAGAGTGCAGAATATGGTGTTACATCGTGACAGCTACAGAGAAAGTACAAATCAAACAAAAATAATCCAGGGGTACAATGCAGTGGGGTTGGAAAATCAGGCCTACATCCATAGCTAACGAGAGATCCGTTCATTAGTCTAATAACAGTGGGGGAGAAAGCTGATCCTGAATCTGGTGGTATGTGTATTCAAAGTTTGTATCTTCTGTTTGTATCTTCTGCCTGGTAGGAGAGAGGAGAAGAATAAACGACCAGGGTATATTTCTCTTGATTACATTGGGCTGCTTTCCCAAGACAGCATGAAATGTAGTTAGAGTTGTTGAAAGGGTGGAAGGGAGGAGGGGAGGGAACTAGTTTGGGTAATGAAGTGGGCTACATCCACAACTCTGTAATTTCTTGCATTCTTGGTCAGAGCTTTACTAAGTTGAGATGCTACCCGATAGGATGTGTTCTACAGTGCATGCAAAAAAGTTGTAAAAGTAATTGGGAGACATGCTGAACGTCTATAGTTTTCTGAGGAAGTAGATGCGTTGGTCTGTTTTCTTGGCTAGAGCTTCAGTGTGGTTGGTCCAGGACACATTGTCGGTGATATTTAAGCCTGGAAACTTGAAGGTGTCAACCATCCCCAGATTGGCACGACTGATGTTGACTGGGGCATGTACACTGTCTCGCTTTCTGAAGTCAATAGTTAGTTGATTCATCCTGATGACAGAGGGAGAGGTTGTTGTTTGGACATCATGTTACTAAGCTCTTGAAATTCCTTCCTGTTCTGTTTCGAGATCCAGCCCACTACAGTGATGTCTTATGTAAACTTGTAAATGGAATTAGAGCAGAAATTGGCCGCACAGCTGAAAGTGTAAAGGGAGTATAGTAAGGAGCTGAGAATGCGTCCTTTCAACGAGGATGTTTTACCATCAGTCATCACTGATTGTGGTCTTATGGGTCAGGAAATCAAGGATCCGGTGGCAGAAGGGGATGTTGACTCTTAGGTCCATGAGTTTGGAGAGGAGTTTGGTTGCGATTATGGTGTTGAAGGCCGACCTATAGTATATAGATAAAAGTCTGACATGGGTGCTTTTGTTAGACAGATGTTCCAGCACTGATGTCAGGCCAGAGAGATGGCATCTGTTGTGGCTGTCTGAGAGGCAGCTTTTAATGTGCACCATGAACAACCTCCACGCATTTCACGATGGTGAATTTCAGAGCAACTGAATAGTGGTCATTAAGGTGTGCTGTCATATTTTTCTTTTGCACCTGGATGATAGTGGTCTTAAACCAGGTAGGAACCTCCGAAAACGGTTAGGAAGTTAAAGATGTCCATGAACGCTCATGCTAGCCGGTCTGCAAAGGTCCTGAGAATGCAGCCAGCATCATCTAGGCCAGTTGCTTTCCACAGGCTCTGACATTTGTGACAATGACCGTGGGGCACCTGAGGCTGATGAAAATGACATCATTCCACCAATCTTCTATTCAAACCGAGCATCAAATGCATTGAGCTTATTGGGGAGAGACACGTTGTTGCCAGCTATAGTGCCTAACTTCACTTTGTTAACTATTATGGCATGCAAGCCTTTCCACAACTGACAGGTGTTCCTGTAGTAACACTGAGACTGTAGCTTGGTCTTGAATTCCTTCTCAGCATCCTTAATGTCTTTGCAAAAACCATAGATTTCTTGTACAGCTAGGATTATTTAAAGACTTGGAATTCACCCTGAAGGAGCCATTCATGCTTAGGCCAGTTACTGTTAGTATACTTTGTTATTTTGTCTAGATATTTCTTGCAGAATTATTTTGAACGCTTGGAGGTGGTTTTTGATACGTAGATAAACGTTACATTTAGAGAAACCACAGGGAGTGGTCAAATCAGATGGGAGCAGGCACGGGAGGAAGAATGTTGTTTTTACCAGATCAGATAGTAAGAATGGAAAGCTACAATTTGTATATGAATAAAGAGGATCTGGTATGTTCGCTTCTTTGTCTGTATAACTACTTCAATAGAGAATAGATTAAACTGGAAAGGATTTATTTTTGTTATCATCTGTGTAAGTGCTACTCCACCCTGCCTTTGTAGCAACAGCAATGAAAAGCTGAAGCTTGGAAAATATTGAAATTACCATTACATCACCCTTGAGCGGACCTTACAGTTCATCCACGTTTCCTGTTTGGGGAACATAAGTATTGTCTGCTTTGGCACGCATTCCTCTACCACTCACTGAAGTCTGCGACAGCGGTGACGTACTCATTTTTAAGTTGGCTGCATAGACCTTAAATGTGGACAAAACTCTCTGGTCCATTCTTTCATTCCTATCAAACATCCACCTTATTACAGTACTTTCTCGTGCAAGCACAGGTGACGCAACATGTCCTTTCATCGCCTCAGTTCCAATCCTGACCTTGGACTCTGCAGGTCTCCCCTTCACACCAGTCCAGTATACTGGATTCCTAGTATTTTGTCCTCATTTACACTCTCTAGCTCTCCCACATCACGTAACCTTGTTTACAGTTTATCCCCAGTTATCCCAGTTGTATCCTATCATGCAGAGACCTACCCTAGAACCTCCACTCCACTTAATATCTGGAACATCTACACTTTTTCTATATGGAGCAAACTGCTGAAACTGCCAGTGTGGCAAGAGTTCACCAACACCTCCAATACATCCACTGCATGCTGTCATCATCATCCTGCTTCATACAGTTTCTATTTCCTGGACACTAGATCATTGCCCTGTTACTCCTTCAAAAATCTATAATCTACCCTGGTACCAATGTACTGACAGCAAGCGGTTTTATTTTGAGATTTACATAAAGAAATAAAATGAACAAACATTAAAACCCCCTGATATTTTAATGAAAGTGGTAACCCTAAACAACATAGCAGTTTACAACAGTTCTGGTACATCATGCTGGTCATACCACAACAGCATTATTTTAATATGCAATTTGGAGCAGAAAAAAGTGCTCAAAATATGGACTAGATGAGCAATGGAGTATAACTTACTTTCATGTTTTCCTGATCAGTTCCAACAAAATGTTAAATTGTGAATTATGTTTGTTTCTCAGTGGTTTTGTCTGAGTCATTAAGTATTTTCAGCACTGTCTCTTCTGTATTTCATATTTTTCTATTTACACTTGAGCATTTGACAAGCTGTAAATGCAAAACTCTTGGCCAAAAATAGAGAAGTGAGATTAGATGAGCAACATGTTTTTAGCCATTGTGGCATGGACTAAATAAATTGCTCTTCTGCAGCCCTTTCAACAGTTCTACTTCTTAAGATTCAGTATGTCAACGAATACTGTTGAACTTTTACAGGTGGAGAGCATATTGACTGAGTGCATCGCTGCCTGGTTCGGAAACTCGAATGCCCAGAAAACAAGATGATTGCAAAAATGGTGATCACTGCCCAGTCCGTCACGGGTACTGATATCCCCGCTCTTGAAGTCACTGCCTCGTAAAAGGAAGCCAGCGTCAGAGACCCACACCACCCTGGTCACCCTCATTTCACTCCTGCCATCAGGAAGAAGGAATAAGAACCTGAAAACTGTAATTTCCATGCAGCAGCTCCTTTCCTGCAACTATCAAGCTATTAAACAGCACAATCTCCAAATTAGTTATGAACTAATTAAACTTGGGGCCATTGTTTTTATCTTTGCACTATTATTGTTTGGGAGGGAACTGCTGGTGTTGGTTTAAACCGAAGAGACACAAAATGCAGGAATAAATCAGCGGGCCGGGCTACATTTCTGGAGAGAAGGAATGGGTGACGTTTCGGGTCAAGACCCTTCTTCAGACTATTATTGTTTATTTGTTTATGCATCTATGCATTAACTTTCTTCAGTGAACCTTTGGTGGCCCATCAACACATGCCTGGCTTTCCAACTAGAGTCTTTTCAGTTATATATTCAATGCACTTGTTGATCTCATATAATTCATGATCAAGGCCATCAAATTCTAACCTATCTGTCATTCCATTTTTCACTGAAATTCTCATTTATAACCGCATTACTTCTATGCTCTACTAATTCGTTTCCTTAACTCCACATTTTGCTATCTACACCACACAGGAAAACCCGTCATACCTCTCGTTCTATATCATCTGCTGTGCTATGATTTCAAAACATATTATTTATACTAGCTTCTGGGGCCTCATTCTGCAATCTTAGACAGAGTCTGCATACTTCTTTAATGTCTTGCTTTCTGCTCTTAGCACCAAAATGTGCCCCTACATCCCAACATCTCTTATCTCTCCAATTACAGAGTCTTGCAATTATATCTCTTTAGCCATTTCACTTAAGGGCCTGTCCCACTTGGGCGACATTTAGGTAGTCGCGTCATGACGCATGCAGTGACGTGCGGTGCTTCCCTGTCGCCCTAGGATTTTGGAATGTTCAAAATCCTGGGGTGACACTTGGGTGTCTCATCATCTTGTGCGCCCTGTCACACTCTGACATATGCTGTCCTGTGGGTGATGCCCGGTTTGGGTTAGGGTTGGGGTTGGGGACCACAGATGGGCTGTAAATTATTCTTCCTTCAATGCATGTATTTTAACAATTAATATATTAACTAATACAATAAAATCAATGGTGCAAATGAAAAGATGTCAGAGTCGTTCAGTTTTATTTATAGATGTAATGGTCCGCTTCCAGACGCAATCACCGTCTCCATAACTTTCACAGGGATGGATTCAGTGAGTGTAGACTGAACTCCTCTCTCCCACCCCCATTCCTCCTTCTCCACTACCCCTACCCTTCTCCCCCTTCCCCCCTTCTCCCCGCACGACCTCTCCACTCCCACCCTCCCCTCACATCCCCTTCACCCCCTCCCCTCTCCCATTCTCCAACCACCCCCACACACACACTTTCCCCGACACCCCCCCCCCCCCCCCCCCCCCCCCCCCCCCATTTGTGGACTCAGCCCGTGACAGTTCGATCCCACTAATAGTACTGCACAAAGGCCATATCATGTTTTAGTAAACTTGACTATGGGATAAATTTTGGGAACAACATCCCAGATCCCTACCCTCTCTCCCCTCCCCCCCCCAAGTTTAGTTCCCACGAGGCGCAGGCAGAGCATTGGGGGTTCACGTCCAACTCGTGGGGCCCGTGTCACATTTAGTTCAGAGATACAGTGCCCTTCGGCCCAAGTCTGCACCGACCAGCGATCCCCCGCACACTATCCCACACATACTAGGGACAATTTATACCTATGCCAAGCCTATCAACCTAGAGTTACCATTAGGGCCAGGGTTTGGGTTTCCTCCCGCACTCCAAAGGTGCACGGGTTTGTATAAATTGTCCCTAGCGTGTGGGATAGTGTGCGGGGGATCGCTGGTCGCAGGCAGGGTCCACAAATGGGGGGGCATCGTGGAAGGTGCGGGGGGAGAAGGGGAGAAGGGAATGTGAGGGGGTAGTGGATAAGGTGGAGAAGAGTGGAGCTGGGAGAAGGGAGGATAAGGGGGAGAGGAGAGGGGAGAAGGGTAGGGGGAGTGGAGAAGGACGGATGGAAGCGGACCAATACATCTATAAATAAAACTGAACGACTCAGACATCTTTTCATTTGCACAATTGATTTTATTGTACTAATTTTAATATATTAATGTTTAAAATCCATGTATTGAAGGAAGAATATTTTACAGCCTCAACCCTACCGGGCATCACCCGCATGACGGCATATGTCAGCGTGTATGTCATGCAACTTGCAGGTTTTACGGGTGTCAGTCACTGTCTGTCGCCCAAGTGGGACAGGTCCTTTAGAGTCATAGTGATACAGTGTGGAAACAGGCCCTTTGGCCCAACATGTCCCAGCCACACTAGTCCCACCTGCCTGCATTTGGTCCATATCCCTCCAACCACGGGTGAACATCAAAGAGGAGGATGACTGAATTTTGGTGCCTTCGCTCACAATGGAAAACTTTGATTCCACTGTGTGGGGATGTTTATGTTAAAGACTATCGTGTTCTGTGTTCGCTTGTATTTCTGTGTTCTGTATTATTTGTATGGCTGTATGGCGACCCCAAATTTCACTGTACCAATTGGTGCATGTGATAAAAAATGTCTCTTGATCTTGAATTTCTTACCTGTCCTATCCATGTGCCTGTCTAACTATTTCTTAAATGTTGGGATAGTCCCTGCCTCAACTACCTCCTCTGGCAGCTTGTTCCAAGCACCCACCACCCTTTGTATGAAAAAGTTACTCCTCCGATTAAATCTTTTCCCCTTCACCTTAAACTTATGTCCTCTGGTCCTCAATTCACCTACTCTGGCAAGAGACTGTATCTACCCGATCTATTCCTCTCATGATTTTATACACCTCAATAAGATAATACACCGCATTCTCCTGCGCTTCAAGGAATAGAGTCCCAGCCTACTCAACCTCTACCTACAGCTCAGACCCTCTAGCCCTGGCAAAATCCGCATAAATCTTCTCTGTACCCTTTCCAGCTTTACATCTTTCCTATAACATGGTGCCCGGAACTGAAAACAATACTCTAAAAGCGTCCTCACCAACACCTTATACAACTACAACATGACCTTCCAACTTATATACTGAATACTCTGACCGATGAAGGCCAATGTGACAAACGCCTTTTTGACCACCCTATCTACCCGCGGCTTAACTTACTTTCAATAGTTCATCTGATTTTATATCCATGTTCATTCCACATACAAAACATTAATACAATGTACTTTGACTTGTGATAGACGTAAAAAACTGGAGTAACTTAGCTGGTCAGCCAGTATCTCTGGAAAAAAGGAATAAGTGACATTCAGGTTGAGATGTTTAATCCAGCATCTGCGGTTCCTTCCTATAGGTACTTTGATGTACTGTATTAAAATTTTTATAACTGTCCGAGAACAGTGATGCAATTATTAAGAAAGCGCATCAGCGCCTCTATTTCCTGAGATTACGGAGAGTTGGTATGTCAAGGAGGACTCTCTCTAACTTCTACAGGTGCACAGTAGAGATCATGCTGACCGGTTGCATAGTGGCTTTGTTCGGCAACTTGAGCGCCCTGGAGAGGAAAAGACTACAAAACGAAGTAACCACTGCCCAGTCCATCATCGGCTCTGACCTCCCTTCCATCGAGGGGATCTATCGCAGTCGCTGCCTCAAAAAGGCTGGCAGCATCATCAAGGACCCACACCACCCTGGCCACACACTCGTCTCCCCGCTACCTTCAGGTAGAACGTACAGGAGCCTGAAGACTACAACGACCAGGTTCAGGAATAGCTACTTCCCCACAGTCATCAGGCTATTAAACTGGTCTCGGCTAAAGCTCTGAACATTAATAGCCCATTATCTGTTATTTGCAATTATCAGTTTATTTATTCATGAGTGTATATATTTATATAATGGTATATGGACACACTGATCTGTTTTGTAGTCAATGCCTACCATGTTCTGTTCTGCTTAAGCAAAGCAAGAATTGAATTGTCCTATCAGGGACACATGACAATAAACTCTCTTGAATCACTCAAAACAATGCATTTGTAGAGAGCTTTAATAAAAAAAGGGATTAAAATCTATTTCTTTACTATGACAATTTAAAAAGCCATATTTGCTGATCTTTCCTTTACTAGCACAGAATTTAATTTAAACTAGCCATGTGAGATTTAAACATTTTAGGTTATATACAAATTGGTCTCAATGCAGTTTTTTTGAAAAAGGACTTAAAACATGTACATTTAATTCTTTGAATATCACTCTGAAGGTTAAAAAGATTTTTTTAAAGCTTTTGAGTAATGCATACAAATGACTACCAAAATCTGTATATACTGATCCTACCTAATGAACAAGAAAAATGTGTAGGGAGGAACTGCAGATGTTTTGAGTCGAGATTTTTCTTCATACAAGAAAACGATCTTGTTTTTAAATAAAAAACAAATACCTCAGTGCTCTGATGTGTTAATGGTAATGTTAATACTAATCATACCGACCACAACTTAAATATGAACCATTACCCGAATATTTTAAAATCCAATATCCCCAGTAAAATACTGCAATGGAATAAAAATTCCAAGAAACCAGGGAGCTGGTTAAGTTGGTAACATCAACTACGGAAGTCGGTAGATTGTAGCTGAAACTACCAGAAACGTTAAATGAATCTATTATAACACTTATACCTAAAATAGACAAAGATCTGGATGACCCAGGATCATATAGAGCTATAGCTCTTTTAAACACTGATCAAAAGATACTAACCAAAATATTAGCACAAAGACCAAGCACAGTTATCAATAAATTAATTCACCCGGATCAAACAGGATTTATACCAAAACGATATTCCTCATATAACCTGAGACGATTATTCAATATTATATATTCGAAAGGAGGTATTAATAAAACCTAGTAATTATATCGTTAGATGCGGAGAAATCCTTTGACCAGGTGGAATGGTCTTACTTGTTTTCGGTCATGGAAACTTTTAAGTTGGGAGAGAATTTTATTACATGGGTTAAATTATTATACACTAATCCAACAGCCAGAATACTAACAAATCAAATGCTATCAACTAAATTTAATTTATTCCAAGACTGCAGACAAGGTTGTCCTTTATCCCCGCTATTATTTGCACTTGCAATTGAACCACTAGCTCAACGCGTGAGATTACATCCTGAAATATATGGGTATGAAACCAGAGATACTGAAAATAAAATCTCCTTATATGCGGATGATGTATTACTTTATATTACAAAGCCAGAAATTAGTATTCCAAATGTATTAAATTTAATAACTGAATTTGGCTTATTTTCAGGATATAGTATTAATTGGAATAAAAGTGAACTTATGTCAATAATGGTAAATAACTTACATATATTACAACAATTTCCTTTTAAGATAGCAAACAAAAAAAATCAAATATCTTGGAATTTATGTAACACAAAGATTTGATTCTTTATTTAAATCCAATTTTCCATTAAATAAGAATGATATTGGAAAACATTACCTATTTCAATGCTAGGTAGAATTAATGCAATAAAAATGATTTTTCTCCCGCAATTACTATGTCTCTTCCAATTGATTCCGATATATCTTCCTAAAAATTTCTTTAAGAAGGTTGATTCTATAGTCACCAACTTTATCTGGAATTATAAGAGCCATAGAATAAATAAAAAACATTTATGTAAATCAAAAATAAATGGAGGTCTAGCACTGCCAAACTTTGTTTTATTACTGGGCAGTTAATATTAAAAATATTATTTTTTGGTTAGTAGAGACAGATAAACAACCAATCTGATTAAAAATGGAAAAAGAAGATTGTTCGCCTTTTGAAATTAGCTCGATTTTATTCGCCAATATTAAACTAGGTAAGAAAACCTATAGTGAAAACCCTATAATAGAAAGTGGGATATGTATGTGGAAACAAATAAAGAAAACATTAAAATCGGAATGTATACCACTAGCCCTTACCATTGTAAATAACATTACATTTAAACCCTCAATGATGGACAAAGGTTTTTTACAATGGAAAAATTATGGAATTAATAAGATGGGTGATCTCTACAGGGAAAACTCCTTCCTTTCATTTCAAGAATTACAACAAATTTATGGATTACATTCAAAATATTACTTTAGATATTTACAAATTAGAGACTATGTAAAAGCAAACACACAAGAAATTAGAAATAGAAAGACAGAAATTTTAGATGAATGTCTAAATAAACACCCGAACACAGAAAAATTGATATCATATATTTATAACATTTTATTGGAAAACGATGTCCCAATGACAGAAATATATAGGCAATCATGGGAAAACGAATTAGGTCAAATAATCAGACCAGAAGTATGGGATGAAAGTTTACAACATATACACCACTGCTTGTTAAATGCTAGACACTCTCTTATACAATTTAAAATATTACATAGATTACATTATTCAAAATCCAAATTACATAGTATTTTTTCAAATGTATCTGCCATATGTCATAAATGTCAGCACTTAGAAGCTAACTTAACGCACTCATTTACAAATTGTATAAAAATTACTAAATTTTGGACAGAAATATTTAAGATAATTTCGAAAGTTGTTAATACGAATCTGATTCCTGACTCAAAACTAATAATATTAAGAATATTAGAAACAGATCAATTAATAACAACAAATCAAATAATCTTTATTGATTACAGTTTAATAATTGGGGAAAAATTAATATTGAAATTCTGGAAAGGTCCTACATCCCCCACAACCAAAATGTGGATTACGGGAATGTCGGAGACACTTCATCTGGAAAGATTAAGGCTTGTCCTACTGGACAAGTTGGATCTTTTCAGAGGGATATTATGGTCTCCATTTATTGAATATTTAAAGGGTCAAAATGGCTCGGTGCGAGAGCCTGACTGAAGCCTGAATAATGGAATAGATGAAGAATCATACATAACAAATCATGGATATATCTCCAACGATGGATAACCTGTTTAACACTCCACTCATCTTTTTGATTTTCTATTTTTACTTTATTTCTCTCTATTTTTTCTTATCTGCATTAAAAACTAAAAAATGTATAGAAGTACAAACAAGACATAATTGTTAATATTAATAATGTTAAGAACGTATGTGACAAGTATATTCTTCTTTTAATATGTACTTACGTCTAATAAAAATACTTAACAAAAAATAAATATGAACCATTAATTTTGTATATCATCCCTAATTTTGCAAAAACATCTCTCAGGAAATGTATTCGACTAGAGGAAAGGGTTCATTGAACAAAACAAGATTCCAATATAATATTTATTTTGATAAATATTGAAATGACAACCACATTTTGAGCACTTAATTCCCCAGTTTCTACCAACTCAAATTAAACGTCACCCATTCCTTCTCTCCAGAGATGCTGCCTGTCCCCGAGTTACTCCAGCTTTTTGTGTCTATCTTGCATCTTAAAAACTCGTGTTTTGATGTAGAGGACTTCGGGCTTTTGTTTTGCATTAATATTTATCGTTTTTAAACGTATTATATAGTACCTATGTGTATTGGGTTTACAAGCCTGTTGTACTGCTGCAAGTATGAATTCCATTGAACAGTGATAATTAAACACTCTTGAAACAAATCACTGGCACGAACATCGATAGATTGATCAACCGAGTGTATATTTAACACGAAAGGAACAAAACAGCCAAAATCTCTCAACAATCTGCTAATAGAAGACGTCGGGATGGTTGAACACCAGAAACGCACAAGTACTCGCAACAATATCCAAAGGTGGAAAACAGTTAAATGTTTGACGACCGTTCGCTCCCTCTCCGCTTTGAGGTATAGGCTGCATTCTGCAAACGTTTAGACGCTCGCTCGTCTCCGCAGCTGCTGAGCGGCCCGCAGTGCATTGCTCGTAGTCCGCGAGTCAGTTTGGGACCGGAGACTAGTTGGAGTCCCCGTCACAGTTCCGACTCGGGCCAGTGACTGCGGGGGAAGCCGGTCGCCACACAGTGTGCGGCGTTGCCGGGCCCGGCTGGCGGGTCACTCCCATAACATTCAACCTTTTTCAGTGCAGGAGAGCGGCCGGCTGGGAGCCTGCGGTAGGCCCGAAGCTGCCGCCTGGTTGAATGAAGAGGCTGGAGGAAGGCGAGGCCGCCTGATGCCGCCTGATGCCGAGCCGCAGCCTCTCCCCCCGCCTCCCCAGCCACCACCACTCCGAGCCGCCGGCTGCTGCTGCAACGCAGACTGGGAAAAAAAATTACTAACCTTTTTTTCCAACAATTCCTCCGTGCGACCGCCATGCACCAGGGCAGGAAGCTCAGTGGCGGGAATCGACCGCCCCCGACCGTGCATTGGCCGCTGCCGTCCACGCCGCGCCAATGCAGCGCGACCAACATATTCAGAGTCCCGGGCTCGCGCTGCCTCCCCGAGGGCCGAGGAGCGCCCCATGCGCTGCGGCGCCGACACAGCGGGCGCGTATTCATGGTCAGGGGCCTCGCCGCCTTTTGAATCGCCTCTGAACCAGCATTTCGAATGCGTTACCTGCGCGGCGGCGAGGCTGGAGGTTGGCATATTCAGAGTCCCAGGCGGCTAACCGGCGACGAAGCCCGAAACGTTTAACCTTTCGAGTCTGAAGAAGGTTCTCGGCCCGAAATGTCGCCCATTCCTTCGCGCCAGAGATGCTGCCTGTTCCGCTGAGTTACTTCAACATTTTGTGTCTATCTCACGTTTAACCTCGGGATATCGCCCCGAAACCTGTATAGTTAAATCAGTAACCCAGCTGAGACCCTTTATGCCAATCAGGGGCCAGGACGGAGCTGTTTCGTTTGAATGCGGATTAAAGTGTTCAGTTAAAAAATGTCCAGTTATGTGGGAACTGCAGATGCTGGTTTAAACAGAAGATAGGCATATAAAGCATGACTCGGGGATGGGTAGAAATACAACTTTGGCCATTGGAGAGACATACTTCCAGCGTTGCCCCTGTCGGTGTGAATCGCCTGGCTGGGCCTATTGACCCTTGTGGGATTTTCAATACTTGGTCAGGTTGTTAAAAAAACTTGCTATTCGCATCAACAATGATGTCCACCGCCCAAGACACAAACGCATAGAACATACAATGCGTCATCTGTGTTTTTATAATTTTCGGCCTGCCGAGTATGAGCCAGAATGAATTGGAAAATGGTTGGAGTCCTAAAGCCTTGAAAGACACAAAAAGCTGGGTCAGGCAGCATCTCTGGAGAAAAGGAATAGGTGATGTTTAAGGTTGAGATCCTCCTTGCACACTTTTCAGTTCCTTAGCACTCCATCTCCAACTTGTTCTGACTACCAGATTTGTACTTGGTCAGTAAATCTTTTGAAAATGCAATTATCTGTTACATTAACTTTGTCGACAATGTCTTCAAAGAATTCCATCTGAGCAATTAAGCACGTTATTTTTTGTCATTATGCTTTTAACTCTTGAATATATTTTCAGCTATTCAATGATTAACTTTTACATTTTTTCTTTATGTTGAATTGAACAGGCTACCATTTACTGCACTTTTGATCTCCACTTTAAAATTGCATCATGAAGTCTACTCCTTTAATACTCTTACAATTTTAATCTATATATTTTCTTTTCCATAAGTTTTTTAATGTGTTCAGACCAAGGGTTTAATTCTCTGTTTACTGAAGTGGTTCACCAGAAAATATCAGAAGGCAATCAAAAGTAACATGACCATAATGCTAAAGCTGGACTGAAGCTATTTTAGATGAAAGAGACTGGACAAGCTGTTTACATGGATGGAGTTCCAGTTCAACAGAGGATGTGATCTCACTGTTTTTTTAGTTTAGTTTAGAAATGCAGTGTGGAAACAGACCCTTTGGCCCATCGAATTAGCACCGACCAGCGGTTCCCGCACATTAACACTATCATCCACACGCGGGACAATTTACACATATACCAAGCTAATCAACCTACAAACCTGTACGTATTTGCAGTGTGAGAGGAAAGCGAAGATCTCAGAGAAAACCCACACGGTTATGGGGAGAACGTAAAACTCCGTTCAGACAGCACCTGTAGTTAGGATCGAACCTGGGCCTCCGGCACTGTATAGCAGCAACTCTACCGCTGCACCACTGTACTGCCCCACAATGGTTCTTGACAATGCACGGGTCATTTGGTGTTATTCAGTTTCCATAAAACCATTAATACCATCATCCCTGCCAAACTTATCATTAAACTCACCATTATTATCACTGACAACTGGGTCTCTGCTCATCCCTATGCAATTAGATCCACTGCTTCATCAGCAGCAGTCTGCAATCAGTACCAATTGGCAACAACCTTTCTCCTTGATAACCATCAATAGGAGCACCTCAAAGCCATGTGATCAGTTCCCTCCGACACTCCCTTTATACCTATGATTGTGTAGTCAGACACAACTCCAGCAACATTTTAAAATTTGCAGATCATACTGTTGTACGAATAACTGGTAGTGATGAGTCAGAGTACCGGAGGGAGGCAGATAATCTGACTGAATGCACCAGAACAAAAATCTTCCTCTCAATGTTAGCAAGACCAAGGAGCTGATTGTTGACTTTAGGAGGGGAAAGCCGAGGATCTATGAACCTGTCTTCATCGGCGGGATTGTGGAGGAGAGTCAACAGCTTCAGGTTCTTCAGCGTACATATCTCTGACGGTCTATCCTAGGCCCAGCACATTCATGCAATTACAAAAAATGCCCATGAGAATCTTTACTTTCATTGAATACTAAGAGCTTTGGTTTGTCACTACATATTCTTATCAAACTTCCCCAGGTGTAGGGGAATAGGTGTATGGTTGAGAGCATAATGGCTGATTACTTCACAGCCTGGTTTGGTAACTTAAATGCTTAGGAATGAAATTTGCCTCAGAGAGTGCCAGGTCCATCATGGGGACTAACCTCCCCACTGTCAAATGGATCTTAAAGAGGCGCAGCCTGAGAAAAGCAGCAAATAGTATCAAAGACCAACACCATCGTAGTCACACTCTCAACTCACTACTACAATCGGGAAGGTGGTATATATGAGCCTTATAAACTGTAACCTTCAGGTTCAAGAACAGCTACTTCCCAGCAACGATCAAGCTCTTGAACAGTGCACCACTACAATCTACTGTATTATGGTTTTTTGATTGCACTACAGACTTTGGTTATGTACTATTACGGTCTGGTTCGCTCGTATTCTTGATTATTCATTTATTGTACTGTTTAATTACTGATTAAAGTTATTTATGATTAATATGATCAATTATTGTTCTAATTATTGATTATTGTATATTTAACTATGTATTATTGTATTAATGGGCCTGTAAAACTGCAGTAAGTAAGAATTTAATTGTTCCGTTGCTAATTAAACACACTTGACTCTTGAAATTGTAGATTTAATGGGCATTCAAGACAAAACTAGCTTTCCATATAGTAAGGAAATCCCGGGACATAGAAATAGAATAGAGGCACTGAGTGATCAACCATGATCTTAATGAATGATAGAGCAAGCACAAGAGATTGAACAGCATATATCTCTTACTGGTGTGCAGGGAGCACCAACGATGAGGTTTCTGTGATCCTGACTATTGAAATCAGGTAATGTAATAGGTTGTGCATTATCCTTCACCAACAGAAATTGGGGAGTTGCAATCTAAGATCTTTGGCGATTATTCACAAACAGCTGTAAATTGCATAACTATCAGCAATGAGATGCCAAGGCAAACGTCTACATTATGACATGGATGTCATGCACACTTTTTTCATGTATCCAATATTTCTTTAAATGTGTTTAAAAATACAAAAATGTTGTTTCTGTTTCATGTTGCCCAAAATAAAAGTGCCTTTATTCCAATTCTTGATTGTGAGTGAAATTGAAGAGTATACATGTTTGGATCCACTTTTATTTCATTTCACAATAGCATTACTCGTTACTCCACTGCTGTAATTTCCATGATTGCAAAAGAAATGTTTTCAACTCTGAATTCCACGTAGAAGTTATTCACAAAGAGTAAATAGCAATAAGTCTATTTCATCTAGCTTTATTGTTTTCAGTGTCATTTATCCAATTTGCTAAGGATTTTTGTAATCCATTTTTTAGCTGTGACCACTATTACAGATGTGTAATATAATAAAAAGGTACTCGAAGTTTAATTGGATTTGTCCTTTTGGCAAAGTAGGCTAAATTAAGCTGTACTCTTCTAATCATATGCAATAATCAGAAACCGTGCAATTTCCTGTGTATGTGGTATAGAGAAATTGAGAAAACTAAGCCCATACTTATATTTCCTGACTATCATCATATCTCAATGAAGGAGTTAAGCCCCGTGCTGAAGAAATGTACACATATTCTGCAAATGCCCTGTTTTAAAGTGGAAGTAAAATAGAGCTAGTTGCAATAAAAAGAAAACATTTTTCTTTTGTGTGTTTTATTCCAATATTTCAAATATATATTTTGCTCATTAAAACCCCTCCATATTTCCTATTCCTTTGAACATAATTTTTATGGAATCAATATAAAGAGCATCCACAATTCTAAAGCATGCTGTGGCTTTTTACGCAGGCGAATCAGATGGATTAAAATTCACTTTTATATTTAAAGACAAAATGCAAAGGGCAGGTTTATCACTTCCCATAGGCTCTGAGAGATTCAAGCCTAATTTTATATACAGTATACCTATGAATATTGCAGGATCGCTGGGTATAAATATACTCTTGCAAAATGGAAACACAAATGAGCATAACTTGGGCTGTAATCTCTTGCTTACACCTTAAAAAAAACCCACTCCCTGGAATCAAGAATAGGATTGGTAACAAAATATTGATACATATATTGAGCATGTCATTTATTTTTTTGCTGTATCAAGATTTAGATGAATTATAAATCTGCAGAGACTTGTCATACTATTACAAAAAGAGAAAAGGAGTGGACTCAAGCAT
The DNA here is from genome assembly GCA_035221665.1 of Okamejei kenojei. Lineage (NCBI taxonomy): Eukaryota > Metazoa > Chordata > Chondrichthyes > Rajiformes > Rajidae > Okamejei > Okamejei kenojei. The sequence continues at coordinate 34,063,635 of CM069154.1, forward strand.
GAATACTGCTCCATTCCACGTTTCACTGTGTCAGCAACATCTCCCAATCTTCATTTACATTTTGAGAAATGGAAATGTTACTGTGCCAGCGTAAAACAAACAAAATCTCTTGCAAAATGTACTCATATAAAACTACTTTTATTTAACCTATTGCAAATATGTAACTTTGGATTTAATGGAGAAGCAGCATTCCACAGTGTAAATGGCAACAATCCCTCTCAACCAGCAGTGTAACTGTCAGCATCAGCTGTAAATATAGCTTCTATTTATCCATTTGCCAGAACTTTCTTTAAAAAACATATTTTCTTGTCCTGATGAGGTACATTTCGAGGCCAATAGAAAAATCTCAAATGTGACCAAGCGGCAAGAGCACATTATGGTTTGAGTGTCAGAGCATTAAGGGGCTGTCCCACTGTGGCAACCTAAGAGTTTGCCCTCGACTCACACTCGCAGCATGGTCGACACAAGGTCCGAGGAGGTCTTTGTAACTCTCCTTCATGCTCGAAAGTAGTCCCCGCGTACTCGAGGCCTCAGCTAGGTCGCGGCGTATTTTTCAACATGCTGTAAAATGCCCGTGAGTAAAAAAAGGTCGTCGTGGAAAAAAAACGATATATTTTTTACTCGTAGCTTTAGTCGAAGTAGGTCGTAGTAGGTCAGCATGTTATTCGTAGGTAATCAAGGGTGGTCGAAGGTCGTCGTAGATAGTCTTCAACATAGTCGAAGGAAGGTCGAAGGTCGTCGTCTTCACTCTCCACTATTCGGTACTTCAACACTTTTTCAAACTCTCCTAAACTCTTCTAAACTCGCCAATTAGGTAGCCGCAGTGGGACAGCCCCTTAACTGTTAATGTCAACCGTATCGTGACTCAATATTTATGGTTCCAAACGCTTCAGTACTGACCCAACAAAAATGCATGACTCGACAGGATATATTCAAGTTTCTAGTCAAACCATGTAAACCCATTAGGCATTCTTCAAGGGTACACAAAAAGCTGGAGAAACTCAGCGGGTGCAGCAGCATCTAAGGAGCGAAGGAGATAGGCGACGTTTCGGGTCGAGACCCTTCTTCAGACTGGTCAGGGATCAGGGAAACGAGAGATATAGACGGTGATGTGGAGAGATAAGGAACAATGAATGAAAGATATGCAAAAAAGTATCGATAAAGGGAACAAGCCATTGTAAGCTGTTTGTGGTGTGAAAATGAGAAGCTGGTGCGACTGGGGTGGGGGAGGGAGATAGAGATAGAGGGAATGCCAGGGCCCGAGGGCTGAGGGAGAGGTGGGAAGGGGAGGAGACAGCAAGGGTTAACAGAATTGAGAAAATTCAATGTTCAAGCCCAAAGGATGCAGACTCCCCAAGTGGAATATGAGGTGCTGTTCCTCCAACTTGCGGTGTTGCTCACTCTGGCTGTGGAGGAGGCCCAGGACCGAGAGGTCGGATGTGGAATGGGAGGGGGAGTTGAAGTGCTGAGCCACCGGGAGGTCGGGTTGGTTATTGCGGAGGTGTTCGGCAAAGCGATCGCCAAGCCTCCGCTTGGTCTCACCGATATAGATCATCTGGCATCTGGAGCAGCGGATGCAGTAGATGAGGTTGGAGGAGGTGCAGGTGAACCTCTGTCGGACCTGGAAGGACTGCTTGGGTCCCTGAAAGGAGTGGAGGGGGGAGGTGAAGGGACAAGTGTTGCATTTCTTGCGGTTGCAAGGGAAAGTGCCCGGGGAAGGGGTAGAGTGGGAGGGGAGGGAAGAATCGACAAGGGAGTTGCGGAGGGAGTGGTCTTTGCGGAAGGCAGACAGGGGGGGAAATGAAGGCATTCTTCAAGAGCTGATGGAATGAAAAGAGCACTTAGTAATGTGGTAAAAGAGAAAATGGTCTGGATATGGCCACTTGAGAGCACTCAGTGTTACCGTCGAAGAAGTATTGAAGGTACTATCGTGTATGAAGGTAGACAAATCTCCAGGGCCTGATCACATACATCCAAGGACATTGTAGGAGACCAGAAAGGAAATTGTGGGAGCCTTGGTTGAAATTTACGAGTCATCCTTAAATATAGGAGAGGTGCCGGAAGAGTGGAGGGTGGCAAATGTTGTGTCTCTTTTCAAGAAGGGCTGCAGGGAAAATTATGGGAACTATAGGCTGGTGAGCTTAACATCTGTAGCTGGAAAGATACTAGAGAGTATTCTGAGGGATAGGTTATACAGGCATTTGGATGGGCAAGTACTGATTAGAGAAAGTCAGCATGGTTTTTGTACGTGGGAGGCCATGTCTCACAAATCTGATTGAAGAAGTGACCAAAAAGGTCAATGAGGGCAGAGCTGTAGATGTTGTGTACATGGATTTCAGTAAGGTATTCAACTAGGTTCCACATGGTAGGCTGCTCTGGAAGGTTAGATTGCATGGGATCCAAGGAGAGATAGCTGAATGCATAGCAAACTGGCTCCATGGAAGGAAGCAGAGGGTGATGGTGGAAGGTTGCATCTCGGACTGGAGGCCTGTGACTAGTGGTATGCCTTCGGTGCTGGGCCTGTTACTGTTTGTCATCTACATCAATGATTTGAATGAGAACATACAGGGCAAGATTAGCAAGTTTACTTATGATACAAAAGTGGGTGGTTTTGCAGATAGTGATGATGGTTGTGAAAGATTGTAGCAGGATCTGGATGCATTGGCCAGGTGGGCTGAGGAATGGTTGATGGAATTTAATACAGATAAGTGTGAGGTGTTGCATTTTGGGACGTCCAACAAGGGCAGGACCTAAACCGTGAATGGTAGGCCTCTGGGGAGTGTTGTAGAGCAGAGGAATCTAGCACTGCAGATGCATAGTTCCTTGAAGGTCGAGTCGCAGATAGATAAGGTGGGCAAAAAGGTTTTTGGCACATTGGCCGTCATCAGTCAGAGTATAGAGCATAGAAATTGGGAGATAGACACAAAAACTGGAGTAACTCAACGGGACAGGCAGCATCTCTGGAGAGAAGGAATGGATGGTGTTTCAGGTCGAGACCCTTATTCAGTCTGGAAGGAATGGATGGAGTTTTGGGTCGAGACCCTTCTTCAGTTTAAAGAAGGTTCTTGACCCAAAACGCCACCCATTCCTTCTCTCCAGAGAGCTGCCTGTCCCGCTGAGTTACTCCAGCTTTTTGTGTCTATCTTCAGTTTAAACCAGCATCTGCAGTTCCTTCTCACACGTAGAAGTTGGGAGGTCATGTTGAAGTTGTATAAGATGTTGGTGAGACCCCATTTAGAATATTGTGTTCAGTTCTGGGCACCAAGTTAAAGGAAAGATATTGTCAAGCTTGAAAGGGTTTAGAGATTTACAAAGATGTTGCCAGGACTAGAGGGTGTGAGCTATAGGGAGAGGTTGAGTAGGCTGGGTCTCTATTCCTTGGAGCACAGGACGATGAGGGGTGAACTTATTGAGGTGTACAAAATCATGAGAGGAATAGATCAGGTAAATGCACAGAGTATCTTGCCCAGAGTACGGGAATTTGGGACCAGAGGACATAGGTTCAAGATGAAGGGGTAAAGATTTAATAGGAATCTGAGGGGTAACTTGTTCACACAAAGGGTGGTGGGTGTGTGGAACAACCTGCAAGATGAGGTAGTTGAGTCTGGGAATATCCCTACATTTAAGAGACAGTTCGACACGTACATGGACGGGACAGCTTTGGAGGGATATGGACCAAGCGCAGGCAGGTGGGACTAGTGTAGCTGAAACATTTTGGTCGGTGTGGGCAAGTTGGGCCGAACAGCCTGTTTCCACTCTATGACATACTAGTTTAGAAATACTGGATTACAATGAGAAATTGTAATTTGAGCTTGAACAGTAGGTGCCCTTGACCCACTGAAATTGAGTTGTCTCACACTGGCTGATATTTGCAATTCTCTTTTTCATTTATTATCAAAACTATTTAAAACAAACAGTATTTAAAATTTCCCCCAAAGTGCATTTATATCACAATTAAAGAAAACATTCCTTTGTACTTCTGTCCAGAATTGAATAAGGCAAAATGGTTTAGAGATAGAAAAGTAGTAATCATGCTGAAACACTCTTTTATCATTGACTTTTGTAATCTCTGTAACAAATAGCAGAGGGATTAGTGGTGAGTGGAGGAAGAGGAGGAAAGTGAAGAATATGGGTTAAAATTTGACCTTGAGTTCTTGTTTAGTTTGTTTTGATTGCAGAACATGTTTGTAACATAGAGTGATACAGGCCCTTCAGGCCAACTTGCCCATACTAGCCAACATGTCCCAGCTATACTAGTCCCACGTGCCCGTGTTTGGCCCATATCACTCCAAACCTGTCCTATCCAAGTACCTGTTTAACTGTTTATTAAACATTGGGATAGTCCCTGCCTCACCTACTTCCTCAGCCAGCTCGTTCCATACACCCACCACCCTTTGTGTGAAAAAGGTTACCCCTCACATTCCTATTAAATCTTTTTCCCATTAATTTAAACCTATGTCCTCTGGTCCTCGATTCACCTACTCTGGGCAGGAGAACTGAGAGATTATCTGACAAGGAAAAGTTGTAAAGGATGGGTCTGTACTCATGGCATTTAGAATGGGAGGCCCTCTAGCTGAATCTTTGGCCTTAACAGTTTAAATACAAGGAGTGCCCAAAACCTGTGAGCATGTCCCATTTAGAAAGGAGACGAGAAAACACTTTTTCTTAGAACGGAGGCAAGGAAATACTTTTTCTTAGAACGGAGACGAGGAAATACTTTTTCTCACAGAGAGTGGTGAGTGTGGAATTCTCTGCCACAGAGGGTGGTGGAGGCAGATTCTCTGGATGCTTTCAAGAGAGAGCTAGATACGGCTCTTAAAAATAACGGAGTCAGGGGATATGGGGAGAAGGCTGGAACGGGGTACTGATTGGGGATGATCAGCCATGTTCACATTGAATGGCGGTGCTGGCTCGAAGGGCCGAATGGCCTACTCCTGCACCTATTGTTTATTGTTTATTGTCCCAGATTGAGGGGGCACATTTAAGACTGGGATGAGGAAGTATTTCCTCTCTAAGCTTGTGTCTTTGGAATTTCTTGCTCCAGAAAGCTGAATCCTTGCATATGTTCAGAGCAGATAAAGATTTTTAATTATTTGGGGAATTGAGTTATGGGGATAGGATGAGCAAAGCTGGGTCAGTGTAGATCTTACTGAACAGCAAAACTGGCTTGAGGGACCTGCTTTGGTTCCTTATGGAGATCTTAAAGCTCTTATTGTTCAATATCGTGGGAAAGATCCCCCCATTTCCCAATACTTAGTGTCTGATTTATATTTTAAAAACTTTTCGGATACTTCAAAACGGGACTGTTTGATGTGACTTTGGTTAGCAGTCTTGCACATGCTGATGCCTTCAATGGGAAGCTCTGCTCACAGACAGGCACAAAAGCGGCTGCATTCATGGTTGAACACCTGCAAGTGTGCATCCGCTTTGCAAGCACACAGGACAGAAGTCTAAGAGCAAAGATCAAATGCCACTGACCTTCCCGCTTTGCTGTAGTCACACTGACATAAAGCATGCAGCTGAAGAGCTGAGTTTTAGCATCGATTTTTAAACCCCGCAGCAGGCAAAGTTCATTCTAGATTCAAAGCAAGAGCTGAATTCACAACAAAGTTGGTTTTAGTGTTTTCTATTACAATTAAATCACAATTACATTAAAAACACTTCAATTGTAGGTACTATCTTTATAAAACATCTGATTGATAATGGTAAAGCATTATTCATATCTGTATGCAAATAGGAGCCAAGCCAGAGAGGATGTAAGATAAATGTAATTTCTACAACAAAATTAAGTACTTAACACAATGGTCAGTGGGTTCAAGTCATTGAAACATACTGTTCTTTATCTTCATACAGATTCCAGTCCCTTTCTCATGGCTATTTTTGGACTGAGCTCATTTTAATTTCTACTGGGCACGATAACACAACATGAAGTCGCTCTCTGTCACTATCGGCAGACTAAACCGTTGCAACAGAACGAAATACAGTTTGCAACTTTAGTCCTGTAATTAATGAGAAATGTCGAATACATGGAGATTGTGCAGACATCACAAAGTAGAATTTGTTGCTGTTGATCTTAGCTTTCTATTAATGAGTAAACACCTTAAATAGCAGGAAGAATTTGATATGAACACACAAAGTATTCATACAATAATATCACAGGACTAAAATTATTTTAATGTAAAAGAAAGCAAATTAAAAAAAATTGTTTCAACAACGCTCTTAAGACCAGTAATTGTACTGCAAGTTAGGTTTTATGATTAATATATTAATATCCACTGGAAATGGGTTCTTGTAAATTGAATGTAAAGTTACATTTCTCTTGATTAATGCATTGACGAAGGCTTGATTGGTTGAGATTTATGTTATATCAACAAATCTAAATATTTTATCTAATTTACTGTATGTGTTAGTAGATTGGGATGTTAGCCAAATGCTAGTTAACCAAGTCCAAAATCATTACTTAGGTACAAAACTTTATTCATTGAAAAATGCAACAACTTGGGAAATAAAATCTTCAAGGATTTAGGGACAAAGAAATCCAAATCCCCTTCTTCACCAAACTAGAAAATACAACTGAACAGTGAGCTGGGTACAGCGTTATTTCCACTTTGGTTACAGTTAAAAACAAGGCAGCTTGCCAGCTTCCAACAAGCACCAGTTTCTTTTCATCAGTTGTCTAGATCAAATTACAGGAGATACACATCTTTATGGCAGCTCAGTGGGTTAGCATGTTGAAGGCTGAATCCCTTATTCCAGCATGAGGATTGTTGACCCACAACATGCAGTCCATCAACCCACAGTTGGGCTCGTGTTTACACCATCAGAACTGTACATCCTTGCATTCTGTCCTGTGATTCCCTCTGTGACTTGCTCTTTGTCTATAATGGAGACTGCATTTGTTCATCATAAATGTACTCAGTTGCCAAAAATGTATTGTTTTGTTTTTGATGAGGAAGTAGCCAAATTTTTTTAAAGTACTGTTTGATCCCTTTAAAAGCTTTCCCACCTTCTTACCATAATTCTAGGAACTAGGCAATTCAAATGTCTTTTGCTCCTGGCTGCCTTTTCTTCACCATATTCCTCTCTCTGGTTATTTGGTAAACGGTACCAGCTAAAGATCGAATGTTTTGATAGACCTCCATTGCTCCTTCCTATAAGAGCCTCTGTTGATTTAATATTTTACATCGTGACCTTCTGTTGTACACATTAAATGCAGATTTTCAATAATTAAACATTTACACATTTACTGAGGATGCATTATATGCACTATTTTTAATGCATGATACATGTTTTATTTCAGGATCTTGAAATTGTACTGTAGTGTCCCCAATACCCTGATGTACCTCAATACAGACAATGAGGTAAACAAATAAACTGTCTGGAAACATGAAATATATTTAATATATTGGTAAAGTATCAAAATTGCACTAAAAATGATATTAATATATAGTCCATCGACCCATGGGAGGGCCAAAAGAGCTAGTGTTTGCATCATCAGAACTACACTTGAAATTCTTAGAAATTTTTAAGTCCCTTTTACTTATCGAACGTATTGTACGATACAAGCTTGAACATCACGAAAAATTGGGACAAACTAGCATTAAAAAAAGGAAAGAAACACAAACTGTGAAAATTTCAATTCAATTAAAATAATGAAAATACAAAAACCAAACTTTTGTACATGTTCAAATATAATTCTCAAGTGCAAATAAATTCCAAAATTATTAATGCGCAACATTGCAATCCTGCCATTTTTCATTATGATGTGATTTATGGGTGGTGTTGTTATACTGCAGTGGAGACGGGAAAGGCTTCCTTGCAGATATAAATATTGCTGTCTTTCTGTAGAAAAAAACATCCATTCAAACATCCAACAGGATAAAAGAAATCATTGCACTTTCTTTTCTTATACAGGAAAAAAAACACACAATGCAGACAGAAAGTCCTAGTGCATAAAGTATGCTTGCATATGGAGCAGGTTTTGGATGTGCTCCCAGCAGTCATATATACCAGCGTACACATAAATATAAGGAATGAACAGTCTTCGTTATGATGGACTGAGAGCTATAAATAATGTACAGTGAAGTATGAACTGGGATCCTTTTGAAGAAAGCCACAAAAAAAAGTCAGCATAGTGAAATATTATGGTTACAAAGCTGTAAAAATAAAATTCAGTTGGTCATTTTATCGCCTTTGGTTTGTCAACTATTTGTAGGGCCTTAGAAAGCTGGAAACTTTGGAACGAAGCAGTTTGATAAAAGATCTTGGCAGCATCTCATTGGACTCCTGTGCTGTGTACTTGAAGTAATTTTGTGGATGTGCCAGTACATCAAAGAGAGCTTTAATCAGCTTCTTGTCCTGTAAGATTAAGAGAAAATTATGTGTTTAATATTTATGGCCACATCATGTAAGACTCATGTTTCATCATTCTCCACATACCACACTTCAAAGCAGTCCACTTTGTTACTGATGAAAAACAGGCTTAAAATTATAAACAGATTCTTCTGACCTCAAAGTAGACATTTACAAGCAGTTATAATTTGCTTCTTATTGTCTGCAGAGTGTATTATGTGAAATGGCAGGAGAAATAGAAATTAAGATTTTTTTAAAAGATGGTTAACGATAGCTAGATAGATAATGGAATAGAAAGTGCTGGGATTTTAGAGATATTTGGGGATGCTTGTACACAAATCTCAAAGTTACCTTGCAGGTTCAATTAAAAAAAAAATCAGAATACAAACAATGTTAACTTTTATGGCAACAGAGTTGGAGAGTAAAATATAAAGGATTTCTTAAACATTTTAATATGATTTGTTTTGGCCTCCATACCCAAGGAATAATAAACTTGGCTAAGAGGGGGTGCAATGATAGCTCATTACATTTCTTGCTTGAGTAGGTTGTAAAATGGGGTGAGTAGAATGAGCCAGATGTTTTTCTGATTTCAGAATAATTGCAAGCGATGACAGTTAAAAATAAATAAGCTATGGATGAAGTCACCCAGTTGATTTTAGAGGGGGGGGGGGGGGGGGGGGGGAGGGGTGAACACAAAGGAACATAAGAAGTGTGAAACAAGGACACATTAAAGTGAATACAAAGGAAGACAGATGTTGTGAGATGCACAGCTATTGGAAACAGTAGAAGTTCAGGCTGTGCTAATAGAAAAAATAATCCAATTATGCACCACTTATGGTGACTGGGCCAGCAAGTTACCCAAAGCTACACTAAGTAGTTCAATACAAAATCTGGAAGGCTACAATATGCCCACGCAGGAGATAATGTGTGGTTCCTCATGTTTACATTTGGTGTCCTTAGAACAGTGTTGGAGGATACAGGCTGATGGGAGTAGAATGGAGGACTACAGTAAAAAGCAACTAAAAGCTCAGGGCTGCCCTTATGGAATGGACACAGGTCCTTTGGTGAGGATTCATCCAATCTGTGCTCACTTTCTCCAATGTAGCTGTGATCAAATTTTGGGCATCGGATGAGGTACACTGAATTGGATTTAAGTAATAGGCTGCTTCACCAGTGAAGTCGGTTTAGGTTTTTGAATGGTGGGAAAGGAAAAGGAGAACAGGTATTATAACTCGGGGGTTACACAAAATGCTGGAGAAACTCAGCGGGTGCAGCAGCATCTAAGGAGCGAAGGAGATAGGCGATGTTTCGGGTCGAGACCCTTCTTCAGGAAACGTCGCCTATCTCCTTCGCTCCTTAGATGCTGCTGCACCCGCTGAGTTTCTCCAGCATTTTGTGTAACCCTCGATTCTCCAGCATCTGCAGTTTCTTCGTTAACACAGGTATTATAACTCGTGCAGTTACATGGGAAAATACCTGGAGAAAGAGAGTGGTTGGTGGAGACAAAATCTGAGATCAGCAGATCAGAGTGTTGTGAAGAGAACTGTTCCTTTAGAATAGTGACTTACCACAGAAGATTACTAAGTTAGTTTTACTATTAGTTATAATGCAACTTTTCCCAGAATTACTTTATGGATCCCATGTAGCCATTTCAAATTATTAAAGCAGTCTGAAGAAGGATCCTGACCTGAAATATCACCTGTCTATTCCCTCCCCAGAGGCTGCCTGACCTGCTGAGTTCGCCCAGCGCTTCGTGTTTTGCTCATGATTAAATAACTTACCTTTAAAATTTCTTGATGGTTTTCTGAAGCATATAATCTACCATCTCGTACGATGTCTTCAACAAGCTGCTCATAATCCTCTAGAAAAGGAATGCAAGTCAGTCAAACATGGATGAGAGAAATTACTTTTTTTTTTTGGTACGTTACACAGCAATATAAATTTTCCAATGAACCCGATGAGGAGTGGGGAACAGACCCAGTAAGTTTCTGTTTGCATGTTTCACATTGATCCCTGGTGTTCCTGACCCTAACTCTGGCTGTACCCTGGAAGTCTGTCTTTGAATGAACATCCCATTCACAGTCTGGATTCCTGGCTCACACTGTAGACTGGGGCTAAATGCTGTGACTGTAGACCGAGCCAAAATTGGAGCAATCTGGATTTCCGAACAAGCAGCTGCCAGTTTGTTGGGGGTTTTGCTGTCTATCTCGATCAATGTCAGTGGGCAAGACAAATTACTGCCCCAGATTCCCTGCAGTTGATAAATAATGACATTTATAACTACAATAGTTATAGTAACCTTAATTAATATCTTAACCAAATTACTTTTTTTTTTGTATTTCCTATTTCTCCCTTCTTTTATTATGGCCTCTGATGCTGTTACCAGGATCTCTCCCAAGGAATCTTCCTTTAAGAAAATAAACTGAATTCTATTTTGAGATCTGCAGTGAAGCGATGAGAGTTGACCATGACCCTGAGAAATGTTTCCTGCAAAAAGCAAGCAAACATAATGGTATCGATTCATCTTTGCAGTTACCGGTTGTTGCTGACATCTGCTTTCAGTGATGTGATTCAAGCAGGCTTAGCAATCATAGAGTCATAGAGTGACACAGTGTGGAAACAGGCCCTTCGGCCCAATTTGCCCACACCGGCCAACTTGCCCATATCACCTTGGTAATTTTGCCAGTGTTAAACCAGAAAGAAAAACCTAATTTTCACACTTTTTAATATTTTTAAAGTGAGCTGAATAAGTATTGGGTTTGACAAGGGATTAGAGCAGAAGGGTCACTGCATGCCACTCCAATGCGAGTCATGAAAAATCTTAAATATATTTTACAAATCTTTGACATAACAAAATACTGTTTATTTTCTTAAATGATATGTCATTTTCAACTAATTTTCTAAAGATATAATAATCTACAAATATAAGTGTTTGTGAGGCAAAGGGGTTGTTGAGCAGTGATTCATAAATTCTAGTGGCGGAATTAAGCCATTTGGCTCATCAAGTCTACTCTGCCATTCAATCATGGCTGATCTATTTTTCCCTCTCAACCCCATTCTCCTGCCTCTGCCCAATAACTCCTGAAACCCTTACCAATCAAAAGTCTCCCCCTTAAAAATATCCTTGTGTGGTTTTGACTCCGATTACACTACACATGACCCCACGCCTCTCCCTCCCCGCCCCACGATCCTCCACGGCTTCAATTCTGAAGAGGTGTACCGACCCGAAACATCACCTATCCACACTTTCCAGAGCTGCTGCCTGACCCATTGAGTTACTCAGCACTTGTGTCTTTTTTTTCCAAGCAGCTCCACTTTGCTCTGGCCTTTGCTCTATTCGAGTCTCTTGGGTACCATCCACTGCCTCATAGGGGTGAAGGAAAGTTTGTAACAGACAAACAGTTGGTTGAAGACCAAACCTATTATTGGTGTGCCATGCGATGACCTTTTAGCAAGTCCCTATGGTTCAGATGAATGCTTAGACTCCAGATTTAGCTTCACCACTGTGTGCTCCAGACTTTACACTTAAGATTTTCATCATTGATCACCTTAAATTCTGGGACAAGAAATAAAGGGTAGCGCACTTGGTGACATCATGACTGAACATAAACTCCAACATCTCACTATATCCCCACAATCCTAAATTCCCTGAGTCCTGATGAACATACGCATCCACTGAATGTCTGGAGTCCACAGTAAATCGTATTCCAAACATGCATAATCACCTGAATGAGGAAAAGTGTTCTTGTCTTTTACACTAAATTGGTCATCTTTTAACCTGATACTGCAACTTCTCATTCAACCCTCTCACGCCAAGGGAAACAGCCTCTTATCATTTTATCAAGTTTCCTTTAAGAATTATATTTGCCAGTGAGATAACAAGTCACTCCTCTAAACTCGAGAGCATAAATATAGAACATAAAACAGTGCAGCACAGGAACAGAATGTTTGTGCTGAACACAATGCCAAGACAACTCTTATATCTACCTGCACGTAATCCATACCCGTGCTGACAATTTCACACTTAACCACAATATGCTAAATCTGCAAATTCATGGCCATTTACTTAGACTATCCACCTAAGTTTGGAGTATTTTTCTATCCTCCTAATACCTCACTTTCCCATCCAACTCAAAATGTCTCAAAATATTCCTTCGTTGATCTTGACAGTAAGTAATTGAGGGTTCAACATTGACCTCACAGGTTATATCTGCCTTTCTGAAAATCATGTATTTCCCCAACTTCCCATTTTTTATAAACCACTGTCAATCCATGTAAATATGTGAGCACTAATTTTCATTTTGGGATTGGTGTGCTGCCTGGCAAGGCCAGCATTTAATGCCCATGCCAAATTATGCCATTATAAAAAAGACATTGCTGTTTGTGTGGTCAAAGGTACTCACATAGTGAGCTGAGTATAGAGATTGAAGATTAGACCCGATAACAAAGGCAAGTGAAGATGATATGTGGGGCCAGGGCAAGAGTGCAATGTTGTGCTTCTGACTAGTAATCCTGGTAATAATATCAACCGTGAATTTGGACATTGGTAAGTGGACTCAATAGATTGGGTTTTACGATATGGAGAGCAATGCAGATAGACGTTGTCCCATATGGTGGTTGCCCTTGATCTTCAAGGTAGTATTAGTAAAGGTGCCACTGAAGAATTGCTGCATTGTGTCTGATTCACAGTACACCCTGTAACAAAAGTTCATTGATGGCATATCAATAGAATGAAATGAAAGGAATGTCTTTTATTTGGTACACTGCTGAGATCCACTTATAGATCCAAACTTAACATATTCATTTTAATCAATCTATTTGACTCTATGTAGAGGGGAGGGGTTGTATAAAATTTATCAAACACAATATCTCCTTCAAAAAGCATTCTGCATTATCGTAATAATTTTCCAACCCTCTGTTCCAAGTTCTTACCAATACATTCATTCTAACTATGTTCCTTGCATAGATGTTATCTTAACTGGATAACAAGTCCCTAATTTTTCACTCCATTAGGAAGAGTGTTAAGGAGAAGGACCGCAAAGGTAACAATCTCAGGATTACTGCCTGTACCACGCGACAGTGAGAGTAGGAATGGAGCAAGGTGGAGGTTCAATGCGTGGCTAAAGGACTGGTGCAGAGCGCAGAGATTCAAGTTTCTGGATCATTGGGACCTCTTTTGGGGAAGGTGTGACCTGTACAAAAAGGACGGGTTGCACTTGAACCCGAGGGGAACCAATATCCTGGCGGGGAGATTTGCAAAGGCTACTGGGGAGACTTTAAACTAGATCGGTTGGGGGGAGGGACTCAAATAGAGAAGGCAAGTAGTCCGTTTGTGAGGCAGGAGGCAGAGAAGGGAAGCAGTCAGACGCAACACGTAGGGAGGAAAGAAGAAAAAAAATAACAAACGGAGAATAAGAAATGGAGGGTTTCTTAAATGTGTGAGCAGAGAGACAGAGGGGTGTAAAATGAGGACAGGAGCAATAGGTAGCAAGGTGAAAAGTGGCAGGAAAACAAATCCAGGGCAAAAATCTAAAAGGGCCACTTTTCAACATAATTGTAAAAGGGCCAAGAATGTTGTAAAAACAAGCCTGAAGGCTTTGTGTCTCAATGCGAGGAGCATTCGTAATAAGGTGGATGAGTTGAATGTGCAGATAGCTATTAATAATTATGATATAGTTGGGATCACGGAGACATGGCTCCAGGGTGACCAAGGCTGGGAGCTGAACATCCAGGGATATTCAATATTCAGGAAGGATAGACAGAGAGGAAAAGGAGGTGGGGTAGCGTTGCTGGTTAGAGCGGAGATTAACGCAATAGAAAGGAATGACATTAGCTTGGAGGATGTGGAATCGATATGGGTGGAGCTGCGAAACACTAAGGGGCAGAAAACGCTAGTGGGTGTTGTGTACAGGCCACCTAACAGTAATAGTGGAGTTGGGGATGACATCAAACAGGAAATTAGAAATGCGTTCAACGAAGGTAAAACTGTTATAATGGGTGACTTCAATCTACATATAGATTGGGTGAATCAAATTGGCAAGGGTGCTGAGGAAGAGGATTTCTTGGAATGTATGCGGGATAGTTTTCTAAACCAACATGTGGAGGAACCAACGAGAGAGCAGACTATTCTAGACTGGATATTGAGTAATGAGGAAGGGTTAGTTAGCAGCCTTGTTGTACGTGGCCCCTTGGGCAAGAGTGACCATAATATGGTTGAGTTCTTCATTAGGATGGAGAGTGACATTGTTAATTCAGAAACACAGGTCCTGAACTTAAAGAAAGGTAACTTTGAGAGTATGAGACGTGAATTGGCCAAGATCGACTGGCAATTGATTCTTGAAGGGTTGACGGTGGATATACAATGGAAGGCATTTAAAGACTGCATGGATGAACTACAACAATTGTTCATCCCAGTATGGCAAAAGAATAAATCAGGGAAGGTGGCGAATCCGTGGATAACGAGGGAAATCAGGGATAGTATCAAAGAAAAAGATGAAGCGTACAAATTAGCCAGAAAAAGCAGCCTACCAGAGGACTGGGAGAAATTCAGAGACCAACAGAGGAGGACAAAGGGCTTAATTAGGAAAGGGAAAATGGAGTATGAAAGAAAACTGGCAGGAAACATAAAAACTGACTGCAAAAGTTTTTATCGATATGTGAAGTGCAAAAGATTCGTTAAAACAAATGTAGGTCCCTTGCAGTCAGAAACAGGTGAATTGATCATGGGGAACAAGGACATGGCAGACCAATTGAATAACTACTTTGGTTCTGTCTTCACTAAGGAAGACATAAATAATTTGCCGGAAATAGCAGGGGATCGCGGGTCAAATGAGATGGAGGAAATGAGTGAAATCCAGGTTAGCCGGAAAGTGGTGTTAGGTAAATTGAATGGATTAAAGGCTGATAAATCCCCAGGGCCAGATAGGCTGCATCCCAGGGTACTTAAGGAAGTAGCCCCAGAAATAGCAGATGCCTTAGTGATAATTTTTCAAAACTCTTTAGATTCTGGAGTAGTTCCTGAGGATTGGAGGGTAGCTAATGTAACCCCACTTTTTAAAAAGGGAGGGAGAGAGAAAACGGGGAATTACAGACCAGTTAGTCTAACATCGGTAGTGGGGAAACTGCTAGAGTCAATTATTAAAGATGGGATAGCAGCGCATTTGGAAAGTGGTGAAATCATTGGACAAAGTCAGCATGGATTTACGAAGGGTAAATCATGTCTGACGAATCTTATTGATTTTTTTGAGGATGTAACTAGTAGAGTGGATAAGGGAGAAGCAGTGGATGTGTTATATCTGGACTTTCAGAAGACTTTCGACAAGGTCCCACACAAGAGATTGGTATACAAACTTAAAGCACACGGTATTGGTGGTTCAGTATTGATGTGGATAGAGAACTGGCTGGCAGACAGGAAGCAAAGAGTAGGAGTGAACGGGTCCTTTTCAGGATGGCAGACAGTGACTAGTGGGGTGCCGCAAGGCTCAGTGCTGGGACCCCAGCTATTTACAATATACATTAATGATTTGGGAGAGGGAATTAAATGCAACATCTCGAAGTTTGCGGATGACACGAAGCTGGGGGGCAGTGTTAGCTGTGAGGAGGATGCTAGGAGGCTGCAAGATGACTTGGATAGACTGGGTGAGTGGGCAAATGCATGGCAGATGCCGTATAATGTGGATAAATGTGAGGTTATCCACTTTGGTGGCAAAAACAGGAAGGTAGACTATTATTTGAATGGTGTCCGATTAGGAAAAGGGGAGATGCAGCGAGACCTGGGTGTCATGGTACACCAGTCATTGAAAGTAGGCATGCAGGTGCAGCAGGCTGTGAAGAAAGCGAATGGTATGTTGGCATTCATAGCAAAAGGATTTGCGTACAAGAGCAGGGAGGTTCTACTGCAGTTGTACAGGGTCTTGGTGAGGCCACACCTGGAGTATAGCGTACAGTTTTGGTCTCCTAATCTGAGGAAAGACATTCTTGCCATAGAGGGAGTAAAGAGAAGGTTCACCAGACTGATTCCTGGGATGGCACGACTTCCATATGAAGAAAGACTGGATAGACTCGGCTTGTACTCGCTGGAATTTAGAAGATTGAGGGGTGATCTCATAGAGACTTACAAAATTCTTAAGGGGTTGGACAGGCTAGATGCAGGAAGATTGTTCCCGATGTTGGGGAAGTCCAGGACAAGGGGTCACAGTTTAAGGATAAGGGGGAAGTCTTTTAGGACCGAGATGAGAAAATCGTTTTTCACACAGAGAGTGGTGAATCTGTGGAATTCTCTGCCACAGAAGGTAGTTGAGGCCAGTTCGTTGGCCATATTTAAGAGGGAGTTGGATGTGGCCCTTGTGGCTGAAGGGATCAGGGGGTATGGAGAGAAGGCAGGTACAGGATATTGAGTTGGATGATCAGCCATGATCATATTGAATGGTGGTGCAGACTCGAAGGGCCGAATGGCCTGCTCCTGCACCTAATTTCTATGTTTCTATGTATCTATCATTCTTCAATAACAGTGTTTCTGACTCATCAGATATACAGAACATTTTTCCAAGGAACATCTGAAACTGACATCTGAAACGGTGAAGGTTCACAGAGGAGGTTTGTATTTTGTGGCGCATCATTGTCAAGGAAAAAAATCCTGTAAATATGTTTTTTTTGGTTATGTATACAACATCAATGCTGGCAGCAAATCATAATATGTCGCACAACGTTCACTCACCATCATAAGTGACGTAAGGTATCTGGAACCCTTTGGCACTGTTTGCTTCATTAGTTTTGAAATTGATCCACAGCTTGCGGGAGCGGGCGGTGAAAGCTATTGGCCGTTCATAGGTTTGGCAAGTCTCGTATGTTGTGATTGATGTAGGTGACGCTATTAATAAAATTTCAGAACACAAAAAATTGAGGAATTCAGAAATAAAAATTTAATTGAAAGCAATTTAATGAAATCAAGAAGAAGTACAGAGCCTAAAATATAACGTGCCATTTGCAAAATTATGCTCTTACTGTTCCCATGTTTCTGGCTTTGGTTCAGGCAGTTAAGGGCCTGTCCCACTTGCATGCGATTGCATGCGTTTGGCGCGACCAACCGGAAGCGGAGTTCATGCGAAATTCGCGTTAAGTACACGCTTATTTCGCGCATGACGTCATTTACGTCATGCTTACCAATCAGCTGGGCAGGAGGCAGGCTGACCGAATTTGGGCGTCGCATGGCGTCGGGCGGTGACGTCATCACGCAACGCCACGCCGGGCGGTGACGTCATCACGCAACACCACGCGCCAGGCGTACGCCGTCAAGGCGCTGCGTACGCCGTCAAGACGCTGCGTAAGACCGCAATGTGCCTGCGTGCCGACAGTGGGACCGGCTCCGCACGGCCATACGGTGCCCGTACGCCTCAAGCGACCACGAGGTCTCGTAATTTGCGAGCGAAGGTCGCGTAAGTGGGACAGGCCCTTTACTTTCTGCAAATGATCACAGCACCTTCAGTCACACACAGACTGCAACCAGCTAAATTCTAAAGATCAAGAGCGTTCGGTATAGGACTGTCAAGTTAGTTGATTGGTATCATACAGCAAAATACAAAATAGATGCAAAAGTTGACGGTCACCCCTTGTGTTAGGAGAAAAATCAATAATGATTGATATACAATGACTCATGAGAGTTTTAAGAGAGAAATGGTTCTGATTTGATTAGTGACCCATTCAATAAATTAGGTAAACTGACTGCCAAGGTTAGGCACAAAACGCTGGAATAACTCAGCAGATCAGGCAGCATCTCTGGAGAACATGGATAGGTGTTTAACATTAAAAAAAATGTAAACAATTTTAACGTGTTTACAAAAGATGTTCTCCAGAGGTGCTGCCTGACCCACTGCGTTACTCCAGCACTTTGCATCTTTCTTTGGTAAACCAGAAACTGTCGTTCCTTGTTACTACCATGTGAAGAGAGGCAAATGAGTAAGATCCTTAAAATGGCGATGATTATAAAATCAAATATAAACAGAAGTGAAGAAGAGAAAGAAACCTGCAAAACATTGAAGCCAAAATGAAGGATAACTCAGGCCAGTTAGCATTTTGCCAAATGTTGTGTCCCAGTTCCCAAATTAAATACAGATCTCATTTCATGCATTCAGAAACATTACCTTGGACATCTTGGCCTGTAGGAAGAGTAAATTTAACCTGTATGAGATCTGACAGTAAGCAATGAAAAGTGAACAACTCAGAAAGGTGTACAAAAGCTTTGTCAAAAAGATGCATTACAGACATTTTAAAGCTGCCCAGAGTTTAGGTTTGGTGGGATTTGAGGAAAGGTGGATGCATCCAGTCTAAAGCATTTGGAAAACTCACAGTTTTTTCTCATGACCAAAACATCCCCACAGTCATCCTCAATGGGTAAGAATATTTCAGGGACCACAATCAGAATTTTTCTTTTGGGAGGTGGGTTAATGTTCCAGGTGCATTCTACATTTGCTGGGTAATTCCCGGGATAGTTGGGAGATTCAATATAGCCTGTGTATTCCCCAAGTTCACCACCACACTGTCGATCTGTAGGAAAGAAGCACACGGGTCAGGTAAGCGATTTGTAGATGCCCTTGATTCTAATAAGCAACAAGTAAATTATCTTGACATCAGGGAGAAACACACAAAATTGTGTTTTTGCCAGAACTGGAAAATGTCAATCTTCTTAGGCCAGCAATCTGTAACTTTTCAAAATGTACACAGAAACTGTTCTAATATAAAAATAACAGCTTTATACTCATTCGCACTCTTCCTTTCCTGCCAGTCTCCTTCAGTTCAGGTATCAAAAAATAGGATTATTATAGAATTTGTGTAAATGGGTGGTTGATGGTCGGAAGGGATTCAATGGGTTGAAAGGCCTTTTTCCATGCTGTATCTCTTGACAACTCCAAGTCTAGCTGGGCATTGTGGATGGTTGCAGTCAAAGGCAGTGGAGTTCAGGTACCAAACTATGATGAATTTTCATCCCTCTAACTTGTAGATTCCAAGTTGCTAACTTGGAAATGCAAAGACAACTAGAAGTGGCTATCTACACAATGCCAGTTAACTTGGCAATTGACTAAAGATCAAACATGAAACCCACTACCTCAGAGTATACCTCAGTTGCTTGCTGCACTAACCCACTGAACATTGAAGTAGCTATAATAAACTTTAATTCCTGAAATCTTAGGCCCAAACTAAACAAATAATATTTAAATTACTTCAATACTCTTCTAATGATTTGTCATATGTACCTGCTCTTTGGTAATTGAAAAAATGTTAAAATTGTTGTGATTACAATGTATTAGTATCAATGTTTATTTATTTTTGTATACCCCTCCCCCCCCCCACACCCATTTATGGACTGGGTCTTGCGACTAATTGCTCTTGCGGTTGTAACTTCACGGTTGCTACTTCATTGCGGATGCTATGCATTGACTACCAATTAATGCTGCATAATGTAGCAACAAAGCTAGTGACACCAAAGGAATTGCAAAGGAAGACTGTGAAGAAGCCTGTTCAATGGCTAATTTTTTTGTTTGCTGGTTTGGCATTGACAATAATTTGGAAGACCTAGTCACTTGATAGTGGGTATGCATGGATTGCAGAATGCGATCTTCTAAAGCACCGCTCTGAGTGTGGACATGGCCTACACCGTTCCTGCTGGCCACGTTGATTACAGGTGCTCCTGAGGGTATAAATGCCAGACCTATGTTCACCCTGTACGTACCATGTAAATATAATTTTCGCCTGGACACTGTTTTCTGTTCATAATCATCATGTGGGAGACCAAAGAGATGGATTTGCCCGCAGTTGTGGGGCTGCAGGCATTTTCTGCTGGGGAGGAACATGCATCTCTCCCGACTCCCCCCGTTCCAACCGAGCCACACCAACTGGAGGCTGGATGGAGGCAAGGAGAACCGGGAGTGCTAAGCAAACGCACTCTCACACTCAGTGAGGCCGGCTGCTCACTGAGCACTCCATGTTCATTTACAACTTCCGAAAAATTCAGGATACATAACAGTTCTTAGGACTAGAACCCTTTATGGTGAAAAATGAGAGGACTACCTTTTAGTACTGGCACCCATTTTAGGAGACGAGAAGCAATGTATTTGTGTCATATACATCACAAAATATGATAGAGGACATGTCGCGGGGACGCATGTTTGGTCGTGAGTAGTCGCCTAAAGAGTCGTACCTTTTTTTGGTCGACGCTGGATTTTCAACATTTTGAAAATTTTCGGCGACCTGCTACGACTATGATGGGTGCCGGCAAGTCGACGAAAAAATTGTGTATGTGGGACAGGCAACTAACTGCTCACTGGCTTGCAACATTGTTTTGTTGAAAGCTCCATGGACAATATGTAGGTCCTCGAGTACAACACACATTTTTTGAGTTCTTAACGTTTCATGCACAATTTTCTACACCCTACAATGGGCTTCATTTCAGATCAGTATGACCCCACTTGTATTTCAGGGGCGGCATGATGGCGCAGCAGTAGCATTGCTGTCTTACAGCACTTGCGGTGCCGGAGACCCGGGTTCGATCCCGACTACGGGTGCTGTCTGTATGGAGTTTGTACATTCTACCCGTGACCTGGTTTCATCCCACACTCCAAAGACGTACAGGTTTGTAGGTTTATTGGTTTGGTAAATGTTGAAACAAAAATTGTCCCTAGTGTGTGTACGATAGTGTTAAGGGCCTGTCCCACTTTCCCGAGTTACTCACGAATTATCCAGAGTTTTCCCCTTGCTTTAAATTCGGAGAATGTCCGTAGCGAGTCCGTAGATATTTCGTCGCGGCTCGTAATGCCAGCCGTAGGTACTCAGGGCATCAGGTAAGTCGGGGCGTTTTTTTAGCATGTTGAAAAATGTCCATGAGTAAAAAAAATAGTCCCGAGTACCTACGGCTGGCTATTACCCTAATTCTCAGAGTTTGAATCAAGGGGAAAACTTGGGAGAATTCGTGAGTAACTCGGGAAAGTGGGACAGGCCCTTGAATGTGCAGGGATCGCTGGTCGGCATGGATCTGGTGGGCCGAGGGGTATGTTTCTGCGCTGTATATCTAAACTAAACTAATCAGGAACCCACTGAGTACACATACTTTACAACTGTTATTAGCTGATTGCTTATTCACTGCTTGTCAATAGAAGTTTGTCAAAAGTACTTTGTATTAACTGCCTAAAAACTGATATTCGGGTTGGCATTTTAATGAATTGAAAATGTATTGCCTTACAGATGATTTTCTCAAACAAGTGTCCTCTTAGAACTACTGAATAATTCAGAGAGCAAATAAATCTAAAAAAAAAATCAGTTTTGACCTGGAAAAAGTTTGGCCTTTTGCCCTATTTTTGTGACCTAATTCGTTGTTCTTTAAAAGCGCTGCCAGAAATGCTCTGCCCACATTCCAATCCAGATAACAGTTGCACTGATGTCTAGGAGACTGCCAAAACAAGAGCGAACTTAAAGGGCCTGTCCCACGACGCGAGTTTACCCAAGAGCTCTCCCGAGTTAAAAAAAATCAAACTCATGGTAAGTACGTAGAATGTACGTAGCGGCTACATCGGAGCTCGTGGACGTCTCATAGCGGCTCGTAATGCTAATGGCAGGCACTCGAGAAATGCCGGTAACTCGTGAAGTTTTTTCAACACTGTGAAAAATTTCCAAGAGTAAAAAAATACTCGTGAAGAAGTACCACGAGTTTGATTTTTTTTAAACTTGGGAGAGCTCTTGGGTAAACTCACATCGTGGGACAGGGGCTTTAGGATGGTTCTTGAACCTGCTGTTGTCTTTATGCAATCCTATGTTGTTAGAGAGTAAAGTACCTATCATGTGGAGAATCTTACTTTTGCATTGTCTGACTGTTGTTGATCCATCAAAGTCAGTCGTGGTGTTTCCGGGACATGCAATGCAGTAATTCTGTCGGAACTCTGGCTGGTATGTACCCAAGGCACAACGTATGCACCGGTGAACACTTGTGTTGTAATAATGGCCGGGAGAGCATTGAACTGAGAATTCAAAAACAACATCACAATCATGGACATGGGTCTTCACAACATTACAACATTTGCATCACCATAGCTTAATGGGAGCAAGAAAATCCCCCTGGTGCAGGTGAATGGCAGGAGAATCAGGAAAGAGTGTTGTTGATGTGGAGTGAGCAAAAAACTACAATTATTGTATATGTTTATTATTCTCACCTGTACTGAGATATAGTGAAAATGTTTGTATTTTATACTATACAATCAGATCAGATAATTTTTCAATCACGTCAAACTCAAGAACAACAGGTAGAACGAAGGGGATGTTACGAATGCAGAATATAGTTCTCAGCATTGTAGTGCATCACTTCCACAAAGAAAGTCCAATGTACGCAATAGGAGAGAAGCGGTGAATCGGATCGTGCCCTAGCTTATGGAAGGACTATTCAGAAGCCTGATAACAGAGGGGGGAAATCTGTTCCTTAATCTGGTGCTGCTCACTTTCATACTTCTGTATCTGGCGTTCAATGGGAGCGGGAGGGGATGACTGGGGTGGGACGTCTCTGAGTATGTTGGCTGCTTTCCCGAGGCTGCGTGAAGTGTAGCTGGAGTTAATGGCACAGAGTCTGGTCTGGTCAGTAGTTGGCTGCTTGATGATTGGTGTAGGCAGGAGGGACTTTATGCTCATCATTATGTTTCCATGCTGTATAATTCTTATAGCATTCAATCCATTAATCATTTGGAGTAAAAATTTCAATAAAAACTTTGTAAGACCATAAAAGGACCTTGGGCTCGGTCAGGATTGCTTTACTGTTCAAGAATGCAAAGGTTTCCATTCAGATTCTGTCTATAATATATATTCACCAATGAAATGCACTCTTATTTATTTTAATAAGCTCTATATACTTTAATAGTTATCAGTGATCAACTGCTCTTGTCACTCGCCTTTAGTATCACAATCCTGGAAGGATGAAGCTCCTTCGTGCTTTGTCATCAATCCTCCTCCACACTGGAAACAGAGTGTGCGGCCTGATTCAGGCTGGTATGTGCCTCGACTGCACAACTGACATGGTTGAAACCCATCTGCTGAATAATGTCCTGGGCTGCACTGACCTAGATTAACAATGACAACAGTGGCTTTTAGTAAACTGACTAGTATTGCTTAAAAGAAACACAATTCCCTCAGAGTTATATTGCCACCAGAATCAGCAAAAAACACTTTTATGGAAAGCAAACCCCAGATCTCTCAGCAGAAGCCTTAAGGGCCTGTCCCACTTCCACGACCTAATTCACGACCTCTGCCGAGTTTGCCCTTGACATACTCGCAGCATGGTCGTCACAAGGTCGTAGGAGGTCATAGGTAGGTCGTAGCAGGATGTGATGCTAGTCATAGGTACTCGTGGCTTCAAGTAGGTCGGAGCGTTTTTTCGAGCATGATGAAAAATGTCCACAAGTAAAAAAGTTCGTGAATTAGGTCATGAAAGTGGGACAGGCTCTTTAGTGGCATTGTCAACTGTTCTTTCAGCTTGCACAGCTGCATATCTTCGAGAAAGATTTAGTCTCAGCATGTGATCTACTGGCACTTTGAGCTGGGTTTGCCAGAGTAGTGGCACTAAGAGCACTCTTCCGCTTAAGAAACACACTGTTTGTAAACCAAGTTTGGGATGTCATGGAATATCTTTTCAGATCTATGATTGAATTCATTTCTGCCAGATGTAATGGTTACTTTTGAGGTGACTCATTAATTAAAATATAACTTTAATTGATGATAGTAATTGTCCAAAACACCAACATCTATAGCCATAGATCAGAAGTTGGGAGAACTTTATTGCATGACTTTAAGGCAGATCTACATTTAGTTCACCATCAATTATTTTGGGCAAAGAAAGTATCGTTGAGGAGTTCTTATCTAAAGTGAGATCTTTTCACACTTCAGTTGATATTGAATAGGTTGTGCTGGATCATACCTTTCACTGCTGCTGAATTTGTGGGTTTAATCAAGCCTTTACCATAAAATTCTATCTTTTAAATGCAAATCTTCAAATATAAAGTTATCTATTCATTTCCCTCTGCAACCTGTATCTGTAAATTACTTAAGTTCACTGCAAAGCAAGATGCTAAAGAGAAGGAGCTCTGTGCCCTTATATAAAAAAGACCAAGACGCAGGAAGAATATAGTGATGTTTGTGTTGCATTTGTGGGGCATTGTGTTGCCTTGTGTTGCATTCGCCTGACCTGGGAAAGTATAAATATCATTACGATATACAGCATGGTCCTGGCATTGTTTGGATGGATACCCTGCATCTAAACACGGATGAAATACACACCCAAATACATCTGTATATGAGTGAGCACATTCCACCCCTTCCCACACACTTGACATAACATAAATAAAAACCTTATGTCCCCTCCATCAAACAGTCACTACAGTCACTGTCCCCTACATCAAACATACTGACATCTACAGATAGTATGATAGAATAAATATATCATATAATATATATTAATTTATATTAATAAATATAAATATAATTAATAATATAAATTATATTTGCAATATAACTATAATTTAGATTATAAACATAATATATATAATGATTATTATATTAATATTCATATTATTATATCATAAATAAATACATTAATAATTATTACCCATATCACACATCTGAGGTATGCTTTTACAAAATTGTATTCCCTTCGTTTTTACTGCCAGCAGGGGTAACAGGGGAATATTTTCTTATATTCCCCTTTCTTGCGAACGCCTATGGACTTTACCTGTTAAAACAGCGGGGAATATAGTCTTATATTCCCCTGGTCTCACATCCGGGAACTAACGTGACGGCAACGTCGCTGCGTCGGCAGACAGGAAGACTGCGCGTCCATTTTGGTTAAATTTTACGTGGAAGTCCGCCGAGCTGAGATGTTAAAATTTTCCTCTAGATGTCCAATATTGACAGATACGACATATATTGCCCTCAGCCCTCGTCTTCGAAATATGAATCTACTTCTATATGTCGTATCCCCCTCAAGGCCAGTCAATATTCTATTATTATATCATTATATGACTATAATATTGGACATTATATATTAATTTATATTAATACATATAAATATAATTTATAATATAAATTCTACTTATTTATTAATATAAATTAATATATAATTTCCAATAAATACAAAACTAATTTACCTGTGCAGACACTTATGTTACGTGCCCCAGTTGGACCGTGTCCTTCGGTTCCTGGACAGAGATCGCATGACAACTGTCCATCCCTCTCCTGGTAGGTGCCAGCAGGACACAGAACACACTTCTCATGTTGGCCATGATAGAAGGATCCTGACGAGCAGCTGACTGAGAAATAAAATTGCTGGTGAGGAATCACAAAACCGCATATTCATCAAAATTCATTTCACTTCCTGTAATGGGCAAAATATTTGAACTATCTCTTTTCTGGTGGAAACTATAAACTAATAAAAAAAATGAAATGCTTTGTGACTGTTCAATACTTAAATGTCTTTAATCAGGATGTGAATGTATTCAAATTGTGTAACAAATTTGTATTTGTATGTTTGAGATTAGATTTTGAGTTCCATTCATAAAATACAAAATGTTATTTTACCAGGTATAATTGGTGTTGTTTAATCAGATATGGTTTTGCTTGTATTTATAAATGATTCTACCTCTGACATCCTGGACTGACCCTCTTCACTGCAGTTCCTCCACATGCTAAGGGGTGGAACTGCAGTGTGCTCTCTGCAATGAAAGCCTTGTGGCAACCCACTAGTCACTGCACATGCACAAGATAGTTTATGGCCTTATTTAGCGAATAAGTTCAAATCAGAAATGGGCAATCACACCATCAGGGTTCTTGCTCCCTGCGTTTCAGAAGTGTTTTGTTAGCAGATTTTTTTTTCAAATGTCATCTTTCATCTCCTAAAAATGTTGATCTGGTAGAGCTTCTGACACAGCACCAGAGGGTTCGATCCTGCTGTTCTGCGTAGAATTTGCACGTTCTCCCTGCGATTGTGTGGGTTTCCTCTAGAGGGTCTGGTTTTCTCCCACATCCCAAAGATATGTGCGTTTGTAGATTAGGATGCGGAAGTAGGACTACATATATTGAGTGTCAATGGGTGGGGACTCGCAGGGCCTGTTTCCACACTGTAGTTTTAAACTAAACAAAACTACTAGGTTCTGAAGAAAGGTGCTAACCCGAAACATCACCTATCCTGTCCAGCACTTTGTATCCTTTTGTGTAAACCAGCCACTACCATTCCTTGTTTCTACTGGGTTACATGGCTTGGTTATGGCACTCAAGAGCATCAGTTATCCTGCACCATCTTTTTTGAACAGTCTTCATTTAGTTACAAAGTTTAAAATGATATGGATGACAAATCCAAAGAAAAGTGAATCTTGTATTTGTGAGAAATACAATGTGAATCAGCAAGCACTGAATGCTTTTCAATAATTACAATGAACACAAAATAGTCAGAGGGAGAGGCATGGACAGGAAAAGAGCGAGAGAGGTGGGATGATGGCTGCCTGGCGTTCTCAGTATCAATTTACAGATGAGCTGAAAGGTCACAACCAGTAACATTTAAAACATAGAAAATAGGTGCAGGAGTAGGCCATTCGACCCTTTGAGCCAGCACCGCCATTCAATATGATCATGGCTGATCATCCAGAATCAGTACCCTGTTCCTGCTTTCTCCCCATATCCCTGGGAAGTGGGCTGGGAACTTACTTCTCACCTTCGTTGGGGTTCCAGAACTGAAGGAGGGAGAATAATTTACAGAGCTATATCAATACATTAATTTCAAATTGAATCAACTGAAACCAAAGAAATCATAGCAGTTTAAAATGAAAACGTTGGAGTGAAGTAGATATTTTGGTTAATGTTAATTCAGAAATTTATGAAGAAAATTGACAAAGATATGTTCTAACTTTGTGAAGCAAACCAAGTTGAATGATTAGCCACCACCTTATTCATGATACACACTTACCACATCTCCCGTCTATCCACTCCTGCCCTGTGTTGCACGCCTCCTGTTTCTCAGGCACTTTTGCCACCTTCTTTGCCACTTCATACTCTGTCCCAGAGAAGTGAATGTGAAATCGCTGCTGATTAATTGATTTCTTCAAAGTTTTAATTGCAGACTTCAGTTTCTTCTCCATCTTCTGTCTCAGGCAGTTAATGTTGCAGCTGCCTGCGGGGAACAGTTTCACTCTGTTAAAGTGAATCGGAGTGAACCGGTTGGCGCAGGAGACAGACAATATGGGCTGAGAAAAACTCAGTGTAGTTTTGCTTACAGGATTACAGAAAACACAGATTTGCTTACAGGAAAGTCTTAATCGAATTGCATGAGGCTTGATGAAATTGCACCTGGAATGTTTTGTACAGTTTTGGTTTCCTTTAGTTTAGTTTAGTTTAGAGATGCAGCGCAGAAACTAGCCCTTCGGCTCACCAAGTCCACACCAACCAGTGATCCCCATACACTACCACTATCCTACACACTAGGGTCACAGGGAGAACATACAGGCATCACCCCTAGTCAGGATCGAGCCCAGGTCTCTGGTGCTGTAAGGCAGCCATTTTACTGCTGCACCACTGCCACCCCAAAGCCTTTCCTCAGAAGAGATGTACCTTCCATAGAGGAAAACTAAAATTTCACTAAACTGGTTTCTAGGGATGACAGGTTTGACGAATGAGGAAAGATTGAATGGGACTGGGAATATATATTCTTTAAAATTCAGGAGGATGAGAGAACTCATTGAAACGTACTCGATTTCCTTGAAGGGCTCGACAAGGAAATGGATTTCCTTGTCAAAAATCTTTTCACTGACTGAGGAATCTAGGACTGGGGGTACAGTTTGTGAATAAGCGGTTAACAGTATAGGACTGAGAGATCAGGGCAGGTATTAGCACCAAGAGAGTGGTGAACATTTGGAACTCTCCACCACAGATGGAAGCTGAATAGTTTTGTTCATTCACAACAGAAATACCTTTCTGGGCATTAAGGGAACGAACAAATATGGGGATAGTGCTGGAAAATGGTGCTAAGGTGGGAGCCAACCATGATCTTGGAGACGAGCAGATCAGGTTCTAAGAACTCTGCCCTTCCTGCCCTGTTCCTCCTTTACGAATTCTCATGTTTACTTAAGCAACATTGTAAATTTTATCTAATAGTCTAATGTATTCTGTACGCTCACTCGTGGCTCTACTTCATTATCAGAGCAGTTTTTATTCCCTATTAAAAAGTTATATTTTCCTAAGAACTATCTGTCATTGCTTATCTGCTTCAATGTCTTTTAGTGCTATTTCCCAATCTTTCGCAGTCAACTCGCCCTGAATTTGGCTTTAAAGCTAAACTCTAATGTCAGACTTCATCACCATAAAACAGAATATACCATAAACTATAAATCAATTATGTGTTAAGCAACCACCACAGGATACCATAACTAAATATAAAAAAGTAAGGAAGCAGTTACGAAGACATCAAGATGTTCTATTTATCAGCTATCATACTTAACAGTTTCAAACCAGCATCCTGTGTCTGTCTTTGAACTGATCATTTTGAGTAGTGAAAAAGTACTGAATGCTGCTGGCAGCCTCATGCATGCCACCTCTTGCCACCATATCAAATGCAATTAACATAATGAATTGACAATTTAAAAAAACTGCAGATGTTAGAAATCCAAACTAAAACAAAGTGCTAGAAACACCCAGCAGATGAAGCTGCGTCTGTGGAAAGAGAAACAATAAATATTTCAGAACAGAGATACTTAATCGGGATTGAGAATTTCCAACATGTTCTGTTTTTTAATAAACCGAAAATGCCTTTGCTGAGAAAAAAAGACACAAAGTGCTGGAGTAACTCAACGGGTCAGGCAACATCCCTGGAGGACATGGATAGGGGATGTTTTGGGTTGGGATATTTTTTCAGAAGCGAGTCGTCACCTATCCATGTTCTCCAGAGATGCTGCCTAACCCACTGAGTTACTCTAGCACTTTGTGTCTTTTTTTGTAAAGCAGCATCTGCAGCTCCTTGTTCCTACACCCCACGCAGAATGCTGGCATGTTAACTCCTCCTTGCTACTAAAACAATCACTTCTTGTTAACATATTTCTTGAATGTCATTCTTTCCAAATTGCCTCTGTTTAGCTGCTAGCATAGATGGTGGGTAGTGTGAGGTTGCTTAGTCCATGGATTAGATGCCCTGAGGCTAAGCTGGCCTCACTTACTGTGGCTACTTCTAGTTCTAGCAGAAGAGAACTACCAGGAGAGGGGAACCCAGCTGACATTGTCCTCGATAGACCAGAGACTAAAGGTACCAGGCTTACTGCTTCCATGACCAGCTCATCAGAAATCAGCAATGAATATCAGACTATCATTGTTTGTTTCATGGAAACCTCATTCCCTTTTATTATAACTTGCAAATAGTAGATAATCGTTAACAGAAAAAAAAAATCACCATTCACCTGTTATATCTTCCTTTCTTATCTCTGCCTCAAAGTCCAGTGTAATGCGAGTCACCTCTTTGCCTGGAGGGTTGCGGGTGCGGCGACCTTTTGCTTTCTTGGAAGAATCACACTTTAGGTTGACGAACGTAACCTGGCAGTTGTCTGTACAAGGGAAGGCACCTCCTTCATAACATGCCAATGAAATAAAGTAAGCATGGTGAGAAAAATCAACATACACTGCAAACTGTGATATAACATACAAATAGAACATATTTTAGCCTAATCATGTTGGGTAGGTTTCATCCTTCACTTTACACCAATATACAGTAATAGTGCGTGCAGTAACTAATTACATCATGCATACCAAGCACTGTACCCAGCAC
This sequence comes from Okamejei kenojei, assembly GCA_035221665.1. Classification (NCBI taxonomy): domain Eukaryota; kingdom Metazoa; phylum Chordata; class Chondrichthyes; order Rajiformes; family Rajidae; genus Okamejei; species Okamejei kenojei. The sequence goes on from CM069154.1 coordinate 34,093,807, forward strand.
AAGAGACGGAGACCGACACACGACTCAAAGGGATTATGTGCAGTGTACAGAGAACACAGGTACAGAGCAATTACTAAAAGGAATGTCAACAATACGTTGATTCAATTAATTCAGACACGAGTTGAAAGTTTTTGAAGAAGAAAAAATGCAAAACTCTAAACTATCTACCAATAATCCCATTGTTGATTGTGTCTCCTTTGCACAAATTGCAGCTGCTTTTCCTACACTGCAATTGTGACTACACTTCTAAATTACTTAATGGCTGTGAAAATCGTTATGTACATTCATCGCTCATTTTGTTTCGTTTCTTCCTTCCCCCCACCCTGTCTTATGCTCCACATGACATGACTGGCAGAAACAGAATCAATAGGTCTGAAAATCAGCCCTTCTGAATGCAACTTAATAATGCAGTGATTCACTACATCATGCAAACCCAACACTGCTGCTGGCACAAGAGATGGAGATCAATACAGCACCCGATGGGACTACGTTCAGGTGTTGAAAGCTTTAGAAGAAGAAACAAATAGAAAACCATATAACAATTACAGCATGGAAACAGGCCATCTCGGCCCTTGTAGTCCGTGCCGAACACTTACTCTCACCTAGTCCCATCTACCTGCACTCAGACCATAATCCTCCATTCCTTTCCCGTCCATATACCTATCCAATTTATTTTTAAAGGATAAAATCGAACCTGCCTTCACCACTTCCACTGGAAGCTCATTCCACACAGCTACCACTCTCTGAGTAAAGAAGTTCCCCCTCATGTAACCCCTAAACTTTTGTCCCTTAATTCTCAAATCATGTCCTCTTGTTTGAATCTTCCCCACTCTCAATGGAAAAAGCTTATCCACGTCAACTCTGTCTATCCCTCTCATAATTTTATAGACTTCTATCAAGTCCCCCCTTAACCTTCTGTGCTCCAAAGAATAAAGACCTATCTTGTTCAACCTTTCTCTGTAACGTAGGTGCTGAAACCCAGGCAACATTCCAGTACTCTCCTCTGTACTCTCTCTATTTTGTTGACTTCTTTCCTATAATTTGGCGACCAGAATTGTACACCATATTCCAGAAATTGGCCTCACCAATGCCTTGTACATTTTTAACATTACATCCCAACTTCTATACTCAATGCTCTGATTTATACAGGCCAGCACATCAAAAGATTTCTTTACCACCCTATCTACATGAGATTCCACCTTCAGGGAACTATGCACAGTTATTCCTAGATCCCTCTGTTCTACTGCATTCCTCAATTTGCTACAATTTACCATGTACGTCCTATTTTGATTTGTCCTATCAACATGTAGCACCTCACACTTATCAGCATTAAACTCCATCTGCCATCTTTCAGCCCACTCTTCCAAATGGTCTAAATCTCTCTGTAGACTTTGAAAATCTACTTCATTATCCACAACACCACCTATCTTAGTATCATCTGCATACTTACTAATCCAATTTACCACACCATCATCCAGATCATTGATGTATATGACAAACAACAGTGGACCCAACACATATCCCTGAGGCACCCCACTGGTCACCGGCCTCCAACCTGACAAACAGTTATCCACCATTACTCTCTGGTATCTCCCATTCAGCCACTGTTGAATCCATCTTGCTACTCCACTATTAATACCCAACAATTGATCATTCTTAACCAACCTTCCATGTGGAACCTTGTCAAAGGCCATTAAAACTCCATTAACTAAATGAAGAAAAACTAAAGACTGGTGTCTGAAACATTCTACCTGTGATAACTGGATGTCCACTATCCTGCTTTCCTTTAATGCGAGGATGGAGGTGACACTTGGCATCTTTTATCTTGAAGGAAGCTCTTTGTTTGACTGGGGGAGCTAGAGCCTCTAAAAGAAAGCAAAAGCAATTACAGACATCTTAAAATCAGTGCTATATAGAAAAAGGGTCAGGAAAGGTATTTTGGTGGTCATAGCCATAATGCATGAAACAAGGGCTTCAGCCAAACCCGTCCATGCCAACCAAGATGCCCCATTTAAGGTAGTTCCATCTGTCTGCATTTGGTCCATAACCCTCACAACCTTTCCTATCCATGTACCTGTCCAAGTACTGTACATTTTAAATGTTGTTATTGTATCTGTTTCAACTACCTCCTCTGGCAGCTTATTCCATATACCCACCACCCTCTGAAATGCAAACAATTGTCCTTCTGGTTCCTAGTAAATCTTGCCCCTCTGACAAAACTATATCCTCTGGTTCTTGAGTCCCCTACCATGGGTAAAGGACTGTGCATTCACCCTATCAATTCCCAATATATTTTAAACATCTTTATAAGATCACCTCTACAAGATCACCTTCTGCGCTTCAAGGAATAAAGTCTTAGTTTGTCCAATCTTTCCCTACAGCTCATACCCTCAAGTCCTGTCAACATTCTCGTAGATCTTCTCTGCACTCTTTTCAGGTTAATGAAATCCTTTCTATAGTAGAGTGACTACAACATCACAATACTCCAAATGCAGCCTCACCAACCTGTTGTACCACTGTAACATAATGTCCCAACTTCTATATTCAATACCCTGACTTATGAAGGGCAATGTACCAAAATCCTTTTTTTAACCACCCTAAGTATCCGTGACACCACTTTCAGGGAACTATGTCTCTGCACTACAACACCGCAGGATCCTGCCATTCACCGTGAAGGTGCTGTTCTGGTTTCACTTCTCAAAATGCTACATCTCACACTAATCTGCATTAAACTCCATTTGCAATATTTCAATCACTCGCTCAGCTGACCACTTTGAGCTCTTTTACTCAAAGTGATTTTACTGCTCAATGTATACTCGATATGATGGACATATGGAAGTCAGAACATGGGAAAGCATTTGTGAATTGGCATTCCTGAGACACAAATTTGCATCAGATCAGCATATTCGCCCTATGGGACCTGTGTGACCAAGGTGCACTCCTGTTGCATGGTCTCTGTCAGAGGTGCTTATCTGAAAAATCTGCAATTGGGGTCAGTGGGACGGAGGGTGGGGGGAATGAGTCACACTGGGGAAGAAATTGCAGGCGTCCTGGTCAAGATATACAAATCATCATTAGATGCGAGGTGCAGGAAGAATGGAGGGTGGCTAATGTAGTGCCTCTATTTAAGAAGGGTTGTAAGGAAAAGCCTGAGAACTATAGACAAATATCTGTGGTAGGTAAGCCTAATATCTGTGGTAGGTAAATTACTGGAGAGTATTCTGAAGGATAAGATTTATATATACATTTGGGTAGGCAGGGGCTGATTGGGGTACTCATACGTTTATATGACTACCCCTAATCAGGTAGTATATGGTTTTATACGTTGGAGATTGCATCTAACAAATCTGATTGAATTTTTCTTTGAAGAAGTAACTAAAAAGGTTGATGAGGTCAAAGCTGTAGGCGTTGTCAATATGGACTTTAGCAAGGCATCTCATAAGGTTCCGAATGATAGGCTGCTCTGGAAGGTTAGATCACATGGGATCCAGGGAGAGCATGCCGAATAGATAGGAATTGGCATAATGGAAGGAAACAGAGGGTGATGGTGGGAGGTTGTTTTTCGGACTGGCGGTCCGTGACGTATATTATGCCTCAGGGATCAGTACACGGCCCTTTGCTGTTTGTGGTTGATATCAACGATTTGGATGAGAATGGACAAGTCTGAAGAAGGGTTCTGACTGAAACCGTCACCTATTCCTGTTCTCAAGACATACAGCATTGCCTGAACTGCTGAGATACTCCAGCATTTCTGTGTCTTTCTTCATGGATGATTAGCAAGCTCACGGATAACATGGCATCATAGACAGCATGATCTTGATCAGTTGGGCAGGTGGGCTGAGGAATGGTTAATGGAGTTCAATGCAGATAAGTGCGAGGTGCTGCATTTTGGGAAGTCAAACCAGGGTAGGACCTTTACAGTGAATGGCAGGTATCTGGGCAGTGTTGTAGAGCAGAGCGATCGAGAAGTGCAGATACGTAGTTTGTTGAAAGTGGCGACAATAGCAGATAGGGTGGTCAAGAAGGTTTTCGGCACATTGGCCTTCAACAGAGTATTGAGTATAGAAGTTGGTAAGTTATGTTACAGTTGGAAAAGACATTGTGAAGGCCATATTTGGACTATTGTGTTCTGTTCTGGTCACCTTGTTATGGGAAAGATGTCGTTGAGCTGGAAAGGGTGCCGCGAAGATTTACAAGGATGTTGCCAGGATTCGAAGGCCTGAACTTAAGGGAGAGGTTGAGCACATTAGGACTTTATCCCTTGGAGCACAGAACGATGAGGGGTGATGTTACAGAGGTGTATAAGTTCATGAGGGGAATAGACAGAGTAAATGTAGAGAGTCATTTACCCAGAGTGGGGCAATGAAGAAACAGAAGACAGAGGTTTAAGACATAGGAGAACGATTTAATATGAACCTGAGGGGTAACTTTCTTTACGCAAAGGTTCGTGGTTATATAGAATGAGCTGACTGGGGAGGTAGTTAAGGCTGGTACTACAACAATGTTTAAAAGACATTTGGACAAGTATATGGATAGGATAGATGTAGATTCTAGAAGAAGGTGGGCCAAATGCAAGCAGGTGGGATTAGTGTAGATGCAGCATGTTGGTCGCCGTGGGCCAACTGGGCCGAAGGTTTTCCACGCTGAGGCTTGATGACAGTGCTACCACAATTAGAATGCCCACCTCCGGACGAAGAAAGAGGCTGAAGCTGAATCCCAACACAAGTCCTGCTGAAAATACTTTACCACAACATGACATCTGCATAATACCACAGCTCGGCGGCATTGATTTTCAGGTGCTTACCGACACAGCCTGTGTTGCTGGTGTTTAGTCGCTGATGAGCACCAGCCCTCCGCAAAGGGGCCCCACAGCTCACAGTGTAACTGTTATCAGAACCTGGCAGAGGGAACGCAGTGTTAAGGGACAAAGGAATACACATTTAGTAATAGCAAATCACTGAGGGAAACGCTTGCGTCATGAATTGTATGGGACTGTCGACGTGAGAAATAGTTATTATTCAATCTCCAATATTCTGTGATGCTCATAACTTTGTCTACTGTGCTTCTCTTCACAAATATAATTCGATAGATTTTATTATTGTTCAGTAACATAGAAACATAGAAAATAGGTGCAGGAGTAGGCCATTCGGCCATTCGGCCCTTCGAGCCTGCACCGCCATTCAATATGATCATGGCTGATCATCCAACTCAGTATCCTGTACCTGCCTTCTCCCCATACCCCCTGATCCCTTTAGCCACAAGGGCCACATCTAACTCCCTCTTAAATATAGCCAATGAACTGGCCTCAACTACCTTCTGTGGCAGATAATTCCAGAGACTCACCACTCTCTGTGTGAAATTTCTTTTCCGCATCTCGGTCCTAAAGGAATTCCCCCATATCCTTAGACTGTGACCCCTTGTTCTGGACCTCCCCAACATCGGTAACAATCTTCCTGCATCTAGCCTATGCAACCCCTTAAGAATTTTGTAAGGAACCTTAAATATCTATATTTTCAACTAAGCCTTTAAAAACCCAAGTACATATATAAATGATTAACAACAAAGTTTAACCAAAATCTGTATCATGTTCTTCCAGACCAATGGATAAGTGAAATACATGGGCCAGAATGGATTAAGGTGCGTTAAATGTGTTGCCTATGGCTAGACAAGACACTTTCAGCTCGAGAGCCTAGTGCCGTAAAATTATTTTCAACACATGGCCAGCAGAAAGGAAGAAAATAGTCAGCTCACGAATCACGTGGATGGGAGAGAAGGTCTGAGCTTATGGTAGAGAGGTCTGACGGATTTTGGGCGGGTGAGATTCCAAGTGAGATGGTTAAAATGATCATTGTTCTGAAAAGTTTTAATATATATTTCACGATGGTGTAGCTGCTTGCAGTGTAGCTGCTTCTGGCTCCGATGATGGTGGCCACGGTATACTGCTCCTTGCTGTTTTGTATGTGTTTGTTCGTTTGTGTTGTCTGCGAAAACCCTATTATTATTAATGTTTAGTGTTTTCCGACAGTTCGTAACTGTCACTGTATGTCATGTTGTTATGTGGGCAGAGCACCAGGGCAAATTCCTTGTATGTGAATACTTGGTCAATAAACTTACTTACTTAAATCAGACATTCTCATAAATAATTACAAAATAAAACATCTATTTCACTAGGGTTGCTAACCCTCGTTGGTTTTACATCTAGTGTCATAATATGACTTCTAGTCTCCAATTATCCCCACAATCCTGCCATTACCTTCCCTACTCCAACACATCCATACTCGGTTTCCTCCACTAATTGTGAAGTGAATAGACTTGAACCGTATTCAGGCAGATGATTTTAATCATTATTCAAACATGCCATAACATGGTCATTATTAACTAATAAACAAATATGCCCATGTAATTAAACCAAGGAATGTTATATTCCTGGTTTACTGGCATCAGTATCCCAGAGGCCATTACTTATGGAGGACTCTGGAGAAATCCTGGATGATTATCAAACCATGATACCAGGAAAAATCTGAAAGACATACAACCTCCCTCAGATGCTGCCTGACCAGCGCTTCTGTTATTCCAACACTTGGTGTTTTGCCCAAAACATCAGTGTGAAGAAGGGCCCAACCCGAAATGTCGACTATCCACCCACCCCACAAGTGTTGCCAGATCCACTGAGTTACTTCAGCACTCAATGTTTTGGTCAAGACCTCAGTCTAAAGGGTCCCAACCCAAAACATCAACCATCCATTCCATCCACAGATGCTGCCTGACCCTCTGAGTTCCTCCAGCACTTTGTGTTTGGCTCAAACTTCCCTCAATGTTGCGCTGTCAAACAGGATTGTGAACAGTGGTGCTACTCGTGCTTTTGAGTCATACCTACCTGCCTGAAAGTGAGCCTTGGAAGCACAGCTGAGGGAGCAGGTCTCTCTCTTCCCACTCTTGATGCAGGAGAGTTGTGCTCGAGGTGGGTTGGAGCCCGGCAGGCACTTTGCTGCCTCTGAAAATTGATTGAAATCATTTTACATATCTGCAAAAAGCTAGGAGGAAATTTAGGTATTAGTTATAACAGATTTTGACAGAGAATTAAAGTCAGCAAAAGGTAATTCAAGCAGGGTGTGACTCTTTTGTTGGAAGGAACTGCAGATGCTGGTTTACGCGGAAGATAGACACAAAATGGTGGAGTAACTCAGCGGGTCAGACAGCATCTCTGGAGAGAAGGAATGGATGACCTTTCAGGTCGATACCCTTCTTTCATTGAATCTCAGTCTGAAGAAGGGTCTCAACCCGAAATGTCACCTATTCTTCTCTCCAGAGGTGCTGCTTGTCCCGCTGAGTTACTCCACCATTTTGTGTCTATCTAGGGTGTGCCTCGCAATCTGACAGTATCATGTACTTGCTGAGAGAGTTGGGATTAAAATTCTAATTATTCTAAATGTAGTGTCAATGTTGGGACAGAAGAGGGCAGCACTAAGCTTTCAATCTCCATAATAACCAACGGTTTCAACAAGACATAAGACATGGGAGGTGGAGTAACTCAGCTGGACAGGCGGCATTTCTGGAGAGAAGGAATGGGTGACGTTTCGGGTCGAGATCCTTCCTCAGACTGATGTCAGGGGAGTAGGTGGGACAGAGATAGAAGAGATAGGAGACCAAAACTGCACACAAGGTGTGGTTTCACCAGGGCCCCGTATACCTGCAGTAGGACCTCCTTGCTCCTATACACAAATCCACTTGCAATGAAGGCCAACATGTCATTAGCTTTCTTCACTGCCTGCTGTATCTGCCTGCTTACTTTCAGTGACTGATGTACAAGGTCACCCAGGTCTCATTGCACTTCCCTTTTTCCTAATCTGACACCATTCAGATAATAATCTGCTATTCCTGTTCTTGCCACCAAAGTGGATGCATGCTTCTTGTGGTAGAGTGGTTCCCTTTTGCATTTCTATATTGCTGACTTCTATTTGGACAGTTACTAGTTAAAATTGATTGTGTTACTTTAAGTGGTTATTCTGACATTACATATCAAAAATAGATTTAAGGATGTAAATGAGGAAGGTAAAAGGAGAGTAGGGGAGGAGTTTGGGGTCAGAGCCTGATATTGACTGCCAAGTGCAGTGTATCAGCAGTGGCTAGATACGGCTCGAAAATGGAGGAGTCATATAAGTATTTTACTGCAAGACAATGTACAACACTGTTGGAAAGTACTGTAGCTTGGACATTCAAAGCGACTTTCCTCCAAATTGAATGAATGAATGAATGATATTTTATTATTGCATATGACATGTCACAGTGAATTTCTTTACACAAGTATTATGCAAAGAGTCACCACATATAGGGTGCCGACAAAGTTACAAACTATTCCACTTAGTCCTCAATGGACCCCCTTTGTTTCCCCTCACCCCCCCCCCCCCCCCCCCCCACCACCCCAAGCTGGGTCCCCTTTAATTCAAATTCATCAAGGGAAGAGATGTGATGTGCTTAATAATACCTAAAATAACCTTGGATTTAAATTACATTCAATAATTATTGACACAGAATCTGACTGTATAGATATGGTTCATGAATTAAATAGTCCTGTGGCAAGTGGGAAATGCACTGCCCTCTCTCTCTAAGTGGGGAGATACGGAATGTAATGGATTTGTTACGCAACTCTTTGAGTTGCGAAGCAGCATCTTAGAGGGAAATACAGCATTGCACAATTCAAGAGGTAGAGGTATCACATTTTAGACCAGAAATAGTGTTGTTTTGCACTATACTATTGAAAACGTACTTACCATGGACTGCAATGCAATACTGACCACTTGTGCGTTTGTTTATGTTATTCTGAAAATTCAATCAGCCATTTCAAGTGCAAATTATTGCCCATCAAGTTGTTATTCCCCGTCCACAGTTTCATTTGTGAATTTAGACAAGTTGTCCTGAGAGGAACCATTTGTGGCCACTCCCAGGATGACTTGGTCTTTGCGGTCCAAACCAGGTTGGTTCCACCAAAATGCATATCTTTTGATTCTTTGAGGGCTGCTATCATCCTCATGCCAACACACCTTTTGATACCGAATCTCAATACCTCCCCAGCCAAGAGCTACTTACATAATTGCCTTGACCCCAAGTCTAAGTTGATTAACAATCTGCTCTTCCCACTGGATCTGACCACTGGACCTTGTGGAGGCAGGCTCATGGACAAATTGATTATTGACATTAGATTTGTTGACATTAACATTAAGAGCTCTTAAATGCTCGCACACAACTAGTGCACAGGTCCCTTCTATTAAGGTTGTTGCTTGCTATACCCTTGAAGGAACTAATCATAAACAATAATCTTAATGAGTAGGCTTAGTCTCTATTCCTTGGAGCGTAGGAGGATGAGGGGTGAGGTGTACAAAATCATGAGAGGAATAGATCGGGTAGATGCACAGTCTCTTGCCCAGAATAGGGGAATCTAGGACCAGAGGACATAGGTTCAAGGGGAAGGGGAAAAGATTTAATAGGAATCTGAGGGGTAACTTTTTCACCACAAAGGGTGGTGGGTGTATGGAACAAGCTGCCAGATGAGGTACTTGAGGCTGGGACTATCCCAAAGTTCAAGAAACAGTTAGACAGGTGCATGGATAGGACAGGTTTGGAGGGATATGGATCAAGGTGGGACTAGTGCAGCTGGGACCTGTTGGGCGGAGTGGGCAAGTTGGGCCGAAGGGCCTGTTTTCCCACTGTATCACTCTATGACTCTATAACCAATATTTCCATGTTATGGACTCAGAGGGAATTTGTTCCTTTATTTATTGCAAAGAAATTTCAGAATACTATGACCTATTTTATGGAAAGGTCACCTCATAGCAAATAATGAAAAACTATTGACTAATGGCTACCTATTACACAGGGCAAATACGAATAACTTTGAAATTGTAGTGAGTTTCTAAAAACTCAACCATTTTTAAAGGTGCTGCTTAGACGGTATAACTTTGTCTAAGATCATGGTCCTGTAGGAGCATGCTGACCGGTTGCATCGTGGCTTGGTTCGGCAACTTGAGCGCCCAGGAGCGGAAAAGGCTGCAAAAAGTTGTAAACACTGCCCAGTCCATCATCGGCTCTGACCTCCCTACCATCGAGGGGATCTATCGTAGTCGCTGCCTCAAAAAGGCTGCCAGCATCATCAAGGACCCACACCATCCTGGCCACACGCTCATCTCTCCGCTGCCATCAGGTAGAAGGTACAGGAGCCTGAAATCTGCAACATCCAGGTTCAGGAACAGTTTCTTCCCCACAGCCATCAGACTATTAAACACAACTTCAAACAAACTCTGAACTATAACAGCCTTTTGCACTATCTGTTATTTATGTGCGTGTATATATATATATATCCATGGTATATGGACACACTGATCTGTTCTGCATTTATGCCTACAATATTCTGTTGTGCTGCAGCAAGCAAAAATTTCATTGTCCTATCTGGGATACATGACAATAAACTCTCTTGACTTGATTCCAATGTGGATCTAATAACACTTCTGTGACGTGCCTTGATGTAATGCTACAGCATTGCTATTTGCATTAGAGTCAATAGAGGACGCCAGAGATGAGAATTTATCACATACCCACACAGTCTTTCTTGTTCCAGTGCAGTCTGTAGCCAGCATTGGGACAGGAGCATTGATAGCCTCCTGGTGTATTAAGACAGCCGTGCTTGCAGCCGCCATGGTTCATGCTGCATTCGTTGATATCTTAAAGAAAGACAGAAAAAACAGTAATGATCTGACTTGTAAAGTGTGGGAAAGAACTTTAAACTGAAGATGGACACAAAAAAGCTGGAGTAACTCAGTGGGTTAGACAGCATCTTCAACGTAACGGAGAAAGTTGAGGGATGGTGCATGTGTACATTTGGAAAAGGGATTATTCTACGTAACCAACAAAAATGCAGGCATAACTGAGGGCCATGTAAGTGCCCATGGCTACACGTTTAACTTGAGCAAAGTGAGAGCTGTCATTTAACGATTCTCCTGTCCTGATCTCACACTTTTCGTCTTTTCATCTCTGGTCTTTGTCCAACCATTCACCAATCACCACCCCCCCCCCACCTTTATTCACCTAACACTTGCTAGACATTGTCCCAGGCCCCAGCTCTCTTGCAGCTCTTCATTCACCCCCCCCCCCCCTCACCACATTTAGTCTGAAGAAATGTTGCATATCCATATGAAGCAAATTCTTCACAGATGCTGCCTGACCCATTGAGTTATTCCATCACTTTGTGGTTCTACATTGTCAGTTCCCTTCAGAACAGTTGGCCACAAACTAGCCCCCACATAGTTCAAAGGGTAGAGATTTGCAGATGGCACGCTATACTGCTGATCGACAAGAGAAGACAAATAAATTGACAAGTCTTCGCAGGTGCTGGTTTTCATGCAGTACAGGCATAGGGCTAAGGAACTGAGTGGCACGGTGGCGCAGTGGTAGACCTGCTACCTTATGGCGCCAGAATCCCGTGTTCGATCTTGACTACGGATGCTTGTCTGTGTGGAGTTTGTACGTTCTCCCCATGACCTGCATGGGTTTTCTCTGTGATCTCCCACACTCCAAAGATGTGCAGGTTTGTAAGTTAATTGGCTCGGTATAATTGTAAATTGTCCCTAGTGTGCGTAGGTTAGTGGATGGTGCGGAAGGGCCTGTTTCTGCGCTGTATCTCTCAACTAAACTAAAATTTAACAGGATCATCAAGTAATTTTGATATAAATATCGTTTTTAAGCTATTTTTTCACGAAGATAAGCAAAAGCTATTTGCTGTTAATTTCACTACCTGACTGCAGCTCCCACACACAACTTTTTGAATGCCCTATTGTGGTATCCAAGCAACAACCCAATAACGTTGGATTAGAGTATTAAAGAAGGAACTGCAGATGCTGGAGAATCGAGGGTACACAAAAGGCTGGAGAAACTCAGTGGGTGCAGCAGCATCTAAGGAGCGAAGGAGATAGGCGACGTTTCGGGTCAAGACCCTTCTTCAGACTGGTCAGGGATCAGGGAAACGAGAGATATAGACGGTGATGTGGAGAGATAAAGAACAATGAATGAAAGATATGCAAAAAAGTATCGATGATAAAGGGAACAAGCCATTGTAAGCTGTTTGTGGTGTGAAAATGAGAAGCTAGTGCGACTAGGGTGGGGGAGGGAGATAGAGAGAGAGGGAATGCCAGGGCCCGAGGGCTGAGGGAGAGGTGGGAAGGGGAGGAGACAGCAAGGGTTAACAGAATTGAGAAAATTCAATGTTCAAGCCCAGAGGATGCAGACTCCCCAAGCGGAATATGAGGTGCTGTTCCTCCAACTTGCGGTGTTGCTCACTCTGGCCGTGGTGGAGGCCCAGGACCGAGAGGTCGGATACGGAATGGGAGGGGGAATTGAAGTGCTGAGCCACCGGGAGGTCTGGTTGGTTATTGCGGACCGAGCGGAGGTGTTCGGCGAAACGATCGCCAAGCCTCCGCTTGGTAGGATTAGAAGAGTGACAACAGCATCAATTTAAGTGTCAGTTCTACAGAGACTAGTTTCTGTTACATGCATTATATTAATGGCAATTTTCTGACATTTGCTTGACTTTGTGCTGTTCTTTAAGTGTGCATCCATAGCAACGGTTTCACAAATGTTTCTACGGCAACACTGAGGTAAATGGACACAGAAAGATATTTTCATCTCCATTTACCTCAGCTCCAGCATTCGCCAAGTTTTGTTCAATAATTGCTTTCATGAAAAGCCTTGGGGTGTTTCACATCTGAAAGTGTTACTTAATCTGTATGTTGTTGTCATCACACAGCTCGTGAAGTGCCTGAGATGGACTTGGAGCTGCTTGCCTGCTACTTAAAATTGATTAAGTACAAGCTTAAAGGACTTTTACTCTTTTTTGGTTCGCTTGAGGTGCAGTTTATTTTCTGACATTTTGATTTGAACCCCCTCTTGCATGACTGCCTGATGACAGTGTTATCTTGTAACGGATAATTTGGTGGTGCATCCAAACTCAACCAACCACCTATTTTCTCGTCCCAGGCTTCGTGTGTAACATGGGAACGAGAATGTATCAAAATTACAAAAACAAAAGTAGATTTGATGTGAATGTTACATCATCCATCATTCCAATGAGGTGCTAAACTAAGCTCATATCTGCCTCTCAGGCGTATGTGAAAGTTTCTATACCTCTATTTTGATGGGGAACTCACTCCCAAGTTCAATATAATATGTATCTTCCAACTGATAGTAAAACTAATTACGACACAAAGTGCTGGATTAACTCAGCGGGTCAGACAACACATCTGGAGAACATGGAGACATTATGTTTGACAATGCAATGGAGACTTACTCTAAAACTGTGATAAACACACATCAACTACCTTTAAAATCACCTAATTCAATTGTCCATTAGAGATCTGCCAGATTGGGGGCTTTAATATAAAATGATTAGAGTTGAAAAAACAACTGCTATTATTTTGATGATAAAACATTTTTGATACCTTATCCAACAAATAACAACCTGAGTCTGAAGAAGGGTCCCGATCTAAAACGCTGCCTATCTATCTCCTCCAGAGATGCTCCTCTATCTGCTGAATTACTTTGTGTGCTACGTAATAACAGCCTTATTTAGGATATGTCAACTAGTCACGGTATAATTTATAATGCTGGGTGAAGTAGAGAGAGATTATTGGGCTCTTCAAAGGTCACACCTGTTTGATGTACGTAAACACATTCAATCAAAGCTTCATGAGCACTTCCAACATGACTATACATCCCATGCTTGCTACAATGTGAACAGATGCACAGATTTTGTTCACAAGTAAATTACATACCAGCACATTAATTTTAACCCAACGTCTATCCGGTTTAAACACAAAATACTCAGACCCAGTTGGCAGTAATGTTAAGGCTGTGTGTAGACATGTGACCCTTGTTATTTAATTTTGGTTGACTTAAATCTTTGATGGGTTCCCTAGATCAAAGGGGAAATTGTAATAACCCGTGATGGATTCCTCAACAGATCAGAGTCTTCAACCGTTCCTCACTGTGGTTACTGTTGCAAGTGTCCCATGGAATTTGACTGCTTAAACCACAATGGGAGTGAGATCTTGCATCAGTTCATAACAATCATTCTATTAGAAGTGGATTAATTATCATCAGTTGACATGGCACCTGTAGTCAGTATCAAAACTGTTCCATCTGAAAATGATGAGATTTCCCCATCATGTCCATATAGGGAAATAGTACAGAGTAGGTTATTTACAACTTCCAGCCAGGTTCAGTGGTACACTGTGACCTAAATCTGTGGAAACACTGCTAATTTTCGACAGTAGTTTTGATTAACAAATATGCAAAGGATTAATGTTCAGGAAGGAACTGCAGATGCTGGTTTACACTGAAGATAGACACAAAATGCTGCGGTATCTCAGTGGGACAAGCAGCATCTCTGGATAGATGGAATGGGTGGTGTTAATCAACAATTAATGTTGATGTTTACCTCGCCTCAATTGCCATTTGTGGAATAATTTTGTATTTCTTCTGTTGCCCTGCATGGTTGCACATCAGTGGCACCCATCTGAATTAATTCCATCTTTCAGCACTTTGCACCTCAGCAGCTTTCTGCTGCTAGGGAATCAAGTGCTCATCTATACATTTATTAAATGTTGTCCTGTGACTCTACTTCTACCTCTCTTTCAGGCAGTGCTTTCTTGGTACCCGCTACTCTGTGGTGAAAACGATCCTCAGATCCCTTCTAAATCTATATCTATGTCCTTGAGATTCACCTACCTCTGATCTGGGGTAAGGTTTCCACTGTCTACCCAATCTTTATCCATAATTTAAAATACTTCAACCAAGTCCCTCTTAACTCCCTCTACCGCATGGAAAACAGTCCTAGTCTTGCAAGTCTCTCTTTATAACAGTAGCACTTCATTATAAAACATCCTGGCAAATCTCCTCTGCACTCTCTCCAGTGCTATCATATCCTACTGTGCACTAGCCCCAGGTTCTGCACAATATGTACCAGTAGTGCTTATAGGCACATGCTTGATACATGCCTGTGTCCATCTGGAATTGGCAGATGAAGTCACAGTTTATGCAGTGTGCAATGATAAAAAATTTCAAAAGGTATTTCAGATTTCCCCCACAGATTAAAGACCAAGCACATATTTTAAGAGAGAGGTGGTGCATTCCAAAATTGAGTTAATTGGAATTATTTAACCAAGGATTATTACTTAATTACATAATCAAGGAACGATTTAAGGGATTAGGGATAAACCTAATCTGGCTAAATACCGCCCAGTCAGTCTCCATTCAATTATTCACAAGGTAATGGTGGGCATTGTGGAGTCAAGCAGCACTTACTTACAATGTTTGGACTAAAAAAACGGAATTCCAGAGGTCAGGTCGGAATGGCTGGCCTTGGCACCAAGAAGGCATCTGATCAAGTGTGGCAGCAAGGAGTTGGCATCACATCTCACACAAAGGAGAATGGTTGTGGTCTAAGCAGGCCAATCATTCCAGTCCCAGAACACCGCTACATAGCTTCATGAATTGAAGTTGGTTCATGTCCAGATTTGCAAGGGAAACTATGAACTAGGATAAATGTTGGCCTGACAGTGACTGAAAAATGGATAAATGATACAAAACGTTGAAACCTAAAGATGGTAAGTTGCCTAAAAGAAAAGAATGGATATACAGTAGCTAACAAAAGGAAATAGACTCCTGTGCAACTGATTCTCAGGTACATAGTTCAAATTTCATGCCTGGTTTGCTGGAACTCATGTTTATCCGCCAGTTGTAACATGGTCTTTGCAAAGGAATTCCATGTGGAAAAGTAGCTTTTGATTCTATGCAGGTGTCCAAAGGAAGGATTCTGCCGTGTTAGCCCTCACAGAATGACTTGTGCTTCCAATCTGAAATTCAGAGCATGAATTCTAATCACACTCTATCACTGTGATTAAATTGTGAAATTGTATAATCTCTTATTTTTAAGTTTAGAGTTCAGAAACACAGCATGGAAACATGCCCTTTGGCCCACTAGCAATTCCCGCACACACTAGGGACAATTTAGATTTATAGAAAGCCAATTAACCTACAAACCTGTTCGTCTTTGGAGTGTGGGAGGTAATCGGCGAAAAACCACGCAGTCCCAGGGAGAACATACAAACTCAGTGCAGACAGCACCTGTAGTCGGGATCGAACCTGGGTCTCTGGCACTGAAAGGATTGTAAGACAGCAACTCTACTGCTGCGTCACCCTATATATATATATATATATATATATATATTCCTACATTATAGATTATTCTATTATAGAATATCATTTTAACCTAAATAAAACTGGTTGCTTTAAACTCTTGAAAATTCCTCTACCATTATGGAAAGGTGACACTGAATGGTTTGTTCACTACGTCAGCTGGGTGGTGAGCACACACGTACAAGGCGAGAGAACGAGCAGCGCGGAAGGAATGCTTTACAGTTGTTGCTGCCTCATCAGATTGTTTTGCCCACATCAACAAACAAGAAGAGTGGAATCAGAAAGATCAAAGCTGGAGATCGATTAGATAATTCAGTCACCCATGACCGTATGTGTAGCAAATTGCACACGTCTTCAAGTGAGATCTGCATTCTGCTCAGGTATGAGAATGAGAACACGTTCTCACGAATACAAAAATACAACACGTTTTTAAACATTTGATTATTGTTGCTGCATTGATTCTATTGTTATGCGATTAACAAGGCTGTTCAACGCAAACAATATATATCATTTAATAGTACCGTCAGGTATAAGGGAGAAACGCTTCTCTATCCAACTGATTATTCCTGCCAGAACAAGCACGTTTTGAATAATATATATAAACAACTGTTGGAGGGAAGCTTACTTTAAATAAACTTCACTTTCTGGCTGATTAAAAAGATGGTTTTAAAGAAGGAACTGCAGATGCTGATTAAAAAGATGGCTTCATCTTTGTGATTAGCTACTCGCCTGAGTGTGACCGTGTGTTTATATGAGTGTGTGGGGTGAACCCTTCAACTTGGGCACATGCATGTGCACCTAGCTCATGATTTTTATCATTCCAGGAATTTTAAATGAGTCGGCTCAACTACAAGAGCAGCTTGGTCTTGAAGTACAAGAGCACCCATCAGGCACGCAGTGAAGAACTGTTTAGTTTTAGTTTTGTTTGTTGTCATGTGTACCAAAGTACAGTTCATCCTTTTGTTGCATGCTATCTAGTCAGCAGAAAGACAATTGATGATTACAATCGATCCATTTACAGTGTATAGATAGATACATGATAAAGGAATAACGTTTAGTGCAAGGTAAAGCCAGCAAAGTCCTTTACCTTGCACTAAACATCACTCCGTTATCACGTACTGTATCTATACACTGTAAATGGCTCAATTGTAATCACGTATTGTCTTTCTGCTGACTGGATAAAGTGCAACAAAAGCTTGAACTGGGGCACAGGGAGAGCTGTTTGAAATATGGTTTTGGTGGAAATGTAGGGACAATATCACGTCTGCTCTCCTTCAGATGCACCAACAACATTCAGTTTCATTAATTCAAATAGTGGTGCAGCATATAACCGATGGAGGTGAAATTCTTGAAGTCACACTCTTACAAACTCCTACAAGACTCAAGGACTCTTTGCAGGGTTTGACACGGGTTTTGCTGTTCCTTCGTACCCGCAATGAATATTTGGACAAACTGGCCTTTTAATTTCCAGTTAGTTACAGTATGTTCACAATACAAGACTCCTCATGCAACACATGCCACACAATTGAATTGAAATGGTGCACTTTGGCTGCCTAGTTATATCTGGAACATCCCTGGACTCCCACACTACCTTTCCCTTCCAGCATCACCAGTATGGTGTTATTTGTGACATGCATGTCACTGCCACTCAATTCATGGATTCCTTCCATGCCCAATCAAAAGAGGAGGTGCTGAACACTTCTATCTCAAGAATTAGACTTTATATATATGTGTATTATTTATAAATCAAATCACAATCCAACCACAATTCTTTCAGTGGGAAGGGAGTATTGGCAACAAATGAGTGCATGCTATCATTGGAGGTACATTTCTAGATTGGGAGAGAAATCTGAATATTTTCTGAAGAATAAGTAGTACAATATGTAGGCACCGTGATGTGCAAGGGCTCCAATGGCAGGAGGTTCAGAAACAAATTCCCTGTCCATATTCCTGAATTGTTAGAATCCCTAGAGTGCAGCCAAATGTACCTTCTCAATGGATGTGCAAAAGTCCCATTGACCAAAAGCTTAAGGTTGTCACTTTGCCGATTGATTTTTTTTCTGGATTTCTGCAATGCAGGACCAAACAGCAAAGTATCACACACATCATATATCAGCAGAAACAGTCTGAGGCAAGGTTTCTGAGGGCAAGGGTGATCCTGACTTTGACCAGTGCAGGATTTGTGTGAGCTGGGACTTGACTCATGTGCCTCCCTTTGTTCTTAAAGAAGGTTCTTAATGCCGCTTATTTGGTCAGATGATGTTCTCTCACTTATAACTCACATCTGATCAGGTGAATTAGTGTTTCAAAGACATTTGGACAGGGACATGGATAGGCAAGGCGCAAAGTTATATGGGCCAAAGACAGGCAAATAGGATAGCATAGAGAGGCATCCTGGTTGGCATGGATGAGTTGGACCAAAAGGCTCGTTTCCATGCTGTATAACTCTATGAAGCTATGAATGTGGAACCAATTTGTAGGATTTGTTTTTTCGATTATGGCCTTTTAATTTTGAAGAGGAAATTGACAAAACCACTGAGGTCTGTTTGCTATTTGAGATTTGTCTGCAACCTCTGAAAATTGCATGTACTAGCTGACGAAAGTCCATGCTCGGATCTCAAAGTAGAAGTCAGTCAGTTTCTCTCATAGCTTTAGCAACTGCTGACTTTGATAGAGGGTAATTTTCCCATGTTGACGTGTACCCGTGTCGACATCTTCCTTCCGTCAGCAGTTTTTGCATGAGACTACCTCCCACTTGATTTGTTCTTCAAAAGCAAAGGTTCCTTTGTTCCTCACTGAGGACTGCCATTCCTCTCCCATTACTGCGCCATCCACTTACTGCTTGCTGACACTTCCCATCTGTTGGAAGAGTGTTGGTTTTATTGTGGTCTGATGCTTCAGTGTTGCTTTCCTGAGATCACTCATTTCAAAGGGGGTGTTACAAACATGGGAAATGAGACTCCTACTGCCCATTGTTCCTGAAACGGAATACCATTAAATGAAGGAGCCTGCTCTAATTAAATCACATAATGACTTTTTATTAAAGTACTGTTTGAAATGGCTTTATGGATATTAATAATGACTTTTTAATGCTGTAAAAATGACAGAGGCATTTCTACCAAATCCTCCGGAAAATATCATGGCTATCACAAAACTGACTCCAGTCTGTAAAACCTGACTCCAGGCTATAGATTACAGAACTAGAAGAGTCTATGAAGTCTTTGTTTTCTCTATTCAAGGGCAATACAGCTGGCCCCACTCTCCCATACTAGTCTACTGGATAGCACACAACAAAAGCTTTTCGCTGTACCTCGGTACACGTGACAATAAATTAAACTGAACTGAACTGAAAATCATTCTTTTTCATTTAAGTACTTACCCATTTCCCCTTTGACTACCATGCCTGAATCCCCACAGATAGTGCCCCCCTGATTCTAACAACATAAAAATGTATC